>CM050421.1:15304064-15904064 GCA_027564155.1 Gymnocypris eckloni scoliostomus
AATTGAGGGTTGACAACCATATGCAAAGGGTCCACCTGAATGACAAATATGCAGAAGATATATCAATTATGAAAGTCAGTGATATGATGTTCTTGTAAATAATAATAAAAAAATGGTTTTATTAAAAACACAGTTTATCAGTTTAAAACAATATATAATCATACTTTTAAAAGATCTACTTTTATTCACAGTATGTAAAGTATTTTTTAAATGTGTAAAAAAAAATTCCCCTAAGGTTATTTGTCAATTAACAATGAAACAAAATGACATTCATTAATACAAGGTGTATAATAATTTATAAAAATAAGATAAAAGAGTTTAACAATAAAATTGTAAACTCTTATTTTCCCTTCAAATTATATATATATATGTTTTAATCTGACTTAATCCGCATAAACCATTTTGGCAGCTTTGTAAAATACAACAGTAAAGTCAGTCTGTCATAATCGCAAAATAACAGAATGATCCCTGAGATGTAAGATGGGGCCTGTTTGTATGAAGCAGGGGCGTAGCCACGGGTGTGCCAGGGTGTGCCGGTGCCACCCACAGTGGCAGCTGGCACACCTAAAAACAGATGCAGAATTATTATTTTTTTAATCGTAATAAACATGGGCAGCGCAAAGGAGGGCTGGCAGATGCTTCAGCACCCCAAGAAAGACCAAAGCACCGCCATTGCACCCATAAGAAATGAAATAAATTAAAACATTTTACTTATTATTACGCATTCATAACTCTGCATTGTGATTAGCAGGCAGGCGCACTTTTCGAATTGACAGCATTTTATTTAAAAAATTGATCGGTTCCTTGTGCCAAGAAGGCCTGTCCCTGACTAAAGATTTCACTAGTCACACATAAATTGATTAATATAATAACTTAGGCTACTAACCATCCTTTAATATATAGGCGTATAGCCTATTCCGCGTAGCGCGCGTCTAAAGCTTGCAACGGCAAAAGTAGGCTAATGATTATGAATGTTGGGGGAAAGGCAAAATAAAACATTTTAATTATTCGTTAATAAACTAGTGATTTCTTCTCAGTCAGTGTCGGCTGAAAAGATAAAGTTGCAGAATGCGACACTGACTTTAATAAAGAAATGCACCTTTTCATTCCGACTACGTAATTAAAGATTTGTATTTTTGGTTCGTTCCTTCGTTTAATAAAGTAGCGGTTCATTGCTGTGACGCTCAATTTCACGGAGACTGCATGAGGCAGAAAGCATCTTGTTTCTCTATGTATTGTTTCTCTGTGTAGCCTACATAAATAAAAGCATATATATATATATATGAACTTGCTGTTGAATTTTGTATTTTGAAAGTTCAATAATAATATTAAAAAACTTGCAGACGGATTCATTACCCGCTTTGTTCCGGGACCTCACAATTTACAGATTAAGCAGTGCTTACAATATTTGTTAATTTAAAATTTTATTAAAATTTTAAATTATTTTCAAAAAAAATAATAATAATAATAACATAATTGAGGCATTCAAAGCCAGACCACGCCGTCTCGCCCTTTGAGCAGCTAACAGGCACCATTAAATGTACTGTGCTCTGTTGTTGGCGATCCTGAATGTAATGTATAACAAATATTTTACTGCTTTCTCTAATGTGTCTTGCAAGACATCTATTCAAGATTGTTTATTCCACCAAAAGTAATTTCAAAGGAACATTATATGTAGGCCCATGTACAGTTTAAGCCACCATTGCAGGATGTGCAAAATGTTAATGATTTAATAAAAGGAGGGATTATTTAAAAGCATTTTGTTTTTATTTAGTACAGCGGCTACAGCTGTTTTTACATAATAGATTTTACATAGCCTTCGTCACTGAAGTCAATGATTATTCTTTGATAAAGTAAATGTGCTTTGCTCACTGTATAATTTGTTCGTTGTTTGAATAACCGTGGAAATGCGGTGTTATAATTAGAAACTTAAAATGTATTTTTATTAAACCTGTGATCATGAGGTTAAATAGGAGTTTAGTCTTATTAAAATATGTGACATAAATTGTACTTGCCTAAAAGGGGTTTATGATGTGTGTAGTTAATGATTAGGCTACAGTGAGCGCGTTTGACTAGAGCGCAGTTAAAGAGCTGTTGTAGGTTATACTGTATGTGATACCCTCTTGAGCAAGAAAGCTTCGGAAAATGGAAAAAAAATACAACAACAAAAATATAGCTGCAAGCAGCGATAACCAGGGTTCAATAATTTGAAGGCCTAAAGTGGTATGCTTTTAGGGTCTAGGCCAACATAGCTGGATGCATAGCTGACAGTGAAACTCATCGAAAATGGACAATAGGCTCACAGAAACACACACACACACACACACACACACATACACACAAATATAAATTAAATGGTTAAACTATCATATTAATAATCATTAAGCTTGCTTACACAGATACACACACAGAATAGGTTAACAGACACATGTAGCCTACACAAAAATGAAATGGTTAAACTAACATATTAATACCCAATAAGAATGCTTTGTTTTTTTGTTTTTTTGCATTAATCTGACTATAAATGTGGCACACCCAGTTTTTCTGATGCACATCCAGAGTCTCCTTTCTGGCTACGCTCCTGGTATGAAGTCAACAAAAACAAAAAGGGGGGGTATAATAATGTGTTTTACCACATACTAGACTAGAAAGTCTGACGCTAGTAAATCACATTATAGAAAAATACAAATAATCTATAGATAAACTTGCAATAATAGTGTAATTGAAATAAGACTGTTGACGCTGGTCAGAAATTAGTAACATAAAACATTAATTTAATTTAATCATATTATATCTGAGGTCTTTGAGGCCCCAAAGTAATGTTATATTTTTTAATGGAGAATGTGAGATGCATGTTATCTGGTTTTGTTTATAATTAGTTCTAATAAGATTAAGAAAAGTGATTAAATATTAACCTGATACTTCAATGTAAAATATTTTGGAGCTAATAAATGGCCTTGGATTCTCACTCAGAATATAAGGGTTAAATAAATGTACAATATTTTATAGACTTGTAACATTTCAGTGTTGTTTTGTATTTCTTCTGGTTTTGAGTAACAATGAAAAAACAGCATATGATATTTACATCAAACAAAGCACTTCAAACTGCTCTCTGAAGCAATCTCTCACCAATTTTTCATCTAAACAATGTCACTGTTTTTGTAAAATAAGCATAAAGAGAATGTAACATTATTTTCTGTTTACTATCTATGTGAGAGAGGATATTCATTTTCTTTTCTCTTTGCACCTCGGATGTATAAACTCCAGATTCACAGTCGTGACATGACATCAAAGCGGCTCGATCTAAAGCAGCCTATTCCTCCCCTTTTAGTCCCCCCATCTCATAAATATCATCAGAGCCATATATTGTATTCACATGAATGTGACAGTGTCGCTGAGGTAATACATTTACTTCCTGATGTTAGAGCATCTAACACTTCAGCTGTTACTCCACAGCTGATCTGAGACTCACACAGACACTCCTTTGTATCTGTTTTCTCAAAAACTGGGATTCACCCTGCACAGAATCTGAGCTATTATAAATTATTCAGCTGAATGTACACAAGTTCAGAGGCACTGGGTAGTGCAAACATATTTATTTTAAATGAAACTCCGTTAAATCTATGTTTACCTATAACTGTAGAAAACTTTCATTTCAAGGCATTTCAAGGAGACAGACTTTCATTCTCAACCTTTTTGCTGTCTTGGAAATGTATTAAGAAAAGGAATGATCACTAGCCTGTTATCCCCACTGCTACATCTCATAGATTTATTGGGAGTCGTAATAATGTTTTTCTTGAATAGGGATGCACAGATTGTTTCCACCTCCCTTGACAACCAGGTGTTTTTATTTTTATATTTTTTTGTCCCAAGGGTTGATTTTTCTAATACAATTTTTATTTAATAATTTTTGTTATTTGAAGGTCACATTAAAACTTATCATACCTTAATAGTTGCTTCTTGTCAAATGTCATATTATTCATTTTGCTTAACCCTTGTCCAAGATTCAAAAATCTACTTTAATAAATTAATTAATTGATAAGAAAAATATGAATAATTACTTGTTTACAATTATAAAATGGTGAAATTAACATACACAATTCAATGTTTTTGTGTGAAAGGTTTATTTATAAATTGTTATTATTATTATTTTATTTTTGACGTTGTGGCACCATTGTACACCACACCAAACTATTTTGCCCATTAAAGGATTTTTTGTGTGTGTACTTGTGTACCCAGGACAACAAACATGTCAAGTTAAGAATGGTTGAGGATAATAAATAAATAAACAAATAAATGTATTTATTTGAAGAAAAATAAAAGCCAAGGTAAATATCACTTGATAATTTAATTTAATTATTTTAATTTGTCTTGATTGTTGATATCAAGAATAGACATTTTTACTATAAAGAATTGTATTTCTTATATGTGAAATTGGAATTTCATCTATTAAGAAATTAATTATTGATATCAACAATTGATTTTGAATGGCAGCCTATGGTGACATTTATCTTGCAAAAATACAATTACAGATATCAAAAATTGCCATTGTTACTAGTAGAAATCTAATTCCGGATGTCAAGAATCAGCTTTTTAACTAGTGAAAATTGAATTGTTGATATCAAGAATTAGCATTGTTACAAGTGGAAATGTATTGCTGGTATAAAAATATAGGCATTGTTACTAGTATAAATTGAATTCCTGATATCAATAATTACAATTTGAACTAGTAAAAATTGAATTAATATCCTGAGAATGAATAAAAGTCAAAACGGCTTGCTATAACCGGCCTCCAAGGCCGCGACACAGCTGCTCATACACACCTCCACAGGTGCTTAGAGGTGCAGAGGTGTCCACAATTATTGCGTCATCTGGGCAGGCTTTCCATAATGCATTGCTAATAAGCCCCTTTTGCCCTCATTGCACCCTTGCATGCCGTTTGAGGTCAGAAACAAGCGCCCGTGTTCCAGTCATGTCATTGCCATGTGATTAATGATTACACGACAAAACGAAAAGTATGATGAAGGGAGAGTGAAAACAAATGGTACAAACGGCTTGTGGGGAATAAAAGAGGAAGCAAGTGCAGATAGCTGAAGATTGAAGATTGAAGAATGATCTCGAATTTCAGGGCTCTTATGAGGGGCATCCATCACCAGAGACAGTCATACAAATAGCATCTCCCATATTCAATTAGTTCCCCTCGGAGCGCTGGCTACATGATCGTCAGCCGCTACCGTGCTGTGAACGCTTGCACGCACATGCACCCTAATGCTCATCTGTCTGTCCTTCACTTCTATCTTCCGCATCTATTCATCCTCACATCTGTGACCATTGTTCCATAAGGTAAGGTTGTGAAGAGCTTGACACGTTAAGAAACTGTTCTCATGACTGCAGATTATTTGGAGAATACAGTGTAACTTTAGTTGTCACATAAGCTAAGAAAATAGCATATCGGCTGCCTGTCTAATAGAATATTAAAATAGTGTAAATGGGGTGAGATAAGATTTTGGTTATCTGCCAACATACATTTAAAGAAATTCATACAAATAATGATGTTTTAATTAACGACATTTAACATATGACCATTTTTATATTATTTGGGGACATTAAGTTAAAATGTAACAATAATGAAAAAATCATCCTCAATAAAGGGATGACATTCTTGAAACAGAAACCTTTAGTAAGCAGTTTGGTAAAATCTGTTACTATCTTGATTTATTTTATATTGTATTTCTTGATTATATACAGTGTCAAGGCAAGGCAAGTTTATTTATATAGCACATTTCATACACAGTGGTAATTCAAAGTGCTTTACATAAAAGGAAGTGACATAGACATAAAAAAATAATAAAAACAAGAAATTAAACAAAACAACAACAATAAAAACTAAATGATATACACTTGTATTTCAAATTAATTTAAAAAAGTTAAGAATAGAAAATGATTATAAATAGTGCAATCAGTTCGGACGTAGCACAGCGCTCATTCAACAAATGCACAGCTAAACAGATGAGTTTTGAGTATGGATTTAAATGTGGCTAATGTTTTAGCACATCTGATCTCTTCTGGAAGCTGATTCCAACTGCAGGCGGAAAAATAGATAAAAGCGGACTCCCCTTGTTTTGTGTGAACCCTTGGTTTTTCTAACTGACTCGATCCTAATGATCTGAGTGGTCTGTTAGGTTTATATTCAGTGCACATAGCTGCAAAGTATTTAGGTCCTAGGCCATTGAGTGATTTATAAACGAGTAAAAGTACTTTAAAATCAATCCTAAATGTAACTGGAAGCCAGTGTAAGGACCTGAGGACTGGTGCTATATGCTCAGATTTTCCAGTTCTAGTCAGTATCCTGGCAGCAGCATTCTTGATGAGCTACAGCTGTCTAATGGTCTTCTTTGGAAGGCCGGTGAGAAGACATTACAATAATCAATATGTGTCTTTACATATCAGATAATTTGACCTTTTTATGACAAGGTAGGTTCAGGTTGTGAAATTGAATGTGATCAGCTGCCCAAAAGTTTTATGTTAATGAATGAATGAATGAATGAATGAATTAATTAATTAATTAATTAATTAATTGGGCTGTCCCTGGCTCCCCACACTTTTACGAAGTGCATGACTGCGGCTCTTTCCCCACTGAGACAGATGGGAATCCGCATCCTGAATTACCTCAACGACTGACGTTGCAGCTCTGACCCCTTGCAAAAACCATCAGTGGATGGTCTAAAGAAGGAAGGTGGTCTCGACAGACGCTTCCAACTTAGGTTGGGGGGCGCTGTGCAATGACAAACCAGCTTTCGGCCTCTGGTCGAAAAAGGTAGATCACATTCACATCAACTGCCTGCAAATACTGGCAGTATGTTTGGGACTTCGTACCTTCTGTCAAACCTGAGGGCGCAGGCACCGCGTCCTAGTCCACTCGGACAGTATGACGGTGGTGTCCTATATAAATCGCCTGGGCGGTCTTTCCTCGAGGCGCCTCTTTATTCTAGCAGTGCGCTTCTTGAGGTGGGCTCAGCTCAACTTGCGCTCGCTGAAAGCAATGCATGTGCCGGGCAAGCTTAACCTGGGAGCAGACATGCTATCTCGGAGCAATGTCCCCTCAGACAAGTGGACGCTCCACCCACAAATGGTTCAGGAAATATGGGGAAATCTTTGGCAGGCCAGAGATCAATCTCTTTGCCTCAGAGGACAACAATCATTGCCAAACTTTTTTTTCAAAGGACAGGGATGTGTTGGCCCACGACTGGCCCAACCTCCTCCTTTATGCTTTCCCCCCGATCTCCCTGATCATGCAGGTAATCAGGCAAATCAGGGAACAGAAGCACAGAGTTCAGTTAGTGGCCCCGCTCTGGAGGAACCAGCACACTAGTTCGCTGAGCTGTCTCGGCTGCTCACTGCAGCCCCGTGGCCCATTCCCCTGAGATGATACCTTCTCTCTTAGGCGAACGGAACAATTTGGCACCCCCAGCCTGAACTATGGGCGTTACATCTTTAGCCTCTCGATGGGAGCCTTTGAACAGTTTAAATACTGTTTCTCAGGCTAGAGCAGCATCTACGAGACACCTCTATGCCCTTAAGTGGTCTGTCTTCTCTGCCTGGTGTATGTTGTATCGTTGATATTCCGGCCTTACAGGCCCGGGTCCTTTCTGCATAACGGGCTCACTATTGTCATATGATAAACCAGTATGGGCGTTTGCCTCCTTGTATGCTCTTGGCCCTCAATAGAGCTCAGAGGCTGTACAGACTTTTTTGGGACAATTACTCAAGGTCAGGTCGACCTCTATGAATTTGACCCTATTACCTTCTGCAGGGCTTCCCTGTACAACCCTCTGGGCCCCTCTTGTTGCCTAAGGCAAGTTCAAATGTTGGTCATTCCCCTAGCATAGACACGGCGGGATTATATTGGTTCCCCAAGCATTTTACGACACAATACGAAGTGTAGTATCGATAGGGAACTTCCGCAGTTCCCTGAAATATGTTTTCTCTTAAAGTCAGAGAAATTAGGGCTTCCAAGTAAATCCCCTATGTCGTCACGATATAACTTGGAGTGACCGACAGATAGGGAACCGAGGTTACGAGTATGTTTCACAGACAAGGCTCGTAGTTCCATATTCAAATGTAAGTCAGAGCTGTTTCAACTGAAAGCAACTTGTACTGACTGATCTTAAAATATATCAGTGCCTTTGTTTTGTCTAAAGATGGGCACCAGCAATGTTTTTTTTTTTTTCAAGGCACGTTTATAAAAATTACTTAAATGTCTTAATTGACCCATGGCCTAATCCTGGTTTAGTCTAATCCCTGTCCCAGGCCTCAGACTCATTACATTTAAACTATTTGTAATGGTCCTAGTAAAAAAAGTAATATTTTTTAAAATGCATTTCATACTAAGTATAATTTTAATCTATTAACATATTTACTGACATATCACTTGATACATATATATATATATATAAACTTTATAATTAAACTTTATTTGGAGTACTACTTTTGCACCATAATGCACAAAAAAATCTTAATATTAACCCTAAAATGTGTTTTAATGTCACTATTGATGAGGAGTGTATGATCTTTGAATAATATCAGTCGTTAAATGCAAGATATTTAAAGTGTACCTAAAGTATACCTGCAGTAGTTCCACTTTAGCACAATCAAATATACTAAAATGTGTTGTTTCAGTTTAGTAGACGTACCGGTTTAGTGTAATAAAAGTACAATTGCAGGGTAATTTGATCAAACACATCAATATATAAAAGTTATTAAAAGTTTTTAAAACTCATATGAGACCAACAAGAATACAAAGAGTATAAATTTTTTTAAGAACCTGCCGTGTTTTAAAATAGATTTTCATAAAATATTTTTTCATTTCTATATGGAGTATTCAACAGTGACAAGTGCCAATGCAGTTTGCAAACATGCAAACAACTGTTGTATTTTAGGGGCAGCTCCTCATGAAGCCTGGAAGTTCCTTGATGTGTTATGTATTATGGAAGGATTGAAAGAAGCAAAGTGAAGACGGTTTGATTACAGCGCGGAAAATCAAGAGGAAGATAAATTACTAAGTGCATAAGAATATAGAACAGAAAAGTTAAATCAATGGCCAATGAGTAAAGCCAAGAAAATGCCAATATAACAACAGGCAGAGATATTTGGATGCCTTGTTTGTAACCTGAACACTGTGACAGGTGTCTGAAGAATCTGCTTTGCTTGGTACATAATAAAATAACCCAGTTCCAACATTTATTTAAGTGCTATACTGATATCTACATCATATATTAAGCAGGACATGTGAAAATACACTAAAATAGATCAAAACTCAATGCTAACAAAACTGCATGTTGAACCTGTTTCAAGAAAGAGCTGTCAAGAGGCTTCATTGAAAGCTCTTAATGCATAGTGAAAAAAGGTATAAAAAACAATTTGTATGGCAGTTCATTAACAGTCCATTTAGTTGGTTATAGAAGAAGGAAGAGGTCAGAAGAAGAAATGCCGTTTTGTTTTGAGTCTAATAAAAATTACATACCAAACCCAAGGGTGGCCATCTATGAAGTTATGACATTAAACATTTAGGTACAATATAAAATCTGCTGACTAGAACTGAATACTAAAGCTAAATGTTTTATGCACATCATATCTTCATGTTGCCCTGTTAGGGTTATGCAAACTGAAGAGTTGATAAAAGTATAGCGCAGTAAACATTGAAGGTTTTTTCAAAAGAGTACATATTTATGAAAACTGTGACAAAAATATTATGCAATTACTACTTATGCACACTTTCACATACATTCTCAAAAACTAGCTAATTTATGTGCAGTGTTTAAAGACGATTTACTGAATAAATGGGAATATGGACAAAACTGATCTGTAAATGAGAGCTGCTCTGTTCATGTCTCATGTTTTTTTCTAATTTACTATATTTACTAAATTTTCTAGTTTGTTTCAGACTGTCCTGATCTCTATGAAAAGGAAAAGATGAGACAATACAAGCAGATCGAATTTAAACCCACGTGTAAGTAAAAGCTCTGACACTCCTTTTCCTTTTAACCATTGCAAACAAACTGAATAGTGTTTTTATGTGTATTTTACATGACAAGATTATGTACGCCATTAAAGGCGTTAATTATTTGGTTCACTCAAAAATTTAAATTTTCTACAAATGTACTCACCCTAAGGTCATTCAAGATGTAGATGAGTTCGTATCTTCATCAGAACAGATTTGGAGAAATTTAGCATTACATCACTTGCTCAGCAATTGATCCTCTTGCAGTGAATGGATGCCGTCAGATTGAGAGTCGAAACGGAGCAAATGCATAATAATCTGCACAACTCCAGTCCATCGTTTAATGTCTTGTAAAGTAAAACGTTGCATGTATGTAAGAAACAAATTTTGATGCTCCCACATCAAAATCCACCAACATACTTTTAAAAAAAATGTTGGACTTTAAAACTGTTTTGGACTTTTTTCACTTCACAAAGCATTAAATGTACCTAGAGTCTTGTGGATCATTGTAATGTTTTATAATCAGCTATTCAAATTCTCATTATGATGGCACCCATTCACTGCACAGGATCAATTTCACCAATTGCTCACCGCAAGTGATGTAATGCTAAATTTCTCCATATCTGATCATACGATGTATAAATAATCTCACATACATCTTGATTGGTTAAGAAGTAAATTTTTCAGCAAATTGTCAGTTTTTTTGTGAACTATTGCTTTAAGACCAAACAGCACAATGAACTATTTTAGTACAGTGTTATCAATAATCATATTTTTTTTTCTGTTTTAGCAGTGAATGTCTCTTAGCAACATCTTGATGAAAATTTCAGCATGGTAATGATATACTTCCTCATCTGCTAGCTGGTCAACACATAATTAACACATTGAAAAATAGAACTTATTCAACTCTTTATACCTCTTTCTTATCTCTTATCTTTTTTTAGCAACTCAATGCTATCGTTCCTCTGCACTATAACTAAATAGGCGAACAGCAGCCCAGAGCCCGCAGCAGTTTCATTTCAGAATTTTCAACAGTATAAAAAATCTCATCCCTTCCGACCAAATAAATAATTTAAGACTGAGAAATTCAACAAGGACGATTGTCCAGTCCAAAATTATGCCTATATGATGAAATAATGGTTTCCCTGATAGCTCTAGATGAAAAATCTAATTGCCCAAGAACAAGAAACCTGTGTAGCCTAGCAACAGCACACAGCCTGGTTTTAAAGCACGCTGTTCATGTAAATGCGCTTCGGGGCTGGTCACGAAGCAGAAAAGTTTCTTCAAACTCTTGGAAATAATTACCCTTGTTTCAAGCAACATGTGGCATCACAATTTGAGAGAGAAAAAAATAGAATAAACATTATAATAATAATCATAACAAGCATGACCTATCAATTAAATTGACCTTGCTTCAAATGTTCAATCAACAATTTGCATCAAACATGGCAGTTTAATTGGCCTCTTGTTTTTTGTTACCTACTGACATCTCTGTCTCTCCTTGTGCTAAATTCTGTACCACATTGAATTATAAACATCTTAATATGCCGCACACTTTAATCATACACAAACTCATTAAGACATCTCCATACAACTAATCATCCTTAGGATAAGTGAGAAGGTCACGCAGTCATCAGATTATGTGTCCAGTAAAATCATCCCACATTCATCACATTAAGAAAAAACATTGTACACTGTAAAAATTACTTAAGTTTTAACTGTAAAATACTTTAAAATGTTACAGTAAAAAACGATTAATTGGTTAACTAAGTTTTCTTATACAGTGAGAAACTGTAATTGTGCTAATCTTACATTTCATGTAATTCTACAGTAAAATATACTGAAATGTAGTGTCACGATCTCTCTTGGAAGAACAAGGAGACTTAAACATAATACTTAATACTTAAACATAAACTGTAATCCAATCACTGGAACACATGAATGCTCTGGAGGCCTCAAGGGACAGAGTTCGAGAATGGAAGGCCTCCAGTGCGGCGCCCATTCCAGGAGCCTCGGTGGAGCAGGGGACTCGGGCAGCCATGGCGGGTCAGGGGACTTGAGCGGCCATAGCAGGACAGGGGACTCGGGCGGCCATGGCGGGTCTGCCTCCAAGGCCACGGCCCAAGCCTCTATGGCTGGAGCCATACTACATACAACTATTTGAATATCTGCATACTGAGGGTGCAAAAAAAATCTAAATATTGAGAAAATCACCTATAAAGTTGTCCAAATGAAGTTCTTAGCAATAAATATTACTTATCAATAAGTAAGTTTTGATACATTTATGGTAAGAAAGTTTACTAAATATCTTCATGGAACATGATCTTTACTTAATATCCTAATGATTTTTGGCATAAAATACAATTTTTGCATTTTGACCCATGCAATGTATTTTTGGCTATTGCCACAAAAGTTACCCCTGCGACTTAAGACTGGTTTTGTGGTCCAGGGTCACATATTAAGCCTAAAATGTGTTGTAATGTCACTGTTGATGAGGATTGTATAATATTTTAATAGCATCAGTCTTTAAATACAATATATTTAATGGGTACCTGAAGTATACTTGCAATCATTCCACTTAAGCACAATCAAATATACTTCACTATATCTTTAATATAACTTCAGCACTACTTCCGCACAATTAAAGTGCATTAAAGTATTCAATTATTTGTTCCAATTTAGTAGACTTTAAGTATACCAGTTTAGTATTTTAAAAGTACAATGTTAGGGTAATTTTATTAAGCACATAAATATGTACATTTATTTGTAGTATACTTAACGTGAAATTTCTGAATTTCAAATACTTTATATTATATTTTTCACTAGGGTGTTGTTTTATTTTTATTATAGTATTTATTTTTACAGCGTAGTAAAAGTCAGCAGTGCAATTGCTAAAATTTGGGGTGTACCTCAGGTGCAGGGAACCACAGGAAACAGTTGGCCGGCAGTGACCACAGGCCATGACCCGTTCCTGTAAAAAACTGGGCATTTTGTAGGGGACACCTTCCACGGCTGTTCCAAGTCTGGATCCTGTCCATATCTTCTGGCATTGACATGTCTGTAATCGCAAACATAGAGGACACACTTAGTAAACAGAGAGAGAAACAGAATGAACAATGAGCGACAGGATTAATGTAAGTGAATCATCTTCACCAGAGCCTGAACCTGTGGCCTTTGCCTTTGCAACAGTGGCATCCTCGTGGTATATATGGCATTTGGCATTGTCAAGAAGTCCAGCTGCATTCTGCACGCTTCCAGTACTGCTGCCAGCCCAGGATTGTGCCATGTGGGCACCATCTGCACTCCTGCCCAACTCCAAGCCTCCACCTTAGGAAGAACAGGTGACAGGATTAATACACAAGGATCGTGAATATTAGGCAAATCCCCTATGCCATATTAAGAAAGGAAAATCACCAAAACTAAATTTACAAATAAAGCATTATGTCAACATCAATGCCTTTTTAAGTGCATAAGTAAAGGTTAGCATAAATAATACATAAATAAATAAATACAAATCTAATATTTATTGGTCCCCAAAGGCTAATTGTATTGAACATTTGTAACTCTATTTCTTTTAATGCAAATACACAAACATTCAAATGGTTTGATTTGTTGAACAATACACACAAATCACTATCTAAATCTGCACATACCCTTTGGCCTTTAGGATGCAAAAGCATTGGCAGAAGTATAGGGAGAAAAAGAGATGGCAGGGAAGGAAAGAAAAGTAAAAACATGAAGATTGCAAATCGATTCTGTTTAGACTGCTAATACAAACGGATTCCATTACCAAGAGGAAATGGATATATTGATTTGGGACAATGCTTTCTTCTTTATGTTTTTTTTTTTCATTTTCAAAATAATGAGTGGCTTTTTGGGTTTGAGGAGATCCTTTTGTGCCCAGAGGAGAGCGTTGACTGAGCACCAACCATAGCCTTCCTCGCAAACAAAAACAACACTTTCCCTCTGAGCTAATGCAAGTCGTATATCAGTGCCATGCAGTGTCACTACCAAAGACTCCCAAATCGACAAGACGGCATGAGGTTGATTGTTATCACTATGGAACCCTTACCTTAAATGGTGTTTCTATAATTGCTATCCTGGAATCAACAACCGAGACACAATATACCAATATGAGTATGTTTGTTTACGTCTGTAAGATGAAAACTACTTGTACTGAAAAAACTTGTCATTTTGCAATATATACAACTCACAGCTGCACAGTACAATAAGTTGGAATGGAGGTTGATATGACTCTGGTGGTCTCCACTCATTCTTCAGTAACTGCATTTCCCACTAACACACACACACACACACACACACACACACACATACTTTAAGCACTGCAGTTTATTAAGAGAACTGCAGTGTCGTGCTTCATGTGTGTTTTGGGCATGCAGATGTCCATGAAATGAGAATTTGTATTCAGTGACTCTTTCTAGATTATATTTTTACACCAGTAGGTGGCAACAATATGCATGCACGAGCTGACATTATGGATTATTTTACTTGTTTAACTAACATTTTTAGCTATATTTTACTGTTTTTGCTTTT
The DNA here is from genome assembly GCA_027564155.1 of Gymnocypris eckloni scoliostomus. Classification (NCBI taxonomy): domain Eukaryota; kingdom Metazoa; phylum Chordata; class Actinopteri; order Cypriniformes; family Cyprinidae; genus Gymnocypris; species Gymnocypris eckloni. The sequence continues at coordinate 15,318,619 of CM050421.1, forward strand.
TATCAACAACAATTTCCAAATAAATCCACTGCATAACTGTTTTGCGTGTCTGAGCAATAACTTTAAAACTTTATAACTGAATGAATCCGTTTAATGAATGATTCTATGTCCCAATGAATTCAGCCATTTGAACAAATAATTTGAATGAATGACTCAGAAACAGTCATTATGATAAACACTCAGTTTATCAGAAACAACCCAAGCTGTCCTTGCTAGGTCTTTAATTTGCTGTTAACATGTGATCAAGTAGATCAGCTCACCCAATCAGAACAGCAAGTTTACATCTATCTAAATCTATTTGTTTCTGTATACATTTCTTAGTTAAAATCACATTTGTGCAGTTATATACATATCTTTAAATTCTACTTAAATAAAAATTTGTTCCATCCTGCTTGTTACTGCACTTCAAACTAATTAAAAAATGTAGGAGATGCACTGGAAACTAAAATGAACTTGAGAGCATGAATTTAAATATATTAGGTTTAAGATTTAGATTTAAATTATTAGACATAAACGTGGTGGGGGTGTTATGGAATGCAAATATCACATTTACCTTCAGATGTCTGATCTTTAGGTATTATCTGCTCATCTGCCATTTGGAAGTCTGCAAACACAGGTAGATGGGAACACCTTGGCAATGAACTTTGTTTTTCCAGTATAACTTTCTCTCTGCATGCACTTTCACTTTGGGGGGAACTAGGTTGGTCAATGAAGCCCTGGGCTGTTTGTGCTTTCATTTTAGTTGTTGTTTTAGCCGAGCCTCTTGGATGTTCTTTTTTATTTAGTTTTTGAGCCCTCTGTGGTTTGCCACCATGCAATTGGGTGTTTGGTTTTCCTTTTAAGACAGTAGCTTTATAGGAGCCACTTTTACTGCCGGGGGCTTGCCGTGGTGGCCTGTTCACCCGCGGTGAGGCAGGAGGTGGAAGTGGAGGAAAGTCTTCGTCTGAGGGCCCCTCAGCAATGTCTAATTTCCCTATGGCCTGTTTAGGTAGAATTTCTTCAAGAAACTCCCCAGTTTTACTCCTGACAGCCTCTTCCTGGCTTATTATCTCTATGGTCTTGTCAGGTTCATGACCATGTCTGCATCTATAATCAGGAAAACATGGACACGTGGCACCAACATGTCCCTGCAGAAGAGTCTGGGTCATGTTATGCTGAGTCATTAACATGACCTTGTCCAACTTTTGGTGCCCTGCACTCCTGAAAAAGAAGAAGCATGCATTATTTCAAGCTGCAAGTGCATTGTGAATGCAAGTTATACTTTTGGGAAAATATGCACAGGCCAAAGTAGATACTAGTGGAGATGGATGCATTGAAAGCACACAAAGTACCAAATAGTTTTATGTAAAAAGGTAAACAAGCCCTCCATTAACCAAACATGAACTTTCAGAGAATTTTCTTTGCATGTTACTGCTGTAAATGGGGCATATTTTGTCTCCAAGTATGAATATTTCATGATTTTCTTATTGCTACCGTGCAATGGGGTTCAAACAAACACCAGAAGGAGATCTTTCCATTGCTATGTGGTCTACCTAAAATAGATGGGGTAGGTGTTTCCATGGACCACCGGGGACAGATGGCAGATCTATTAGCATGGGCTGCCATGGCCAGATTTTGCATACGGTAATTCATGCAATAGGGAAGCAGTCTCCGACTTTCTTCGTTGGTAAAACTTTGCACATCTTCAGTCCAATTTAAGACTGACTTAAAGGGCCTTTAGTTTACAAAGATAAGGATGCTTTATTTAAAAGTACAATCTATGCTGCTTTAAACTTTGTTGTAACTAAATGGTTAAATGTAGATAGTAAATGAGAATGTGTACATTTATTATAATCTTTATAGAAATATGTGTATTTATTTAAATATGAATCTGTCTATAGTATTATTTAATTCAACTTGATTATTCATATTAATATCCATATGGATGTTCTCATAACATTTATTTCTGCAAATGTCAATACATTTTGAATTGCACGATATTGTATATACACTGTATTTTCTATCGTAATAACAGTGTTTTACACAGAAGAAAGGCAGCATCAGAGCCAGCTCAGAGCTGACTTCTCTTAGTAAAGCTTTAAAGCTGCATTGTGTATTTACACTCAATAGGATCCGACACAGAGTCTGCATGGTCAGACTCTTTTACTTACATTTACATTTATGCATTTAGCAGACGCTTTTATCCAAATCGACTTACAGTGCCTTCAGGATATAAGTTTGTTTTTGTCAGTATGTGTGTTCCCTGGGAATCGAACCCACAACCTTTGCGCTGCTAACGCAATGCTCTAACCACTGAGCCACAGGACATACTAAACCGCAACTTTTACTAAACCGCAAAAGTAAAAACCGATTTCTGTCGTAACTTACTGAGTGGATAGACTGCCATAATGTCTTCTGTGGCTCTGGATATATCCGTCTTCCGCAAACAAATGCGCATTTTCTGGTAAATGCGGCCAAACTCCCTTGCTGGCCAGAACAGAGCGCTTCAACACTCTACCACAGGCTCTGTCCAGACTGTCTTCTGGTGTACAGGGATTAATCCACACTGACCTGGGAAATGGTCCTAATGCGTCCCAAAAACGCGGAGGTTTTGTTCTAGATGTCTTATCACACGGTCTTTTAAACATTTTACATGTATAATCATTTAGGTTTCTCTTATCGTGATTTTCTTGTTTGTGGCTTGCGTCTGCCTTCCTTGGATGTTTAGGTTGAATATTGTATTGGATTTCAAATATAAACAAAAACAATTATGCAAACAGCTACAAATCATTTACGTCACCTGAATGGATGCAGGAGTCTTCGCGGGAAGAACAAAAAACATTAGGCCTAACGTTAATTGAAATAAAGTAAACGTTAACCGAGATAGATCTATTTTTTTATGACTACAACATTTCTTATTTTAATGTAGTCTGACTTGATTTACTAAATTAAAAAATTACTATAACGGAAATAAAATTAACAATAACAATACTAATAATATTTAGGCTACATTTAGCTAGCCTATCTTGGGGGTAAAATAAGCTACAAAATTACCTAAATTTACGAATTTCTTACAGTAAAAAATGAAAATAAATAAACAAACACTTCATGGGGCCTAACTACTACACACCGAGTGATGTTGATGGTATTTCAACTATGATGATATTTCACATTATGTTTCTTTCATTGCGTATTAAGCAATACGTTTCTTTCACTTTGAAAAGCCTGTTATTATATTATATTATATTATTATGCATGCAATCAAATCAAATAACATATGGGTTAGTTATAGTCTTACAACCATAGACTTAAGTGTTTATGTTGGTACACCTTTGGAAAGGTGAGAGAGTGATGGAGCAAGCGAGAGAGAGAGGGAGGGAGAGAGAGAGAGAAAGAGAGAGAGAGAGAGAGAGAGAGAGAGAGAGATGCTGTGAGCTCGTACTGCAGTCGCGCTCTTCGTTTCATTTGCTTTAGTCTTGAAGCAGTGAGCCCAGAGGTGGAAATCCCTTAACGATTATTTTCACGCCTGGAAATTATTTAGACAGTGATGAAGGCTGTAAACTTCCACGAGTGGGCGGTGACAGCGAGTGTATCTTAGCGCTCCTTTAACAGTGACTCATTGGGAAAAAGATAAAAACGTGGATTTTCAGCGTTGTATTAATTGGAAAATAAACTTAAACGCGTGCGTGGGGGAGCTAGTGTACGGGCGTATGCCGCATGATCCGTTTGAATAGCTTTCCAGACTTTATCCGTCGTTCGCGTGAGCTTGAAGACAGCAGATACAGTTCACATTATCAGCTTTTCGGGTTTTAGGAGAGAACGCGTCTTTTAGAATCCGCTCACCCCGCGGCTCGCTTGAGATGGTTCAGTCCAGCTGCGAGGGTCCAGTCTCCATGCACTGGGATTTTTCTCAGCGCCGACACCAAGTGAATCTTCCTTTTAAAACCATCTGATAACCGTGCCTGCCAAAAGAAAAAAAGAAAAGAAAAAAACCACCATGAGCGCCTCTTTGAATCATGACAGAACGAGACTCGTGAGGACAGAGTGCAGATGTACATATAACGGGACGAGGAAACTGGATGGTATAAGGATTTTTGCGCTAATGAAGGTGGGAGTACAGGCGCACCACTGGAGCGGGGTGCTGTTCTTCTATATGGGGCTGCTGGCTGCATCGGTTAAGGGTGAGTTTCCCGTTAGGCTGCATGTGGTCCTGTTGCCGTGCGCGCAGCCCTCTCGGAGGCTGCATATGCGACCCTTTTACCCCTGACATGTGGACGGAGTGCTGCCATTGTCAATTATGTACCAACACTATTGTAATTAATGTTGGGTCATGCGTTTCATTGATACGGATCAACCAGACATCCATGGATATAAGCAGCAGACTCACTAGAGAAACTTACTAGTCAACATAACATGAAGAGGTTGTACATACAGTAGCCAAGTGTGCCATTTATTTGTGCGTGAATGTATTTCAGTGCAAAACAGCCTTGTGTACTTTCCATAGTGTATTTGGTGTTATTTCTTGCCAACCTTGATCTGCCCCATGGTGGCATAATGTGTTGCATTATATGCTTTGAAAAACACCTCAGAGCAAGATGTTGGATTTGTGGTGAGTGCGCAAGAAATTTAGTTTTATGGTAAAACTAGTTAATGGATAAAGATGTAGACGAACCATTTCCGAAAATACATAAATGTGTGTGTGGCGCAACATTTCGTGAGTGTGGGAGCCAAGAGTGAACGAGTGAGTTTGGGAGGAAGGGGGGCGTATGTGGAGGCTGGAGAGAGGGGTTTCATACCAACAAAACAGGTCTTTGACTCTGCGCTATTCTTCAACATTTATTTTACCATAATAGGATATCTTCCTCCGTCTAAAATATGTTCATTCCATCAGCCAAGTCGTTAGCTATCCTAGGAATCGTTTGCCTATTTGTTGGGTTTCTTGAAATTATGGCTTTCCCAACCAACCATCCATCCGTCATTTAGCTTGAAGGGAAGTTGTAGTCCGAGTGCTGATTGGTTTTAAGCCCAAATTTAGTTAAAAACAAGTGTCATGATATACTCTGAAAGGATTTATAGTTTCCCTTTTGACACCGTGACATCTCATCTTCTGTTCCACGTAAGCGAAAAAATAACTCAAACGCCATGTGTAAATTGGCCTGTGCCAGATAATAATATACATAATGTTTTATTAAACTATCCCTTTAATTTAGCAGCATATTGAACAATCTCGCTCTCCCGTGATTCAAGCCTTGTTTTCCTGAGAGTTGATGTTGCTTAGAACGTGATGATAAAAGTGGTAAACGAATCCACAAACCCGGTCGACATTTTATGTGTTTAACGGTGTCGAATAAGTAATATCAAGAGCTGAATGCTCTGCGTTTTTGACCGAGTCCGGAAAGCGCAGGCAGTTCAAGCAGTTTCCCTGTTTTTCCATTGAGCGGCACTAAAGCTTCAGAATAGCTGCGCTTACACAGAGCCGGCAGTGGAGTCTCTCATGCTTCATTAATAAACCGAGTATATCTTGGAAGCCTTTTAGAGTTTTCGTGTTAGCGCATAAGCTATGACTGGTGAAATAAAACGAGCTCTTTTTCTAGCTAGAAGGAAATGCAAATTTAATGCCTCTTCAGCTACTGGGGCATGGCTGAACTCATCATGTAAGCTTTATGGTCACTGCATATTGACAAACGGAAGATTGAAAACAGTATATACATTAAATTGTATGAAATGTTCTTTAAAATGTAAACAGTTTTAACCAGAAAATGTACAATGCGACCCGTTTTTGGTTACGGCAAGATAGTCGGTACAAACGACAGTACTTCTGAGAATATTCATGTAATTTTACTGTAAAATTGAATATATTTATATAGATGTATAATACTTTTAATATTTATATAAAACATTTATAAATGTAACAAGGCAATGCGAATAGCCAGTACAATATTGTGAACCTGATACAAATGATAAATCACCTTACAATCTTAATCATCACATTAATGTAGGTTTTATTTAAAGTTATTTATATTTGTTCTCATTTATGAATATGAAATTGTTTTATGTTTATCTTAATGCTGTTCAGTTAATGTGTTATGCAGCCTAAAGTTCCGACCATCCCAGACGGCAGTTGTATTCTTAGAAAATAAAACAAAAGTATAATGTCTTCTCTTTCTTTTTTTTGTGTGACCTTGTATTATTAATCTTGTCAAAGGTAAAAAACTTCAAATAAAAATAAATATATATATATAAAAAGAATCCCATTAATCTGTTTCTGTCGTATATTGTGAAAAAATATATTTGGGTAATCATATGCTCTTGCTCAGCCTCAGACGTTGCTGCTCTGGAGACAATTAAGTGCTCATTGTGAAACGTTTTTCATATTTCACCCAAATAATATCACTAACAACTCATAATCATGGATGTTTGGCTCAATCCTATTTTCCTCACCCCAAAATCTTTGATAGTCAATAACACTTGACTTCATAAAATGGTCAAAGTCACAAAACCAATGCATTTCCATGATGCAACTTGGTGTAAGGCTCTATTGAACACGAGAATTTGTAAGCATGCAGAGAAATCTTTTCATCATGTCAGAGGGAGCTTGCCACATGTATTCAGTTTTGGCCAATCCCTTTGGTTGTTTGAAAGTACAATATTTCATAACTTTTGAGATTACGCTAGGGTGGACATTTCAAGCTCTCTTGAAACACAAACATAATATTGTGCACTCTTGTTTTGAAACAGTTTTCAATTTTTTAGCTGCATTTTTTTATTTCAAGCTAAGGTCCAGTGCTATCTAAGCACAATACATTTGTCAGCTGAGCAGCAACAGGTATTTAAAGGAGACTTGAAGGAATCGCTCATAGCAAATTGTGGTATACAAATATGTAGTATAGTTCAGTGACTCTTCAGCACCATAGTCAGCTCCCTCCAGCTCTGCTCATTGCATCTTTTCCACTGGTTGCCTTTACAAACGACTCAAAATCTGCCTTAGCAAACAAAGGTATGTTAGACATATTTTTGTTCTGAGAGAACAAAGCAACACTAAAATGTAGACATCAGCCTCTAATTTGACTCTAAGAGTTGTAATCCCCAGCTGCATTCCAATTAGGACCTCGGACAGCTCCCACCAGAGCATTTAGTGTGGCTGTACAGCACTGCATAGCACAAGCTTGTTCTCTCAAAAGGGGACAACACTTACATTCAAATGGTATTATGTGTCATAGAAAACTCCTTCACTAATTTTCTGTCACTTTCATTTATGCTAACCTTTATTTTTCTCACGTCATTGCTTATTCATCTCTTCCTTCCTCTCCATTCTCTTTTTATAGCACACATAATAACCTGTTCCAGGAAAATTAACCCCTGCCCATCTGTTTGCTTAGACTTTAAAAATAAAGACTACTAAACAGGTCTGTTGTTTGCATGCAGCTCCCAAAGGACTAAAGGATGTATTTGGCAAGGAGTGAGATGGTTTTCATTTACACAGCTACCTGTACATCCATAGTACACCAAAATTGTCCCTCCTTTGAATGCGCTGTAGACACTTATTTAGCACATTAAAAGAAGTGGCTAAGATGAGTGTGACTTCATGGTCATCACATTAAAAGAATATTTCTGCATTAATAACTCTGTAATTTACTTGCCCTCATGTTGTCAACATGTATAGCTTACTTTGTTCCGCAGAACACAAAAATGTGTTTTGGTCAATACAATGGGAGTCAATGGGGTCCAAAACAACACTGGACTTTGATTTTTTAATGTACAAAAAAAAAAACGTTCCAGTTTCAAAATTCTTCTTTCACAGACGAAAGAAAGTTGTATACGTTTCGAATTATATGAGAGTGAATAAATGATGGCAGCATTTTCATGTTGGGGCAAATTATCCTTTTAAAGTAGAATAATAAGAGGTCAAGTTATTATTACACTGGATTCACTGGATACAAAAATGTTTTTGATGAAGCTTATATTGAAGAACATTAACAGTACAGACAGTTCTGCACACATCACAGACACAATATGTAACACAAAACAAAGAAAAACTAACATATAAAACATACAAGAAGTATGTGAAACCTTCTATATGTAAAACAGCAAAATGGTTGACTTATTTTTCTTTATAGCTGTTTTTTTTTGCATTTTCATTTTCATTTCTCTTGTTTTAGTATAATGATTGTGAAATGCCTACATATGCTGTTAGATACATTTACATAGATATAGAAATGTAAACATGATAATTATTATGGCTCAATAAGTTTTCAGCTTGGATCGGTTAAATGCATGTAGGCTTCCATCACGGTACAAGACCCGAGTAAAAAGAAAACCCAAGGTAAATATGTACTTGACATTTGCACTGACACCTGAAACTGGCATCATGACAGGCATTGAGTGAATTTTGTATGGGAATGTTTTTAGACTTCAGTACTCAGATTGTCTTTTTTATTAGAGTGTACTTTACTCTGGGTTTTTTAGACAAAGAGTGATTCGATGTTAAACATGATTTGGAGCATATTGAGACAAATGTACCTATTATTGTAAAGTTTTTGTTGTATTTTCTCTGTGTTGGTGGCTGAAATAGCAAATAAATAATGTACTCTACCGATTAAAAGTTTGGGTTTAGTAAGATTTTTTAAATTTTATTTAAGAGCCGTTAAATTAATGAAGACATTTATAATATTACAAAATAATTATGTTTCAAATAAATGCTATTCTTTCAACCTTTCTATTCAGCAAATAATCATTTGGTTTCCAAAAAATCAGCACAACTGTTTGTAACATTGATAATGTTAATACAAATCTATTTTGAGCACCAAATCAGCATATTAGATTGATTGCTGAAGGATCATGTGACATTGAAGCCTGGAGTAATGCCTGCTGAAAATTCTGCGTTGCCATCACAGGAATAAATTACATTTTAAATGTGTTCAAACAGAAAACAGCTATTTTGAATTGTAATATTGGAAATCTGGATTTTCACAATATTACTGTTTTTATTGTATTTTTGATCAAATAAATGCCGCCCTGGTGAGCATAAGAGATTTTCAAAAACAAAAAACATTACCTTTTGAATGGTAGCGTATGTGAAAAATATAATCCTAAATATTGGTAATATAATAATAAAGTAGTTTACTAATTGAAATGTCATACTTTCTGTCCAGATTTTCACAATGATTTATCTTTGAAATGTTTCAACTTTCCAATTGTAACAGTTAATACCCTAAACTATGAGAGCAGTGATAGTATAGCAGTCCATTTGCTTTTTCATTGAGCGGATAAAAACCTGTAGGTCTCTTCCTGTCTTCCAGTGGCCGCTATCTCTTGTAGATTGACAATGGAGATACCTTTTGCCTTGCTGCCTGTCACTTCCAGGTCCTCTTCAGAACTTTGATGTATTGTTTTCTTATCTTTTATCTCCTGTGATTAGATTACACAGTTAATCCTTTTACGTGTCCTCCACCCGAAACTGCTTTGTTTCTCCTCTCTGCTCTCTCTCTATGTCTCCATTACACTGGCGTTTATGCTTTTGTACCCTCCGTTCCTCTTTGGCACGATGCATCACATTCAAAGATTGCAATTAGATTTTATTTGGCAGAGCTCCACCGAGGAGTGCCATTAGTTACTTCAGACTACCTCCAGCTTTCCCTCATATAATATTCACCCTGTCTTTTAACACACACAATCAAGTTGCGAGCTAAAATAATTGATGCCAAAAGATAAGGAGGGACACAGACAGATAAAGAGTGGGAAATTAGTGCAGGACAGAAAGCAAGAGTGTGGTATAGGCACGGGTGTTTAGAAACACACAGACCTGAGTGAGGCAGACAGCTTTCAGGTCGCAGTGTGCCGGCTGCTGCAGCCTGTTATCCGCTCTAATCCATGTCAGTGCGGCACCGCTGTCACTGCAAACACACCTGTCAGCCGCCACTTGTTCTATGTCGGGGCGGAAAACTCTGGGATAAGCTGGAAAAGTAAATTAGGGCTTTATTTGGATTCCAATGTATTATTATGTATTATTAGCCAAATAAATGCCCCCAAATTTTGTTTTTGTCAGCAATACAGTGTAATACGTCAAAAAGACAACAGCAGAAGCATATTTCTTAAGGGGTAGTTCACCCCAAAATTTAATTCAGTCATCATTTACTCATGCTCCACTTGTTCCAAACCTGCATGAATTAATTTTTATTCTGTTGAACACACAAACAAATTATATTTTGAAGATTGTTGGTGACCAAATAGTTGAGGGGTAGCCAGTGAATTCTATAAAATGGGGATTTTGTGAATGTGACTAAAATATTAAAAGGGTAGTCAAACCAAAATTATGTCATTATTTACTCAATCTCATGTTGCTCCAAATCTGCATGACTTTTTTCTTCTGTGAAATGTAAAATATATTTTGAAGAATTTTGTTAACAAAACCGTTTCGGTTCCCATTGACTGCCATTGTTTAGACATACAGTAGAGTGGAAATCAATGGGAAGCAAAACTGCTTGGTTTCAAACATTCTTATCTTGTGTGTGTGTGTGTGTGTGTGTGCGCACCTTATATGAGGGAAAGCTTGTAGTTTTTGTGACAAATGAGGACATCAGTTTGTATAATGAGTCTGACCCAGGTATGACACAGGTATTACAAGGTGAAGGTGACTTTTCAGGACATTGCCCCATGTCCCCACTTCTCAAAATGCGTATTAATCATACAGAGTGAGTTTTTTTAGGGGGAAAGTAGAATTGCACAGTCTCCTGTGAGGGCTAAATTTAGGTGTAGGTTGGTGTAGGGCAATAGCGCATACAGTTTGTACAGTATAAAACCATTACACCTATGGGATGTCCCCACTTTTCACAAAAACAAACATGTGAGGTTTTTTCTCTCTGTGTGTGTGTTCCACAAAAGCAAGAAAGTCATGCAGGTTTGAATCAACATAAGGATGAGAAATTATGACAAAATCTTAATTTTTGGAGGGACTATCCCTTTAAAGGACATTATTCATGTCACACTGACTTCGGAGTGTGTATCCACTCTGTTAAGCCAATTTAAGTTCAAGGAACAATTGGAACAAATCATTAAACTATAAGCACGAGTCATTACCCTCTCCTGTATGAGACAATCAATAGTATTCTGTAGATGATCATTTTAATTCTCTAGTACCTCAATTATTCTATTACTAAAACAGCATCGATCCAGTGACACATGGATGGCAAACAAAGCTGGGTGTTAAGCAGCATCATGTTGTAGAGATGGACTGTAAGAAAGAATGAAAATGAATCAAATGAACTAGACTGAACAGTTCTGAATCACAATATGTGCAATTTTCTATTTCAATATATATATATATATATATATATACATTACAGTTTTTACAATAAGTTTTGCACTAATAACAGAACCTTCATGTCATTTTTCAAAACTATAGACACAAAACTCAAAACAGTCATTATTTGTAACACAGGCTGTCCAATGTTCAAAACTTTGCATATTGCATTCATATCTTTAAAGAATCCTTGCATTTGCAGAAGCATTGGTTCAAAATGCTAATTTATTATTAAATATTATAGGAACATTATTTTAGATCACCCACACACAATATAACCATAGTTTCACTGTTTAGTTGTTAGAACAATCATTAAATATAGTTGTTAAAAACACATGATGCAGCTTTCATTATGGTTCTACACATTCATACATTACTGTAATAGACTAGAGAGAAAAGTACAGACACTGGAATCATTAAACAAAATAGGAAAAATATTTATGTTATTGATTAAATAATCAACTTGCAACACATAAAAAAAAAAAAACTCATAAAACTTTAGATAAGAAAAAATGATAAAACTACAGCAGGCCTACAGTAAAATGTCAACTAGAGTGTGCTTCACTGCACTTCTATGTTTTTATCAACTCTGTCTTGTGGATTTGGCCACAGGTTCTCATCCACATCATAATGGATAATGGGTTGCATTAGCTAAAGATCTTTGAAAAATTATTCTGGTATGACAAATACAGGCCTGCCATTGGTCATTGCAGGCATCATCTATAGCATGGAGAAGAGTGATTGTTTGTGAGGAGCCTATTGAAAACCTTCCACCTCCATGTGGAGAAAAACTCTTCAGTCGGGTTACAGTAAGGAAAGGGGAGTATGGGGTAAATACAAGGTGATAAACTGTGGATGGGCCTGAAACCATGATTGCTCTCAGTGCTGTCGCTAGGAATTCTGGGCCCTTTGCACTGATTTTGCTATGGGTCCCCTCAAAATCACATTCAGTGGGGGGTGGTCAGGCCCCCAAGAGAATATCGTTCTGGGTCCTTCTCAAACGCTGGGCTCTCAAACTCTCCTCCATCTCTTGGCCTGCCTCATCCAAACATATGAATGGTTTTCATCAGCTTCCATCTCTATCACTCTCTAAAAATACATTTACTGTAGGAAAAACAAATACTGATAATAATGATATAACATTTTGGGGATAATTTTTTTCTCTCCCAACAACAGGCATCTTGAAACTGATCATAACTGAACATAATCAGTCCTCAGCTGCTTCACTTTCGTAATGTTGTTCATAATTTTCCATAAAACTATACTTCAAGAGTAATGAAACAGTTACATATAATTTTGAGCAGTTGTATCAGTTGATAGTTAGATCATTATAATGACATGAATAGACACTCAATTCAGATGTAATGTGTGAGCTGCATTTTGAAATAGTAATACTTTGATATTAAGTTGTGTCATTTTGAACCAGTGATTTTAGTTCAATGAACAAAATGTTCATTTAAACTCTATATTTAATAGAGTTTAAAAAAAATGACAGGAAAGTTCTGTTATTAGTGCAAAATGATTGTAACAAAAACTGTAATTAAATAAAATTAATTGTGCTGGATCCTCCATTAGTCCTGCTGGTATTTTTGTCAGCACCTATGGACCTGTCAATCTCGCTGATCAAATCAATCTGATCCCCCATTTATTAAAACATTTTAATACTGAACATTTCTCTCAGAGAAAACAAAACAAACATTGATTTATTTTGTTTATTTGCTTACTTCCTTAATGTAAAAATACATTGAATTTACTGTACTTTGACCTCCATCAATCCTGTTGTTATTGTTTTGGGCCCCTCTGGACCTGTAGCCCCCTAGAATCATCTTAACTGTTCAGTCCATTAATTACAGCCTTGAAGAGAGGAGGACTGGTTTATCAGAATGGCGGGGGCACCAGTGAGGGAGCGACAGAAAGTTCTTCATTAAAAGTCTATCCTCTCTTTCTCACTCTTGTCTTAGCTGTTGGCAAGGGGAAACCTTAATACTGCCTCTGCACAATGAACAAAGAGGGCCACATTCATTCCCTGTTCACCCCCTCATTCAGAGCCACATAAAAGGAACTGTAGGTTTATTTAAAGAGAATCTAAACAAGATTGTTTCCAAACACAACTTCAATCGTGGAGAAAAGCAATGCAATGCCTAGCTATGCAGTTTTAAGCCCTGAAAAAGAAACAGCATGAGTAATTCGGTAATTCCTCAATGGTTTGGCCCTCAATCGTTGCCTGTGCACTAGAAGGAGGAGGCAGAGAGATTAACAGCACAAAGATACGATGGTTGGAGCCGACCAAAGCCAGTTTCATTGAAGACCCATGTTAGATCTGAACCCTGGGCCATTGTGGCTCTGTAATGGGGCTGAAAGTGCACTAAATTCTGCCTGAAATGCACTCCTTGTGTGTGCTCTCTGCTCAGTCAGGAACATCTCTTTGAAACGCTGAGCTGTTGAGGCCACCCGGTCCATTTTAAAGCGTTCTTTGCTCATGGCAAAGAAACAAACACTAACCTGTAATATTCATAATGTAATGAATATCTAAGTCACTTTAACATGCAGGTCCACATCATTTTCTGCTCCAGGCTGAATTAAAACATTTGCCTCATGCAAACACAACAGCATATCTTAGTAGACACTCTGTATGCATATTTAATGGGAACCTAATAAAGAGGTGTTTGAGCTGTTCCCCATGATAATAACAGACTTTAATAGAAGAGACTACTTGCAATTAGGTATGTTTTTTGTTTTGTAACTGTGATTAACTTTTCAACAGTCTTTTTACACCGTGTTTGACCCGAGATCTACTTAAAGCAGTATTTACGATTCAATACAAGTCACACACACACATTTGACTGTATCAAATGCAATTGTGGCACAGTGTTGATTAACATGATTTATTTTCTTAAAAAAAAGCAAAAACCAAGGTTACATTGTGAATGCCTCTGTGGAATTAAATGGAACCCTATTTTTAGAGAATTTACAAGCAGAAATGTGAAGCAAAAAAAAAACATATTTTCAAAGCACTTACATTTATGCTATAAAGGATCTATCATTTAACCTGTTCTCATCCATTTATGGTCATGTTAGGATTTTAGGCATTATTACCTATAAACAGAAAAAGCTAGTAAGTGATTTTTTCCCCCATCATGTTAACATATTTTTGCCAAAGGTTTGTGAGTTATGTTTACGGATTGGTACAATTAGCTTATATTGTAAGTAAATCAATGCAAGCCAAAAGTCAAAATTTATGTTTGAGGAAAACAACATTATACCACAAAACAAATGTTGTGATTGAGCTTAATTTATATTTATTTCTGAATACTCATTTAAACCAAAGCATGTTTAAGTCAAAGCACGTTTAACTGTGGGTAAAGCACTGAATCTGATTAAGTTGCAGTGCCAATAACATGTTTAACAACAGAGAGCAATCATAAACAGCATCAAAGTTTACCTCATTAAATATTCATGGCACTTCCACACATTGTGTTGATGGCGAATGCATTTTTGGAGTGATGTTACTAAAACAATAGAGCATGTTGCTTACATCAAGGTCATGGGTTTGATTCCTGCAAAATGCATGAACTGAAAAAACATATCATGTGATGGAAGTTGCTTCAATAGGACAATTTACATGAAGACATTTCCTCAGATCAACAAGCAAGCTGTGTGCTTGTACTTAAATGCTAGTAACATAATAAATATGCAAATATGAATGTTAAAACATTGTAGAGACAAATATAATTCAAATCTACACCTGGAAGTGTCATGCTGACTCCAGCTGTTTCAATTATCTGTTGACCCAATGAAAACAACAAATACATCTCCTCGCTAAAGTAGAGCTAATTTTCTCCTCTTTCCACAGTATTTGCCTTTCTAGTAATGTTGTCCGTAATCACATTGCACAAACATTAGCATAACGTATGGTTTTACCCAGGAAAGCTGAGGTTGCCGATTTCCATTGTAATGGCGGGCATTCTTCGGTTAATGCAGATATGATGGAGCCTACAGCCAATGCTTTGACACATTAGAAGGCAGCTGGTTGTCCATAGAAAGATTTGTGGAACTAAGAAGGTTGTTTTTCCTTTTGTGGTGGCATATTTGAAATCCCATTCACATCTGCCTTGTTGGTAGGGTGTAACTGAACTCAGACCATAATGGCATTTTCCACTGGTCCTTGAAAAAAGGAAATATGATCGATTTGAAGTGCTTATGAAAACTGGTGAGTCAGATCCATTTGTCTCTTAGGTGCCCAATTTACAGCAGAGCTATTGCAGCAAAGCTAAAGGGAATGCATTTCCAGAGATTGTAAAGATTATCTGCTATGGCTGGCGAAGCATTATCCTCAGCTTTAACTCTGTCAGAAGTGCGATGTTTCACCTGCAAGTGTTTGTTACATGTCTTGTCTCACTTTCAATGATATAAATTACACAGGTGCAGGAAGACAGGTGGACTGATGAAATTAGTACCAACCCAATTCACAATGTGCAGGATGTCTCAAAGCACATGCTAATAAGCAGTAATCATGCCATAAGCAAGATATATGCTATTTACCTTGCGCTTCCTCCATAAATTATTACACAGAATCTAAATCACTTAATTCTGTTATAAAAAAAATGGAGTTGGGAATCGAGAACCATATCTAATTCAAAACCGTTTATGTTTTAAAATAAGTTCCTGGAACCAAATTAACTTCACAAGTTGTAGTAAGCTTTCTTATTCAGATTTGTCATTTATACACTCAATCAATTAACCATAAAAAGAAAAACAAAACAATCCAGGATTTATAAATACTTCTATTATTAAAGCTTTGCTCGTGAATGATAATTAAGTCACACTAACGTTGCTTTCTAAAATTAAAATGCAATCAGTCAAGACTCTACTATTTAATACATTCATATATGCTTCACGATATCCTGACTCTTGTAAAGTTTTTTCTTCAAAACTGTTCAAATTAAACCATAGAACAGCAAACTGAATTTTTATTTTGTAGATGGCCATTTTTTTGTCTTGTTTTTAGGAAGCATATTATTTATATTCTAGCTCAAAGCACATTTTAAATAACTTTTTAAAATATTAACTACACATGAAAAATGTAAGTAATTTTTTTACAAAATACATATATCTTTTTTTTATCTAATCATATTTAATAGATAAAAAAGTATAGTTAAAGAGATGAAAGAGAGAATGAAAATGTTGTCATCATTTACAAAAAAAAATCATTTACATGTTACAAAGCTGTATGAGTTTCTTTCTCAAGTTGAATATAAAATAAGATATTTTAAAGAATACTGGTAATCAAAGAGTTGTTGGTCCCCATTGACTTACATAGTATTTCTTTCCTTGTGGAAGTCAATGGAGACAACAACTGTTTTTCAAAATATCTTCTTTTGTGTTCAACAAGAAATAAACTTATACAAGTTTGGAACGACATGAGGGTAAGTAAATGATGACAATTTTTAATATATAAGAATGTTCCTGTGGCTCAGGGATAGAGCATTGTGTTAGCAGCACAAAAGGTTGTGGGTTCAATTCCCAGGGAACCTACATACTGATAAAAAAAAAATGTATAGCCTGAATATACTGTAAGTCGCTTTGGATAAAAGCATCTGCTAAATGCATAAATGTAAATGTAAAATGTAAGATACTATATAATATATCCATCTGTCTCTGGCAAAGATATAATTATTTAATCTAGTCTACATCAAGCTGGTCTGCTGGAAGCTGGAGATAAGAAAGTAGATGCACACAAGTATGTGAAGATAGGGAAAAAGCTGGACACAGGATAATGGCAAAAGAGAGCACAAATAAACAGAGAACATGTGATCGGTGGCGCTGCTGAGTTCAGACGCCTGTGAATTAGCTCCGCTCAAAATTGTGCTTTTATGTGTTTTTTTCTGTTTTTTTTTCCTATTTTTACTTCTCTCTTTACACGTGTAACGTCTGCAATGATTATGTATGACAAAAGAACACTTTTGGACATTTGACAGCGTTACACTAACCTGATCCAGGACACTTTATCCACAGATCCAGCGTGGCCATTGGAGATACTTCGGAGCACTGAAGTTGACAAAGGCCGCCTCAACAATACCAGGAGGCGAAAGGAACATTGCGGGAAACGTGCTGGAATCCGCAACAGACTGAGGAAAAGGGCTCACAGTCCTCCTCTACCGAGTATTCTGCTCGCTAATGTCCAATCCTTGGAGAATAAGATGGACGATCTTAGAGCCAGGATTAGTTTCCAATGGGACATTAGGGACTGTAACATCCTTTGTTTGACCGAAACATGGCTCACGCCGACGGTCCCGGACACCGCTGTAACGCCGTCTGATAACTTCTCTGTTTTACGGATGGACAGAACAGCCGAGGCTGGAAAAACCAAAGGTGGTGGAGTGTGTTTCTTTATTAACAAGAAATGGTGTGGTCCCAGTAATATCTCCATTCTGTCGCGTTCCTGCTCGCCTCATCTGGAACACCTCTCCATTATCTGCCTCCCATTTTATCTGCCCCGGGAATTCTCATCAATCGTCGTCACTGCCGTTTATATACCACCAAAGGCAGATACCAGCTTGGCTTTGTCCAAACTACACGATGAACTCAGCGGATATATCAACAAACATCCTGACGCTGCATGTATCATCGCGGGGGACTTTAACAAAGTCAACCTCAAGAAGGTCATCCCTAACTTTCATCAACATATATCCTGTCCAACCAGAGGACCGAATACACTCGATCATTGCTACACCCAGTTCAAAAATGCCTACAAAGCCCACTCATTGCCGGCTTTTGGAAAATCAGACCATGCTGCCATTTTCCTCACACCGGATTATAAACAAAGGACCGTTCAAGAACCGCCGGTGGAGAGGGAAGTGACGCGCTGGTCCTCCCACTCTGAAGCTACGCTACAGGCGTCTCTTGATGACGTCGACTGGGACATGTTCCGGGCGAGTTCATCTGACGTCAGCGAATTCACGGAGGTAGCATTAAGCTTCGTAAACACACTAACCGAACAGGCCACTGAAACGGTAACAATAAAGACTTTCTCAAATCAGAAGCCGTGGGTGGACAGAACAATTTGTGACGCGGTTAACCATCGAACTGCCGCATACAATGCCGGTATTCTGTCAGGAAACATGAGCGAGTACAAAGCTTCGTGCTACGCTCTCCGTCGTGCAGTAAGAGCCTAAACTAAGATACAGTGAGAGAATTGAGTCACATTTCCAGCTCAATGACTCTCGACGCATGTGGCAGGGACTGAAGACCATCTGTTCCTCTGGAAACAACTCCTCTGTTGAGGTGAGAGCAGATCCGTTGCTGGCCGAAGAGCTAAACACCTTCTACGGCCGCTTTGAATGTAATGGCGGCGCGATTCTGCCGAACAACGCGTCAGCAAGCAGCAGACAGAGCAGCGATCAAGTAATCACCGTGTCAGAGGATGATGTTCGGAGGGAACTAAGGAGAGTGAACGTCAGAAAAACAGCAGGACCCGATGGGATTACTGGCCGCGTTCTGAGGTCCTGTGCTGATCAGCTTGCTGGTTTGTTTACTTCCATATTTAATGAGTCCCTTGCTACCTCTGTGGTTCCCACCCCCTTTAAAAAATCTGTTATAATCCCTGTGCCAAAGAACAGTAAACCCTCTTGCCTGAATGACTATCATCCAGTTGCCCTCACATCGACAGTCATGAAGGTTTTTGAGAGACTTTTAAAGAAACACATTTGCTCCTCCATCCCTGCTACTTTGGACCCTCTTCAGTTTGCCTATCGGCCAAATAGGTCTACTGATGATGCCATCTCTCAGGTACTGCACTCCTCCCTCACTCACATTGACAGCAAAAATGGCAACTATGTAAGGCTGCTATTCATTGACTATAGCTCCGCTTTTAATACTATAGTCCCCACCAAGCTGGCTGTCAAACTCTCAGACCTCGGCCTAAACACTTCACTTTGTGACTGGATTCAAGATTTCCTCACCGCCAGACCACAAGTGGTGAAAGTCGGCCAGTTCACCTCCAACTCCATAACCCTGAACGTAGGAGCCCCACAGGGCTGTGTCCTGAGTCCCCTACTCTACTCTACACCCATGACTGCGTGTCCTCTCACAGCTCCACTTCTATCATTAAATTTGCTGATGATACTGTGGTCCTGGGCCTCATTAACAACGATGACGAGGCCGCATACTTAGAGGAGGTAGAGAGACTCACATCATGGTGCCAGGACAACTGTCTCTCTGAACGTGAGCAAAACTAAGGAGCTGATCGTGGACTTCAGGAAGAGACAGCAGTGGCCCATACCCTCTTATGATCAGTGGGACCCCTGTGGAGAGGGTGAGTAGCTTCAAGTACATCGGTGTAAACATCTCCGAGGACCTGACATGGACTACACACATTCAGACTCAGGTCAAGAAAGCCAGGCAAAGACTGTACCATCTGCGACAGCTGAGGAAATTCAGGGTCTCACCAGCTATCCTGAAAACTTTCTATTCAGGGGCCATAGAAAGTGTATTGAGTCGTGCGCTTAGCTGAGCGCATCTCAGGGTCTACTCTCCCCTCTCTGCAGGGCATCTAACTCAAACGCTGCAAAAGCAGAGCTGCTAAAATCATCAAAGACTCAACTCACCCCGGTAACCATCTTTTCCGTTTACTGCCATCTGGCAAGCGCTTCAGGAGCATGATGGCAAAAACTGAGAGACTGAGGAGGAGCTTCTTCCCTCAGGCCATCAGGCTCCTTAACACAAACTCTGTTTCATAAACATTTACAAGACATAAAAAAAATAAAAAAACACATTCATATTCTCATCATCCGTATTGCTGCTATGTGTACATACTAGGGGTGTGACGAGATCTCGTATTACGAGATCTCGCGAGATTAAAACGCGACGAGATTTCTCGTCGAGGTGAAAAGTTGTCTCGTCGTGAGTTGTGATGTCAGCATGATGGAGCGTGAGGGTGAAATTAGTATTGAAGATCCCCTGCCACATTTAAATAATTTGTGGCAACATTTTGGTTTTCCGGTGGAAATAAGAAACGCGAAGAGTGACAGACAAGACGAACACAATATGTAAACATTGTAACACTATGCAAAACACATACAGAACCACCACAGCTCTCTACTAAAACCAGCCGCGCGTGGCGAAAACATTAAAAGGGCAAACAACTCTAAATGCCGTTGCATCTCTTCCACCATCAAGTGCAAGAGCCACGGCAATAACGAGACATCGGCGTTTTCATTGCAGCTGATATGAGGCCATTTTCTGTGGTGGAAAATCTGGTATTTCTGACTACTCCACATACTTGTATATTTATTTTATTTATACTGTTTATACTTTTTATATTTGATTTGTGGCAAGGGGTTACATTTCTCATGTGAAATCGTACAGGGGAGATGCCAGTCGGTAGAGTTTATAGCAACATTTTGCACTGTTTGCATGTCCTTTACTGCATAGAATTCATTAAAATAGAAGTAAAATAACATTCATTACAAGTTGATTTCAAAATGCACCTAAATTGTTTTGCATTTTGTGATTTTCAGTTGAATAAAAGACTATTTTCCATTCATATATTTCATAATTGAGGATTTCTTAAAAATAGTGTAAAAATCTTGTCTCGTCTCGTTCTCGTGAACCCAATCTCGTGTCTCGTCTCGTCTCGTGGAGTAAGCGTCTCGTCACACCCCCAGTACAACCCGTTTGCACATCCCTCTCATCCCTCTTGTTTATATTACTATTTATTAATATATTTATTAACCACAGAGTTAAACAAAATACTTTTGCTTAAATTAAGCTTATAACCAGAAATAAAACCAAACAATTTTAAAACATTAAGAACTGCAGGAACTGAAACAGAAAAATCTGAAATAAAAAGAAGAATACTATCTGCATATAATGATACCTTCTGCTCAATGCCTAGTCTAGTTACACCTTTTATTAATGGGTCAGATTTTAAAGCAGAGGCTTGATGGCAATAGCAAAAAGAAGTGGGCTTAGTGGGCATCCTTTACGGGTGGAACGGTAAAGATTAAAGTATTCTGAACATGTATTATTTGTTCTAACTGAGGCCTTGGGAGCAGAATATAAAAGCTTAACCCATGAAATAAAATTTTCTCCAAAACCAAATTTATTTAATTTACAGAAAAGCTATCCCCATTCTACCCGGTCAGAATATATATATATATATATATATAGTATTTAAAATATTTAAGAATGTGTATTTACATACATTTCTGTCCAATACATTGGACAGGATTGGATAGATGCATGCATTATGTGATTGTCTTCTCTGATGGATATGTGATGCTTGTTCTTGGAACAGTCTCTGTGCCATAAATGCATATCTGGAGGCACTCACTAGGTTTTGAAACACAGTGATGGTGTATTGACTTCTAGTTAAAGAGGTGGACAAAGTACTGTCCAGCTGCTCATTTAGACTTCCCCCTCCTCTTGCTTTTGCCCACCCCTTTCCCTTTCCCTTTCCCACTCCCCTTCCCTCCTAAGATCTCTCATTGCGAGCACTCTGAAGGACTGCTGTCCTACCGTAGTACGGCACGGCAGCGATCGATTTATCAAAGTGTCATGCCGAGGCGCTGCAGCCCCGTAGCAGCAAAACAACAGCGGAGGCAAAACAAACATTAGTTGACTCTGGAGGTGGTCTCTGCAGTCTTGCTAAACAAGGTCAAAGCTCTCTCTCCTTTTTTACTTCACTACACCAATATTTTGGGAAACACTAAACAGGTGCAAAGAGCCCTAGTATAAGACCAAGATTCGGGGGTCTCAGAAATAATTGAAATGTGCACCTCTGCCAGAAATAACTGCAAACACACATGATGTTGTGACTGTGTGAGACTCTTTTGTAAAAAAAATCAATAAAACGTTATGGATGAAATACTACTGTGTGGAGCTTTTATTAGCCTTAGAGATTTATGCAGCACTGTATTAATGCAGGTCAACTCAATTCACTTGTTACTTTCATAATGCATTTGTAAATCTTTGCACAAGGAAAATAAAATACCTGCTGCTGTGAATGTGGGGGGTTACCTTTATTAAGAGGTTACATAATGCATTTCATTTTTCCTTTCAGCTTGATACATTCAAATGAACACTTGAACTTTATTCAAATCACTACACAAGGAACCTGGAGATGGATTCACGAAGAGCTTCTTAAGGAAAAAAAGTCCTATGATCAATTTTATTAAGTTTGTAAGAATGTCCCTTAAACAATTCTGCTTTTGTATTGATCAAATATTCCCTTATTTGGGAATCCTAAATTAAGTAGAATTTGATAATTCAATAGTTAAGTTAAAAAATTATGTTTATAGGCCTATATGTTTAAGAATTCTAACTTTGATGTGTTAAATTCTCAACCATATATATGGTTGAGACGAGAGTTGAACACATTTAAGTTATAAATTGTGTTTCAAATCATTAAATAGTATATATTTATCTGGAAGTGTGAGGGAAAAGTTGTAATATGGTTAATGATTCTTCCACCTTCTTGAGATCAAGCATAGCCGATGCATTTGTTCTGGACTTGAGACACTGTGTTATGAATGCAGAACACAAGCTGATTGCAGTTCTACCTCATCCTTCATTCAACAATCTTAACTCCAGGCAGGCCAGTATTTGCATTTGTGAGCAGAGGAGTCACTTAATGTTTTATGTACCTTAAAAATTATGAAACTGTCTTTTTACATAAGACATCCAAAATTTATGGACAGGCACTTTAGCCCAACGGACAAAATATTTTTATAGTAGGCTACATGAAGGCTTTTATTTCATTCTGAATAATCAATCAGATTATTAAATGATTAGGTTGCACAGATTCTTAGGATAGACAAGTGACTGTCTTTATGAGGGCAGTAACTGAATTAAGTTATTTTCTGAACCACTGATTCATTCCGGAATGAATCATGTGTCTTTGTGAGTGAACAAGTGAATCTATCAACCGATTCGCCTAAAAATGATTAATTTAGCTAAGGAACAAATTAATGCTTTTATGAAACATTCTAGTGATTCGCTCAAAAATGCCAATTCACAAATCGAGTGAGTCATTGAATCATTCATTCAAACTTTTGGTTCATTCATACACAAACAAAACACCCGCCATGTGTTTGTTAGAGACTCCAAGGTGAGTTAGCTTGGAACTATTTTGTAGCAGAATAGAAACAAAGTAACTTTTAATATTGAGTCTGAGATGTAAGTTACTTAATATCAAAATGTAGTTTATTGAACTGTGGGTTAGCAATCGTGCTGTTGATTTAGCAGGCTATGTGTTGACACCCGTGATTAAAATTAGCCTCACTCTGTGTTGTGAGTCTATATTGTGTTTGTGACCCATTTTACATAAAATATTAAATAATCTATAGACTTTTGTTCCGTGATAAGTGTTTGTAATGAAGAAATCATGAACCTATATTGATCAGGCTGTTCTGTGCTAATCAGACGTAACGTTACTCCGTCTTCACAACCTATGCAGGGAGATAATGCTGTTTTGTTTTCACAGCCGTGTAATACTGATAAGAATCCCAGGATTGGACGAATGTGTCTCATTTTAAACTCCCATCCTTGTTAGTTTTAGTTCATTTAAGAAGAACAGCTTGGATGTTGAATGTCCATATTTTGTTCTTGTTCATTGTTGGACAGAGAGTCTTATTTTAGATTAAATAAATCTCTTAATTTTTTTGTCAGCATTCCTCTTAGTTGTCTGAAATGACCTGGGTTTCATTCTTAATATTGTAGTGCTTCACAGAGAAGAATTGCGGCTGTAAAACCCCACAGAGCCATAAAGGCATCTGTATCCAGAGGTCAAGTGTTTTTCACAATGGTTCATGCTGGGCCAACTTCACATGAACATTCCCTTGGGATAGAGTGCACAAATGGATTGTTTCCTGCCATTGTATATTCCAGCTTTCAGAAATAAGTAAACATTTCCAAGTTCTATGCTAATCTGGTATGGTTAGAATATGAGACAAGCAAACAGGCTTGAAATGAATCAAAGAGCCACAAACATCTTAGCTCCCAAATGTATACCAGCTCTCTGTGCTTAGCATCTTATTTTTGTGACACTTTATAACCTAAATAATTTGTGTCAAGAAGGCATTTATCACAGACACCATGCCATTTAAACACAGAGAGAGACATCCTCCAAATCCTAAACAGTCTGTTCCATTATCATTTGGAAAACTGCACAGAATATGCTCATTGGCCAAAGGCGGATTATCTGAATAGGACTCAACTGTTTTCCAGCTGTTTGAGAATTTTTTACAAAAAAAATGCACCTCAGGTTTTTCCTTTCACAGATACATTTTCACTTAATTATTAAAATTCTATGCAAGTAGGCAAAGCTTTCGCCTTAAGAAATCCAAATCCCAGTTGTGCTTAGGAGTTATAAAAAAACTTATTTTTTCATATTTATTTTTTTTGCATAATGACAGTCTATCTTTGCATTAAATGATTTATATGACTTTATGACATGTTGTGTTTTTGTTTGGTAAATGCTTTGAATATTTTTTATATGGGACATGCTGTTTGAGCTTGATTTTTCATTAGTGTAATCTTGGCGTAATCTCCACTCAAATGCGTTAGACAAACGTGTGCTATATGCTTGGTTCTCATTTGTTTGCTGGTGTGTTGGGATTGTTTTTAAGGAATGTGAGCTTTAGTGATAACAGATGTCCTCTAATTAGGCATTTCTAATGCTGTTTTAATCACCTAACCCCACACAAATTCCAATGCATTTAAGAATCAAATAAATTGATAAAATGTAGGATTATGTATCTATTTGCATTGTTTTGGTTTCTGGTTGATTTGGTTTCTGGTTTTGTATGCATGTATTTAGTTCCTTTGCAAGTGAGCTTGTCTAATAATTAATTCTTTATTTGTAATGTTTATTTAGTTTTAATTAAATTTTATTTTTAAATTTACAAATTAGATATTTATACAAATTAGCTTCACAGAGGGAGGGCTCAGTAGTCATTTAGCGGATAATGAAATAAGCCATGGGCAGCAATTTCTTTTTTTTTCTCTCAGTGCAAACAAGTTTTTTCTGCCTAAAATTTTTATTTTTCATATTGAATTCAATTGCATGCAGTTGTTTCAAACTTACGTTTACATTTACATGTATGCATTTAGCAGACGCTTTTATCCAAAGCGACTTACAGTGCATTCAGGCTATACATTTTTTGTCAGTAACTTAGTGTTGCAGTTTTAGATTAAGATCGTAAGTAAAAATGTTGCATAATTGTACTCAAAAATTTTCTTTAGAACATTGATTTAAGACTCGTTAAAAAGATGAACTGCAAGGAGTATTTGGGCCATGTTGTCAGGTCCTGTGTGACTACAGCAGATATGCAAGTTACCCGGAGTGGGTAGAATAAAAAAAAAACAGAGAACAAAAATCTGAGAACATTAACGATAATTGAAGCAAGAAGGAACTATTAATTAAAAGCGGGGCTACGGACCTGTCCAGAACTAGTAATTTAGGCCAGGCTTTTCACTGATGGATGGACCCACACACAGTTATTAAAATTTCAGATTGAGTGCAATATTTTATAAGAGGTCGTTGACAAGTATGCAAAAGAGAAATGCAATTAATGCTGAGGAGTGCAGTCTAAGCTGCAGGCGATATGGAGTTATTAAAATTAGTCAAATTAATAACCAAGGGTGGTATCATTCCTCCTTTTTCCTGTTACCTTTGTATAGTTGCTGTGGAAACATATTTTTGACCACTGATAAAGCTGTGGCAATAGCAAGGGCAGCTGACAGTATGTTCTGGACCATATGTTAATTTAATGGCCTCTTGAAATTGAATATTAATGTTCTATAACTTTGCATGGGTAAAAATAGATAAATATTACAATTGTTTTAGCTTGTCTTATTTGTATGCACCTTGAGTACACACTTACATAATTACATGGATATTTTAAGGATTTTAATATAGAAGCATTTTGTTGTACTAATAAATGATTTAATGCCCTGTCAGATCAAACAACACATTAATGAATGTGAATTAATCCTTTAAATGTACAGACCGAACTGGCAATTTAACATATTCATCACGTCAGAAGGTTGTGAATCATAAAGCATTGTTTGCAAATGATCTATACCAACGTACTGATAAGGAATAAATCATTTAAATGCACATTTTGGTTCCAAGATCTTTTAGATCGATAATAGCGTTTAGATTTTGCCTGGATTCCTCATTTGAATGCATTGTTATATTTTTACATCCACTTTGTTTAATGCTTTCTTTCTTTCTCCTTTCACAGCTCAAAACTGCAGTCACACACTACACAGTCCAAATGGGACAATAGAAAGCCCCGGATACCCGTATGGATATCCCAACTACGCCAACTGCACATGGGTGATTGTGGCACAGGAACACAACCGGATACAGTTGGTATTTCAAGGCTTTGCCTTAGAGGAGGACTTTGACATCCTTTCAGTCTATGATGGGCAACCCAGTCCAACAAACTTACGGACACGGTAAATACACATCGTTTTTATCTTATTGTGAGTGAAAATGCCAGATCCAATCTCTTGGAATTGCTAGCTGAGATTACTTTGCTAACAGTTTGAACCGTGAACTCTGTGCGTGAACTTTTGATTTACTTAAGTGTCCCAAAACTTGTTTAAAGTGCACTGAGAGGAATTCAAATTTCATTTTAGGTCTGTATCTAATGTTTTGAACATGGAAGTCCACAAATGGTGCACTTTTGACTTTATCACTGTCTTGAGTCTGAAATTCTCCCTTGTATACTCTGAAAATAAGAAGAAAATAAAAGGATTGAGGCTCAAGGGATTGAGCAGGGCAGATATCCTCAGGGGCAGCGTCCTTGGCCATTTGAAAGCTTACGTTTTAAAAAGCTTGCCTATAGTGTTGTCAAAAGACCCGGTGTTGTGCCCAATTTCGAACCCTACCAGATTATTACCCCCCTAGTATTGGTAGGTTTAGGGCTGGTGTGGGGAGGGTTTAGGATTAGATGTAGGGTTAGTATTAGGCAATAATATAGCGATGTGTAAGGCCATATGATTTCCACGATGCAGAAAATGGACAGAATCGCGTAAACTAGTTTAAAAACTGAATTTACAGTTTAACACAGAATGTCATGAAATTTGTCATGGTTTGGATGAATTAATCAAAAGTAGATCATTACACTTAAATCAAATCATGATATGACCATAGTATCTGTAAATATTAGGCCGCAAAAGTCGATTCAAATATGAATTCCACATATTCTGCGTGACCCTGTGTGAATGAATGAATGAATGAATGAATGGGAGAGACACTTGTTTGTTTATTTTTTTTGACTACATACACTGAAACAGTGATTTCATAATCTGCCGTCTAAATAAGGACATAAATAGATAAACAACATCTCAAGAATTGCTCTGATCGTCACTTCACGAGCATTTTGCCGTTTCATAAAACCAGCGTCATATCAAGAACAGCACTTTCAAGGTATTCACGGCAACCCGTCAAAATAACATTTCAGTTTAGACATTGTGCCAGAAATATATTAGGCTACTATTATTTAGTAGAATGTATGTGATACTACTACTGTTTAAAAAATTATACAACTTTATTTTCTAATAAATAATCACAATATTTATTTCATGTTTTAATTTGAACAGTAAATACCCTTTATTTACCAACAAATAAATGTTTACATTTCATTAATTAAAAGACAAATTACATTTGGGTGAAACTTGTTTACTGTTTTCCATACTTTTATTACTTGTGGAAAAACTTGAAAATAATATTAAATAAGCATAAAGAATGGTATTGATATTAGTACATTTTATTTTAGTTTGACATTATTAATAGACATAGTGTGTTTTGCTGCAATACCGAAATTGGTACCGAGAACCGTGTATTTTCACTGCTATCAGTACCGAACATATACATTTTGGAACCATGACAACACTACTTGCCTACATTCATAGATCACTTCTCAGATAGCATTTTACCCAATGAAATGAGTTCTATAGAAAACATTGCATAACTGTGAATTTGTTGCTTTTTCCCACCCTTTGTATGGCACCTTTCTTTATTTATTAATATCTGTATGTGAAACAATGTACACAAGGACACTTTTTTAATGCTTAAAGATTCAAGGACAGCTTCCTGCACAGCCCCATGTTTCCATGGTGTTCTATGAATGTTAACCTTGTTCGCCATAGGCGGTTTACCCTGCCAATGTATTATTAGTGGCAGCTGATTTCCACGTCTTGAAGAAATCAAAAGGATATTTAGACTATTCAAATATGGTTGCTGTTTTATGATAACGATTATATGTATGAAAGTCAGTGTTACTATTCTAGTCGTAATGTCACACAAAAAGTCAATGAAGTGCTTCTAATCTGTTTTGCATTGGAATGTTTAATGTTAGATAAAAATATTAAAAGGGATATGTGTCCATTCAAAAAGTCTGAATTTTTTTCACCATTAAGTTGATCAGAAGTCACAAAGACATTAACACTGTTAAATCAGGTTTCTATTACAAATAATGTTATTTTTCTATTCATCAAATAATCCTAAAAATAGATATTTTTTTCCCCATAAAAAAATAAGCAGTAAATGTTTTCAAAATAATATTTTTGCACCCTAAATCAGCATATTTTAATGTTTCTGAAGGATCATCATTGACTGTACTTTTGATCAAACAAGCATCCTTTTGAATGATAGTGTAACATATCCTTGTCTTATTTGGCAGTGTGTTTGTAACATTGGTTTCGCTTTGAAAATTACAAACCGACATTTGCAATTGAGCTTTGAAGCAACCAAGCTAACCATTAAACATAGTAACATAATGTTCCATAGATAATGCTTTTCACTGCTGTGAAGACAGCAGACATGGGCATTAAGGTTAAAGGGGTTGATTGTGTTGTAAACCTGGATGAATTTCTTGGCCTGAGATCATTCAACATCACTTGCATAGTCTGCTGCAAATGAAATATACCGTTCCTCCCATGTGCTAACTGAGTTTATGACACATTTGTATTCCCTCTGTCTTAGAAGAGATCCCACTGGCTGATGCTGCCATTCCATTATCTTTTTATTTGTTCGCTGTGAAATTCCCTGTGAGTCATTGCCACATATTACCATCGCTCTAATATCTTTGATCTCTGGTTTGATAGGGTTTACCCCACATACATTTATGATTTAACTCATCCAGAAGTCTTCACTCTTATCATACAGAATACAATATTATGCCTCCTAATTTCTGTTGAATCAGTTCTCAGCTAAAATTGTATCATTCTTCAGAATATTTGATTTGAGAGCTGCTTTAAATAAGTGCTGTTTTATCCACTCAATTATTAATTTGGATCTGAAGCTGTTTGCTTGTTGTGGGTGGATTTGCATGTGTTGTGTGAAGAATATGACTGTACAAAAGGCCTCTGAGTCAATGTGATATTTGACATGTAGTGTTTCCATTGTTCTACTAATCTTAGTAAGAACTGTTAACTGATATTTGTTTTTCAACAGGTGTGTGCTATCATAAAACCCACAGTTCTACACTCTCCTACATAAATAATTGTATTTATTTATTTATTTATTGGCACTCTACCAGTATTGTTATATAATATTATTACATTACATTATTTATAAATATTTTAAATTGTTTATTTTATTGTATTTTATGCACATTTGTCATTTTGCCTTTTGTTTAATATGCAGTATGTATTTAGCTTATTTAGAACTGAATTAAATTAGAAAGAATAAGTGTCTGTGACCTGTTACAAATACTAACATTTGTTTTCCGGGGATTCATTTTACATGCGCAAAAAGCAGCAAACAACAGACCATGAGGATTCAAATGATCATATCACATCACGCACCTGCAGCGCTTCTGTGAGCGGAGAAAGATGTTATAGAGTTTACGAATAAATAGACCTATACTAGAAATATATTTTCACTTAATAATTTAAGAAAACGAAAGAAAAACTCTGCAACAAGCAGCCTACTCTAAAAAAAATCCTGGGTTATTTTTTTTTTAACCCAAATCCTGGATTGAGCCTTTTGGGTCATTTTTGGGGTTATTTTTTCAGAGTTTGGGTGGTCTTTGTGTTACCAGCCTCTGGGTCAAATGTAACAACCCAATGTTTGGGTAGTTTTTTTAGTGTTAATCAAATCCTGGGTCAGAGTAACCCAGTGGTTGGGTTATTTATCGCAGGGATTTTACGTCGTCTTTTGAAGAGAGCAGTTCTAAGCGCCATTGAATTGAAACATTTCTTCGCTAAATACAGGTTTGTGTACATTTTATTTTATTGATAAAATAGTTTCTGTGCAGTATATAGTTAATTTTTTTTGCAGAGAAACATACAAGCACGTGGTGTGAATCACTAAACGACTTATTGTGTGATGAAGAGTCAGTTTTTTTTTTTCACATTTTTTTTTTGCCGTACATAAAAGGTAAATAATATTTTGGCATTCAAATACATCGTGAATATTGGAATATTTTATTTTGTGTCGAAGGAGAGACCCAACATTGGTTTCAGTTTTGTTTTAGCCTAAATTAATTTGTTTTTGTTTGTCGTTTATAGCTATAGCTTCTTATTTTTAATTCTTATTCTTTTCTAAATAGCCTACTGTTAATTTAAGTTAAGTTATAGTTATAGCGCCACCTACTGGCAACAGGAAGTGACATGTTTAACACTGTGATGCACTATTAGCAACACAGTAAAATATGCCTTTGTGTGCTAAACATGCTAGAAATATGCTCAAACATGCTAGCAACATTTAGCTAAGTGCTAAAGCATGCTATTAACGCCATCACACAGGAAGTTGTTGTAACTCAAGCATACAATGCCCAATCTGGCCCAAACTTCACATGTTTTATAATAGTCCTGGCCTGAACACAAAGGCTAACATTCAGTTATAATTTTACCACCACATGCTGGCAGCAGTAAATTACTTGCTTTACACTAACTTAAACATGCCATGTCCGATATGCCCCAAACTTCCCATGTTTAATAAGAGTCCAGGCCTGAACACATTTTGTGGCAACATATAATTGCTTGTTTTACACTAACTTAAACATGCAATGTCCGATCTGCCCCAAACTTCACATGTTTGGGAAAAGTGCTGGCCGGAAGACATCTACATGCCAATATTCTGTTATAATCGTACCGCCACCTGTTCATGTTTGGGAAAAGTCCTGGCCGGAAGACATCTACATGCCAATATTTTGTTATAATCGTAGCGCCACCTGTTGGAAGCAGGAACTTTTTACCACTTAAAAAGCATATTGCCCAACGTTCCCTGTTGTCCTATGGCCGTGAGCCGGGTGCAAGGGTTTCATCGCTGCTTGCAGCTTTAATTCAAATTTTTCAATTTCCATTCATTCATTTAATTTCATTTGTTTCAATGAGCAAAAGCAATATTTAGTAGTTAGCTAACTGTATAAACACTGTACTTCACTTGCATTTTAACCCCTAAATTGGCAGGAATAACATCTTAACACAAAAAAAAACATTTAAGGGTGGTGCAATATCTGATATTAGATATTATCTCTGGAAATGCATTAACCAGTCAGCTGACATCCTTGACGTGTAGGTAAATACTTCAGTAACTGTTATCCTAATTGGTGCTGTACAGCTGCTGCTGTTGTGGAGGCATCTGGGGGGTATTTTTTATTTATATTATACTGTCATGAGGGTGATGGGTATATAATATATGGAGATGTTGTTTAGGCATCGGATTGAGGACACACCATGTTTCCATGTTGGTGTTTCCTCCCAGATGTTTGGCCTTTTTATAATTGGAGCTCCTACAACAGCGGTGATCTACTTTCCTGCAGAATTTAGTTCCAACACACCTGCTTGCAATTTTCGATTGAGCTGAAAGACCGTTATTAACTGGTTCAGGTGTTTGTTGGAAGTGAAACTAAACTCTACAGGAAGCTGGATCTCCAGGAGCAGGATTGAGCTAAAACATTTACACTCCATATGAGACAGAAACTGAGCTTTGGCTTAGTCCCATCAGCTCACACATTTTCCCTAATTCAACTACAGCGATCTCCTGCGTGAAAATCAAGGACTGCTGCTTTCAAAGGGATAGCTCACCCCAAAATGAAAATATCTTTATTATTTACTCCCCCTTATGTCATTCCAAACATCTGTCTTTCTTATGTGGAATATAAAAGAAGATATTAAGAAATGACCAAGTAAATGGTAACTTTTGTGTTCCACTGTAGAAATAATCATGCAGGTTTGAAAAGTCATGAGAGTAAATGACATAGAACAACATTTGTATTTGAGAGAACATTAGCTATTAATTATTTACACTGCTAAAACATTCTTGACCCTGAAATATAATGACATTGACTTGCTTATTACTTTATAACAGATTATTTAGGGTTATTTAATCATCATTTGATAAATTACTGCTCGATAAACTGTAATTATTTTCATAGTATATATTACAATTAAAATTCTGTATTCAGAAGAATTTAAGATGAAATGTAAACTAAAATCAGTCAATTTGGGCATCACATTACCTTTTAAAAATGGATATTCTTTTTTATGTTAAATGTATTTAAATAGATGTATTAATATTTTATTAAATTAGTAGTGTTTTTAAAGTTACCTTAAATTAGTATAATTTTAAAAGAATGAGTTACTTTCAAATTAAAATGTACTTATAATGTACTCACCCCCATGTCATCCAATATGTTAATGTATTTCTTTCTTCGGTTGAAAATAAATTAAGGTTTTTGATGAAAACATTCCAGGATTTTTATCCATATAATTAGTTTCAATGGACTCCAAACGGTTGACGGTCAAAATTACAGTTTCAGTGCAGCTTCAAAGGGCTATAAATGATACCAGACGATGAATAAGGGTCTTATCTAGCAAAACAATTGGTCATTTAAACAAATATACATAATATATGCTTTACAAACACAAATTCTTGACTTGCTCTGTTCTGCTATGCTCGCTTTACATAATATGTAATTACATTAAAAGGTCACACTGGAATGTTTTATCAAAAACCTTAATTTATTTTCGACTGAAGAAAGAATTACATAAACATCTTGGATGACATGGGGGTAAATTATCAGGAATGTTTTACTTGAAAGTTAACTAATCCATTAAAGCTCATTCGCATTAAGAATGATAACTATTAATCTATAACTGTAATATTATATTAGTCCGCAGAAACAGATGATAGCATTCTGTTTATTACTGTATTCTGTTTAAACCTGTTTCTGTCAGTATTTTATTCATCGGCTAGAAAATAAACATTCTGAAAGTATCATTCCTCTGTATCGGTATTTATCGGACAGATAAATTATTGACCAATATGGTTGAAAATGACGTCATTTGTATTGCTCCGATAAATAAATTAAATCCGATATCTAGATCCGATAAAGTACGCTTGCTGGTAAATTAATCAAACAGTCTGATTTATCTGAGATTCATCTGCTTTCCAAGTGCATGTGGCTGCAGCTTTAAATTTCAGTGACTCTCAGCTTGTGTCACGCTCATTATGTCATCATTTGTGAACATGTCTTCGCCGGTCTGGAAGTTTTTCTCTGTGGCAGAGGAGGAAAATGCCATTGCTATTTGCAATGTATGTTCAGAAAGGATTCCTATAGAGGAAGAAAAAAGGCATCAAGTTAATACAACAAATCTTATATCTCACTTGAAATGTCATCATTGCGGGCGAAGCTATATTAAGGGACTTTAAGCAGCCTCCACTGTTGGAATGGTAACGGCATTTCAACGTCATATCGCGTGTTCGCGACTTCAGCTGCTACTTCGTGGCATTCTGTAACCGTCTACTACGGGAGAACAGCTGCTTTGCCGTAGTTGTTACAGTGTGACAGCTTATGTATTTAAATGTTGTGTTTTATGTTATATACCATTTAATTCCATCAGTATACGATTCTACCATTAGTCTTTCATTTAATCTGTGTTGATTATGTTTTAAACTTAAGCTAATTTTAACGATTGTTTTCGTTTGTGCAAAGATATGTCTGCTGTTAGCAATAGCACCTCAGGTAGCACTGAGCAATGTAATTATTGCCTAAACATCCTCCTCATAATCCATCATTTGTATTTAAATAAATGACTGAATGTCACGTTGCTCTGTCTAGTTTACGGTTGCTTAATGATTTTTTTGTTCTCGGCTAAGGCGGTGTAACAATTTACTTCCAGTCAACGTAGCCGTTCCATTCGCAGCTGTTGCTTAAAGTCCCTAGATATAACTTCCTCATCCCCATGCACTAAAAAATGTTGAATAGATGCATTTTTTTATGCATTAAATACTTGAATATAAATTTGTTGTTAATGAGTTGTTCATTTCAGATATTCCATAGTTCTGTTAAACCATTTATGTTACTTAGTATTATGGTGCCTTACACAAAAAAAAAGTCAGGAATGATGTTTGCTATTATAGTTATGCCAGAGCTACTAAATGTTTCATCAGTGCATCTTAGATTGTATATTCTCCTGGTTGCTCAAACTGCATATTATTTGAAAATTATAATATAAAATATTAACTTATTGGGTATCGGTATCGGCCGTGAGAAGGACGTAATTATCGGTTATTGTATCGGTTAAAATATTTCATATTGTGCATCCCTACTTTATAGTTATAGTTATCATTATAGCTATCGTCCTTGGTGTAAACAGCCTTTTAGATGACAGCAAAGGTAGTTTAAAAGTAAAAATAGGCACGCAACACTGGCTCAACTGTTTTGTAAGGGCATATTTTCTGGGACAAACTCAACATAGGCCTTTGGACTGTGACGGTGCTCTACACTCAAGCTATTTGCCTAAGTGCATTGAACAAGTGGCAAGCGAAAAGGAAAACAAATATCTTTATTTCCTGTATTGAAGAGTTTGTGCAGTGGGGTTGTATGGGACTTGCAGGTGAGGAGTGGTGGCCACTTTGTTTAATTGCTCTTATTTATTTGTTTAACTCCTGGGCTCCTCAGCCAGCTTTTATGAAAGAGCAGGCCACTGACCAATCCCATTAAATCAGACTCTGTCATCCTCCTCCTTCTCTTGCACTGAGTCCGATCCAAAACCGGCAGCATTTGGTGCAGAGCATGTAAAGCAATGAATTCTGCTTTGATATAGTTTTTGTATTAATTCCATATAAAATAAAATAAAATAAAATATGTACCTTACTGGATTATTTCACACTTTCACTGAATTTATTGTGAAAGCGCTAATTTGATGTTCTGTCTGAGATGTTCATCATCAATAATTGCTACTTGCCAGATTCAATTCCAAATAAATCCTCACCTGCATTGGGTCCAAGAAAACAGTGTTTTTCAGTAATGACTTAGCTTTCAGTGTGGTGCCTGCCACTTAAATCCTGAAAATTCAAACACATTGCATTTAAAATATTATGTTAAAAGCTTTAGATTATGTAATATTGTATGTTATTGTGCCCTTAATGGCATTTGAAGGAGTAGTATATGACTACAAGCTGCTGTTGGAGGCTTGAGCTTGTGGAATAATACTCTGCTTTTGAAATGAGCACCAGAGAAACACTCAGACCTCTATTAGTGCACTCGAGAAAGAGAATGAGATGATGATGATGACCTCAGATGTGCATTTGGTGCTCACCTGTGTGGATTTGAGATGTTTTTAGGAACCATGACCAATATTTACAAAATATTTTATCTTACCACTAAGAGTTCTCCTAAATAGCAGTAAACGATTTTTAGCTAATAGTTTTCTCTTAAAACCTATTCACAAAGCTGCTGAGACAAACTTTTAATAAGGAATAGAGAGAAGTCTTAAGCTAAGAATAAGGGCGGGCTTCACCTTTTTGTAGGGGTGGCAAAAATAACATATCACAATTTATTTTTTAAATATCACTATTTTATTTCGATTCTTTGTCATGTTGGTTTTACTATTTTGTCTGAGCAGTGCAGCCAAAATAATTCCCCTGTTATAAATTTCAAGGTAACAAATATAAAAAAAAATGGTGGATATTTAGGCCAAAGTGGGCGAAGATAAAAATCTTTGTCGTTATTAAAAAATAAGAACAAAGATACACATTACAAATACACATAATATACAAATAAAATAAACCGTGTTTTATTTTCAGGTACAATAGGTGTATTTAGAAGGAGCATTCAAGAAACTGAATGAACAAATACAAATAAAACACTATATAGATTGATTCCTATTAAAGCAACTGAATATTTTTTTTCAGTCAAGAGTAGGAGTTATTTTTTTCTCTCTTTAAGAATAACAATTCTGTCATCTGTCTGTCGATTCTGTCATAGTGTTTTATATGTATATCATCAATTACTAAAAGTTAGCTTTAAACCTAACTTTAAACCTAAAGTTTCTTTCTTCTGCTGAACATACATGCTATTTTGAAGAAGGTGGGTAACCAAACAGTTGCTGGTCAACAGTGGCTTGCATATAATTTATTTTCCTACTATCAAAGTCAATTGATTTGTTACCCACGTTCTACAAAATATCTTCTTTTGTGTTCAGCACTAGAAATAAATTGAATACAGGTTTGGGACAATGTGAGGGAGTAAATAATGACAGAAATCACATTTTTGGGTGAAATATCCTTTACTGACAGTCGGCTGCATGTTTAGTACTGTCCCTTTAAGAGCTGCATGCATCTAATATCCAGGCACGCATCCGTTTCTCTCTCTACTGTTTACTTTAATTTTAGACATAACCAACCGAGTCTATGTAACCCCCCCAGGTCCACACCATCCTAACTCGTTCTTGCTCCGAGCAGGTCTCGAACCCGGGATTCCGGCACGGGAGGCGCGCTCTAACAAGGAACGCCAAAGGCTACAGCCTCTAGCATCATTCGTTAGAGCGCCTCTTTTTGAGGTCAGGGGAGTGAGGTTCACACATAGCCCTAACTGGCATACATCCGTTACACTCACCCCCCTAAACCTCACTCCCGTCCTGGTCATGGCACCAATGTAACACCCCGGGTCCACACCATCCTAACTCGTTCTTGCTCCGAGCGGGTCTCGAACCTGGGATTCTGGCGCAGGAGGCGGCGCTCTAACAAGGAACGCCAAAGTCGCTAGAGCGCCTCTTTTTGAGGTCAGGGGAGTGAGGTTTACACATAGCCCTTACTGGCATACATCAGTTACACATATGTAAACCTTGTGTGTTTTGACAGTATTCGCTCAAAAGATAACTTGGTTGAGAAATCAGGCGCTGTTAGACTGGCTTTTTTGTGCACATGCTTCAGGTGTATGGGCTCAAAAAAAGCGCACGTCAGACCAGCCCGCGAATGAAAAGCTTAACCGGCAAGGTTTTAAAACGCGGAAATAATGTACTTTTGTGATTGCAAATAAGTGCAGTGTCCCGTGAGAGTAACTCTACCGCTTAATTAACACTGATGTGAATGTATGGGACATTGTACAGTGTTTCTCACACATAGACTTTACCCGGGCGGGCCAGGTAATTTTTTTTGTTTCATCCCAAGAAAATTAAGCCATCCGCGATCGATTAACTTGTGGAAAATCTCCGCTCGCCCTTCTACGCGTGTCGTACGGCTCGTTCTGTGTGCTCAAGAACTGTCGACATTCCCACAGAAAATCTCCAGTCTTTCCCATACGTTGATTAATTTGTGGCGAGCCGCCTCAATATCAACCGACCTCTGCCATCAGTTCCCGTGTGACGAGCGCAACTTTAGAACTATATCGTCAACGAAATATTTAAGTAGCACTATATCGTCAACAAAATATTTAAGTATTTATATCTATAGATTGTATTTTTGGCAAGTTGTAATTACATCGTATGACATTCTCATTTGATGCTCATAAGTTTCTTCATATTGTGTTAGTATCTCATAACAGCAAATCAGTAAAATAATACAAATTGCACTACGAATGGTTTTGCACTTCCTGTTTTCCCTACTTGAGAATTTATGTCCAATGAATGGATGACCTTAGCACACGTGTGGAACCGCACCAAACAAAAACAAAAAACACTATTTGGTCTGGACCAAAGCAAGTGAAATATTGGACTTCCCTGGTGTAAATACACCTTTAGTGACTTAGGAGTCCTCTTCACTACTACTAACGTTTCACAAATTTAGGACAAATTACGACTGATACCCCCATTATTTTTAAGATTTTCTCCTAAATGTGCGAGTTATGAGCTACTTTTAGCCTTAAGATGTTTTGTGAATATGGCCCAGATGTCCCTAAAATCTGCTACTTTGTGGTCATAAGGATCGACAACAGCTTCATGAAAAGACTTTGGTAATGTCTTATTTGATATAATACTCATATTTTGTCTTGTCATGGTGTGTCATGTGACATTTCAATCATTTTATATGGCTTCGATTTGGTAATAGTTTTTTCTGTAACAGTGTCCAGGCTCAAATGTGTATTGATTATATAATTCAACAAGTACAATTATACACTATATATAAACACATCTAAATTGATATGCTTCTGAGGAAAGAAAATTGTTAGTAAAATAATGCAGGTAAGCGGTGTGCTTTTGAAGTGTAATGTTTGTGTTATTATTCAGTATTATTTAAATGAAAAATGAGAGGGAAAAATGGTCCTACATAAATAATTTACTTATTTGAAAGAACAGATGCTCTGCTATGCTCCGGTATGGAGATTAAATTATGATACGTTTGTTCCTTGATTTAACAGGATGTTTTCAGGGGAGTCATGCTATAATTAATTATTCATAGTGTGGTAGAACATTGTGTGCTCTGTTTGGTTAAGTTAGACGTTCAGCTGCATTATTTGCTGTCAGTGCAGTCTAAGAAGTGAATGCATATTAGTCTCTGCAGTTCATCATGGGAAGGCACAGAATGTAAAGAATGCAATGAAGTCAAAAGTTAAATTTTTTGTGAGTCAACATAAACTGCAGGTTTAGAAGCAAGTACCAAATCGCACTTCAATAGCTTTGCATACATTCATCTCAGAGCCAACTATTCGACACTAAATTGAAACTTTGTAAAGGTATCTGAAAATGCATATTTGGTGGCTCACAATGTATTCCTAGTGAGCTAAAAGGCAGAAACTTCAGTATGTTCATCTCAAAGGTGCCCTCTAGAACTTTCAGAAGTGTCATGATCTTGGGATATTCCGATGCCTCATTTGACCCCTGTGCAATATATTTAAAGGCCTGCAGTGTATGTGTAGTACATTACAAAAGTCTTCCTTCTGAGCTATAAAACGCTGAAACATTAGTCATTTTAGAGAAATTCTCTGACTAATATCTGCATGAAACAAACAGCAGACGAGCTGAATGAGACCCAGATCCACTCTCTGCCAGCAAGTGGCACTTAAAGCCTTTCCTTGGTTTCCGCTGTAATCATACATGGTCCGTCTATCAGCTGCTCAGCTCGTGATCATCTGTTCTCTTTTCACAGCAGTTCAGTCAATGTACTTTTGGACTGGAGTAACTGAATAATCCGGGATATTGGTTTATTTTGAC
This sequence comes from Gymnocypris eckloni scoliostomus, assembly GCA_027564155.1. Classification (NCBI taxonomy): domain Eukaryota; kingdom Metazoa; phylum Chordata; class Actinopteri; order Cypriniformes; family Cyprinidae; genus Gymnocypris; species Gymnocypris eckloni. The sequence continues at coordinate 15,358,295 of CM050421.1, forward strand.
TCCAAGGGAGTGTTAGGCACGTTTATAAACTGAATAATTGAGACGCGAACCATTCAGTTGTATTTGGTGAACTGGCTTGAACGGTTCACTACGAAGATCCAGTTTAAATCGAATGATTCGTTCGCGAGCCGGACAAATTATATTGCATCCCTACTGTGTTATTCCTATGTATGTCTGTACTATCATGCATGTCTGCATTATGTCAACAAAAAGTGGTCTGATAAAGACACTGATTGTACATGCTGTGTGTATTGTATCTTAAAACTTTTTTTTTTTTTAGTTTTGTGTCTGACGAATTTACCATGTCACCACTAGGCGTCCCGCGGGCGGTACACTGGATTCTTTTAAAGAAGAAAAATATATTCAGGGTTAAAACTTGGAAAATTACAATGATTTTAGCAAAGTGAAATAGTGTCAGAAAGTGGCAACCTTATTGTGTGACTTCACATAATGAAAATCTAAATCTAAACCTGCTCATTTACAAAAAAAAAAAAATGTTCTTGCATATATTATTCAGTATTATAGAAATATGCTGGGGTAAGCGATGTTAGGGAAATCCAACGATATTAGATTTTTGGAGATATCCGATATGCTGATATTTTCAAACTCATCTTGGCCGATACCGATATATTTCCTTTTGTTTGGAAACAATACAAAGTCAAAATATTTTTTATTTTGGTTAGTTTTTAACAGGAACTTATTTTTTATAATTAAATAAAATATAATGTAGGTTTTTTGACAACTCATTGAAGCTTTGAAAATAACTATGAATAAACTAAAAATCAATTGCTGCATCCCCCTCACCCTAGAAAGATGCAGTGTTAGCCCTAACATTTATTTTAAGATTTTACATTTGTAGATGGTCTAAAGCGGGGTAGGCAACATCAGTCCTGGAGTGCAGATGTTTAGCTCTACCTCACCTGCCTGTAGCCCTAGTAATTATAAAGACATCGATTAGCTTCGTCAGGTGTGTTTGATTAGGTTTGGAGCTAAACTCTGCAGGACAGCAGACTGACGTTGCCTACCCATGGTCTAAAGCAAAAGTTGTAAAAATTCTGAAAATCTTTTAGAGCTTATGATCTGTTTAAAACATATTACACATTAATGAATAAATCAGAATATATTCAATTATTCAGTTGACAGGTTTTATGTTTGTGATTTTTTTTCATGTAAGCTATAGTTTCTGACCATTGAATCAAAACATACTCACACTTTTATGACATCAATTACTGCTTTATTTAATCAGAAGTTCAGTCTAAATGTTATTTGTGTAGGCAATTTTACTTTTAATTTAATTAGAAGTAGGCCAACAGCACCCCCTACAGATTAAAACTCCTTACAGAACAGGCATTAGGACCTGGGGGAGGCTGTCACTGCTGCCGCTGCAAGGGCTATTACTGTTTACACTATCACATACCAAACGCATCATTCTGTAAGTGTGAATCCAATCATCATTTAGACAAAACTTTGCATCAAGAATGAGCCACACTGTTGACGTGATTGAATCACTAGCACACCCTGAGCACATATGATATTCATCTTATCGGCAAGACATATATATCGGCATAATTTTCATATCGGGCCGATGCCGATATTTAGATTCAAAGCCATTATCAGCCGATTCTAATATCCGTATGATAATATTGTGTATCCCTAGCTGGGGTTATGGTCTTTTGCATATAAAGAATATAATGAACAGCACTGGAGAAAAGTTTGTTTCACCATATCCATTGAGCAGAAACCGTTGGGTGTCTGGCTTTTCTCCCTCCATATTCCACTCCATTTTCCCCTATCCAGTAATTTATTCCTCACCAACCTCTGGTACTTGATGGAAATCTCTGCACTTATTGTTGGCTGCAATATTGGCAGAACCATAAATGAAAGAAACATAACTTTATCTGTCTTTTTCCCTCAGTTATCAGTTCAGTATAGTTCCAGCCTGGAGCGGAGTTATCATATATCTCTAGTCTAATGAGAGGTGAAGAGATCATGTTTAGGGCTATAATGTCAGCCGGCTGATTAATGTGACAACGAGTAAAGAAAGATACAAATATTTCCATAGATGATCATGTTCACAACTTTGTTTTTGTGGAAGTTCTGCAGTGTGAATAAGGAAATGAGCAACAGAGATGATTATGAAAATATTACATTAACACACTTGGGTAAATTTGTTTCTTGTTTTAAAAACTTGGAAGTACCTTATTTTAAGGAGCTTCTTGTTAAGGATGAAAGAAAGCATATATTAACCTAAAACAATTTAACCTGATATAAACACAGCTGTCTCTTCTCATCAAACAAAGTTCATGTCATTGTTCATAGATAGGGTAGGAGTCACGTATGGCCATATGCCTGAATGACATTTACCTGCAGCTTATGATGAGCCAAGACATATTGTCAGTTCTCCTCAGTCTTCAGCTGATTTGTTATTTTCTCTCTTCATTCATTCCTCTAATACACCCCTCAATCCCCGCTCTCATTAGCATACCCCACAAGTGTGAAATGCTTTAACAAATTACGCTAGCACCTCCTGAAAAGTGACGGAAGCAGTTCTCAAGAGAAAAAGTGATAATGAGCTTAATTGATCTGGTTTCTTTGTAATGAGACACACGTAGAAGATGTCTGTAGGTGATTTGGGTTTGAAGGAGATTCTGAGATTGTGTGTCTAATCAAGAGAGAACGTTTTCTACAGTGGCCTTTTGTCAAATGTTACTTTCTGACATTTATTGTCCTCAAAATATGGTTGGTTGGTCTGTGTGCTCTTCAGCACACTGGTGCAGGAAAACGGGAAGATGAGTTTTGCTGGGGAGATGAGAGGATAATGCTGAACATAATGCCTGGCTCCCATTAATCTGAAAAAAAAAACTTTTAAATCAAGGTTAATTGAGTAAGGTTTACTTCCGAGTTGTTTGTTGTGTAATTGTTGGAAATAATGCCAAAGCCCATTCATCAGAAGTGAATGGCCCTCTAAAGTTAAGAGTGCTACTGTACGTCACATGGGATTCAAATGCCACTTGAAGGTTCTTGCTTTTGCATGAGCAAATACTTACGAGGTAAGCTAAACAGGCTCATGGATGTTTTGGGTAGGCACAACATATTGTTTACCATTTATAATACATTTTGTTTTATAATTATTTAAATTGTATTGATAATTCCTGTATTGGACAATGGCTCAGTTTAATATTAATTTATTATTTTCATTAATTTATCAGTATCAGCCAATATTATTAAACTGCAATAATAATAGCTCTTTGTTACATAAGCCTTTCTTTCTTTCTTTCTTTTTTTCTGTCTTTCTATCTTTCTTGCTTGCTTGCTTTCTGTGGTGGGCAATTGTACAATTTCTGGAAGGTTTAGGAATTTTTCTGCCTTTTTGCAATCCAAATGTATTTACATTTATTGGTTTTGGCTAATATTGGATAATATATCAGTTATATTATTTATTTACTTATTTGTTTGTTTATACATATTTTAAATTATTTATATAGCCACTATTAAACAATGGCTCAGTGTCATATTAGTTTATTAGTTTCCTATAATTTATGAATTTCTATTAATTAATTTATCAGCTAACTATTTGTATCTGATAATATTTGATGGCATATTGGTTAGCAACTAATATATATACAATTCCATATGGCAGATATTAGAGTATTTGCTGATTAGCTTGTATTTTAAAGGGTGTCAGTATTGATCAGTACCTAATTTTCCCGCAATTTTTAAATTATATTTTTTGTTTCATTTATTTTGATAAAACATGTCGAGTTTGGCCATAACATGAACTATGTGATAATGTCAAATTAATTCTAGAATGACCTAATTAAGCAAAGGACAGATTGGACAGTGAAGTGAATGAAATTAAATTGAAATAACCAAGTAACTGGCAACATGAACCATCTATCTAGCTGCTTGTTGTGGAAATAACTTATGCTCAACCATTTAAGATGGTATCGACGGTTGCTGAAACATCTCATACCCTCATTTACTTTAAGTGTCCATTCATCCGAATTCATAATGTTCTGTATTGTTTTGTTTCTGTTGCACAAAGTGGCTGTTTGATGTCAATAAGCCGATACAATGAAGGCAAGGAGATGAAGATGAGTATTGGGGGAGGGAGCGAATATGGGACGACTCTTCAAGCTCATTTAGAGCTGGGAGGAAGTGGCTTCAATTAACTCCTTTAATTAAAGTACTTGTCATATTGCAGTGGTGAGTCAGCATGGTGATGAAGGGTTCATCTTCTCTAGAATGTAAATGTGAAGGTGCCTGGCACCTCTGAAGAACACGGCTAAATATGGCCGCCAAGGTCCACCTAATGGAGTGGATGCATGGATCCTCTAGCTGTACGTAGTGCTCCCACAAGCTCTGTGAGTGACAGAATGTTTTCCACCTGTCTGTGAGCAGCAAAAATTGCGCAGACCATGAGAATAGGGTGAATAGAGAGACAAAGACAAATAACGACAGAGACATACGTAGTCAGGCTGAGAGGAAGGTAACGGGGAATGGAGAGAGATAGAAAGAGGAAGAAACGGAGGATGAAAGTGAGATTGAGGGAGTCTCAGCGACGGTCAATGTGTTCCCGATGCCCTTTTGCATCTAATCAAATCAGCGGCTAAACCTTGTTTTGGAGTTTATTAGAATTTAGACACTGCTGTGTGGAGGAAAGAACAATAAAATAAACTGATCTACAAATAATGCAATTCTGGCCGTGACCTCCAAGGCTGAATGGTTTTTGAAAGAGTCAGGATTAGGTAGCGGCATAGCCTCCTTCCTAACTCATGCTTCGGCAATGAAGATAACATTTGAATAATTAATCTGTGAGTCTGTAGGCCTGAGTGAGTGAGCAAGAGAGTAGGAGAGAATAAAAAGATGAAAGAGGAATATGTAGGAAAAGCCAACTAAGGCAACTAAGGGGAGAAGTAAAAGTAGGAAAGGGGAAACTAGAGCCCTATGAAATCCGTTAAATTTTTTCCCAAATTCTGTTTTATTATTTTAATAATAAAAAAAATTTCCGTGGTCACTTTTTAATGGTCAAATTAAATTGTAATAATCAAAAATCATGTCTAATTAATTAAAATCATGAAACTTATAACATTTAACATACATTTATTAAAAGTGTAACAACGAGATGTTTAGGGGCATATGAAATGTTTTATTTTTTTCTTATCTTATGTTTTATTGTTACCAAATTATGTGTTTTAGCATGTGATATTATCCACAATGGTGGCAAACCACAGCATATGGGATGAGGAGGAGACGAATTGTTGAATAAAGTCATTATTTTAGTTTTCTTTGCACACAATAAGTATTCTCGTAGATTCATAAAATTACAGTTGAGCACCTGATGTCACATGAACTATTATACTGATGTCCTTGCTATGTTTTTGGACCTTGATCGTGTTATGACCATTGCTGTTTATGGGAGGGTCAGAGAGCTCTCAGATTTGATTAAAAATATTATAATTTGTGTTCCGAAGATGAACAAATGTCTTACGGGTTTGGAACTATGTGAGGGTGAGTAATTAATGATGGAATTTTCATTTTTGGGTGAACTATTCCTTTAACTGAAAATAAAATATATTTTAGGCCTATGCTGTAAACACCTAGAATGCACCTTTAGCAAGGACATTGACAGCTAGGTAGCTCAATAGGTTTTGTAACAAAGCCATTGCATCTATTACTTTCACATGAAGATACAATACACTGTCAAAATTATTGTGGTCTGTCTGTGGAGATTCCCGAACTCTGAGGACTGAGTGATGACTGTGAGGTGTAAGCTCTTTTGGTAATAAGTGTCAAGCCATTTACTCAAATTTGCTCCCCATCATCAGTCAAAGATTGTGAAATGAAACACACATTTTCAAATCCCAAACTATTACACAGATTAAGTGAGACAGTGTCACGGTTTTTCGTCCATCCGTCGACCCGGGCCTCAACAGGTTTATTATTTTGTCTTGATGTTTTTTTGTATAGAGCATGTGTGCTGCTAATACGTTTAAGAGGCCTAGTGAGAGAAAGGGTTGTTTGGGAATACTGATGAACGCAAGAGAGGCCGTAGAGGACGAACTGTTGGGATTGTGGGTATTTTGGTCACAAGGGTTATCATCATGTGTAACGTTGTGCGCATATTTATGAAAAGTGTCCAGAGCAGGGTGTGTGACGGGGGAGTGCAGATGGTCATTAGCCGCAATGTTTAAAAGCTCCACAGCCATTTAGGACCATTTATCCCCTAGTGATGAGTTTTGCCACTGTGCTCACCCATCGATAACTCATCTTTCCATCCTTCTTTTTTTTCTCCCAGGCTTTTTATGGCCCTAAAATTCCTCTGCCTGATCAGCAAAGTATTATATCACTGCTTCTCCGCTCTAAATAATTTAGCCCTCGCTACTATTCTTCTTCTTACTCAACCTCATTCTCCTTCAGTATTTGCACCTTGTATTATATTTTCTCTATTATTTTTATTTTTTATTTCCTCTCTCTTTCCACTGACATGGTGACTCATGGTGGTTTTTCTATTTCTGTTCTAATGTATGCTCATGGTAGCTGTGCTTGCATCTTTTTTGTGTTCCCAAGATTTGTGTTCTCTGAAAGCCTGTAGACATGTAAGATCCCATCCCCTTGGAGCCCAAATCTATTTCTTTGGCTGATACAAAAAAAAGAAAAATGACACTATTTATGGGTACTCTATGTGCCTGTTTAGAAATTATATACAATCACTTTAGACAGTAATTCACGTTTGAATAAGAATAAATTAAATATATACACATATATAACCAAAGTAAAAAAAAATATAAACATTTCCCTTTCTTTTATCAGTTAGTCTTCAGTTAGCAAGCTAGCTTACTAGCTTAGCATAATGCTACCTGGTTAAAAGGCTTTTTTATTTCCTACAAGAAGATATCAAGCTCTGTATTCCAACAGAACATTACAGCAAGGTGGATAGAATCTTGTACGACACGGTAATGCAGTTCCTTACGGATGTTTATAGCAGATGGCCTAGGCCTCGGTTGATGTGTGTGTTTTCTTTCCACTCTATGTGTACTCTTAAGTCAGATACATTACAGTAATCCAGTCTCAAGCACAAAACCACTCATCGTACGTATTATGAGCCATGATAGACTTGCGCTATCCACCAGTAGCGTTGCAAAAATAGCTCCGGTGGCTGGGCGAGAGGTGTTTGAGTGGAAATGTGTGTGTGGCTAGCCGGAATGGAGAATCATGTGTTTATGAAGGTTGGAAATAATGGCAGGAGAGGATAATTGGACCGCTTTTACCCAGGACGTTATCCACTCCGAGGCGCTTCAGTGGGTGCATAACTGCTGCCACCCAGGAATGCCCTGAGTCCTTGAAGACAAGAGAGTTACGGCAGTGATTGTGTTGGACACAGCAGTCTATGCTGAGAATACCATAAATCCAGTTCACCTCGCCTCGTTCCTCTGGCCTACAGGTGGACTTTGTGAATGAGGATCATTCCATCCGTGGAGAACCCTGCAAAGAGCCCAATTATTTATGGACATTTTACATATAGCTTTAGATGAGCTCGCAGGTTTCCAACGTTCCCCCCAAGAAACAAGCTGTCGATTCATTCACTTCAGATCCCAGTTACACTGGAATATGTCATAAGATTGATAGATGGATGCTCACAACTTTTAGAAATGTGTAGCCCAGCACTTTGTTACATTCAGTAGGGCTGTGCAATTAATCGTTTACGATTCTCATGCGCATCTCATCAGTAAAGCCGGTTCCGTGATTGGCACTAAATCTCCATCATCTGTTTTAGATGGATAAAATGTTAATTAAAAACAAATAAAATGTAAATGTATTTAATTGTATTAGTGCGCTCAAACCATTAATTGTGATTAATCGCATCCAAAATAAACGTTTTTGTTTACATAATATATGTGTGTGTACCGTGTATATTTATAATTTATATATAGTTACACAAACAGTAGGTCTATATATTTTGAAAATATCCATGTATTTACATATATATAAATTATGTTCAATATAATTGTTATTATAGATACATATTTAAAAGTATTAACATAACATATTTTATCTTAAATATATACATGCATGTGTGTGTATTTATACATACATAATAAATATACACAGTACAAATACATATTATGTAAACAAAAACTTTTAATTTGGATGCGATTAATCGTTTAATAGCACTATATTTTATTAATGCAGCCTGAGGATCATAAGAGATTTCTTAAGTGTAGTAGCAAAATTCAATTGAGTTGTGTGTATTCTGTTGAGAAAAAATGTATGTGAGAATAATATATTTTTTGTCATGTTCAACCATCCAACTATATTCAACTCACACTGGCAATGCTTACCTTTGTATCATTGAAACATGTTGTGCAGATACCGTAGCAGCTTCTATAATTATTGGAGCCTATGTCTGAAATCCAAATAGAACCATCCATGCTAATTTGGCCAGTTTAATGTTAACCCCAGGTGTAGTTTAGTGCTGAGAGCTGTGGTGTGGGTCACAGAGCACTGGTAGCTCTCTGATGTGTGTTGACAGTGGTTGGACGGCGAGGTTCATTATTCATGGCCTGACATTCCATTTAATCACATTTTATTATGGAGCAGTGCAAGACTCAGTAAATCAGCCTGTGCTTGGAGCTCCGGAAGGCTGGAGGAGGCGGGTGGGGTGTTTACAGATGGCTTTAATCAGGAGAATTTCTACAGTGACGCCCCCTTTCATAACACACACACACACACGTTTTGAGCACACTCATGCTGGTACTCACATTAAACAACGAGTACGCAAATATACACACTTGTATTATCAGCAGACTGCATGCAAATACAGACTGTGCACACAAAAACAGGAAAACACTGAAACATATACACATAAACTTTGAAATCCAATCTGTCTTTCCTCCCTCTTCATTGAACTCTGTAAACCACCACCTGTTCTCCTTCTGCAGTTTTGTATTTTTCTCCTCCCGTTTCCTTCTCCAGTGCCCCTGCTCTCTTCCCAAAGGAGCACCTGGGATATTTGGAGAGGAAAGTGCTCCTTTTTCTAATGGAGAATCTGGACTGGATGCTGCACTACTCATCCATGTGGAAATGTCTCCTAATGGAGGCCGCCTCTGGCCTCAGCACACTCCACCGCTTCCTGCCCAGTCCTGCCTCATTTGGGCAATCTTTAGTTCATCTGTTGTGATATCACACTAGTGCCTGTTTCTTACCTTCTTGGCCTGGAGGTGAACTTAAGTGATGATCTCCTGTTTTGTCTGAAAATGGGAGATGTATTTTCAGAGGCAAAACAGGAAGCAAGAACATTGTGGCATCTTAAAACAAAAAAAAACTTGCATTCTGTTTTAATTGAATAGTTCACCCAAAAATTTAACTTTTGCTTGAAGTTCTGCATAATGATTTTTTGAAAACGTTTACGTTGTGTTCTATGGTTAAATAACAATGTGATATTGGAATTCCATGAGTGTGACAATTAAATGGTTTAAGCTTTGTATACACTACTGTATAATTGTAAGATATTTAATTTTTTTAGAAAATCTCTTAGCACAAGTTTTTTGATACAAAAATATATCTTATTTCCATCAATGTTGGAATTTGAATGCTATATTTGTGGTAATCGCAACACTTTTTTCATCATTCCTTCATGAATGGTGTTCTATTGAAAGAATAGTAACGTTATAAATGCCTTTACAGTCACTTTTGATCATTTTATGCATTGTTGCTGAACAAAAGTAACCTATTGCATGTTGTCTTGAAAAATAGTATTGTTTTTTAATAAGGTAGCATGTGTCCTGAATCCTTAACATGACAAAAACATGTTTTGTTTACAGCAACAACAAAAAAGTATATATCCTGTTTATGGGACATTGAGAGGATGAAAAAAATAAATACAAATAAAATTGTTTACATCTAAGCATTCTCCTGCCTGCCATTGGTTAGATGAACATTAACCACCCAAACTCACTAAGCAATATTTTGATAGCACGCTTTGAGGACATAGTTCACTTGTCTAAGTCATCTGATTCCTGCTTATAGTTCAGCTCAATTCGTTTATTTCTAACAAAGATTATGTAAAATGGCTTAGGTCGCAGCCGGTGACCGTTTGGTGTGTTTGAGTTGATGGAGATTAGATGACAGCTCTGGGATCTGACTGAAAAGGCAAACTGACGTGAGCCCTGGAACATGAACGCTCAGAGCGATGCCTGTAGCTAAAGCGGCATCACACAGTTTAACATCCTGCTCTGTTGACACCCTGGAGGACTATGTGGGTCATAGTGGTGCTGTGGGGAAATGTGAGCACATTTGTGAGCGGAAATGTGAGCGCAGTTGTCGACTGAGCACACCTGGCAGCTGGAGGCTTCGTTTTGCTCTAATCTACCCAATAAAAAAATAGCCCTCAGGATGCATTGTTAAAGTAGGCTACAGATTACTCCACTCTGTTGCAGTTATTAGTGTATCAAAACAATACATTGCCTTAGTGAAAGTTATGAACATGTGTTTATAAATGCAAACGTGGTTCCCTATCAGTCGGTCACTCTCGACGTCACGTCGGAGGACCGACGAATTGGGATCTCGCTTAGAGAGACCTATCCACTTCGAGTGTAAACTAAATGAGCCAATGCACATTGGCATGCGATTATTGCATCCAGCTGCCGCTGATCACAGCGTGAGTATAAGTAGGCAGCAGGTGCAGCGCATATTCAGCTTTTCGCTTCGGAGTCGAGCAGTGCTTATGGTTCTGCTCCAGACCTATCCAAAAGCAGTGCCTTCAAAGTCTCTGGTGTTGGTGGACGGCGATTCAGCGGTGGTGGTCTCCCTTGTCGAGTGGGTTGCACACATCAGGCTGCACTACCCCCTGTTGTGTTGCAGCGACCATCTCCCCTGTGCGCTTCAACACGCTAAAAGAGCAAAATCTTCTCTAAAAGAGCTTTACGGGCAGAACGTCTTTCTTAAGACGCGTCTTTTCAAAGATACCCTTCCGCCCGTGCGTTTCTGGATGCGGTCGTTACCTGGCGCCGGGTGATGGTCACGATCACTGCCTCTCGTGTCTGGGCATTGAACACGCTGAGGCGGCTTTTGTGGACGAGTCATGCCCCCATTGCGGAGGGATGACCGTCGCAGGGCTGATGATCGCTATGCGATTCAGTTCGCCCGGCGACCTCCCAAGTATCGCGGCATCCATTTCACCGCAGTGAAGGCAGCGGATGCCCCCATCTTGCGAGCAGAGATCGCAGTCCTAGTGGCGAAGGATGCGATAGAGCCGGACCCTCCAGCCGATATTAGGTCAGGGTTTTACAGCCCTTACTTCATTGTACCCAAGAAAGGCGGTGGGTTAAGACCAATCTTGGATCTGCGCGTCTAGAACCGGGCCCTTCACAGGCTCCCGCTCAAAATGCTCACACCGAAACTTATCTTTGGGTGCGTCCGTCCCCAAGATTGGATTGCAGCGATCGACCTGAAGGATGCGTACTTCCACGTGTCGGATCTCTTTTCTCGGTATGGAGTTGGACTCGGTCAGTCAGACAGCGCGCCTCACGCAGGAACGCGCTCAATCGGTGTTGAACTGCTTGAATACATTCAAGAACAGGACGGCGGCACCACTGAAACAGTTTCAGAGGCTCCTGGGGCATATGGCGGCTGCAGCGGCGGTCATGCCGCTGGGGCTGCTCCATATGAGACCGCTTCAACACTGGCTCCATGGCCGAGTCCCGAGGTGGACGTGGCAGAGCGGCACGCTGCGGGTCCAAGTCACTCCAGCCTTCCGCCAAACCTTCACCCCGTGGTCAGACCTTTAATTTCTTCGGGCAGGAGTGCCCCTGGAACAGGTCTCCATGCACGCTGTGGTTTACACAGATGCCTCCGCCAAGGGCTGGGGGGCCACGTTCAACGGGCATGCAGTGTCGGGGGTATGGACGGGTCCCCAACTGCAATGGCACATCAACTGCCTAGAGTTGCTGGCAGTACACCTGGCCTTGAACCGTCTCAAGAGACGCTTACGAGGCGAGCATGTACTGGTCCGTACGGACAGCACTGCGACCGTTGCGTACATCAACCGACAAGGTGGTCTACGCTCCCGTCGCATGTCACAACTCGCCCATCACCTCCTCCTCTGGAGTCGGAAGCATCTGAGGTCGCTTCGCGCCATTCATATCCCGGGCTTGCTCAACTGGACAGCCGACGAGCTGTCACGAGCTGCGCTCGCCGCAGAGTGGAGACTCCATCCCCAGACGGTCCAGCTGATTTGGCGACGTTTTGGACTCGCACAGGTAGACCTGTTCGCATCCCTAGGGACGTCGCATTGCCAGTTGTTTTACACCCTGACCGAAGGAACACTCGGCACGGACGCACTGGCACACAGCTGGCCACGGGGCCTTCGCAAGTATGCATTTCCCCCAGTGAGCCTTCTCACACAGACACTGTGCAAGGTCAGGGAGGAAGAGGAGCAGATCCTGCTCGTGGCGCCATACTGGCCCACCAGGACTTGGTTCCCAGAGCTGATGCTCCTTGTGACAGCCCCTCCCTGGCAGATTCCTCTGAGGAAGGATCTACTGACTCAGAGACAGGGCACCTTATGGCACCCACGTCCAGACCTCTGGAAACGTCATGTCTGGTCCCTGGATCGGACGCTGGAGGTTCTAGGTGACCTACCCCAAGGTAGTTGACACCATCACTTGGAGAGAGCACCGCTCACGAGACACGCTTACGCCTTGAAGTGGAACCTGTTCATCGAATGGTGCTCTTCTCACAGAGAAGACTCCCGGAGATGCCCGATCAGAGTCGTGCTGTCCTTCCTGCAGCAAGGGTTGGAGCGAAGGCTGTCTCCCTCCACCCTCAAGGTCTACGTGGCCGCGATTGCTGCCAACCACGACCCTGTGGAAGGGAAGTCGGTGGGGAAGCATGACTGGGTCATCAGGTTCCTTAGGGGGGCTAGAAGGCTGAATCCTCCACGCCCCCCCTCTATACCCTCTTGGGACCTGTCCTTAGTGCTTAGAGCACTGCAACAGGGCCCGTTTGAGCCCTTGCAGACAGTCGAGCCCAAGTTTTTCTCAATGAAAACTCTGCTCCTGCTTGCACTGGCCTCCATTAAGAGGGTTGGGGACCTGCACGCATTTTAGGTCGACGATTCGTGCCTACAATTTGGACCGGCGGATTCCCAGATAGTCCTGAGGCCCCGGCCCGGCTATGTGCCCAAGGTTCCCACTACTCCATTTAGGGACCAGGTGGTGAGCCTGCAAGCGCTGCCCCCGGAGGAGGCAGACCCAGCCCTGGCTTTGCTTTGTCCCATCCGAGCATTGAGACACTATGTTGACAGGACGCAAAGCTTCAGGACCTCAGACCAGCTCTTCGTCTGTCACGGAGGCCGGCAGAAAGGGAATTCCATCTCCAAGCAGAGGATGGCCCACTGGATAGTGGATGCCATCACCCTGGCTTATCAGGCACAGGGTGTGCCTTGCCCGTTCAGGTTGAGAGCTCACTCTACGAGAAGTGTAATGTCCTCCTGGGCGCTGGCTCGTGGCGCCTCGCTGACAGATATTTGTAGGGCTGCGGGCTGGGCGACCCCTAACACATTCGCTAGATTCTATAGCCTTCGTGTGGAACCGGTTTCCTCCTGTGTTCTCACCTCAAACGGGTAGAAGCACTGAGGGGCCCCGGTTTCGGGTCAGCTTGCTAAAAACTGCTCCAGAGAGTCCAACTGTAGACCCTGTCGAGCTCCTCCATCCCCTCGGCAGCTGGACGTGGCGGAGCGTCCGGCGCCAGGCCCTCACTCGATGAATCCCTGAGAACCGGTAGAGGGCTGGGTTCCATATGTAGAGACCGTTCGGATCCCATATGTGTATTTCCATGGTTAGCCTTAGAGCCTGTGTTTCCCGGCAGACTTCCTACTACTCCAAGAGGTTACAATCACCTCCAATCTTCCATATGCATCTGACTATTGTCCATATGTGTAACTGCCTCTGAACCTCCCTCGGGAAGGCAGCTGGATGCAATAATCGCATGCCAATGTGCATTGGCTCGTTTAGTTTACACTCGAAGTGGATAGGTCTCTCTAAGCGAGATCCCAATTCGTCGGTCCTCCAACGTGACGTCTCCGTTCCCTCCTTCAGGGAACGAGGGTTACATACGTAACCGAGACGTTCAGTATTATGGTGTATGGTTCAGTTACATATGTGACCCTGGACCACAAAACCAGTCATAAGGGTAAATTGTTCAAAATTGAGATTTATACATCATCTGAAAGCTGAATAAATTAGCTTTCCATTGATGTATGGTTTGTTATGGACAATATTTGGCCGAGATGCAATTATTTGAAAATCTGGAATCTGAGGGTCCAAAACTAAATAAAACCAAAAATCTAAACTTTGATAAAATCACCTTTAAAGCTGTCCAAATGAATTCCTTAGCAATGCGTATTACTAATAAAAAATTAAGTTTTGATATGTTTACGGTAGGAAATTTGCAAAATATTTTCATGGAACATGAACATGCTTTTGTGGTCCAGGGTCACAATTGTTTTTGCATGTTTTAGTCATGTTTAAAATGTTCCAGTATAAAAAAATAAAATAAAATAAATGTACTTTTGGTTTATGCACCTTTTTGCACTATTTCGGTTTCAGGTGATTAATAAAAAAATAAAATAATAAATAGCATTGTTTTTGAGGCAATAGCACCAAGTGACAATTTTTTTTAAACCCTGAACTAAACTTGCCTTGTCATTCACATGATCTTATCTTTTTTAACTTGATGCACAGTTATCTTATCAATAATTTTTAGTAGAGAAAATTAAATATTTAAATGCAAAACAAATGTATGTGTGTGATATATATCTGAAGTATCATGTAATATATATATATACATACATAGTACTTTTGTAATACTTAAGGTCTAAATGTAATGTTTTTCTTTTAAGAACATTTATTTATTTATTTTCAGTTTGAGTTTCAGTTTTTTCTCTACTGTGATATCAAGGGCAGTTTTGTCACCATGACATTTTCCTCCAAAACATTAAATAAAATTATAATACAAAAAACATGCCCATCATGGAAGGGGAATATTCAAATCACTGAATATGTGAAGTGTATTTTTGAATTAATTAATAGATAGCGTCACATCATTGACCTGCTTAAAGCTGAAAACAGAGTAGATAGCTTCCATCTGTAACCTCCGACCTGTGAAATAAGCTCGTTTAGCTGCTTTATTGATTGTGATTTTGATAGGTCTGTTAACCGTTTATTAGCTACCATTCTTATGATTGGTGCATGAGACATGGTGTCTCTGGTGGCCCATGCTGCACAGAATTCGCTCACTAGTTATCACCTGTGCTGTCCTAGTTTGATTTTACACCTCAGTAAACAGCTTTTAAAGGTTTTATTTTCTTTTAAAGCCGGAAATTGAGATTTAGCAGTCTGTTTGGCACTCAAACGTTTGTAGCTGCCAAGATCCAGCATTCGGTTTGTATAACAATACTCTGGGTTAACGTGAGTTTTGTTCTTGTTCTGCATTTTAGGTTGACAGGGTTTCAACTGCCTGCCCCTATAGTCAGCACAGGACCCAGACTCACACTATGGCTGCTGTCAGACTACGCCGTAAGTGGCCAGGGCTTCAAAGCCGTGTACGAAGGTAAGAGTCATGTATTAATCTTCTATGTTTTTGTCTCAAGTCAGTTCACTAATGTGAACATGTTCAATCTCTCATTTCTGGGAAACCCTGTGATTATGTAAAGTGGACTCTGCGCTAGCATGCGTGGCATAAATGTAGACTTTTATATCATTTTATAGGCTAATTGCATTAATATGCACGGCCAATTTAAAGACTCAGAATCCGTGCACAGATTTCCTCTTTGTTCCATGCTGGCTTCTCGTCATATTTCTTTTGATGTGAGTGCTTTATGACCCAAAAAGCGACAATATTAATGCTGGCTTCAGAGAAGCAGCAAGGAGAATGAATCTACGCTTATTATATTCATTATCTAATTGAGATTGTACACTGATGACAGGTGAATCAAGTCCAGAGAGGGAAGTGGGTTCATCTAGTTATGCACAGTATAATTGGAAAATAATGTCTGATTGAGATGGCAATCATGAACATGGTCTATATGCTTTAGGATTTATGTTTCCATATTAATAGTTTCTTTGCATTTATCTGATGCTGCATATGATGGGTGGTAAACCTGGTTTGTTCAATGTGTTTATGCAAAATGTTATAAAACAGTTCTAGTATATAAATGGATGTCTAAAGTTGGGCTGCGCATTTAGTTCAAGTAGTTCAAATTCAGAAAAAAAAATATTCTTGAATTTCTTGGATAGCTTAGTGTGATATGCTCACAGACTAATTCGCTTTTATTATGAGACTTACGGAGTTCTGGCAGGGTATGAAATTGAGTCACAGTTTTGCCGTGACTGATTGTACAATTTGGCAAGCAACAGTTGAAAAAAAAAAACATCAAACTACTTTTTTTGTTGTAAAAAAAAAAAAGCTCCCAGAGCAGGTGAAGAGGACAGGAGCGTCCAGAGCCCTGAGCGATGACCTACACCAGTATGTACAAGCCTTATCTCATCCATACATTTCAGACTAATTCAGTCTGGCACTATAATTATGTGCCACTTCTTGTCACATGACCTTCTATGCGGGTCTGCTGAAACCGTGTACAGGAGCAGAATTAAAGAGTGATGTATGTAGCACATGCCCCTGGTCTGACTTTCATTAAAGACAGCAGAATAATGAGAAGCCCAGAGCTCTTATCAATAGCCCACGGCTGAATAGCGATTTCCTTTATGACTGTCCTTCACAGAAATGTGAAGCCAAGCTCATCAGGAACATCAGCATACCCAATCAACAATTTATTTTATCCTAATGAGACTCTGTCCTGTATAGTATGGAATCATAATGAAAAGATTTACACTTTACAGTGAACTATATATAGGCCTAAATATTCATTGTGTGTATATGTACTATATCTATCTATACATGTATTTATATGTATACATATTAGGGGTGTAATGGTACATGCATTAGTACCTGAACATTTTTGGTAAAGGTATTTCGGTTCAGTTCGCATGTGTACCAAACAAATTGTTCAATTTTTTTCAGGAAATTCAGACAATAAATTCTGTTGTGGCGCGACATATTGCCATATACTACTAAGGCCTCAGTTCTAACATCAGCGCGGAGCGTGTGTGATCGTGATCATCCCTTTATCTTTATTACTGTTTTTACTTGAAATTTACATGAATGAACATCTCACCCCTCACGTAATCGCTCAACTAGTGTTTAAACCGTGGAAAGACGTCATTAAAACAGCATGTAAACAATGTCACATAGCATTTCATTTACCTCAGGTAAGTCATCAGTGTCTACAGCTCAGTATTTTCTAGAGAAATTAAGTCTAGTGAAGAGCATTTTGAGAAATATTAGACTATGTACTTTACCTGTTAGTGATTTCTTGTTTGATGTGTTTAAATTAGGGCTGAGCAATATGGCAAAATATTAAAATCACAAATTTTTCAGTTATTTTCATTTTTAATTAGTCTACTTGAAAATGTAATATCTCGTGTGAAAGGCATTCTAAAATTACGACACTCAACTTAACGGAAGTTCAACTTCTAGCATATTTTTCCTATTCCACTGCTCACGTCACATATTTGTCAACACAAAAGCACATTCTGAGTGAATGATGCCCAGTGATATGAGCATGTCACACCTGAGCGGTTTATCACATGCACCGACATGCGGTTGGATCATTCTTTTCTCTTTCCTGTTATCATTGGCTTATTTTCAAAGTATCTAATTATAAGGTTTTGTAATATTTCTATTTAAAATCTTGATTCCTCAATTTATAAAAAATTAAATTGTGGCAAAACATTCAATTTGAATTAATCGATAAAATCGGAAAAATAATCCAGCCTTAGTTTAAATTAATATGAAATAAGTTATTTATGAAACAAGTTATTACTCTGTAAATTATTATATTTCAACAATAAATATAACTTGTATAATTTAGAAGTTAATTTAAAAAGAAAATGGAATGTTTGCTTATTTTATTTTTTTTGAGTGTTGATTATAGTTAAAAATAAATAGTAATTTAATTTAAGTTTGAGCTCTATTGTTAATTGTAACCTTTATATTAATGTAAAAAGGCTGCTTTAGAGCAGAAGCTGAGGTATTTTTATCCTAAGAATTGTTTTTTTATTATAATTGAATTTATTTAAAGACCAATTTGTTCAGTAAACCATTGTTTAATAATAAAAAAGCAATTTATGTTTAGTGTTTTTCCTCCTGCTGTACCGAATCGTACCGAACTGTGATATTTGTGTACCGTTACACCCCTAATATATATACATATGTAGGTGTGGGTGTGATCTTATCATACAACCCAAGCTAGTTTGAGTCTGGCTTTCATCATTTCCTGAACATTTACTTTTATTTATATTCCTTCTGCAATTAAATTAATAACTTTTTATTTATTCGATAGTTATTAAAGCTATTCAGTTATTATAAAAATAAATCCGTACTTTATGTAAAGAAGAATGTACAGTCAGGCAGTCATTATTCCAAAATATATATCTGGATGGATTTATTTTGCAATGACAATGGGCTAGCTGAGCATTATTCAGCTTATTATTTAATGAGAACTGGTGGATAAATAAATAAATTGATAAAAAATACTAATCTGAGTTTATGCATTACTTTGTTAGGGCATTCATGTCACTTAAATGCACCATAAGTCCAATTTAGATAAAATCATCTACCAAATGCACAAATGTAAATCAGTTGAGCAGAAATAGATGAGAAATTGATACAACAGACATGAATCAGTTGCCTGGGACAACAAGCCCTTGTATTTTATGTATATTATCATACAGCTCATTAGTTGTTGCGCTTTACAATGGATGCACCATTTCCTCAAGGTGTCTAAATGACATCAGTATGTCTATGTTTTAGAGTATACTAGGGCCTAAGTTTGAGATTATCCTCCTCCAAAAAAACAACAACACTAAAAACACTAATTTCAGCCATGCTCTCCGCTCAGGGGGTGGAGTTGAGAGGGAAGGATAATGGTTATAAATGAGGGCTCTGCATCTTCATTTTGCATCTGGATTCTTCCTCTTTATCCTCTCGGAAAAAAAGCCCCCCGGCGTGATGGTGAAACATTAGGGGCATTATGTGCAGTGCTATCAATTAACGTTCTCAATCAAGCCCCAATGCAGCTGCCATTCTCCGTTAAGGGAGCCACCCATTGCACAAGCCATGCGTTTTCTGCTCTGCTAGCTCTGGCGAGAACCCATCTTTAAAGCAAGAGCAATCTCGCTCCGTAATGAAAGTACGTATGATAGAGAGAAACAATCTCAATCACAGCTGGCTGAATAGATGACACCAAATTAAAAAAGAGGAGTAAAAAGACTGAATGAATCACTTGTGGTTTATTTGATATTTTTCATGTGGGCTAGAAATGTATATGTACATGCTGTTTTTGTTAATGGGCAATATATAGCAAATTAATATAAAAAAATATATTAATATTATTAATAATTGTATTCACTTTGAATTATTTATTTTTTATTACCACTGTAACAATTTCAACCAAGCATCTAATGTTATCAAGTATATTCAAAATGTTTCATGCAAAAATATGCATGTTTTCCACTGCTTTTATTGAAAGAATGCAAGGATGAATATTTGTATTGATAATTGTAGTTATATGATTGAATAGAACAGTTTATAGTAATATACAGCAATAATTTAAAAAGCAGTTAGTGACTTTGACTAATTTTTGAGGGATGATGTCTGTGAATCATTAAATCCGAGTAATTTTGAACTGATTCACTGAAGTGGGTTTGAATTAATTCATGGAGATTCGTTTTATATTCAAATAATAGTAAATAACAATATGCATGATTTTGCTTTTTTAGCACCAGCAAAATGATCACAAATTAACTTTTAACATGTGAAATGGACTCAAACAACTGTGCAAGTATTTCATCTCCGCATGAGTCTGATTGCTTCTCTATAATATTTAGTTTTTATGCTTTTCAGTATCAAGATTTATGTCCGACTTAAGAGACTTCCAGGAATATGAATGGTCTGTTTTAACCTGATTAACTGGAACAATATATAAAAGAACAAAGGAAAACTAATGTTAAGATAAGATACAGACATTAAAGGGTATAAAATGTACTGCTGAAAAAGAAGCATAACCAGAATAATGGTACTTTTTTTCTGTTGCTTGCAAGTTTGGACTTTTACTTATGAGTCGGTCACAAACCAATGATTCAAGCAACCTTTGAATAATTATGAAGTTTTGCTTGAGATTTTTAGATTAAAAAGCAAAATCTTTAATCAGCTGTTATCAGCATCACCACTAGCGTGAATGTCTAATCAGCAGTGCCATTTACAATGACCATTATAACAACTTTCTAGGGAATAAAGCTGAACATTGCCGAGGTTAGCAGCGGTTTGTGTTGAGAGAGGTGTTTTGGGAGAAATGTAGTACACCGTTCCTTGTTTGGGTCACAGCCAAGCAACTCCATGTAATTTAACGTTTAGCATGACACACCACTAATTAATAGCATTATTCTGAAAGACACTGTGAATAGACCACTTAACTAAAATGCATCACTATGATGAATGTACTCACTGGTGTTCGCTGCCAGAGCTGGTAAAGAAACAGGCTTGCACTTTAAATCCTGCGAACACACACACACAGACAAACACATTTCACAATGATATACACCTGCGCACAGATGCGCATACACTCTCAATTTCTCATCAAGCTCCATATCTCATCATAATTCAGGCTTGATTCCTCCTCACCTTCCTGACAGGAGTGAGATCATATCCTCCATGAGAGAGTTTAACTGGGGCTTACATGAAAGAGCCATTTCAGCACTCTTCCCACAAACACACACACACACACACACACACACATCTCTGCAGGCGGGAGTGGACTTGTTAAAGAGACCCCCTGCTTTTATAATCGATATTTTCGCTGATTCATAGAAAGTGTGGCCGTGCCCTCTGTGAGAGAATGCCGCTCCTTGTTGTCCTCTAAAAGCACACCTGTAGCGCCGCTGTAGCTCTCTTAAGTGGATTGGTGAGAGGTGTGAGATTAAATGTGAGTTGATGGGAGTGCGGGACTAATCAGCTAAACATGTTCTCCTTCTTGGCTAGAAACCTGCAGTTTGGTACATTAATCCACACTTATTGAATATATTAGGCAGTGAAGAGCACAATTTAGATTTCAGGTACATAGCCTGCTGTTTCTGTTTGCTAGCTGTAGCCTGCTTTTACATGGGATGAAGATGGTGCCGGTGTGCATGGCTGCTCGTCTGTTCTTTAATGTGGCTGTTTTGTTTTTAATTTCTCTTTTAACTCAAATTGTATTTACATTGATTGTTTATGACTGTCAAGTGCTCCTTAATATCAGAGACTCTATTGAGGTTTTATTAAACACTGATCTGAGACTTCCATACTCAAATAACCCACCCCTCCCTTCTTGACGACTGTTCGGCCTGTCAAAGCCGGCTGCCGTGGAATTTTCATGGAAGAAAGCGCAGCAGAAGAAAAGTAAAAAGAGGGGGTATTGCGGTTAAACTAAAGCTAAGACTATCCCTTTATCTCCATCACGACTTGGCTTGGATCGCTTTCAATATGGGCTTGGATGTGGCCATTTTGTCTCGTGGCATTCGCTCGAGGTGGCATATCAGTGGATTTTACCTGTGACTCAGGATCATCTCTCCAAATCTTCCCATTGTCGGACACCACGTCTTTGCCGCAGGGTGTAAATCCCTGCAATCTTCGCTCGCTGTGCCGTGCAGCACAGCCGGACTGTGATCCAGCACACGTCAGGATTGGGTTGGTAAACGCAAGATCACTTGTAAACAAGACATTCATTTTGCAATTATTTTTTATCTCAAATGAACTGGATTTTCTGCTAGTCACAGAGACCTGGCTGAATGTGGGGGATTCAAGTCCTTTCTCTGAACTTGTGCCCACAAATTGTTCTTTTTTAAACCGCCCTAGACTCTGTGGCAGGGGTGTTGGATGCATCGGTGTTCAAAAGTAGATTTTGTTGTAAAGCTTGTAAGACTGAATCTTTTTCAAGTTTTGAAATTCATTTTTATTTCAGTTAAATGGACATCAACTAACGATCGCTGTGGTTTATCGTCCTACAAACCCAAATAAGTATTTTTTTAAATAATTTTAAAAGGTAATGTTGTGCTGAAATTCGTGGGGAATTTCAATATTCATGTTTGCTGTGAGTAGGGCTGTGCGATATGACGATATATATCGGATGGACGAAATGCACTGAGCCACAGGAACACGATTAACCATGAGCTGGCTGAGAATCAATTCAAACATGTGACAATTCAAATTGGTTGAGATGCTAAATGAATCGCGATTCAATTAGGGCTAGGAGTTTATATGAATGCATGTCTAAGGGGAACTTACTGTCTATAGAAAAGTTTAGATGGCATTTTTGCTTTTCATCTTGCCTTTGTATAATGCATATTAAAGTTCATAAGGACAGCGCTGCTTATAGTGATATCCAGTTCGTGAACATATCTTTCGATTTAACTGGATTCTCTTATTGAACCGGTCGAACGAGTTCACCAGATCGAACTGAATCGTTTGAAATGGTCCGCGTCTCCATTACACACTAATCCACAAATGACTTACATTATTCAGTTTATAAACATGAATGACACTCCATCTGAGACGAAATAAACCAATATCCTGAGTTATTCAGTTACTCCAATAGAACATTGACTGAACTGTTGTGAAAAGAGAACTGATGAGCACGAGCAGAACATGTTTGTTTACTCCGGAATCCATGGAAAGGCTTGAAGCGCCACCTGCTGGCAGTGAGTGAATCTGCGTCTCTAGTTTCACAAAACTGAAGTAAAACCATTCTGTTTTTGCTTAAGCGACTTACAAATGAGGACAATAGAAGCAATCAAAACCAAGCAATAATAAAAGGACACATTTAATTTATAATCTGTCTTAAATGTCATTTTGTTCAAATAAAATCATGAATCGAATCGAGAAATCAAAATTGTGAATCGAATCGTGAAATCAATATCGCAAATCGAAACGTGAGTTGAGTGAATAGTTACATACCTTAACATTATATTGATCTATCTTTTCTTCAGTCTATCATTGTTTCTTTCCATCTACTGTTCTGTCTGTTTGTCTATCAGTCATTCTGTTTTTTTGTCTGTCATATGTATCTCACGTTCTATCATTCTGTTCTGTTTTAGTTATCATTCTTTAATTTTGTCTGTCTGTCTATCTGTTGGTCTAACTCTTGTTCTGTATTATTCTATAAATATGTAAGTTTGTTGTTCTGTCTATTTGTTGTTCTGTCTTTTTATCAGTTGTTTTGTCCATCTGTTGTTCTATAATCCTGTCTGTTAGTCTGTCTGTTTATCATTCTATGGTCCTATCATTCAGTTTATTCTACTCTTCGACTCTTCTACTCTTCATCTATAATTTTGCCTGTTGTTCTATCTATTTATCCTTATACGGTTCTGTCTGTTGGTCTGTGAATCTATTGTTCAAAACAAATTTCAGTACTTAAATAGGTTGTTATGTTAACATTATATCAGTTAATGCAATTAAGGTATTTAACTGTAAATTTAATTTAAAACTGTAAAGCCTAAAATGTTGTTACTGTATTTTTTTGACGGTAGAATTCCGGCAACCACATTTTTTTTTTACAGTGTGCGTTCTATCCTTCTGTCTCTGTCATTCTTGGGTAATGTCTGTCGTTCCTACAATACATAACCTACAATCGGAGCAGTCATCTAGTGTCTATTTTGATATTGTGCAGTGCTTTGTTACAATTTGTATTGTTAAAGGCGCTATATAAATAAAGGTGACTTGACTTGACTTAACGTCATGCATGCTGACACATTGAATGATCCGTCTTCCCATCATTGCTTCCCTTCTCTTTCTGTATCTCTCTGTCCCCATATGTCAAAGTGGCAATAAAATACAAATGTTATTTTTAGGTAGTTATCCTTCTTGCATATTTTGCTCCT
Source organism: Gymnocypris eckloni scoliostomus (assembly GCA_027564155.1). Taxonomy (NCBI): domain Eukaryota; kingdom Metazoa; phylum Chordata; class Actinopteri; order Cypriniformes; family Cyprinidae; genus Gymnocypris; species Gymnocypris eckloni. The sequence goes on from CM050421.1 coordinate 15,382,327, forward strand.
CAAAAAGCACTACTGGTGAGTGGGCGCGTGATGAGCTTCACAGGCATAGCCGTGATACTAAGGCATTCTGATGTCACTGTCAGTGTTTGGCATTCTGATGTCATTGTCAGTGTTTACACTATGTTTACACTGTTTGCCCCATGCTTACTATGATGAGTGTGCTTTTCATAAGTGTGACAGAAACACAATTAAGCGCTCCTTTTGTGCTCTTCAACTCAAACAAATGGGTTTGAAAACCGATCTCCACCCACTCAGTGACTATACAATGCTGTTGTCGCTGAGCCAGTCATTAAAACCTTTACCCCAATAATCAGTGAGCAGATGTCATTTTTGAGAAGCCACTGAACCGTTGGTAGAGGAACGGAGGCAGACTCTCCACCCATTGCTCATTCTTCATCATCATCTGCTCAGCTGATTCATGTGCTCTCTCTCTCAGTGTTGTTTATGTTTTTGCTTATTGTCATTCAAATGGTTTGTTCCACATGACTGACAGAAAGATAACACATTAGTTTGTGTGGCTAATTTTGAATCCACAACATAATAAAAGGAAATGACATGGACTTGAGGTGGATTTTACTGTTGTTGGATACATATATTATCTATCCCATGAGGTTCACAGGGACTGTTGTTTTCAGAGAGTTTCAGAAATTCAATAGATAAAAATGTAATTAAAGTGATAAAATTGTAGCTGTGTTAAAGTGATCTGTCTGTCTGTATGTCCGTCTGTCTATCTATCATTCTATCGTTATATCGGTCTGGCTATCATTCTGTCATTCTGTCTGTCTGTTGTTCTATCTGTCATTCTATCTATCTATCTATCTATCTATCTATCTATCTATCTATCTATCTATCTATCTATCTATCTATCTATCTATCTATCTATCTATCTATCTATCTATCTATCTATCTATCTATCTATCTATCTATTTATCGTTCTGTCGGTCTGTCTGTGGTTCTATCTATCATTTTTGTTCTATCGATCTGTTGGTATGTCTGTCTGTCTGTCAATCTATCATTATGTCTATCATTCTCTGTCTTTCTGTCTGTCTGTAAAAGTAAGAATGGAAGAATGGAATGTTATTAGCCATAATGTGAAAATAAAAATAGCTTCTCTATATCATCAAGAATTGTAAAATACACGCATCTCTATTCACAACACCAGAAAAAAAGACTGTGAGGGAGAGTTCATCTGTGTATGGCATGTAATTAGCAAAAAAAAAAAATCCCTTACAGACTGCCACTGTATTTAACACGAGCGTTTGTTTTTGTGTGTGAGTGTATGTATGTGTAGGCAAAAAATTATTCTTCCCAAACCAACATTGTTGGAGCAGATGTGTGCATGTCATTACATTTTTTTTCACTACAATTTAAAACAAGAAGTTTTTTTTTATGACACATTTGTAACATTAAAAACATTTTGATTGTGCTAACTGAGAAGGGAGTTTTATTATTCGCCTGGCCTTTCCATCTGTTGTTTCAGTTTCTCTCATTCATTCCTTCCCTCTTGTGAAAATGTGATTGGGGGCATTACGTGTTCAGTTCATGACAATTTAACGCATGGTTTGCGGATTGCCCGGCAGATTCAATTATCAGGCTCACTTTAATTGTAGTATTTAGCACTTTGCCAATAGGAAAATGTGTACCAGTAAATATACAACATTCAGCAGACCACACGGTGTACGTCTTGTTACCATGAGCATTCATTGATTTTTCAGTTAAATGCAGAGTAGAGTGATGCCACAGTATGCAGCCTACAGGAAGTGCACTTCAGAGTTGCGCTCCATTTAGGATTGAATTAATCATGTCTTTTAAATTCCAAATGAGCTCCCTGAATTTTACTTAAATTTAAATTGAAGGTGCAGAATTGTAATTAAAATTTAAATAAGTCAATTTTGAATTGTCTCATCCCTGGTACAGATGTTTCTGTTTCGCTCTCAATTTTTTTTATATAGACAGCTATTTTCTCTCAGCCTCACACATTTTGTTGCTCTAGAATTTCCCAGTCACTGAATTAGATCTTCAGCGAAGGTGATTATTAAGAGGATCTATTAGGAGACCCCAGCACTGCATTAGTCTCAGATCTGTGTAATGGCCGTCCGCTAAGAGCACCGTAACTACTTTGATGGCCTGTGATGAGTTCTGTATATTTTGAAGTGCACGGTCCTCTGATATCCAAAGTACCAAAATGCCTCTACATAAATAAACAAAGCACATAATCACACGGTCTTAGGGATGGCTCGATACCATAATTTTGGCTTCGGTACGAGACCAGAATGTAATAACCCGGTATCGATACTAAATCGATACCATAGGTGACAAATAACCAGCCTAAAAAAATAAGTGAACTGAAAAAAAAAAGTGATTGATCATCATATACAGTATTTATTAATTTTGGTTAATGTTAGGTATGTTTAATGATTAAAGTAATGTTAACATACTACACATATATTAGTAGCCTACATTTATAATTTATAAATAATTATTGACCTACATTAATAAGTACTGTAATACAATGCTGTTAATGAATTATAACAAATGTTTCTTTAAAGTGTTATTCTAAAAGTTAAAGTAATATTCAAAATCACGTTATTATTTCCCTCTGCCTCAGAATTTTTTCAGAATTTTAGACTCCGTTAGCCAAAGAAAAAGCTTTAAATATAAATCTCTCTCTAAGTTAGTCATACAGGTTTGGAATGACATGAGGGTGAGGAAATTATGATAGTTTTTTTTTGATGCACTATCCCTTTTAAAGAGCATTCACTTTTTTCGTATGTAAAACAGAAGCTTTGATATTGTGTTAAGTATCTCCTCTTGTGTTCTACCAAAGAAAGAAAGTTTTGAAACACATGAGGATGAGTGAATTGTAGAATTTTAATTTTGTGATAAAGTGCTTCTTTAAATATGCCATTATTCAAAACCACTTCTAATCATGAGTTCTAGGCTTCATAGGCTCAGTGGTCCTTCATAAACCCCTTCACTGTTAACAGAGGTGTATGAGCAGCTTGGGTGAGGAAGATCAAAACCCAGTCAAGCATGAAGAAAAGGGCTGTAATTGAAAAGCGAAACACACACCTTTAAATGAAAGAGTTTGCCAAATGAAACCTTAAAGACAAGACCTTAGCTATGCTTGGATCATTTCCCAGCCCCTAAATGTTCCCTTTTCACATGAGACCAACTGCTAAGCTTCCTTTAGGCATTACAGGTGTGTCTTTATGTGGTGTGTGTTTGTGTGAGGTCCAAAAAGGAAGGTAAATGAGCTTCCACAAGAAAAATGAGCTTCCATGAGAACATAATCGCAGTATGCATTTGGGAACTGTAAAGATTAGCAGTAGATTTGCTTATTTAAATGATCGGTGCACCTTTGTGGTGTAGTGTGCTGTACTCAGTGAAGAAGAACAATTTAATGGCATTGTAATTTATACATGTCCAAACTCAAGGCAATTTGTCTATATGGTTTGATTTTAGATACACAAACACACACACACACACACACACACACACACACACACACACACACACATATATATATTACATTTTTCATTGATACCTTTTAAAGAATGGTTCTGATGAAGCAGTATGGTTTGCTAAGGACATAAGCTAAGATCACGTGTCTATATTTATCATGCTAGGATATATATTTAATTAAAGATAAATAACTACTAGTTATATAGTAATCAGATTAGTGCAATAACATATTATTATTATATCTACACGATACCACACAATATTTCCCTGAATAAAATTATCATGAGAATGAATTAAACATGCTAGATATTTTATATTGATTTACTTCTCAAAAGTTAAATTATTGTTTAATGTAATTTATAGTGATGATTTTTGTTGTTAAAATAATTATAGTATTTATTTAGGCTGCATTAAAACAACAATTAAATTAATTGAATGTATTACAAGAGATAGCGGTGGTCTTTTGCCATGTGCTTACTAAAACATGCAAAATATGACTCAAATGATTGAAAGCGATTCTTATGCAATTACCCAGCATGATATGTTTGCCTTAGAAAAAAAATCTGTATAATGTATTTGTAAGGGAAAATCGCAATAAAAAAAACAACAATAAAAAACACATTAATTACTTTAGTAATGCACTTATCTGAGCATTCAAGAGTATGTTTAACAATTTAAGAGTATGCACACAATATGCATTTTCTGTGTGATTGTGATGCGTAATTTCTACTGTCACCATTCTTGCTATTAAGTCCTCTTTTATTTCATTCTCCATCACTAAAAGCGATGTAAAAACACTCGTATCACATAACTGTTAGTCCTGCTGTATTTATTAAAGTTTTATTGTTTCCCTTCTCGACCAAAATAGACCCACTTAATTGATTAAATGTGACTAGTTGCTACACACACACACATGTGACACACACACACACACACACACACACACACTTAGAGCACATACATTAATGTAGTGTGTGGGTGACATTAACAGACATATTGTTGCCAAGGCTGAAAAAACGCAAGCAGACACTCTGAGTGTGGAATTAATGCAGTAGGCCACTTATTAGCAGCTCCATTGCTGCCTTCATATTACCCCGAATGGCTTTCATTTGATTTCCTGCAGTAGCCCAGGGCCTTGATGTATTTGTCACTCATGCGCATAACCTTTCACCTTTGAAGCAGTGTCTGTGCATATACTTTTCACTTTAGTAACACTGGTGCCTCATTATTGCAACTCAAAAATATGAATGGCTTGAATTGTAATGTATTGGTGAGTTTAAAATTGCAATTAGTTAATTGCAGACACTGAACAAAAACTCATAAGTCATCTCATGCATCCCATCACATAGCTATAATTAAACAAAACAGACTTAACCTCAGGGTCCTTTTTTTTGAGGGTAGCACCAGTGGGTAGCTGGCTCACTTTGTAAATATTTTAAAAGAAAAACAACATATATTTTTCGTATATATATATATATAAGCATACATATACACTCACCGGCCACTTTATTAGGTACACCTGTTCAATTGCTTGGTAACACAAATAGCTAATCAGCCAATCACATGGCAGAAACTCAATGCATTTAGGCATCTAGATGTGGTGAAGGCGACTTGCTGAAGTTCAAACCGAGCATAAGAATGGGGAAGAAAGGGGATCTAAGTGACTTTGAACGTAATGGTTGTTGGTGCAGTCACCAGATCTCAATCCAATAGAGAACCTTTGGGATGTGGTGGAACAGGAGATTAGCATCATGGATATACAGCCGACAAATCTGCAGCAACTGTGTGATGCTATCATGTCAATATGGATCAAAATCTCTAAGTAATGGTTCCAACACCTTGTTGAATCTATGCCACGAAGAATTAAGGGAGTCTTGAAAGCAAAAGGGGGTCCAACCCGGTACTAGCAAGGTGTACCTAATAAAGTGGCCAGTGAGTGTATATATTAACAATTCTAATGTATATATTTATTTATTTAAATAGCAGATCTTATATTATAGACATTATTTGACAAAAGGCAAGGCTGTAGAAATGCATTTGAGTGCATATAATTTCAGAATTATTTTTTTATTTTAATTATAAATTTGTAATAATTTATATATATATATTTGTATGGAAAAGAGCATGTTTGACATTTTAATCCACTATTAAAGTTATACAAGTAGTTTGGAGGGAGATGACTGGGGACTGGCTGTTTAAATGCATTTGAGCACATATAATTTCATAATTATTTTATTTGTATTTTTACTTTGTATTGCTTTTAATTTATTGATGTATTTACATTTGTATTTTAAAAGAGCAGGTTTGGCATTTTAATCCACAAGTTATCCAAGTTGTTTGGAGCGAGATGACAGCATTTTATTTGGAATTGGTAAATAGTCATGACTATTTGCCTCCACCTCTGGCTATAGTTGTAGCTCTATAATATACAGTTTATAGAGGCATTTTTGTAGTCCTTTCTGTTGGCTTGAGTTGAGCTAGTCTTGGAAGCAGCTGTCGTTTTGGTAGGGTAGATTAGCATGTGGTCCATAAATTGTTTGCTTGAAGATTAGCCACCCATTGAAGGCCAGTTCTCCAGCCTGACCCAGATCTTTCAGCAGAGCTGCAGATGAGGGATGACATTGTTCTTGGCAGCGGGCAGCCAATGCCGCTTCCCACCTGCCCCAATCCAGAGAGTCTTCGGGATGTTTTTGCAGAATAAACTGGGCAAATGGCGTGTGGCAGCATGGAGGCCTGCAGAGGACTGAAATGAGGTCTGGGGCTGGATACGGGCATTAAGGATCCCATGAAGTACCTGATTATTATTGAGGTGCCATATCAAAGTCCTTTGCTGAAAGAAGATCTGCAGTTGAAATTACAAGTTAGAAACAAGTTCAATTTCATGTGAGATATTATACCATAGGTAACACCAGACACACACTTGTAGAAATACGAATGGGGGATGTTGTAAAATGTAATATGGTGGCTGTAGGAATGCATTTGAGTTAAGGAAGCTAACTTGATCTTATGCTTATTTGAAATGTATTGAAATATAATGTTGACAAAATCTTGTAGAGATTTTGTTATTTTTCTTTTCAAATAGATGTTATACTTGGCACCATGGAACCCCCTTCATTGCTCTGGGTATTTTTCTTGTATATATGTTAGTTTTTTTTTAAGGGGTTGTGTGTGAGTGAAATTACACTGTGCCCTTTAATTTCGCTCGCTCCATGACTGGCTGGGTATTTCATCATAAGTCAAATAAAAGTGAGCTTTGGTTTCATTGCTGTGCAAATGGTTGTATATTACAAATTAAATTACATAAGGAGTAAATGACATAATTTCCATTTAAGCCTGAATAATGATATTGTTCAGTTTTTTTTTCTTTTTCTGACAATTTTCATGGTCCCCAGCACAAAAGAACATATATATTTTTATATAGTTACCATTAAATGCCATTTTCTTTTTCTGTACTTTTTGATTTTCTCCTCCATAAAAAGCATATGCAACAAACTTATGCAGCTATGAAGTTAATCAAGTTATACTGCTAAAACTACTTTTTTATTATTATTATTATTTTTTTTTACAAAACAAATGTTTTAATTTGACTTGAATAAATCTATTTGTTTTTGTTTAAGGCATTAGAGTCTTTCAGTGACCCTAGTGGATTATTAGCCAAAAACATTCTGCTCTGTAACATTGCTTGCAGGATAAGTTTAAGATATTTTCCCCTCCAATCCTTTTTAGAATTCTGTAAGGATGGTGATGTTGACAGAAGGCTAATTATACCACAATGAGGAAGCTCTGGGAAAGCTTCCAATGTTCACAGACGTTCTTACACGGCTGACTTCACAGTTGTTTGTAGCTGAAAGTCTTTGAGCGTTGGAACTGAAGCCATAAGTACGTCAGTAGGAGACGCAGCCACTTCTATGCCACTCGTTCTTTTTTGCATGGTTGCATTTATTCCCTTGTTTAGAGACCTCCTATCTTTTGATGGTTTAAATATATTGAAGTGGCTGCTCATCTTGCGCCTTTGTCCTCAAGTGCCTCGGTCTCCCCAATTATATTAAGAGTCACAAAATCGTTGTTTTATGCAGGGCCGGCCCTGTCCAATTTTCTGCCCTCAAAAGGTAACGAAATATGCTTTATTTTATTCTTCTGTAATTGTCCTTAAATATCAAGAGTGTTGTTTTTTTTTTTTTTGCTATTGCAGCAGTTAGAGATTCGCCCATGCCGGTGTCCTGACATTGTATCCTACTCGTCAGATTTTCCTACCTCGGCTTACTGCGCATCAATATTGCATCCTTTTTCTCACGCTGAACAATAATATTTAATGTATCTGCATTACTGTAAGGGTAGATTTAGGGTTGGGGTTGGTGTAGACATTAATAAAACACACTCTAATAGGTAGAAACAAATATTTATTGTTGGTTTCCGGTACTAGATGTATTCCTTCTATCCACAACCGCGAATATAACAGGTAATTACTGTATGTGCATTACTGTAAGGGTAGGTTTAAGGTTTTGGTAGGTGTACACATTTATAAAACCTAATTTAACAGGTAGAATTTTTCGTTGTCGTATTGTACTACCCACTGTTTTGATGGGAGGTAGCAAAATCTGACAGGGTAGCACAAATCGACAGAACACCGGATATATACGGGTCTCTAAAGACACGAATATCATGATTGGCGAAACATTCATGCATTTAAAGACTAGTTTATTTGACCATCATCATTCATTACATCACAATACCTCTGTCTTTGTCCCTCTGGTATCCAGAGCCCTTATTAACTGTTCATAACACATAGGATGGTGTAAAAGACTAATGCAAGAGCCTGCTTGTTTATTTTTTTTTGTGTGAAAGATGAGTCCTTCCTGAGGTTTATGTTTCATTTAGATGTTACGCGATTGATACGACAAGCCACTAATTATTTGGCTAATTACTGGTAAATAATCAGTTATTAAAATAAAATGTTAAATAAATTAACAACTACAATTAACAGTTTTAAATGTTACAAATAAATCACAACATTGCAATGAAAAAAATATATATTCAGAATCAGAAGATTTGCTAAAGAGATTTGCTAAAGGTTTATAAAATTAAGTGTTTTTACAAATTATTTTTAAATGAACGTTAGTTAAATGTAAAATAGAACAAATGCACACAAACAATTAAATATCCAACATCTACCTGAAAATAACAATAAAAAAGAGAAAACCTGATATCAGTAGATAACCAGTATGACCAGTGTGTCACAGATTTAATGTGAATTAACGTAGTATGTTATACTAATGTGTTTATACAATAGATGTTACTTAGGTTCTTACTTGTGAAATGGATTTACATTTTGGAAGTGTTTAGGATGCTGTCAAAAGCCTGAATCACTCTTCAGCCTCAAACGTGACTGAATCAAAATACAACGGATATCTTGTTTGCTGTTAATTTGAACGAAATGTTCTCTTTAATAATTAGCTTAAGCTAACAATTAAAGTATGCTGCAAGCCTAGCAGAAAACACTCTGAGACTGCTTTGTTAATGAGTGCTTTATTAGCTGTGGTTCAATAAGAAATACTAATATGAACATGTGAGTCCTCCTTTAGTAAGGCTCATGTTTACATTAGAGGGGCAAATACAATCATGGGATTTATGTATTTAATTATTTTCTCAGAAGTCGCAGACTTTAGCTTCTACTTTTAGCATCAGTTAGAAATCATGTCTAGTGGCTCGTGGCTAAATGTTTCTGACAGTTAATTACCCTGAGATCCCCCCCATGTTTTATACCATCCGCAGCCTAGCTAGTGACAAGAACGAGGACATTTCTGCTTACCTTTATGCACATACATCTTTTTTTAGGACAGTAATATTCGTCATTTATCCACAACGTTATTTATTATTTATTTAATAATATTTACCACTTGGAATAACATTTTCTTCATATTCTTAATGGCCAATGCGATCGATTGGTTACAATGCCATAAGTCATGGCTATTTGGACTGAACTTATGATGCAGATTAAAATAAATTCAGTTTTGATATTAATATACTGTACATAATGATGTTTAAATATGTCAGTCTGTGAAATATACAGTCCTGGGAAGTAAATATACTCTTAAAAATAAAGGTTCTTCGAAAGGTTCTTCACAGTGATGCAATAGAAGTGCCATTTTTGGTTCCACAAAGAACCATTCAGTCAAAGGTCAAAGACCCATCTCTTCCTTACCTTTATATAATCCGAAGAACCGTCTTTCACCACAAAGAACCTTTTGTGAAACAGAAAGGTTCTTCAGATGTTAAAGGTTCTTTATGAAACCATTTAGACAAAAAGGTTCTTCTATGGCATCGTGAAACTCCTTTGTTTTTAAGAGTGTACTTCGGTTCTAATTTAGCAAAACACACACATTCTGCCTTGCATTAATATTTCAGGCCAATTCTCAGCAGCCTCTTAAGGAGCATTTGCTAAGTGACTTGAGCTAAAAGCGCTTCTGACAGGTTCTGTTCTCCCACAGTATTCTTGCCGCCTCCTTTCCCATGCACTCACTCTATTCCTGCTGCTTTTCCTCTCTTAGTTGTTTGTTTTCCGGGTCAATGGTTAGTGAAGTGGGGTCTTTGGTGAGGTTGTGTTTGTTTGAGACTTCAGTGGTTGAGCAGAAAATCCTACTACTGTTCAAATAGTTTCTGTCATATGTATCCCTTCTCTAAAGATGAATGGGTTTGTGCTACAGGTTGTTTTTTAGAGTGCACTCAGTTGTAGCTGTTTGTTGGTGAAGAAGTATAGACCCTTTTAGGGTCGACGTCACAATTACGTCAGAGCGCTAGCTGGAGGCAAAACAAAACGAAAACTGGAGGCGGCCAATTCAAAACAGCGCAGATTCGTCTACACAAGAAGCTTACAAATATAATCTTGTTGTGATTTTGGGTGAATTTTTAAGGCATACCTGCTGCCACTGCCAGACAAAAAAAGACGACAGCTGTGGTTAAACGAGATAAAAGAGCAGACAAAAATGCTCGCATTTGCAGCACACACTTCTTATCAGAAAGGGTTAAATAAAGTAATGTCTTTTGTTGTTATGGGTGCATCTAAAGTTTTTTATGCATCTCACTGTCTTGTATGAAATGTCTATGTGCATGTGTGTAAAACAACAAACTGACGTTCCCCTTCATGGGAACTCGAACTGCGTCCCCTAGGGGTCGCTACGGGGAACGCCTTCAGCGTGACTCGTGTCTGAAGATACATATGTAAAAACACCATCCGTTGGCCGGCGACAGCCCATGACGTCACTACCGGCGTGACCATAATAAAAGGACCGCCGGGAGAATACATCATCAGCTTTTCTTCGTCTTCACTGACTGGTCTGTTTGAAGAAACGTGCATTCTGGTAGGAATACAGTTTTCCTTTATTTATCATGGCGAGCACTAGCACGCGCTTCAAGAAGTGTGTGGATCCGTGTCCTCGTTATTTGACACCCGATGACACACACGATTGTTGCGCCTTTTGTTTGGGCGAAGAGCACGCATGCGGTGTCTTTGAGGGGCAATCTGCATGCACTGTGAGCTGTTCGAAAGCTCCGTTCGCCTGTCCCTCTTTTCAAGGAAAGAGGGCAGCCGCCTGCTTCATTCGGTACCCACCGCTGCCGAGGCACGGAGGCGATTGAAATCGCGGGGTTCGCAGTTGGATATGGCCGATGAGCTTTTCGTGCGCCGGCCGAGAACGAGAGTGAGCTGCTGGATTGTGACGATGCGATCTTTCTGACATCATCAGATTCAGCGGTTAGTGCTCTGCTGGGTTATGCCCAGGAAGAGCAGGAGATGTTTGAGGGCGAGGAAGTTGAGACTGAACCCTCTCAATCCTCCTGCACTGCATATGTTTTTGGAGGTTATGGATCATAAAAATAAATTTTTCTGGCCATAAATCCCCAGCTCGAGCGAGCCTTCCTTTCTTCATAAATCTCGATGTGGAGGTTGAGAAGGAGTGGAAAAAGCTATTTTTTCTCGTATTCATAGGTTTCAGCATACTAGTTATGCTGACATTGAGGGGATGCGTGAAAATGGCTATGAGGGGATGCCCCCTGTGCAAGAGATGATAGCCAGCTTATCTCGCTGTGGGTGAGACATCCTCTCTCAAGGCTCCCTCCTTGCCATCTAAGCCTCTGAATCTTGCTTAAATGGCAGGGCATATGCAGCAGCAGGTCAGATCGTCGCTTCGTTGCACACTATGGCGGTGCTTCAGGCATACCAGACTGATCTGCTGAAAGACCTGGATAAGATAAAGTCCAGGTCTGAGCCCGAACAACCAGGGGTCCTAGCCCATCTCGGTCTGGGGATCAGAGATGGGCTCAGAAGGTCTCGCGACTCATGCCTCCCCGCCTGCGGGTAGGGCTAAAGAGGCGTGGGTCAGAGAGAGGCAAAACCTGAAGGAGGTGTTCCGGATGAAGCGTCCTATATGACACTTTCGTCCGGACCAGAGTAAGACATCTACTCCTTTCCTTTAGGGGGCATCTGCCCTCTTATTCCTCTCTAATTCTGCAACCAATGGATGAGTACGATCCATTTCTAAAGGTCTATCGGCTATCGCGGTGATTACATCACTCGTCGATACTAGATCCAGGCTAGTAGCGCCTCCCTGTTGGTTGAGCTAGCATCGCCCCTCACCATAGAGGGTCACCTATGAGCATGCCGCTCCCTTCTGAGCATCTAAGTTCTCCACTCTCCAGAGCTCATTGTTGGTCGAGCTAGCATTGCTCCCCTCATCTAGAGGGTCACCTATGAACACGCCGCTCCCTTCTGAGCGCCTGAGTTCTCCTCTTATTCTGAAGAATGTGTTCTCCGCCTCCCCAGAGCTCTGTGATTGATCGCTCTCCTGTTGGTCAAGCTAGCCTTGCTCCCCTCACCTTAGAGGGTCACCTATGAGCATGCCGCTCCCTTCTGAGCTGCCTAAATTCCCTCTCATTCTGAGGAGTGAGTTCTCCACTCTCCAGAGCTCGTTGTTGGTAGAGCTAGCATTGCTCCCCTCACCCAGAGGGTCACCTATGAGCATGCCGCCCCTTCTGAGCGTCTGAGTTTCCCTCTCATTCTGACGAATGAGTTCTCCGCGCTCCAGAGCTCTGTGATAGGTCGCTCTCCGTGTTGGTCGAGCTAGCATGGCTCCCCTTACCATAGAGGGTCACCTATGAGCATGCCGCTCCCTTCTGAGCATCTAAGTTTCCTCTCATCTGAGGAATGAGTTCTCCGCTCTCCAGAGCTTGCTGTTGGTAGAGCTAGCATTGCTCCCCTTACCTAGAGGGTTATTTATGAGCATGCCGCTCCCTTCGGAGCGTCTGAGATCCCTCTCATTTCTGAGGAATGAGTTATCCGCTCCCCAGAGCTCTGTGATAGGTCGCTCTCCTTGTTGGTCGAGCTAGCATGGCTCCCCTCACCATAGAGGGTCACTTATGAGCATGCCGCTCCCTTCTGGGCGTCTGAGTCCCCTCACTTTGAGGGATGAGTTCTCCGCTCTCCAGAGCTCCTCATCGGTAGAGCTAGCTTTGCTCCCCTCACCTAGAGGGTCATCTATGAGCGTGCCGCTCCTTTCTGAGCGTCTGAGTTCCCTCTCATTCCGAGGGTTGATTTCTCCGCTCTCCAGAGCTCGCTGTCGGTAGAGCTAGCATTGCTCCCCTCACCTAGAGGGTCGCTTATGAGCATACCGCCTCCCGCCTGAGCTGCCTGAGTCCTCTCTCATTCTGTAGAATGAGTTTCTCCGCTCCCAGAGCTCTGTGATAGGTCTCTCTCTTGTTGGTCGAGCTAGCATTGCTCCCCTCACCATAGAGGGTTATTTATGAGCATGCCGCTCCCTTCTGAGCGCCTGAGTTCCCTCTCACTCTGAAGAGTGAATAGTTATCCGCCCCGGAGCCATAGAACGTTACCCATCTAGATAAGTGCACACGCTTAGATCTTTGGGCACTTCTAAAAAATCCACTCAGTGGTAAGATCACACATCAAGGGTTCTGCTTCTTTTCTAAAAATCCATGTTATGGTAAGTGCACGTTAGACTTTGGGCACTTTTTAAAATCCACTCAAGTGGTAAGTTCGCACATCGAGGTTCTGCTCTTTCTAAAAATCCTGTACGGTAGGGTTACGCGCACAGCTTCGTGCCCTCTTTTGAGTTGGTCAAAGCCCCGGCTTGTGCCTTGGGCCCCGCTCCCTTTGTCCCATATATTTTGTGCTCCAAAAAAAAAAAAAAACAGAAAAAAAAAGGGGGGTGTCGCTACCAAAGGGTCTGTTGAGACAGTCCCTCAGCAAGCTGGTGCAGAGCAAGCGGTAGCTTCTGAGTGACCGGCCAGGACCTAGTTATTACCACTAGGTGCTTGGCCATATCCCCTTAAAGGAATCGTTCTGATTCCAGACCTTTGAGTTCTACCCTGGGTCCGGTAGTCCCGGCACCCAGCAGGTAAGGATTTTAGGGTATGCAGCTCAGGCTTTCTGGCCGTAGGGGATAATGTCACTGACAGCCATCAATCGTCCCGGGGGCAACTCCCTTAGCCTGGTAGAGTTGGCTTATTGCTCGCCTTTTTCGCGAAATTGGCTTGCACCCCTCAGCATGGTGGCGTGGGTATAGCGTTCCCGTAGCGACCCCTAGGGGACGCAGTTCGAGTTCCCATGAAGGGGAACGCCTCAGGTTACGATAACCATGGTTCCCCAGTGGGGAACGAGACACCGCGCCCCTAGGCTTTGGGCCATGCCGGACGCAAGCTTCAGACGAAGAAGCTGATGATGTATTCTCCGCGGTCCTTTTATGGTAGCGGTAGTGATGTAGTGGGCTGTCGCCGCCAACGGATGGTGTTTTTACATATGTATCTTCAGACACGAGTCACGCTGAAGGCGTTCTCGTAGCGACCCCTAGACGCGGTGTCTTGTTCCCCACTCGGGGAACCATGGTTACATACGTAACCTGAGACGATTTGTATGCTTAATCATATTAATTGTATATACAATATTATGATTAATTGTGGCTGGAATAATAATGTAGCTGTACAAATAGTTGCCTGCTGAAATTGATATATATATATATATATATATATATACTTCATGACTAGATAGACACGGTAAATTTGTTTTTGCTGTGCACGTTAAATGTGAATCACTCAACCAGACGTAATCCTGTCAGATCGTCCATCCTTTGAGTAAAAGCGTGTGGGGGTCGGCCAATCTAATTTTGTCCGTTGAAGTTATCCTTTTCAAATAACAGTCACTGTCCAGACATATGCAGGTTAAATCTTAATTTATTTAGTTATTATTAAAAAAATCAAGTTAACAAACTTCATAGCTAGCGTTAGTGAAGCGGTCAGGGGGATCTTTCTGCCTCCACCTATGCTCCGCACACAGAAAGACATCACAATGTTCACTAACAGAAAGAGGGTCTATATGGTGAACTCACTTAAACTATGGTTACTAGGATGTGTTGGTAAATGCATAAAATAAACATTTAATGCAAAATTAATATCACAGACTTCTGTCACACATAATAATAATAATGTTAACAATAATGTTATAATTGTTGTTCTTTGTAATAGCAGAGTACCCTATTTCTGCTGTTGACTTTATTTACTTTGAGTCTACACATTTGTTATTTGTCATCAGATGGCAAAACCCAGTTCCATACCTGATACTTAAGAGAAAAAAAAAACTAACTACAAAAAATGTAAACATATACAAATGCTCCAGAAGACATTGTGTTTAGATTTTAAAGTTATATTAACCACTTTTATCATACATTATTTTAGTCAAGCTTCAGTCCTCACTATTGTAATCATAATATAAATCCAACCCAGCATCCAGCTCTATTCCGTCTATTATCTTTGAGTTTGACCAAGTAGTATAAGATAGTGTTTTTAGCCAGACAATGTGGAGAGAATATGTGCTTGGCAAAGAGAAAATGAAAAGAGCCCAGTTTTGGCCTCAGGGGCAACAGCAGTGTTGTTGCTCAAACATGCATACATGCATGACACATGCACACATTACCTAATGTACAGTACAATAGGTCCTGTGTGCCTGAGTCTCCTCACATTAAAGCGCACATGCGCAGCAGCAGGTTGGTCAATCCTTGGTGCTTTCTTCACACCCAGAAAGGTCCCTTGAGCCAGAGCTTCTGCATTCCAATATCAGAGAAGGAGAGACTGAGAGAGAGCATCTTTCAAGAGAAGTGTTGTATGAGAAGTGAAATGTAGTTTGACCCCTATATTCTGTTATCCTTGGAAGAACGGTTGATATGACAGACGTGTAGTAAACTAAACCTGCTTTTTTCAGAAACCTGCCGAGCTGCTTACATAGGGTGCCTCTGAAGATATCAATGGCTTTGTGTTGGAAACGCATCTAGCCTATTCCAAATGGTAGAGGACTTAATGATGCTCTCTTACAAAGTAGCTGCCTATGTAGGCAGTGAGTCAGCTCACTATAGGTGTTTTTGAATAGAGCTACAGTGTTTTGCCCAGCTATTAGCCTATATTTGTCTTAATACTTTATTAGGGGAAATTCTCTACATATTTTATATATTATATCCTCTATTTCCTGCTTTCTCCCCCTCTCACTCTTTTTTTTTTTTTGCCTGGTTAAATAATATTATTTTATATTAGCTTAACAATATAAATCATATCAAGAAATAAATCTTAGAATGAATTATATGATAGATAAGTAATTTATCGATCTTTGTTTGTAAACATTTCTTAAATATTGACTATTAAAATTATGGGATAGTCTCCTAAACGTAATGTACATATACTGTATGAATTTGAGTTTACAGTGGATGTGAGTGGATACTCGTGAGTACCTTGCACCTTACAGGTACTTATTACAGGTATTTTTATCGACCATGACCACAGAGGAGTGGCTTGCTTCCCAATCGATAGTGCTCAGGGTCCCTCTTAGTTCGGTTGGGCTGTAATTGAATTGAGTTTTAGTGAGTTAGACACAGTGTGTCTCCGTGAACTTGAAGGATTCTCTTTCTGAGCATGTTTTAGACTGTACTCTCACCACGCTGGGTAGAATAGACCACAAGAGGTCACCTTGCAATACTTTCAGAGATACGGCATCTTCCTTTATGTATCCTGAATCTCAATTACTAGACTCAGGAGAACCTTTAGTGATTTCACTACTTCACTACAACTCATCGTGCTGTCATTTTTTTATGTAATATTTGTATTATTTTTAATTTTGCATTTAATTCTGCACATGTTATATGTCCAGCTGGTCGCCAGCATATTTCAGCTTCACTAGAAATATTGGACAATGAGGGTCACTAGAAATTCGAGGCAAAGAGGAAACTGACAACATGACGACAGACAAGACAGAGCAGGTTACTTCTTGTATGAAATTTATATTTATGCATTTAGCAGACGCTTTTATCCAAGGCAACTTATTCAGGCTATACATTATTTGTCAGTATGTGTGTTCCCTGGGAATTGAACCAACAACATTTTGCGCTGCTAACGCAATGCTCTACCACTGAGCCACAGGGACACTAGCTTGAAGTCTAGCTTACAAATTGCGTCTTTTAAAAGAAAATCAAGCAATAAATACATTTTTTTTACTTTTTAATGTGTCATGACAGATCAATGTAGCTTCTTCGCTCAGTCGCACGTGAACAATTGTGTTTTCATATTTACTTTAAGCATGAAATAATCATAATTGAACATCAGAAGGTATTTTATTTCAGTTGTCAATACACACCATTTTATAAGTTTACCCACCCATGTTAATCTACTCTCCTATCTGGTTTGTTTATCAGACAAAATGGTGGATTCAGTGTTATGATTGATCGGATCGCCTGTCAATCAAGCCTCCTGCGAAGGATCAATTGGCTTAAAATAATTGTCTGAACAGAAAAAAATACAAATTGTATGCAGTGCATCTTATGTTCCATGAGGAGCATCTGGCATCGAGATGAATGGAAGTGCTAACAGATACCTTTCTACATGAATTATAGACCACACCAATTCTGGTCCAACAAGATAGAGCAGTATAAACCAGCCTGGGACCAGCATACTTGAGTTTTCAGCAGAATATAATGACAGAAAATAATAGTGTTCCATATAGACAGTGCACTCCAACACAGACATACTCAAAGCGCAGAAATGTCTTTGAAACATGTATTAGACCCGGAATAGCTGTTTAACATTTATATTGCACCATTCAACCTGTTAGTAATGACTTTTCCAGCTCTGTATGCAGTGGTACGCTAATGCTACATGATGCCATTTTCAGTTGTGGCAGGTGCAAATGTAGGTGTTTTTGTCTTGCTAAGTTCCGTATCAGTGTGGAATAACTGGATTTTGTGTGCCACCCGTCTGCATGGCCAAACCCTGCTGTTGGCGGATGTGGCTGAATTGACAGCATGTTGGATAGACTTTTGCACAGAGCTGATTTCTTTCACACTCTCATTAGCCTCTGTAATGGACTACTGCCATTCTTCCCAGTCAACCGCAGGCAGGTTGCCACGTTCAGCTCAGGTTGGCGCGGCTTATTCGCCGCAGCTGTCGTTCACATTGCATTGTCTTGCCGTGCATGTCTTTGTATTTGTTTTTTTCCTGCGAGTGATGTCAAAGGTAGAGGTAAACAATCTGTCTAAGAATGGAGAACTTGTTGGAAGTACATGTTTGCTTTCTCCGTCTCAAACAGTGGTCCCCTTTCACTCCGTAATTGTGTTTTGTCTCTTTATACCCATTTCTCTCTTGCTGTCTGGCTCAAGCGCACACTCAGGGAGGCGTATGCGAGGGGGTGTTGTGTTCTCATTAGCTGTGGATGTTTATCAGTCTTTCCCATCTCTGTATCACATATCAGGATTAGCTCTGCCGTATGGCAGCTTAGGCTCTCTTACCCGGCTTGCCGTTTTGTCTTACCTCCGAATCGCTGTTTTGTGCGGATTAGACTGCCGTTGTCTTTGGATAAGCCCGCTTTTGTGCAACGGATTCAGTTCGAGAATGACAACATCCCTGTCCCGCATGGAGCCTTGCATAACGGCGATTTCTGTTGCGTGCTGTATAAACTGACAAAATAAAACTTTGAATCAGAACTTTTGCTGAACAAGCTGGACTGGTGCGGCATTTCCCAACTGCAATGCCAGAATGTGTAAGGAAACACATTTGATGTGCTCTGTTAAATAAATTATTGCGACACAGTTTGAATCTGCATCATATTTTTATAGAGAAGGAATGTGTTGGGCTGCTGAACAAATAACAGGAAGTGGAGGGATGAAGCTGGTTTTAGATGAGCTCCGGAGAAGCTCTTCTCACATAATTTTTGGTTCCTAATGGTGTGTGTGCGAGACTGGATTTATTTTTCAGCCTTTCTGCCTTATTTATTCAGTGGAAAACTAACCTAACCATTTTACCTTTTCGGGATGCTGTATGTTGCACATCCCAGGCATGTGTCATTAAAAGAGAGTTATGTGACCATTTAAATAAAATAAATGGGATGTAAACAATGACTAATTGCATTAGAAATTTGCCAACCAATCAAATTTATAACCAGCTGAAATCAAAATCATCCATACCTGGGGAGAGAAAACACATAGTGTTAAACCATCAGTGGGGATCCTGACAGCCCTGACAGTCTTTCATCCATTTTTGTACATGCTGTCACTGTTCCAGTTAATCGCTAACTCTCAGAAAAGCAACACATAATGATCACATGGACTACTTAATGTGCTTTCACACTAGAGATTGCTGGGAGATTTCACATTGCTGGGTAGACCTGAGACCATTTGACAAGTTTAGTTTGATTGCTTGGTGCGAGTGAGGTTTTCTAGGGATCTTAAAGTACGCTTGTATGCAGCCTTTCCTCAAACTATTGAATTATATATTTTTTATATATATATATATATATATATATATATATATATATCGGTATTATTAACTTTATGTAATGAACTGTATTCATTTATCCAAAGAAAATTATCTGGCATAATCTATGGATTGTATTTTTACATTTTAATTGACCTAATTTATTTTGTGTTTCTATTTTATTATTAATTTTTGTATTGTGCATTTTATTTAATTTATTTTTTGTATACTATTTTATTCTATATATACAGGTGCTTACCAAAACATATTGTGAAAAAGTAAAACAAAATGTTTTTACTTATTTAAAAAGTGAAGCTTTCATATATTCTAGATTAATTGCATGTAAAATAAAACACTTCAAAAGTTTTTTTATTTTTATTTTGATGATTAGAGCTAATAGCTCATGGAATTCAAGAATCCAGTATCTCAAAATATTAGAACATTTCTAAGATCAATTAAAAAAAGGATTTTCAAAACAAAAGTTAAAGTTCTTTAAAGTATGTTTATGTATGCACTCAATACTTAGTCGGGGCTCCTTTAGCACAAATTCCAGTATCAGTGAGGTGTGGCATGGAAGCGATCAGCCTGTGGCACTGCTGAGGCACTATTGAGCCTTCAGCTTGTCTGGATTGTTGGATTGACTGTTATTACCTGGGCTACTCCTTAGTCCAGGTAATACGCTTCTGACGATGCTTCTGTTTCAGAAGTGGCTTAGTATTCCTTTTACTGAAGATGTCTGAGCGTGGTGACTCTTGATGTACTGACTCCAGCTTCAGTTCACTCCTTGTGAAGCTCTCCCAAATGTTTTAATCTGCTTTGCTTGATAGTATTCTCAAGCTTACGGTCATCCGTGTTGCTTGTGCACATTTTCCTACCCAATTTCTTCCTTCGTCAACTTCTTTGCATTTAATATGCTTTGATACAGCACTCCTTGAACAGCCACCCCTTTCAGTAATGACCCTTACCCTCTTTGTGGAGGGTGCCAATGATTATATTCTGGACCACTGCCAAGTCAGTAGTCTTCCCCATTATTGTGGTTTCAAAGAACAAGAGATACCCAGACATTATACTGTAGGTATGGTCATTTAATGAAACTCAAATGTAAATATTCTAATAATTGAGATACTGGAATATTGACTTTCATGAGCTGTGAGCTCTAATCATCATCATCATCATCATCAAAAAAAAAAACTTTTGAAATGTTTTACTTGAAATGTAATGAATCTAGAATATATGAAAGTTTGACTTTTCGAAATGTTACAAACCAAAAATTTACTTTTCACGATATTCAATTTTTTTAAAGCACCTGTGTGTATGTATATAAGTGTTGTACAGTAAAAATAAACACATATAAAGAACAATCTTTATTAATTTTGTTTTACTGTATAGCACTTTGTGAACACTGTTTTTAAAAGTGCTATATGCATAAAACAATTTTCATCCTTCCGAACAAGCTCTATGGGGGGGTACATTATGTACACCAGTATAGTTTGTAGTTGGTATAAAAGCAAGTTGTCCTAAATCACTAAACTAAACCACTAGTAATGACTTAATTTGCATCTTTGCCCCCTCCTTGTCACAAAATTATAATAAAATCCATTTCTCACAGCTTGTTTCTGAATAAATTGACTTCAGAGAGAGAAGCACTTATTCTTCATTTCTCTTGCAGTACATCCACAGCAGACAAACACTAGCGAATGTGCATGTGACGTTTGAGGGTAAATCCAAAGCGACCAAAAACATGAATAAAACATTGAAACTGGCATTTTTGAGTAAACAGCTGTTTCTAGTACTTACAGTACTGAAAATATACAACATAAAAAGAAACAAGTGGGATCAGGAGGAGGGGGGATTGAACCCCGCAATCGAACCAAGGGCCTTTTCCATTCCCATTCTTTCCTGAAGCAGAAGGCCATCTAGAGTAATTTAGCATTGGTAGCAAGTACAGCTAGTGTGGATTTACAAGGTCACAGGTGTCACTATTGCTGTGTGTGTTAAGCAGAACTGACATCCGCAAGGTTTATTCTTATAAATAGCAGTTTACCTTTAATGCTTATAATTTTTGAAAAATTTCTAGCATAATGCTGTGGTAAAATTCATCAGCAGACTCAATCCCTGACTTTCGCTGCGCACAAGAGTTGGTTTGGTGGACAGAAAAGAGAGGATTGTTAATTAAGACTGTTTTGGTCAAGGAACAAATACAGGGTCAATGGATTGTCTTTTTGCATTTGAAACCACCTCAGTGAACAATTTCCATCAGTGCGAGGGATTGGGTGGATCGCTTCCAAGTTACTCTGCGCATTTTTTGGCAGTTAAAAATCAGTTATTAACTTGGAAGTCCTTTAAATGAGAAGCATTACCAATAGAGTGCTGAGGAATGGTCTTCTAGGTCAGCATTTGTCCTTATTTTAGAGTCTTTATTGATAATCAATTGCTTTCCACTTCACTGTATACCAGAACAAAGACAGGTTTCTCCACTAACTCTGAATACATATACATGTAACGCTGTTGGCTGTAGATTTAGGTAAGCTGCTTTAGGATTAATCAATTATGGGTAAAGCCATCCAATTAAACATTCCTCATAGACACCCCACCGCATGACGCTGGCTCTGTGCTTTTAGCTGATTTGAATCTGGTTGAGAAGGTCCTCATTTGAATTCACTTGAATTAGGTTAAAAGGTCTCTGTTTTGAGGCACAAGAGTAGCAGAATGCTTTAAATATTCTGTTTGTTTCCCTTTTTCTGCAAATTAGACACATAAAATAACCTTTGTGTGATACGTTTACGCTAACAAAAGACCTCTTGAAATCTGCAGCACCATATGAAGTCTTTCATGTGATCTGAAGTGTTTAATATTTCATACATTTATGCAATGATGATCTTTTGTATGATTTTTGCTGTGCGTTTTAATTTGCAGGTTCTCTGATCATGCCATGCAGAACAATATGCGACGTAATTGGCTTAACCTACAATGCTTGAGTTACTAGTTAGTTAAATATGTGAATGCCTCATGTGATCTATACTCTCTCTAAGCTGATCTGACAAATCAGCTGTTTAAGAAATTATTGCAAGCTTTATTTATCTGTAGGCTTTGCTTCCAGATGTTACATGATTTAGCTCCAGATGTTTACCTGTAGCATGAGCCACATATCCAGCAGTGATGGAGAAACGGATTTGAGGCTTACTTATAATTTAATTAAACCGTCAAATACTGACAAGTTACTATTTTGAGTGGTTAGCAACATGTAGAAATCATTCAGCATTCACATTCTCTTAAAATAGAAAATCAGCCTATCTGGTCAACTTATATTGCTCAAAACCTTTATAGAAGGAACTATCTATATGTTATATATGTTCTTTTCCATGCAGCAAATATGCATTATGATATAAAATACTTTCCTGTATATTACACACCTACACACCAGTAAATAAATACATGTGCTACTATATACTTAAAAAAAGTTTGTTCAGTGAAGTTATATAAATTAAGAACACTCTTCCACACAGTTAGTTTTGGTTGGTAGAGCAAGAATAAAATAATTTAATTTAACAAATAATGTTTAGTTGAACAAACTCAAAAATCTCAAGTTTCTTTGTTTACAATAACAAGTTTGGATGTTAACCAGCATGGTAATAACTGTCCATTATACACTTTAGACCCATATAAAAATATTAGAGATGGCAATGTACATTGGGATGTTGACATGCTTGTTTAATATAAATTGTGGGATGGGAATCATGTGAGATTCCTACCCCAAGGCTTAATATCAAAGCTAGAGTAGTTCCACCCTTGGGAGGGCAGAGACAGTTGTGGAGGTCACAGCGGGACACTGCACACAGCACGGTGTCCTTGTACACGTTGTCTTGTTTCCTCTATGGGATGAAACACTCAAAAGCTGGAGGAAAAGACTTATTGAGGTGCACAAACTGAAAGTTGTGTGGTCATGTAAATGGAAAAAAATCCCAAACAGTGAATGGCACCTGCAAAGAAGTTCTTCATTATTTAAAAAAATAAATAATAATTGATTGATTGCTTGTCAGTCATAAAGTAACGTGTTCCCAGTTCTTAAAGTTATGTAGATTAAAATATATATCAGCGCAAGTTTTGGGTCAGTTTTGAATGTTTTTAAAGAAAAGTTTCATGTTCTCTAAGGCTGTAGTTATTTGATCAAAAAACAGTAAAAACAGTAATATTGTGAAATAGTATCACATTTTAAAGTAGGGTAATTGTTTTCTATTTGAATGTATAGTATTTTAAAATGTAATTTATTTATGTGATAACAAAGTTGAATTTTTAGCATCTGTTACCAGTCTTCAGTGTCATGTCATTATCCAAAAATCATTCTGATATGCTGATTTGATGCTTAAGGAACATGTCTTCATTATCATTGTATTGCATCCTAATAATATTGTGTAAACTGTGATCATTTTTTCAGGATTCTTAAATTAATATAAATATATTATAATTAATTTGAAATAGAAATGTTTTATGATTTTTGATCAGTTTAATGCATCCTTAATAAAAGTATGAATTTCTTTACCCCTGTCCCCATCATTTTTAAATGTTGTTTTAAGCACTGTACAGCTGAGAACAATTAAGTTTTTTGTATGTTTTGCATGCAAGTGTCAAAATGCTAATTGCTGTTCATGAAAGATGGACGATAAAACAACAGATAACTTTCGCTTGAGTTGTGTAAAGGCCTTACACTGGCTTTTGGTGCGTTACATGGAAGCTTCACTTGCAGCGGGGGAAGAATCAAGACGGATCAAGGGAGGGTGGAAAAAATGAGTGGTATACAAAAAGAATCGGAGAACAGAAAAGTACAGATGTTATTTTTAGTCTATTTTAAAAGCTTTTATCTGTTGGCTTTGCACTATTTGTAGCTGTTTTTGTTGACATTGAAAGTGGAGCACATTTTCACTGGATTTGTTACTGTTTTAGTAGCTAATATTAATTGTTTTCAGTCATAATTCTTTAGTGTTATAATTTGCCTAGGTAGACGCTAACCTAATGTGTTATCTTATGTGACCCATTGCTATGCCATAAAATAAATTCAAGTTTTATATCAATAAGCAAAAATCTAAGTGATTGGATCTCCAATACATTTCACGCTTAATCGTTTTAGACAATCATATAATGTAGCTTTGTTGGACATGCCGAGTACCCCTTTTTTTTTTCTGCTGATGTCAGTCACCATAGCCATTTGTCTCATTTCTGCTTCCTCATTTTAAAATGTCTGATTCTCTTTTCAATACCATTCTTCCTCATTCACATTCGTCTGAGGCCGGCCGGCAGCTTTGTGTAATTTCGGAGCAGCTCCTCAGAGATCAGAGGCTCTGATCTGCTTCCTCGATCCCCGTTAGGCATGGATTGATTTCACAGGGATGCACATGGACATCTCCCAAATGGCAGTGTGATTTCTGAGAGGACGAAAACACTCTCTCTCACACATGCAGACAGGCTGTCTGACTGACGTCACGTCCGGGGATTCCTGCTAGCAGCATCGGCACAATCCATGTATGTTCCTGTCCACAAAGGCATTTTCCATTGAACTCATAAAGCATCAATATCATGTACTTTGAAATTCCGGTATGTTTTTTTTTTCTTTGAAGAATTTGCATGCAGCTTTTTTGACCATGTATCAACCTCCAAAATGATACAAATAATGATAAATAAAATATAATAAAATAATATAAATAATGAAATGCATCATGGATGCAGCTTTTCTGCCATGTATCGACCTTCAAAAATTATAAATAAAAAGTATATATATTTGTTTGCCATGTATCAACCTTCAAAAAATATGAATATATATATAATAATAATAATAATAATAATAATAATAATAATAATAATAAATAAATAAATGCACCATAATACAATAGACTACATTTAGGAAGGAAATATATATATTTTTTTAATATATATTTTCACCCCCTCGGCTGCAGCTTGTGAATCTCATTTTCCAGTCAGAAAGTAGATTGGTTGTGATTACACAAAAAACTAAGTGATATCTAATCTAGTATAATTAGTCTGTTAAACGATTTTGTTTTTTTTGGTTGATCTAAATTTGAACATAAATTCAATTTAAGGGAAATATATAATTATTTAAACTGCAACCTGTAATAATGACCAAATCTAATGTAAGGATATGTGGTACATGACACATTCTTTAGTATTTTATTTTGTCCTTTAAGGATCTTCACATCCTATTGTAGTTGCATTTAAAAAAGAAATAGCTGCATAAATATTAAATGATAAAAATGTTAAATAAAAACATAATAATAAAAAAATTACCGAAAAGTCAACATCGTTGGAGTAACACAAGGCTGAGAAAACATTCACAAAAATCGGAAAAAAATCAGTGTCAGATTTAATTCAGTGTCTGCCTTTATCAAAGCATAATATAATTTATCATGTTTTGAATGCAAATGTTCAGTTTCTTATCCTCACCACAGGATGCAGTAAGTAGCATCATTACACATGGAGCTTTAAAAAGGTACACGGGCCTGTTGCTAAATAGCTTTGAAGGCAGACAGCGGGGATTATTTGGTCTGTGGGGGAGTGTTGCGAATCAGCTTGTGAGACCGCCAGTTCTTAGAAAGAGCAGGCCTAGTGGAGGTGTAAACGGTAACGCCGGAGCTACGTTTGGAAACTCTTCCACACACACGGGGGTCCCCTAGTGTGTGGAACAGAGAATATACAAACAAACACAAGCTCGCTGATACTCCCATCCTTCTGCTTTCCTCGCTGACACCGGCCCACCGCACCCAGGTGGGCCTGTGCCTGTTGCCGTGGCAACGCAATGAGACTAAGGTCTGACTCCGAGTATCTTGCTGTGGAGAGCAAGCTCACATTATTTGCTCAGTTGCTTCATTCATCGCACTGTATAAGCAAATAAATCGGCTAATTCCGAATTAGTAAAACATCCAAGGTGTGTTTTTCTTCTCCAGAGGTGCTCAGTCTCTGTCCCGCTGTATATAACTGTGCACGGCTGTATGAAAGGCTTTTAATAATGCGCCAGCCATAGCAGGCCCAGGTGGTTTTAAATTCTCTCAGCGGTCGAGCTCTTTAGAACGAGAGTGACAAGACGCCTCTAAATTAAGTGTATTGGCCCTCAGTGCTCTTGAGAAGCAGGTATTAAAGAAAGAAAAAGCTACCGGTCTAGTGATGTGCTTTTTGCAATCTTAGACACAAAAAGATGTAGATAAGAATTATATAAAGACATTGCATAAACATTTTTGGAAGCCTAGAGGGTTGACGATAAAAGCCATGTTTATAGGGTACAGGATGAACAGGCCATAGGCAGTTATGTGATATATTTAACCTTAGTGCACTCAAATGTATCACTAAATTTGATTTTTATCTCACATAATTCCTATTATGTCTTCATTTATTCATTGTTGTTTTAGCCTATTCAGTCTCTTTTTGTTGTGCGTCAAACAGAAACATTAACAGATTAATTTTAAAATTGCTATTATTTTATATAATATATAATAAAATTATATTTTAATATACCTTACCATTCAAATGTTTGGGCTTTGTTAGCTCTTTTTTTTGTTTATTTAATATTGAATAAAGTTTGTTCAGCAACAATGCATTATTTTAATCAAAAGTGATGACAATTAATAATAATACAAATATTTATTTTAAATTATTCATAAAAAAAAATATCCTAGAAAAAAGTATCAGTTTTTACACTCAAATATTAAGGATTAAGGGTCATGTGACACTAGGAATGCGCGGTATACTGGTACTGGAAAAATACTTTATGTATCTATTATATATAAAACGGTACGTTATCATAATTTTTCTAATTTCTGTATTTCATACGCTGCTGCTCCAAAGTTCACCTGTAGGTGGCAGTGCTTTCCAAATTGCTGCGCAAACGGTGGTAAATGTAACAACATAACTGTGTGATGGATCAAACAGATTAAACTATATTAACGCACCCGAAATTAATAAATAAAGAGAACAGTAGAAGTGAAATATGCCGTTACTTTTCATACAAAACAGATGATAAAGGTGAATGAACTGACCACAGGAGGAAAGACATCAAATCTTGCTAAGCATTTGTTGCTTTTACATCCTGATCTTTTCCGAGAATTAAAATTGACAGATTAGTAAGTGCATCATTCATAAATTCAGACTTACTTTTTACTTTTATTCGCATATGATCAACGAACATACAGATACATCTCAAAAATATGAATATCATGAAAAGTCAATTTTGGTTGTCACTCATTTCATAAAGTGAAACCCATATATTATATAGATTCATTACACACAGAGTGAAATATTTCAAGCCTTTATTTATTTAAATGTTGATGATTATGGCTTACAGATAATGAAAACCTAAAATTCAGTGTCTCAGCAAATTATAATATTACATAAGATCAATAAAAAATATATATATTTTAAACAGAAATGTCAGGCTTCTGAAAAGTATGTTCATTTATATGCACTCAAAACTTGGTTGGGCCTCATTTTGCAAGAATTACTGCATTAATGCGGCGTGGCATGGTGACAATCATCCTGTGGCACTGCTCAGGTGTAATGGAAGCCCAGGTTGCTTTGATAGCGGCCTTCAGGTCATCTGCATTGTTGGGTCTGGTGTCTGTCATCTTTCTCTTGACAATACCTCATAGATTCTCTATGGGGTTCAGGTCAGGCGAGTTTGCTGGCCAATTAAGCACAGTAACACCATGGTCATTGAACCAGCTTTTGGTACCTTTGGCAGTGTGGGCAGGTGCCAAGTCCTGCTGGAAAATGAAATCCGCATCTCCATAAAGCTTGTCAGCCGAAGAAAGCATGAAGTGCTCTAAAATGTTCTGGTAGATTGCTGTGTTGACTGTGGACTTTAGAAAACACAATGGACCAACACCAGCAGATGACATAGCAGCCCAAATCATCACTGACTGTAGAAACTTCACACTGGACTTCAAGCAACATGGATTCTGTGCCTCTCCACTCTTCCTCCAGACTCTGGAATCTTGATTTCCAAATTAAATACAAGATGTACTTTCATCTGAAAAGAGGACTTTGGACCACTGAGCAACAGTCCAGTTCTTTTTCTCCTTAGTCCAGGTAAGATGCTTCTGATGATGTTTCTGTTTCAGAAGTGGCATGGTAGCCCTTTTCCTGAAGATGTCTGAGCGTGGTGACTCTTGATGCACTGACTCCAGCTTCAGTTCACTCTTTGTGAAGCTCTCCCAAGTGTTTGAATCAGCTTTGCTTAACAGTATTCTTAAGCTTGCGGTCATCCCCATTGCTTGTGCAGATTTTCCTACCCAATTTCTTCCTTCCAGTCAACTTTGCATTTAATATGCTTTGAATACAGCACTCCTTGAAGCACTCCTTGGTTTCAAAGAACAAGAGATACCCATAATTTATACTGTATGGATGGCCATTTATTGAAACTCAAATGTAAATATCCTAATATTTTGAGAGACTGATTTGACTTTCATTAGCTGTAATCTCTAATCAAAAATAAACTTTTCACCATATTCAATTTGTGTAGATGTACCTGTGTGTGTGTGTGTGTGTGTGTGTATATATATATATATATATATATATATATATATATATATATATATATATACAGATTTAAGAATCAAAGCAGGTTTCCTCTGGGCAGATGCTGAGCTAATTATGAGCACATAATGTTACTGACCATTCAATGTGAGACACACTCTTTCAACCCCCAGTGGTCTGAGAACATAAATTGTGCATTTATGAAGCTCATCTTCACCCTACCTATGTGTCTGCTTTTCTGCTGACTCAAGCTACTAAGAAAATAGAAATAAACTAGATCCAGATGAAAGGCAAAGAGACCAGAGCCCTTATGACTCAGGGTACACAGAGAGAGAGAGAGAGAGAGAGAGAGAGAGAGAGAGAGAGAGAGAGAGAGAGAGAGAGAGAGAGAGAGAGAGAGAGAGAGAGAGAGAAAAAAAAAACACAATGTTGACTGTAGAACCTACTGTTGACTTAACACTTGTCGAACATTATGAACAGTATTTGATGCAGAAATATTGGTAATTGACAAAAAACATTATAACAGGTGGTGATCCACCTCGGGTGTGCTTTGTTTTCTAATAATTCAACGGACCACTTAAACAATGGTTACCACACCTCAAGACATTGTTAAGGTGATGTAAGGACCTTTGAAATAACATAAATCTTATGCATATGGAATTGTCATGTTGTCAAGATCTGCTTGGAACTACTTTGGCCGTGCGTGAAAGCCTTACACATAATTGCACACCTTAGCACTTTCATCAGCCAATCAGATTCAAGCATTCAACACCCCTATAGTATAATAGATATGTATAATAATATATAATAACATTTATTTCTTCCATATTGTGACTTTTTTCAGGTTATTGGAAAAATGTAATATGCATTTTACTTGAATTAAATTTGTTTGCTATATATATTATTGTAGTAATTGTAAGATATTTTTGTGAGGTCTCTGGTAAATATCCAATTTTTTCTCTTAAATAGGAGACTGTTTTATTTTGGTTGTTATAGGCGGAAGAGAATGTAATCCCTGTAGGTTTATCTTCAACTGAATAATTATTAAACTGTCTTTAAAAAGTTCCACTGTTGGGTCTATTTATATAATCATCTGAACAAAACATTATTTTGATGCTTAATTTTAACAGCTAATACTCTGGGGCATAAACAAAAATACATATGTATGTATTTGACAAAAATATGCAGTTTCGTAATGTCTTTGATTTTTAGTCTAATCTAAGAAAGAATAAATAGATTGTACCTCGGACCTGCATGGCTGACTGACATTAGTGAAAAAAAGAAGATATTGTGATATTGGGAGTCCAAATAACACTGGACCCCATTCAATTTCATTGTATGAATCCAAAAAATAAAAACACTAAAGTCTGATTTGTTTGACAGCAGAAAGTAAGCCATACAAAGGACATTTTTCATATATTTGTGCTCAAACGTCCTTCAGAAAGCATGAAAGACCAGGGGGACATACACACATTTGAGTCAAGTTTTTTTCATGGACAGCACAACAGTCTCCTTTCAGCTGGAACACATGCATGGGTCTCATTACGTTTTAGTGGGAAGCCGCTAATACTCTTCTCCTGTGTATAATGAATTGTGGGATTTGCAAAAGATTGCATGTCTTGCCTGTTGTGTGCAGGAGGGTGATGAGTGTTCACTGCAGTTGCCTGGTAATTGTACACGCACAGAAGGCATTGATTGAATCGTTGCTCAACAAAGCAGAAACTGCTTATTGAGCTAATGTGCTAGTGTGTTGGGATCAATTTCACAATGTCACTTTTAAAGTATAGTCTGTAGAGAGTGGTAGGCGTGTCAGAGCGGATTGCACCAGAGCTTTCATATTCATTTTTGTGAGCGTGGACATGCAAGTTTCATAACATAACCTATACGTGCTAGTCACAGACATACTTTCTTTCTAGGTAACTATGTTTTCATTAGTGATTTGTATGTGGTGTTGCTCTCTCGCTGTTGCAAATTACTTATTTACGCCTGCTGCTGCTTCAGTTATTTTTTGCTGGTAAAACAAATCAATCCTCATCAACATAAAATAAGTTCTCTTGAATCTGCTGTGGAAATATTGCATGCTAAGCAGTTTATGAGTGTCACGATTGTTGTGAACACTCGCAAACTTCATTTATTGACCTTGCTGTTTAATTTATATTCATCTCTTGATCGCAGACACATTTTTATCAGGTTGCTGTACTGAGCACTTTTGAGAAATATATAAACATTTATTGGCCATCACTATTTAATATTTAATCATATTATTTATTTATTTACCTGCAACTACTTGCTTTACATGTTCAGAGGATGTTTACCTGTCCAAGTGAGTGACTCTGACTGAAAGGCGTTATGAAGCACACCAGACTTTGTTTTAATCGTGATTAGTTCTCAAGTGGAATTTGTTAAGAAAGGGGAAACAAAGTGATGGAAATATTAGAACTTCTATTCTTCTCCAGCTTACAAGAATAGCGTGTATTCTTTTGTTCCCCAAAATCTCTCTCTCTCTCTCTCTCTCTCTCTCGCTCGCTCTCTCTCTCTCTCTCTCTCTCTCTCTCTCTCTCTCTCTCTCTCTCTCTCTGGTTCAGTGGAAATGGAGACAGAGAAAGAGAAATAGAAGTAGGGTCATAAATGCAGACATAACGTGAGAAGCATCTCTTGCCTTTTCAGCACTCGGGCAGGATATAGCGACCCTTAAAATGGTTAAAGCAGTCAAACTGCAAGAGTGGTGCAGTCAGTCCTTTGAGTTATAGACTGGAGATGACAAATACAACAGGGCCACTGGGAGAACGGCATATGAGGGAACATCCAGAGGCTGCACAGAATACGTAAAGTCTCTCAAGGCCATTGGGGATTTCTGTTTAAGAAACAGATCCGTTATGCATTTATGATTTATGTATATGCAAAATCAGAATGAGAAAATGTATGTTTTTTATTATCTTGAACAGTTCTGCCGGACCAGCGACGGGAGGATCTAGTTAGCATTCTGGCTCATACTCATGCCACTCATTCAATCAAATTAATTAACGGTTAAAGGAGCTCTCAACTCAGTCCTGGTTAAAATCATACAATCGCAAGTGTATATTTCTCACACCTGTGTAACTGTTCATTAATATGCATGCTGATAAATAAGTGTGTGTGTGTGTGTGTGTGTGTGTGTGTGTGTGTGTGTGTGTGTGTGTGTGTGTGTGTGTGTGTGCCAAACGAGGTGTTCCCTCATGCTCTCACATGTGCAGTGACAAAACTGCTGTCCTAATCAGCGCTGATGTAATCAGCAGTCAGACCACATCTCTCTCTCACTAGCTGTCCCTCCATAGCCAGCACTACTAAGACAGCAGTGCACTATTCCTGCTAACAGGTCATTGCCATTAGCAGAGCTTATCTTCCAGTATGGGTATTTTGTTTATGGGTATCATTTATGGGTATACAGATTAAAAAAATACTAGGGATGTTACCGTACAGTTCACAGGGCAAATTACAAATGGAAGTGATCATCCCTATCCCCTTGGAGTGGGGACTTTGGAGTTAACAGGGCACGTGCGTGCATTATTTAGTCATTTGGAATGCATTTGGCAAAGGGAGAAACATCATTTTCTCATTATCTTCAACTGGGATGTTCCCATGACAACGAAGCATGGTGTGCGTCAGCAGATGTCGCTGACTGACACGTCATACAAATTTATATTTTTTTATTAAGTTTTATACATATTAGTTTTTATATAGTATATAGCAAACACTTTAAAAACGTTTTAAAATATAAAATGTATGTTCACTTGCAACAGCTATGTTAACAACAATAAAAATACATGTATTCCATTAAAACAGCAACATCTGCTGACGGCCACCATGCTACGTTGTCACGGGAACATCCTAGCTGAAGATTGCGAGGAAATTAGATCGCTCCATTTGCCAAGTACATTCCAAACGACTAAATGTATGCACGTGCCCTGTTCACTCCAAAGTCCCCACTTCAAGGGGATACGGATGATCACTTCCATTTGTAATTTGCCCCGTGAACCGTATGGTTCGATATGCATACTGTTCCATCCATCCATCCATCCATCCATCCATCCATCCATCCATCCATCCATGCATCCATGCATCCATCCATCCATCCATCCATCCATCCACCCACCCACCCACCCACCCATCCATCCATCCATCCATCCATCCAAGATGAGAAAATTACTCTCTCCCTTTGCCAAGTGCATTCTTCCTTCCTTCCTTCCCTCCTTCCATCCATCCATCCATGATGAGTAAATTACTCTCTCCCTTTGCCAAGTGCATTCTTCCTTCCTTCCTTTATTCCTTCCTTTTATATCTGTCTATATTTTATTAAGCCTATTGAACAGAAGAACAAATATTCTAATTGTCGTCCAACTGGTCGTTTGACATTTTTGAAATGTTAACATTTTAATTTTTCCTTGTAAACTGACTTGCCTTAGACTTTAATGTGCTGCGTGTTGCCATAATGTCTTGCATCCATTTATCATGTACATAATGTTAAATCTTGACAAATGTAAAATCAATTGTGAGTCACAATGACTTCTGATATGTTGAAGTACTGTAAATGGGTTGAATATTATAGTATGTATAAAGTAATGCTGTGATTGTATAGGTATTATGAAGTTACATTATAGATATAGCCTACTGTATAATTTCAGGCTATTACCGCAAAATGGAACCCTACGTCTATTTTGTAGACTTTTGTAAAGATGAAAAATGAGTCTGAAAGAAGTATTTTAGGCTCACCAAGATATAACATACGGTAAAATGCTTGTATGTGATATATTACAATTTAAAATGTATTTTAAAATGCAGTTTATTTCAGTTTAGACTTAATTTTACAGGAATACCTCAACCATTAAGAATCTCAATTAATTTCTCTCTCTCTGTTTATTACAAAACAGTTTACAGTTAAAACCTTTTGTTTCTGTCCCATTCCAGCCCTTCCAAGCTACACCTGTGGGAATCCAGGCCAGCTGCTGAATGGCATGCAGCAGGGCTCTACTTTCAACATCGGGGATAAGATCCGCTACAGCTGCAACCAGGGTTATGTGCTGGAGGGCCACACTGTGCTCTCCTGCCTGGCCACTTCCTCTGGCACCGCTGCCTGGGACTTCCCCCTGCCATACTGCCGAGGTGAGTCTGGGGGCTCCAAATGGGCCAGGTGGGATTGAACCTCCTCAAGAGGGGCTTGAGAAAAGGTTACCAAGTGTCTTTATCAGGGCTGACAGATATCCCAGCGTTTAGTAGCAGGTTGGCTGCACAGTTCTATTTTTCCTGGATGATACGCAGTAGAGACCCCTGAGGTGATACCTGCCGACGTGTGAAAGCCACATGAATGCATTTTGTGAGACAGCGAGGTCACGTGGTAGTTGTTGCCTGGGGAAAAGGGATATCCAAATGCTCTCGGTCATGATACACTGAAAACATGCTGACAGTTTGAGGCCAAATATTAACACAACGTTGAACCCCCATTGACATGACATGCTTACATTTTACGTCCATTCTGTTATACACAAAGGCTCATAAATATGTATAAATTAACTGTACATGAGCATATTCATGACACTCATAAAAACATATCCAGGTCTAGCAGTTAATAAAACAATGAAAATGTGCTCCACAGATAATAGCATGTATAATGTATTAGACATATGCGAATGCAATGCACAGTCTCCAGATCGGGTGTGAGTGTGTTCTCACGGGCCAGTATGAACCAGGGCCATCTGTGGCCGGGCTGGGGGACAGGAAGCCCACGTAAAGACACACATGCTCAGCCACGCAATGCCAGAAGACCACCACTTACAAATGCTGAAGCTCTACTATCCTTCACTGGCGCCCTTCTGCCCTCCATGATGTTTTTTTGTTTTTATTCTACAGTTTTCATCTATTTTTTGCACCATCACATTACTCCACTTTATTGTGCCAGGTGTTAGCAGTTAATGGATTTACCGAGTCTCAATCCAGCCATATGTCTCCAGCTGCTCGTTCCTTCTTAACTTTAAAAATAAAGTATTTATGAACAATATTACAAGAGACATAAATGTCCCATATCTGAATCATACTGCAGTTCTTGGTACAGTTAACCTGATGGTTCTTAGCCAGAATGCAGAAGGGTACAGCAGGGATAATGCATTTAGGGATTTTATTTTTAAACATACTTTTTGGTTTAAAAAAAGGTGGTAACGAATAAAGTA
Organism: Gymnocypris eckloni scoliostomus; assembly: GCA_027564155.1. NCBI lineage: Eukaryota > Metazoa > Chordata > Actinopteri > Cypriniformes > Cyprinidae > Gymnocypris > Gymnocypris eckloni. Next base: position 15,417,318 of record CM050421.1, read on the forward strand.
ATCGCATCTATAGTCTATATAATGAAAATAAAATCCTAAGTTAAGTAACCTTAAGGCTGATTTATAGTTATGCCTCAGACTTGTGCTGTAGCCTTTTTGTGCTGTAGTATAAATGAAAACGCGGTTTTGATTTATACTTCTGCGTCATTGTCCATTACGATATACAATTACGCATGCAGACCACTAGTAGGCAGTGTCCAAAGGAATGTTGCTGGTGAAATATCGGCAATGATGGTGGCGACTTTTGTTGCAGCTTGACTTGTTAGTCCATCTTTGTTTTCATTGTAGTCATGTCAGAAGCACAAATGCATATGAGGAAATGCGACGCTATCACAGATGTTTTCTTTTTTTGACCTGAAGGTGGGGTTGTAGCAGACCAATCACGGCGATTACGGTCCTCATAGATTTGACGAGTTGTTCCATTTTTGGAGTGGTGCATGTCATACTACGCCTGATAAATTCGCAAGGGAAGTAACCGTAACCCCCGGTTTCATAGTCAAGTCTTGAGCCAAGTAGCTGTTTTAATTGAAGGAAAGTGGCACTGACATCTTAAAATATGTACTTTCGATCACACTTTTTTAAATGTCCAATCCTTGCTATTAATAAACCATTAACTAAGCCTTTTCCGTAATAATCTCCCAACTTACTTAATTACTATCATTTCAAAGGCTGTGGTAGCCGACAGCAGACAGCCTCCACTCTGGCTCTGATTATGGGTGGCCAAAATTTGGCAGGAGGTTGGGTCAGTTCCCTTAAAGGAGTCATGCAGTATCAATAAGGCTACAGAAGTCATCTTTTTTTTCTGTCCTCATTACTGCTTATCTTCCAGGCCTCTGCACAGCATTAAGTCTGACTTATTTACCATTTCCTATAGAGCACATTATAAATATTTGATCTAATAAGCCTACATTAATAAATAGTTTCCCAGATGAACATTCAGATCTCTGAATCTAAGCATCCCCACATGGTCTGTATCCTCACAGCCCTCTCAACCCCCACATTCACTCGTACTGTGGGAATAGATTCAGTATTCCGCAATCAAAACGTCAAAATGGCGGGCTGCTGGCATGCCACCCTCCTCTATGGCACACCGAACAGGAATGCTCATTCCAAAAAGAGAATAAGAGAAAACTGAGAAGTTGAAATCTCACAAACTGGTTGGATCTGTTGTTCCTCCAAAATCCTTTTCTTTTCCCCGTTGTTCTTCTTCAGTGCTGGCTCTCGAGTCTCAGGGTGCCGCTGCACACCACTCGCTGCTGTGTAACCATGGCAGCCGCAGAGCCCGAGGAAGGCAGTACGAAGAGACATGTAACACAAGCAGTCCATCTTGTGTAGGGGCTTATGTATTTATTCATCACACATCATCCATTTATCCAAGCCAATTGAACAAGTCACATTGACATTAAAGGGGCTTCCTTGGGGCAGTTCATAGGTTTGCTTAAGCTTAAGAAAACTAATTGATTTAAACTAAAGTTCTGTCACATACAGTAATTGTCAGGAAACGGGGTAGCCTTACAAAAGTCGGGGGTGCTTTTGATACTTATTTACTTACTATGACAATAAATTATTGCCATGTGTCCTATAGTATATTGTACATTGTACTTAATTTACCATGACGCAAAAATGGCTTTGCTGTGGTAAAACCAACAGGTTATGCTTGTCTCTTTCTGATACTAAGTGATGGACACTTTTCACATTTCTGGGGTTAAAAAAATCATCACATTTGGGTATACTTCTATAGTGTTGATGGGGAAATCACAGAAAATGTGTTTTGTCTATTTTGTGCATCCATTTGCCCCAATAGCAAAGAAAAAAATTATAAGTAATCGTCTTTCCAAATTGTTAATGGCAGTCAGTTAATGGCAATTAATCCCACCTAACATTTAAGTTTTTATATAAAATTTTACATTGCAATCATTTCACATGCAGTCTTAAAATTAATGTACAAACAACATAAAGGCAGTATATTTTTATATTTGTGTAATGTCATCTTTTTTTATGACTGAAGGCCAGTAATACTGATACCAATTAATACTGATTTGCTTATAACAATGTCCCCTAATATTTAAACATTGACTATGGCATTCAACATTACATTATAATTAAGAGGTATCAATTTTTACATTTATTAGACTTTAAGAATAACTTCTAATTTAAGTGAACTTTAAACAATCTTCACATAAACCCATTATAATAAATGTCATATTTAGTTACATGTGCCAGCAGAAATATAAATAAATTTAATAAAGTTATAACTTATCAAAAACTAAAATCTAAATTAAAAACAAATGAATACTTGAAGCTATATAAAACTTATTGGTTTTCTACTTTTTTATTTTTCTTTGATTAAAATACATCACAGCAGCTGGTTATTAGGTTGTTATTTATTTAAGAGCTGTTGCTGCTGAACGTGATGCGAATCTGACACGCATCTTATTTTCTCTCAATTCTCTACCTTCTCTGACCCACTTTAGTTCGGACCCATTTCAGTCTCTACTAAAGAACTGAGGAGTTTAATCGGGTGTGTTAGATGAGGGAAACAGTGCTGGGCTGCTCCAGGACAGTTTTGAAAACCATTTCAGAGACATGTTCTTAATGTAACTCATATGTATAACATATTATATGCATGCACAGTCTATAATCACCTTTTTGGTAACTTCATGTCTTAACTGACCACGACATTGCATGCTCGTAATTTATTTCGTGCTTTGATATTAAATGATAATGGCTACAGCTCGCGCTGGTGCATTTGTGCGTGCAAGAGCACGTGCTACGAGCAGAGGGCCGTTTACGCGCTCATTTGTCTCGCGCCTGGTGCTGACGTGAAGTGGAAGTAACAATTTCTTGTTATTAATCAATAATGAAAGCAGTTGTGATGCTTTTTTGATGAATACAAATTTCAAAATAACATAATTCATTTGAAATAGGAATCTTTTGTGACATTATTAGTGTTTTACTGTCACTCTTGAACAATTGAATTTATCAAAAAAATAACTCACTGACCCCAAACTTTTAATCAGCATTGTATGTGTAGTGACTTGTGATAGGTTGTCATTCTGATATCTGTATACATACTGAATTGAGATTGGTCATATGTTCCCTGCATATATGTTCTCATTAAAGACATCATTTGTAAGCACTGGTATCTCCTTCATGGACTGTTAATCTAGATTTTAGTGATGCTTTTAGGTTTTTGCAAATGGTAAATCATTTTTCACAAAACCTTTTATAAATATTAGCAGTTTAGACATGAAGTCACAAAGTCTCTTTAAGATCAAACGACCAAACTGAGAAGCAGAGCTGAGGCCAGTGATCAGTGTGTTCTACTGAAGTGTGAAGGAATCTCTCGGCTGGAATACCAATAGCCGGTCCTCTCACCAAACCCTCCCTCCCCTGCCTCCGTTGCAATTTTTCCCCTCTCTCCATCCCTCTGTTCTAGAACTCCTAAAGGCTGCTCCTCACATATGCTCTGTGTCTCTCCGGGGAAATGTAAGAGTGACGGATCCGACGGAAGACTGACAGGGCCCAGGTCCTCCCGCCGTTTTCCACTCACAGAAAAGAAATCATGCGATTAGCCAGTCACCGCTAATGAATCCCATGCTGGCCTATCAGAGAAGAACTCATCACCCATCAGTGACAAGCAAGCTCCTTCACCTGTGTGAGGCATATACGCACACTCTGTATTCGCTTTGACATAGTGTTTGTTTATTTGGCTGGTGAGAGAGAATTTTGCCCGGTAGGTAGGTGTGATGACTCTTTCTCTCGCGTTGTCTTTCCTTCCTCTCTCGAACTCACACACGAATGCCAACTCAAACGCCTGCTAAACAAATCTCCCATCACTCTCTTTTCCCTCAACCCTTATTTTACCCCAGAGAGGCTTAGTTATCATTATCACTCACTCGCTCACACAGAGGCCTTTTGCTCCTTTACTTGCCTGGAAGGCAACATATCCACTTGGCATGCACCCATAATTCAGAATTCTTCTGTAGCTATCAAACTAGAGGCTTTAAAGGGCAGGGATGTCTTTTTATTGTAAGTGTAAATGTTTTTAATATATATTGTTTCTACACAATGGCGTTCAAAAGCTTGTGAGCACATGTACAAATAATAGTAGCATAAAATAGTATTTTATAAAATAGTATTCAAATCCAAATAAATGCTGTTCTATTTAACTTTATATTCCTCAAAGAATGCAGAATAAATAATGCATTGCAGTTTTCACAAAAATAAGTAGCACAATTTTTAACATTAATAATAAGAAATGTTTCTTGAGCAGCAAATCAGCATATTAAAGTGATTTCTGAAAGGGTCATGTGACATTGAAGACTGCTTTGCCATCACAGGAATAAATACAATTTTAAAATGCATTCAAATAGAAAACAGTTACTTTAGATTTAAATATTTTGCAATATCAGTGCTTTACTGTATTTATGATCAAATACTCTAAATGCAACCTTGATAAGCATAAGTGGCTTCTTAAAAAAAATCTTACTGACCCCAGACTTTTCAATGGTAGTGTACAAAAACTTCAAAATATATCAGATTAGTAAAAACTAGTAACCATAAAATGAGAAAAAATGAAGAAACATTGACAGTTTGAATAAGAAATATTTCTCATATTTGTTTATTCTGCATAATCAAATAAAACATCCTGAAATGTATTGTTGATTGAACAATAATAACAAACAAACAAGCAAAGTCTCAGACTTTTGGACCTTTGAAGAATTGCGATTTCAATTGACTTTAATCAGGGCAGATGCTATATTTAATTTTGCTTGGATGAATGAGTCTTTGAGGGATAGACTTTTTCACAATAGTTTTCTCAATGGCACACACTGTGTGACGTTCCAAATCACATGTACTTTACAAAACTCCCAACTTTCAAAACTGTTTCATGGAGTTGTTGTCTACTGAACGTTTTTTGTAAATATATTTTTTCAGCAGAGCATTCTTTGTTGATAAATAACAGTACAGTCCATTGAACGCACTGTACGTCTATTCCTCACAGCCTCGTTTTCATTCCTGTCAAATATTAAATATGACTCTTCCTTGACTAAAGTCTGTTGAGATGACTTTGTTTGACACCTCAGCTAAACGTCTCAAATTCTATATGATTTCTACCAAAACTCACCTTGGAAATCTTGTAGTCCGTATTCACCTGTACGATCTCCAACAAAGAGTTTTTCCAACTTATCAACTACAAAAATGCTTTTAGATGCAGCCTGGTTGTCTTACAAACTAAATATATATATATATATCAGTGGCGGCTGCTGTGCTTTCAAAGAGGGGAAGCTCATTTTCGGCCAACATCAAAAAATCGTCCATTTATTTATACGTAAATTCTGCTCTATGTTCCTTTTCAAGAAAATGCTCTAGTCTAGCCTACTGTATGAATGAACAGACGATCTAAAAAAAGATATTAAACTCGACGGAGGAAATGTGGGAATTAGGTTCAACTGAAACAAGGAATGTGGTGTATAACTGTGTGAAATGTATGATGAAAATTGGCTAGCAATTTCGCCAAGCAAATACCAAGAAATAGGTTGCAGCAGTTTGCCTTCGACTACACTTGCAAAATCCGCGATGGGACTAAGCTCGGATAGCTTCAGCGTCAGCGACTTTTTATAGTACAAAATTGCTGTCAATCAAAGGAGACGCAGTCTTCGACAGACCTCCAATCAATCATCACGCAGACGCCGGAGTCCGGGCCAGCCCACTCCTCCATTCATCCCAGAGACGCTGAGCGTCCGTGGGCGGGACATAATCGCAGCATTATCCAATGACCGCCTTGTTTCTGAGCACTGAAAAAACTGTTTAAAGCAGCCCCATTGAAGTCAATGGACGCTGGGCTTCAACAGAGTAATGCACTGTACGCCACGGAATGAATGAGAAGGAAATCGAGTCAGCCGACCTAAGTAGCTGATTCTGAACGAAATTGTTTTCGCTCGAGATGAACGTGTTTAACGATTTTTAGTCAATAAAATGTTAACATAATAGTACATATATTTGACCATTCATTTTTTACAATTATAGGGAAGCTGAGCTTCCCTTGCAGTCTTAAAGAAATCGGCTGATATATATATATATATATATATATATATATATACAGTATATATAATAATTTTATGTATGTCGTCCTAGAGACAATACCTCTTTAGGTGATGTTGGGGAGTAGTCTTTGAAAAGGAGGTCAGGTATCTAAACTTAACTTTTCTCCATGTCAAAAAGTTTTGATTTCTTCCTTTTCTCAGGGGAGGGACACATAGAAAAATAATAGGGGGAGGGAAGTCAGTGGGTCTGTTGCTTTGCCTTCACCCTCAGTTGGCTCGGCTCTTTTTCCTCACCTCACGGACTCGCTGTCAGGAAGAAAGACTGAGCATCAAGAGAGTGAAAATAGAGAGATTGTATTTGATTCACTAAGGAAGGTTGGGAGAGCCAGGGGGCTCAATTACCACAGCAGCCTTTAAGTGCCTATTTGTTATATAATCGTCTCCTTAACACAGTTTTAAAGAGTAGAACAGGTTCTGAATACAAATAATTAACATAATTTTACATAGATCTCAATTAATTACCCCCATGTTACGGTGTGTTGCATCACTGGGCTGCAAGTGTAGCCCGAAACCTCAAGACTCCTATTGAGTGCCATGGCATCTTATCATTCTCTTATTTCCAGCTGATTTAAGAAGTTAAATGTGTCTGTATTTTTGTATCACCTCTTCGCAGCGGACGATGGCTGTGGTGGCACACTACGGGGTCAAAGTGGTGTCATCACCAGTCCAAATTACCCCCAGGACTACAACAACAACGCGGACTGCACCTGGACCGTGCTGGCTGAACCAGGAGACACCATCGCCTTGGTCTTCTCTGACTTTCAATTGGAAGAAGACTACGACGTTCTGGAGATAACCGGCACAGAAGGATCCTCTCAGTGGTGAGTGCCCTAATGGTTTTCAGGCATTGCTGGGGAAACCGAAGTATAGCACTCATCGCTAAGCAGGAAGAACGCTTGTTGTGGTGTTGTTGGCAGTGGGTAGGTGTTTTACGAGAGAGAGGAAGACAGGAGAACCACAGTTATGAAACATCTCAGCACTTGTTCAATGGAACAGAACCAAATCACAGCTTGATTAAATTATTTAGCATATAATGCGCACAGAGCTTGGACCAAATAGAGGGGATACAAATGTTGCAGTCCATCGCAAATCTTGTCTGGGGAGCACTGAAGTAATGTTCATTTATGAAAATGGTTTTATAGGCCTCTTAGTCTCCACTTTCACACAATTTCATTTTCACACCCATTAAGTACTGTAACAGGCTCTCAGAAATACTTATTGGATCTGGACAGGGACAGTTTTTTGGATCAGGGCTGTGGACATAAATGTGGCTGTCTAATGACACAAGATGAGGTAGTGTGTAATTTTTAGAATATGCTAGATTATTTTCTTCTATCCCATTTTTATATGTAGATAAGGATGCCATTTTTAGCTTGTTTTGGTTTTTATCCACAGAGAGAGTTCTGGATACCTGTTTGAAAATATTTTGCAGTATACTGTATATATATATATATTTTTTTTTTTTATTATTATTATTTTTGAAAAGTCATAATGTGAAGTACAGTATGTCAGATGTCTTCAATCATTTAGTCTGCTAAATGATTTAGTCTAACTCCATCCAATCAATAACTGATGCATAAAAGTCCTGAAAAAAATACAATAAATTGACAGTATTTTCTCAACATAATGGTGACTAATTGGACCACCGTGAAAACGTTGGGGACTTTGAGACAATAGCTCAGTTCGTTTGAGGGTGTAGATTCTGAACAATGAGCCATGTAAGTTGGCATGTAAATTAACAGCTTATGTCTGTAGACCAATTAGAGAAGCCCATTTACTGTGGAGCCAAGAGCCTCACTTCTGATGGGGTCCAGCCCTATACGTGTGTATGCCTTATTGAGTCATCATGACACCCTGCAATGGAGTCATGAAGCATGGATGCATGTCTGCCTCTCAGACACGCTCTCCGAGGGTTAAAGGAGGAGTGCTGAGGGAAGATTGTTCCTGGCCAGAGGAGGTGATCGATAGACCCCACTTCTCTCTGTCCCCTTGCTGCCACCATGCATGGGGTCACTGCTGAGCCCCTAATTAAACAGGCAATTAACAAAGGGTGAGGAGCGAGCAGACGGAGAGCGACGAGATGGTGTCGTTCAACCTTGGCATGTTCTAGAAGCCTCAGGGAGAGTAAATAAAAAAGGGATGAACGACCCAGCACCAGATCTTTACAGGAAATTAACCAATTAAATTGCCCCTAAATGAACAAAAGTAGCATCAAATACCACCAGAGCGGCCAATCGCTGCACATCACAAGTTGGAACGGTGGGTTAGTTTGTTCTATGAGGGATTGTGGAAGTCGTTCTGCATACTGAAAAGTGGATTTTTACTGTTTGATTGCTGAAAATTAGGGTCCAGTCATAAAATGGGATTTACTGTGTACTGTGCAGCATTTGAATGAAAATTGAGACGAGTAATTTAAAAGGTAGGGCTGGACACTTCATCAAATTGCAATATGGACTAATATCTGTGAATATTAAACTGCAAAAGGACTGCTATCAAATGTTATTTCTGCATGTCTTAATGTCTCTGTGTGAATGAACATCACAGTTTCGTACTCCATGTAAATTCCATCTCCAGTGCTGCTCAGAGAGTGTATTCCATAAGAATATAATCATTTAATTTGATAAAACTGTTGTCAGACACATATAAACTCTTCAATACATGGTCCTAACTCCCTGCCAATATATAGGTTTGGTTTAACTTGAGGAAATTACGACATAAAAATATTACAATTATTATTGTACAGAATGTATAATCACAATATACTACTACTACTACTACTACTACTACTAACAACAACAACAATACAGTTCCTTAATATATAATTTTTTTAAGGAATATCACACAATATCAAATTTTTGTCAAATTTTAATTTAAACTGTAGGAACTTCTCATGCCACATTTTCTTGCCAAAAAATTAATGAATTGTTAAAATTTAATTTGTTTACATTTTAATGTGAATAAATAATTAGTTTTATTCATCTGTATTATTACAACCATTGTTGATAATATGTATGTATGCATGTGTGTGTGTGTGTGTATATATATATATATATATATATATATATATATATATATATATATATATATATATATATACAGTGGGGCAAAAAAGTATTTAGTCAGCCACTAATTGTGCAAGTTCTCCCACTTAAAAAGATGAAAGAGGCCTGTAATTTTCATCATAGGTATACCTCAACTATGAGAGACAAAATAAGAAAAACAAATCCAGAAAATCACATTGTAGGATTTTTAAAGAATTTATTTGCAAATTATGGTGGAAAATAAGTATTTGGTCAATATCAAAATTTCATCTCAATACTTCGTTATATACCCTTTGTTGGCAATGACAGAGGTCAAACATTTTCTGTAAGTCTTCACAAGGTTTTCACACACTGTTGCTGGTATTTTGGCCCATTCCTCCATGCAGATCTCCTCTAGAGCAGTGATGTTTTGGGGCTGTCGCTGGGCAACACGAACTTTCAACTCCCTCCAAAGATTTTCTATGGGGTTGAGATCTGGAGACTGGCTAGGCCACTCCAGGACCTTGAAATGCTTCTAAGCCACTCCTTCGTTGCCGGGCGGTGTGTTTGGTATCATTGTCATGCTGAAAGACCCAGCCACGTTTCATCTTCAATGCCCTTGCTGATGGAAGGAGGTTTTCACTCAAAATCACACGATACATGGCCCCATTCATTCTTTCCTTTACACAGATCAGTCGTCCTGGTCCCTCTGCAGAAAATAGCCCCAAAGCATGATGTTTCCACCCCCATGCTTCACAGTAGGTATGGTGTTCTTTGGATGCAACTCAGCATTCTTTCTCCTCCAAACACGACAAGTTGAGTTTTTACCAAAAGTTATATTTTGGTTTCATCTGACCATATGACATTCTCCCAATCCTCTTCTGGATCATCCAAATGCTCTCTAGCAAACTTCAGACGGGCCTGGACATGTACTGGCTTAAGCAGGGACACGTCCTGGCACTGCAGGATTTGAGTCCCTGGCGGCGCAGTGTGCTACTGATGGTAGCCTTTGTTACTTTGGTCCCAGCTCTCTGCAGGTCATTCACTAGGTCCCCCGTGTGGTTCTGGGATTTTTGCTCACAGTTCTTGTGATCATTTTGACCCCACGGGTGAGATCTTGTGGAGCCCCAGATCGAGGGAGATTATGAGTGGTCTTGTATGTCTTCCATTTTCTAATAATTGCTCCCACAGTTGATTTCTTCACACCAAGCTGCTTACCTATTGCAGATTCAGTCTTCCCAGCCTGGTGCAGGTCTACAATTTTGTTTCTGGTGTCCTTTGACAGCTCTTTGGTCTTGGCCATAGTGGAGTTTGTAGTGCGACTGTTTGAGGTTGTGGACAGGTGTCTTTTATACTGATAGCGAGTTCAAATAGATGCCATTAATACAGGTAACGAGTGGAGGACAGAGGAGCCTCTTAAAGAAGAAGTTACAGGTCTGTGAGAGCCAGCAATCTTGCTTGTTTGTAGGTGACCAAATACTTATTTTCCACCATAATTTACAAATAAATTCTTTAAAAATCCTACAATGTGATTTTCTGGATTTTTTTTCTTATTTTGTCTCTCATAGTTGAGGTATACCTATGATGAAATTTACAGGCCTCTCTCATATTTTTAAGTGGGAGATCTTGCACAATTGGTGGCTGACTAAATACTTTTTGCCCCATATATATATATATATATATATATATATATATATATATATATATATATATATATATATATATATATATATATATATATATATATATACATACACTGACCAAAATGATAAACGTGACACTTTTGTTTTTTGCCCCCATTTTTCATGAGCTGAACTCAAAGATCGAAGACTTTTTCTATGTACACAAAAGGCCTATTTCTCTCAAATATTGTTCACAAATCTGTCTAAATCTGTGTTAGTGAGCACTTCTCCTTTGCCGAGATAATCCATCCACCTCACAGGTGTGGCATATCAAGATGCTGATTAGACAACATGATTATTGCACAGGTGTGACTTAGACTGGCCACAACAAAAAGCCACTCTAAAATGTGCAGTTTTATTACACAACACAATGCCACAGATGTCGCAAGTTTTGAGGGAGTGTGCTATTGGCATGCTGACTGCAGGAATGTCCACCAGAGCTGTTGCCCGTGAATTGAATGTTAATTTCTCTACCATGAGCCATCTCCAAAGGCATTTCAGAGAATTTGGCAGTACATAAAACCGGCCTCACAACCGCAGACCATGTGTAACCACACCAGCCCAGGACCTCCACATGCAGCATCTTCACCTCCAAGATCGTCTGAGACCAGCCACCCGGACAGCTGCTGCAACAATCGGTTTGCAAGGATCTGTACACAATTCCTTGAAGCTGAAAACATTGCTTGGCCAACATACTCACCAGACATGTCACCCAATGAGCATGTTTGGGATACTCTGGATCGGCGTATACGACAGCATGTTCCAGTTGCTGCCAATATCCATCAACTTCGCACAGCCATTGAAGAGGAGTGGACCAACATTCCACAGGCCACAATCAACAACCTGATCAACTCTATGCGAAGGAGATGTGTTGCACTGCGTGAGGCAAATGGTGGTCACACCAGATACTGACTGGATACTGACACCCCGGACCCCCAATACAGTAAAACTGCACTTTTAGAGTGGCCAGCCTAAGGCACACCGGTGCAGTAATCATGCTGTCTAATCAGCATCTTGATATGCCACACCTGTGAGGTGGATGGATTATCTCGGCAAAGGAGAAGTGCTCACTAACACAGGTTTAGACAGATTTGTGAACAATATTTGAGAGAAATAGGCCTTTTGTGTACATAGAAAAAGTCTTAGATCTTTGGGTCAAAATTATAGATTTTTATTTTATGCCAAAATTCATTAGGACTAGGGATGTTCAGTTTAACTGTTAACTGACTGATGAGAATTGTAATATTAATACAATCAGTTAAACGGTTTAAAGTCACTTATTTATAATTGTATTTATTTTCAGTAATTTATCAAAATATTTTAAAAGGCTTGTTGCATGGTTAAAATAAGCTATACGCCTATAAAAAAAACTTTACGGTGATACGGTGATGATGCTTAACAGATTTTACTACATATTTAAAAGGAGCAGTGTGTTTTTCCATATGTTTGACTGGTTGTTTTTATAATGATAAATGAACAGGCTGCATTGTCAAGGCAGAATGCTTAAATGTGAGCACATGTGGCGCTGGAGCAATCACTTGATTTTTGTTCCCCTTCTAACAGTGGAAGCAATTCTTCTCAGTCATGAAGATAATCAGAATTGTAAAAGTTTTGCTTTTATTTGTGTACATTCACAATAAAAACAAATCTTAGCTTTTTTGTAAAATAAGTCAAAAAAATGGATGCAGCTTTCTGCCTTATGCTTTAATTTCGCGCAGCACAACAATGAACAAACTCTGCTTACTCTAAAAAAAACACTGGGTTAAAAACAACCCAATTTGGGTTGTCAGAACACATTTGGGGTTAAGTTTTCCCAGTAAATTGGCTTGTTTATTTAACCCATCTTAAAGGGTTGATTTAACTCAGCTAAAGGGTTGATTAGTTTTTCATTAAAATGTTAGCTTTTTTTAACTTTATGCATGAAATAATGTTTACAGATTAACTTAAATCCTCTTAACTTTTGTAAAATACTCCAGAAACACTGGTTTACGTGATAACTTCCTTTATTTTCCTTTATTTGCTCATTTTTATGTAAGCTATACACATTGCCTATTTAATCTCGTTTAACAAACATTAGAAGTAAAGATTAAACATTAAACAGATGTAATTCATGAGTAAATCGACCACTCTGTAATTCTGTTTCCACCGTAACGGCGCTGGCTCTCGCTAGGGCTGTGGTACTCCAGTCCGGTCTCGACTTGGTCATCGGACTCGCCAAATGTTCAAGTTGGTCTCGACCGAGTCCAGCAATATATGCTTTTTTTTTTCTTTTAAAACAAAACCATTAATCTGGCTCGCTTGTTCCGCAAATAGGCAATGTAATTGCCATTGGTTTAACTCCATCTAGAACGGGCATTGTCATTGGTCGCCTGTTAAATGGACAGCTGCGTCATATGAGTGTGCGCTTGGCTCTGAGTGTACGCGCTGCGTGGAGGCATAAATAATCTTTATTTTGGCCACAGACACGCTGTCTGCAAGTTGCATAATACAGTTTGGTTTTACAAAGTTCGTTGGAGTTTTCCCTCTCATTTTCCCTCTCAAATACCTTATTAATGCCCGTGCACATTTTGCTTTCACTTTCATTTCAGGTCAATTGCTTATCTATAACTTACAACGACACATTTTCTGCAATAAACATGGACTTTAATTAACAAAACGAATAAAAATACACCACTACCATGCTATAAGCCTAATATAAACTTACAAAATTGCAAAATGTTTAAATGTAAAAAAAAAAAAAAATGGTAATCATCAAATGCCGTGGCACCAAATGAATAAGGAACAGAACGAATAAGAGCAAAACGAACAAAGCCTGGAGGCACGGAATACAACTGGATGTAAAGTAAAATAAATTACACAAAAATGTAAATAAAGTAAAAAATAAGCAAACACTGTGGCAATGGCTGGGAGATTTATCAGATTTTATCGATTCATTTGAATTTAATGTTTTGCCACAATTAGATTTTTTATAAATCGAGGAATCGCGATTTTGAATAGAAATATTACCAAACGCTAGAATTAGACACTTTGGTAATAACAGTAAAGAGAAAAGAACAATCCAACCGCATGTCGGTGCACACGATTAACCGCTCAGTGTGATGCTCTCTAGGTGCCATTCACACAGTGTGTTTTTGTGTTGACGCGGGCAGTGGAATAGGAAAATACAAGAAGATGTGAGTTAAACATCTTTTAATAACTAGAGCACCGTGTTTTTAGAAAGCCGTTTCATGCACGAGACGCTGCAAGAGACGTGAGCGCAACAGTCAAACCCGTCCATGCTTACATAGAAAAAACAACGGAACAGCAGCGTAATCAAATACAAAACCTGTTAAGAACTACTACTGTATATCTGATATTTCAGGTTTGCATCCCGGTGACAGGCTGAAAACCGCTGTTCATTGTTTTACAGAGCCTTTATAGTTAATAATAGCACTCTAGGTGTTAAACCTTCAGTCATTTTGAATTGGAATTACTTGAGTTTTTTGGAGCATTTGTCTTGTAGAACATATAGCCTAATATGCATAATAAAAGTGTGTACAAGATGTAGTTGTAGTTCATCTTTTTTTGTAAAGATATTTAGTAATTTGTTTAACATTTACATCATGAAGACAACGTCATGTGTGGTGCACTTAGAATATACTTTTCTTTAACTAGAGGGTTAATAAAGAGAAAGTTGCTTGAATCATGTTGTAGTTACATTTTCAAGTTGACTAGATAAAATCTTACAAAATCGAGAATTGGTCAAATATTAGTGAAATTGCTAAACCTAAAATATCCTCCTGAGACCCCCAAAAAAAAAAAAAGTTTTCATGTCATTACATTGTTTAGACCACAAGAAAACAATTATTTTTGAAAAACTCTCAATTTTATTTATATTTGATTATATGTCCTCTGACACAAGGACTAAAACCAAATGGCATGAATAGACATCAAAACGGCAAAATCAATGGGAGGTTTTTTAAATCACCAAATACATTTTTAGGTTTCAGGATTTTTTTATACTAAACTTTGTTTAAGGATGATTCTCAACTATGTTTTAAAATGTATAACAAAATTATTTGATATACCATTTTGTTTTATGCAATATGTGTGTCAAAAATTCCATAAACAGTGTACCTATACACTGTATCTAATTTGCTTATTAATGTGTTGCTGTTGGGACAGAATGTTGAAAAAAAAAATTCATAATGGGAGTAATACATGGCCAGATTTTCATAATAATATATATATTTCATAAGCAAACTGATATATAATTTATTTCCCTATTCAATTGTTGTCTCCCAAAATGCATAATAAACATGCTTTTAGTCCTGGTGTCCTCTACATTGAGCATGTATGAAATGATGTCCTGTTTCATGACAGGAAGTCATATTTGAATTTGAAAACCCATAACATTTTCCTGAGATGTTGCTTTATAACAAACAATCTGAAAATTATTCAGATTTAAAAGACATTACAGAATATAATTATATTTCCATAAGGATGTACAATTTTTCACTAAATTAAATATAGCCATCTTTAAAGACGTATGAGAGGGTTTAAAAAGATTTAGTATCTCTATAAAGCCCTGAATGTGCTCTGTACATGACATCCAGGCTTATAACTGTGACATATGAGGTCTCAGAGAAATACGCTAAAATAGAATGTCCACTACAGAGGCAAAAACTCCATAGCTGGGTCTCAGGAGGAGAAATAAAATAGCCTGATTTGATCCTACAGTGTTGCTGCACATGCTTTTAGATCATTACAAACAACAATAATGCAGAATTATTATATTAGAATAGAAGATATGCCGTCTCTCATATCACATCAATTATCAAGAATTAAGTATGTGGTTTTGAAGAAGATAATTTTTTCTTTCTCTGTTTTGACCGTATCATTTGGACTTGGACTTGTCTTGGACTCGACAAAGGTGGACTTGACTACAGCCCTAGCTCTCGCGCCTGAGCTGGAGTCGCGTTCGACGGGAACTTCTCACGTATAAGACCGCCGCCCTGCGTTTCACTCATAGCCGAAATGTACTGCGATTTCCTTCATAGTCTGCCCAAAACAAACAGTAAACGGCTCCGAGGACATATTTTAACATCCAAAGTATTTGCATTCTGTATCTTTATAAATATAATTTTATGCAAAGCATCAGACTCTTCATCACGCAATAAGTTGTTTAGTGATTCACACCACGCACCTGTATGTTTCTCTGCATAAATTTGAATGATATACTGCACATATACTGCACAGAAACAATTTTATCAATAAAATAAAATGTACACAAATGACACAAACACTGAAAAAATAACCCCCAAAAGTCTCAACCCAGCATTTGGGTTAAAAAATAACCCAGGATTTTTTTTTAGAGTAGGCTGCTTGTTGCACAGTTTTTCTTTCGTTTTCTTAAATTATCATTTAAGTGAAAATATATTTCTAGTATAGGCCTATTTATTCTTTATAATATATATAGCTTTATTATGTTTTTCTCCACTCGAAGAATCACTGCAGGTGTGTGATGTGATGTGATGGCTATGATGAACGTGCGGATCCTCATGTTCTGTTGGTTGCTGCTTTTTGCGCATGCAATTTATAAATTTGTGTGTGTGTAAAGTTGAAGGATAAACAGAGGTCTTGAATGGTCATCATTGTAAACACGCCCCTGGAAAAAGGAATGTCAAAGGCAGAGTGCAAAATCAATATGCAAGTGATCAGGAAGAAAAACAGTGCTGCTGTCAGGACCTGTTTCTATCACTCTGAGTGACATGTCTGTGTGCTGTGCAGGACCCAGCAAATAACACTGGACATTCAGTCATCTGCCCACAGCAGGGTTACCCATGAATCACTCCAAAGAGCCCCTCATTCCCTCTTTATCTCCTTTAGCGCAGATCCACTGAGCGGCAAAAACACTATTATATCAACATGGGTATTCTGCTCGGTAAAATACGTTATCGACACCACTTGAAGCAGTTTTGTGTGAATTCACATGATGTTCCACCCACTATGGGTTTATCTTTCTTGACCTATTTGAATAATGCCCTAGTCGTGGCTTGGTGGAATAGTGCATGTGTTCATACATTGTACAGTGGTGCAATTTTTGCAGGAACCCAAGTCCAAAACAACGCCCACGATTGGTTTCCATTGTTCACCACTGTCTTATTAATTTAAAGGCCAAAAATAAATAAATAAATAAACATTATTATTGTTATTATTAATTAATTTACATTCATTTATATAATCTTTTATTTTATGTTCGATACATCAGAGATCCTGTAGCTGTTGCATTGTTTTTCGCAGATCTGAGCCTGTCATCCTCTGGATCCCCCTGATCTCTTGTTACTCAGCAGGGTTGAGAGCAGAGAGCAGGCCGGTATACCCTGAGCACCTAAACACTGCTATAAGGATTTTTTTTGTTATTTATGCATCTAAACCATGCTTTATTCCTCTCTCTTTCTCTAACTCACCAGTCTCTATCTGTACATCTCCACCGAGACTGACTGATGTTCAATAACTACTTGTGTTATTGATTACCTGTTTCTTCTCAACTGTGAGAAAGACTGGTATTTATAGAAATCACTGAATTTTTGGGATGGATCCATGTCTCTAAAGGTCATTTTAAATATATATATTTTTTTTTTTAACTCAGTTTTGTACATTTGCTTTTAAATAGTAATTTCTAACGTCTTACAGTTTAAAAAGAACAATTACATTTCACCCAGCATATGAAGATTTTTAAATTATAGATGTTAAGGATTCTGACTTGCTTTCAAATGCTTTAAACATTCATTAGACCAACAATATTTGCTTAAATCTTGCCCTAGCTATTCTAGCTGAATTTTGTAAACAGTTTCATATTCAGAAAATGTTTGCTTATTTTTAAGATCCCAGAATGCATCACAGCATAAATATGAATATTTTTCAAGGCTTTCTATGTTTTTTTTATTTATTATTGTTACTGTTGTTGCGGTTAAATTGAACTTTTGAATACATAGTCTATTTAATCCATGTTTAAGAATTAAATGGTGACATTTATAGCATCACTAATTTATGTTATGCATAGGATCTTGAAGGGGATTTATTAGTGGAATCTTTAGCTGTTATTTTTATGAACAAATATGATTATTAGACATATAGACATTAATACATATAAAAGTTGTTCAAAAGCAACTGACATTTTCTAATTTCTAATCAACTTTGCTCCTCAAAGAATCCTGAAAAAGTATACCCCCCAAACAAAAGAAGCACAACTGATTTTAACAATTAATGTAATTAAAAGTATTTGTTGAGCATCAAATCAGCATATTATAATGAGTTCTGAAGGATTGTTTGACACTGAAGACTTCCATAATGACTGCTAAAAAATATGTAACTTTGCCATTACAGGAGTAATATTTAAAATGATATATTGCAGGAATAATTATACATTTTAAAATATATTAAAATCAAAAACAGATATTTTAGATTTTCAAAAAATACTGTTTTTTACTGTAGTTTTGTAACCCCTAATTGTAACTGCCCCCAAGTTTTTTTATAGTAGTAAACCTAAACATTTTTGTTTATCTTCTCAATTTGGTTTGCTTGCTGATTTTAGAGAGGTTTTTGTCTTGAGCTAGGAGACTGAATGAGTGACTTGTGAAACCAGACGAAAACCAACTTGGCAAACTACCTAGACTGTTTTAAGTTCATGTAGGTTAGCTGAGTCTTTTAGTGCATCAGTAGACTAGTAGAACACAGCTTCATTCAGTACTCTTTCATCTATTAAAATCTCACATCTCTCTCCTTTCTTAAGATCTCTGGTGTGCTATACCCTCGTGACTGTGTCTTTATCGGTTGCTGATGTACATCTTCCTCCTTAAGATCTCCCTGGCTGTGTTTTAACCTCCGCAGCACTTGGTTTTGCCCGTCTCGGTCTCTTTGTGCTGGAGACCAGGATGCTCCAATCCCAAGTCCTCAGGGAAAATCTGTCATCCTGCTGGCTGCCATTCACAAAACCCTGTGCGCTTCTAGCAATGGGATGTGGACAGAGAGACGAGTGTCGCACATTTTGTTTTGCACATTTGGCTGGCAGCGACGCAGGCTCAAGTAAATGCCCACTTGCTTTCCTGTCGCTCTCTTTAGATTACAGTCTGGATCTGTGTGACTGGCAGATGATTTGTCTTCTGTGTGCTGCTCCACATTTTCCTGGTTTTAAGAGATGAATTTTTATTTACAAGAGGTATACGATTCTAATTGTATAATTTATATATAAACCTGAGAGCAAGAAAGCAACACGCGTTGTAAATCATTTCCACTGTTTTATTTCTTTATTTATCCTGGTAAAGATGAATGCCTCTGCCCATTGGTGGAGGAGTGAAGTGTAGCTTTGGTTTTTCGGGGCGTGTTTGTGTTAAACATGATGGCTGATTGGCAGTCGAGTCACACACAGATCCCCACAGAGACAATCTCCTTCCTGCCAGTCTTTCCTCTGCAACCTCCCCCTCATTATTATTGAGATGCCATGAAACGTCAGGATGCAGGCAGGCTGCTCTAATTATCAGATGAAAGTGTGCCATACTGAAGTCGTTTATAATAAATGCCGTTTCTTATTTTATTTTTTTCCGCTGCTCTCCGATTACCATTTTTAAAATGGTGCAAAACTCGGCTAGTACAAACACTGGGGACAGAGGATGTTGCGTTTCGCATGGAAATCTGAAGGAGTGTTGCAAATGTTCAGTTCTCCATGGTTTAGACACACGTCATGGATAATTACATCAGACTGTAAAAGCAGGTCAGCATCTTACTGTGGAGTGAGATATCAATACAATTTCTCTACTGGATGCCTTTCTCGTTTCTTGTGCCGTTTTTTTTCTCTTATGTTTCCCTCCTCCCGTTGTCTTGTTTTTTTTCTGATTCAAGATGGCTAGAGTTCAAACAGAATGAATTGTCTTTCGAAGGGGGGGATTCAGATACATGCACAATTTGTTCTCAATTCACCCAGATCAAAATCAAATTCATCTTTGTCGCTGAATGTATTATTTACTAAAAAGATAGAAAACGAAATCTGCATAATATGCAATGGGTTGGTGTGTTTAAAGGGTCAGTTCAGCCAGAAACACAAAAGAGAGAGTTTTGAAGAATCTTTACAGCTATTTTCTGAAGATTTCTGATGTCTTTCTACATTTACATGTACATTTAGTCATTTAGCAGGTGCTTTTATTCAAAGCAAATTACAAATGAGGACAATGGAAGCAATCAAAATCAACAAAAGAGCAACAATATACGAGTGATATAACAAGTGTCACAAGGTTTTTTTATATTATATAATAAGTAAAAAAGAAAAGATAGAATAGGAAAAGAATAGAGCAAGCTAGTGTTAGAAGCCTTTGTATAATAAATACAAATAAAACAAATAGATAGAACTCAAAATATTAGAATATAGAGTGCTAGAGTTAGAGGGTCAAATAAAATGAAAGATATGTGTTTTAAGCCAATTCTTGAAGATGGCTCAAGGTCTCAGCTGCTTGGATTGAGTTGGGCAGGTCATTCCACCAGGGGGGAACATTTCATTTAAAAGTATGTGAAAGTGATTTTATACAGAAATGTAAACTATGGATGAACTGGTTTTACAATTCTGCCTGATCAACCCATCCTTTATATAAAAAAATATAAAAATGATAAAAATATAAAAAATTATATTAAAGTGTTATACTGTTTTTTGTATACAAACTTATTTTAAATGTTCAAGTGAAGAGCCATCATGAAAATATAATGTACAATATGAAGGATGGATATTTATTTGTATTCATATGCTGATTAATATATTTAATTGTTCATTTATAAAAAATGACTTAAAGGGTTAGTTCACCCAAAAATGAAAATTAGTCTGTGTTTTACTCACCCTTACAGCATCCTAGGTGTATATGACTTTATTGTTTCAGACGAATACAATCGTTATATTAACAATTGTCTTGGCCCCTCCAAGCCTTACAATGGGGTAAGCTGGTGCTTTTTGTCAAAGTCAGATTGGAGAAAAATCTAATAAAAAATGTCTGAATGTTTTAAAACAAAATCACCTAGCAACCATACCTTATAATCTCTGATAATACCACCAAATTCAGCATACACCAATCTATATATGTTCAACATTTTTTCCCCCATGATATCACAATGCACAGCACAAGATGTTTTGATCAATCACAGAAGACATTAGAGTGACTATAGGTGAGAATCTTCCCTTGCCTCAAGATTTGATTCGGTTATGATTCAGAGGGCAACAGTTTGATTATTGATACTCGATGCATCACATTGCATCTTTATCCTCAAATTATTTTCTCAATAACAGTTACTATATTAATTAGTCATAATATGTTTTAATTGTATCTTATTAGTGACTAATAGCCTGCACTTTTATATGCTATTTCATGTGATTCAATATTGACTGACAGAGTTCATCAATCAGTTAATCAGCCAATCAATAATGGTTTTGGAGTGACATGAGGATGAGTAAATATTGACAAGTCTTTGTGTGTAGGACTCTTTTAAGTGTACAATTTCAAATTACTGTCATTTTAAACATGACTCATGCCTAAAAGCATCACATGTAAGTGTGGCGTGTAACTATGCTCTTCTCCCTGAGTAAATGACAAAGAAGGGGCTGTCAGAATGATGGGAGCTGACTGAATTATCATTATGGTTTCTGGTTGTACTGCATGCCTTTTCACATAAGACTAAACAACGACACGCACTGGGCTTCGTGACATTGCCTTTTCAATTATACCTCGAGATGTGCTACTCTGCATGTAAAGTATATCCTTCCCATCCTCACAGAGAGAATTCAAACGTATACCCTCCATGAATAATACACAGGACCATATGGTCTGGAGGAGTATGTGCTAAGCATGCAAGCAGAGATCACATGCAAACATATGTGTTGTGGCTACATTTTCTCTATATTCAAATTTTTTCTATATTCTAATTTTCTTGTGATTACCTGGGACATGAGAACCTGCAATAGACTGCAATGTTTAATAAGTAAATCCACACTGCATCACCTACATGAGACCTGTCTCTGAGGTGCAGATCTTCTCAACCTCTTCATGTTTCCACCATGTCTTTGCTGAAGCAGCAGAATTAAACTGAAACTATGTGTTGGCTTCCCATCAAGGACAGTGTGAAATCAATAGCTGTCTCTTTAGTCTGCCCGATGCACTTATCAAATCTTTTTTATATATATATTCTTTTATACGAGTCATGTTTTATTTAGGCATGTTTTGGTCTAATCTCTCCATTCAAACTGAGCCATCCATCAAAACGGAATGGATGTCCGGCTTAGTTGGTGTCTGGCAATATCAGATTGTTTACATATCGGCATGTAAAGTTATCGCTCCCCCTCTCCCGCCCAGCAGACGCCCGTCTGAAATCAAAATCGAAAGGAGCGGGTGAAGAAAACGGTCAGCAAACTCTCATACTTAGTTACTTCCTATCAGTGTCATGACCTTAATCAAAACTTTTCCCCCTCTCGGAATGGCGGAATGGTACAGCAGCTTTTAAATGGAGGGCAAAATGACGCAGTGGTACATGTGAATGGAGTTTATATATATATATATATATATATATATATATATATATATATATATATATATATATATATATATATATATATATATATATATATATATAGGGCATTCTGTGGGACAGGTGGGTGTGAAACCATTGATTCTTGCTTGACGTACTCCAAGTCCTTCTAGGTCCCTTCTCGGCTTTTGGCACACATCGGAAAACAGCAAGATGGACTGGAATGTTTTGTAAGCATGTTTGCTGTTAGGTTTGCGGCTTTGTTCATTGTAGTGATAGACGTGGACCATATTATGAGAGATTAAAGGTAATGGATTAGATCAGCTCTCCATTCCTCACTGCTGATTACCCAGCACTCCTCTCATTTGTATAGATGCCGGGATACTGTGATTGGCTCCGGTTTGCTCAATGTGTTTCACAGGTATTGCTAAAGTGCACACACTGCGTGACAGCACACTGAGCAGGTGCAGTAATTCTTATTGCCTACATCACAAAAGCAAACAAAGGTGTGTGGAGGTCTTGGCAAGACTTTCTGACTAAAGATCATTAGCTGTGAGGGAACCATGGGGCAGGTTGAATTGGACAAACCTCTCAACTTTTATTTTTTGTTTTAAAGTTGTACATATTGTAGTATCAGTTAGTCATAAGTCAAGCTATTGGCATAAAGTCTGGTCGACATTTGCTGCAGTGAGTTGGGTCAGTCAGTTCTTAGAACTAAAGTAGTTTAATTAATAGATAGATACATACTGCATATGCATATACAAGTATAAAAATGTGACTGGATGACTTAAGTTTCGAATGATATTAAAATTATTTGTGTCAGAAATACATTTTAGAGGGGTCATAAATAATGGGGTTATTATTTTGTTCTGTTCTCTGAGGGCTACTAATGTTATCTAAATTTTACATCATAAAACATAATAATTTAGAAGAAATATGCTATTTTCTGTCCTGTTTTTACCCCCATCATTGGAACACTGTTTGAATAGGCATGGCAGATTGTAGACTAGGAAGTAAATAGCCACTGATTAAAGATTGGCGAGTACACTGAAAAAAATATATACTAATTTGATATAATATAATAATACATGTATTTATAATAATTTTAAATGTACTAATTTAAATAAAATAAAAAATATTGATAGTCAACTTAATTAGTTTATTTAAATGTAGCTAAAATAAATTGATCGCACTCACTTATCTTTAAAAGATGTAGGCCTAGTAAATTCAATGAATATTTTTTTTCAGTGTAGTTGTGTATGTTTGAGAGCCTACATCCTCCACAGATGGATGCTACTGTGATTGAGGTTAAAAACGTTTAATCATTACATATCAAACAATCTGTAATAGCAAAGCAATGGTGACCACGCAATAAAAATAGTTACTCGTGTACTGTGATATTACTATTGGATACAATATAGTCAGCACAACATCGTCTTTTAGTTTCAGTCTTTCAAAACATACTGTTGAATTGTGCCTTGTTTGTGAACGAATCTGTAATAAACGTTAAGTTCTGAAACAAAGGGTATTTTTATAGTACAATAAACTCTTTTATGGCAAAAATCAAGTGAATTTTGATTTCTCAGTCCATTACACCTTAAATGAATGAAATGTGTTTGGTCTAAAAAAATTTCCTCTTCAACTGAAGCCTTTTTTAATCACGCAGTGTAACTGCACGTCCAATTGGTTCGTGCAGTGCTATCTAGTATTTTTTCAAATATAGTTAAAGAGAGATGCAATTTCTGTCATTTACTCATGTCATTTGTTTCATGTTGTTCCTTTTGACTCTTTATTCTGTATACAGAACACATCTGATCATAATTTGAAGAACATTGGAAGACATTAGCATTAATTGTATAGACACAAATTGTTAGTGGAACAATTAAGAACCAAAATCATTAAGAGGAATCAGAATTGTTCAATTATTTCCTGTCTCCAGTGTGCATTGTGTAGTTCTCAACTTTATAACAAAAATATTCGGCAGTAGAAATGTATATTATGTATCCTAGTTGGCATCAGTAAATAACCAAGTCTGATACCAGCACTGTTTTGGTGGAATAGAGTATCAGTAGCTTATTCTGGACAAGAGCTGTCTTCAAAGACTTAGAAGAGGCTGTCTGACCGACATGTAAAACAACAACCAACCAACCAACCAACCACAGAGAACGTATAATATGTTATGCCAATGGGGCCAGTGCCTCTGGGCCTCTTGCTGCCAGGGGCCTCAAACTGAGATGCCTGCTGTGGCTAGAGAAAAAAACACCACTGATATAAAATTGACATAGAAACAAACAGTGCTTGAATCTGTTCCAGTGACTACTGGCACAGTGTGAAATAAACGCAAATGTTCCTGGCTCCTCATCAGCTTTGATGTTTTCAACCAGTCACAGTACATTCTTGTCTCTATTGCAGCAGAGGTGTAGTCTATTTTTTTTGTAGTGAGTATACTGTGTTTTTTTTCCTTCCTGGCCTCATACTCACCCGTACCAGAGTAGCCTCCACCACACTCTCTAAACAGGGCTCTATGCTTACTTTTATTTTTAGGAGCACTTGTGGAGCACAGTAAAAAAAATTCAGGGGCACCTTCTGCTCAATAACAAAACTTGGCCTTCCCATTACGAAGTAATATTGGACTCCTTAAAGTGATTTACTGGGGCATTTTTTTCTAACTTTATTTGAAGTGTTACCTTTTATGTCAAAATCAAAAGAGTATTCTTATAAGCTATTTTTCAAGATTTCTAAGTAAAACAATGCAATAAGAAGAGTAGGTTATCAATCCAATAAAATTATTATAAAAAATAAAATACGCCAATTTACACACTTATTAAGTCTGTAACGCATTAGTAGAGACTTTAAGACCTGAAGTGTGTCAGAAAAGTGTAAAAGGAGAGTTGTGAAAATAATATGCGTTTCAGATCACGCGCATATTACAGCTTTTAAAGCAATAGCAGGCAAATAAGCTAATAACCAGCTGCTATGATGTTTATTAATTCGAGAACAAAAGATACAAAAGAGGAAATAAATAACTTGTATAGCTTTAAGGGGTTCATCTATATTTAATTTAGTGTTTGGAAACTATTCATTTTCTGTATATTTCTGCTGAAGGGCACAGGTAGTAATAAATGTGTCATTTATTATAATGAGTTCTTGTGAAGATTGTTTTAAGTTCACTTAAATTAGAAGTTAAGGCTAATAAATGTTAAAATTGATAGCTCTCAATTATACTGTAATGCTGAATGGCTACAGTCAACGGTTAAATATTAAGGGGAAAAATAATCCGTAGTATTGATATCAGTAATGCTGGCCTTCAATCATACAAAAAGAACATTAAATACATATAAACAATATACTGTCTTTATGTTGTTTGTACATTGTACATTTGAAGATTGAATGTGAAATTATTGCAATATAAAAGTATGTTAGGTGGGATTAATCGCAAATTCATTTTAGAAAAATATTTGATTAATTAGCTAATTTTTTCATCAATTGACAGCACAGTCATGAACATCACCTTCATCATGAACATCATCTTAATTTCATTGAATTATGGAAATCGTACTCGGATTACTATCATAAGCCTCGGTTCCCTGAGATATAGGAACGAGTACTGTGTCGAAGTTCCTCTTCAACTGAAGCCTTTTTTAATCACGCAGTGTAACTGCACGTCCATTGGTTCGTGCAGTGCTATAAAAACGAACCGATGGCGTTGAGCAGCCACACATGCAGGGCCCATAACTCGGGCCGTGGATGCCATAGTGTGACGTTCGCTTGAGAGAGGAGGTCCAGTCTCAAGGGGATTGGCCACGGGGCTGCTTCTAGCAGCTAAAATACCTCAGACACTCACGGGTGAAAGGTCTACTTGAGCTCTGCCAAAGACTTCCCAGATTTTCTTAACCGAGAGCAGGTGGAGCATCCATTCCTCTGAGGAGACATTGTTTCTTGACAACATGTCTGCTCTTTGGTTCATTTTTCCCGGCACATGCGTCGCCCTCAGTGAGCGCAGATTTGTCTGAGCCCAGACAAGAAGGTCATTTGCCAGCATGCAGAGGCGCTTCGAGACGAGGCGCTCTTGGTAAAGTTGACCCTGAGCCCCAGGCAACATAAGTGGCTGAGGAGGAGAGTTTTTGCGATGTTGAGACTGCCTCTGACTGGGCCAGAATGAGCCAGTCGTTGAGGTAGTTGAGGATGCGGATTCCCATCTGTCGCAGAGGGGAGAGAGCCGCATGCATGCATCGTGTAAAAGTGCGGGGAGCCAGGGATAGCCCAAATGGGAGGACCTTGTATTGATACACCACCCCCTTGAATGCGAATATCAAGAATCGTCTGTGATGGGGGCTTCTTGGATATGAAAGTAAGCGTCTATCAGATCCAGTGACATGAACCAATCCCCTGGGTATATTTGTGGGATGATCTGCTTCAATTTGATCATCCTGAACAACCTTTTTACCAGGGCGTGATTCAGGAGTCTGAGATCTAGAAAAGGTTGCAGGCCACTGTCTTTTTTGGGGACGAGGAAGTAGCGGCTGTAGAAGCCTAACTCACTCTGGGCTGGAGGAAGGATTTCTCACACCGTGGAAGTTCGGTGGTCTTAGAGCGAATTGGAGTGTATAACCTTGACTTATCATAGCCATTACCCACTCTGACACACCGGGGATAGCCTGTCAGGCCTCGGCCCACGTGGAGAGAGGTTGAAACAGCTCTAAAGACTGGCTAGATAAGGGCAGGACGCTTATGGTAGGCAGAAGAGGATATTTGCTCTCTTTTTGAAAATGTATGCATTTTATTTTGTCTGCTATCACAGCGGTTGGATGCCCGGTTGCTAAAGTGGGCCCGTGGTGAACCAATTATAGTGGAAGCGTTCCAACACTAACAGACTGGACATCGACCGCCCGAAGGCTTGGGCGGTGGCTTTGGTGGCAGCAGGGCCAGGTCCGTTGCGCTTCTTAGGTCCCTGAGTGAAGCTGCATCGAGACCAGCCTCCTCACTGGCGAGCATCTTGGCCCGGGAAGACCTGGAGCACAGCCATAGAGTGTAGCGCCGAAGCCACTTGTCCAGCCGCCGAGTAGGTGCATCCAGCGAGTGCAGACGTAGCTCTGGCTCATCGTGTACTTAGGGGAAGAAGGGGACGAGCGTTGGCGGGGGGCTTGATGGCGCCCCGGGAGAAACCACTCATCCAGCTGGCTGTGGGGGCTAGAGGTACACTGACAGTCACAGTGCCCGATAACTCTTCCGCGTCCGAAAGCGCCAGAGAAAAGCTTTCATCCATCTTGCCGTCACTCCCATTAAACGAGATCATGTCACTCGCATCCGCAGAGGAAAGCTGATCAGGTTGAGTGAAGAGGGCCAGCGAATCCTCTCTCTGCTGTGATGGCGAGGCAAGCGGGCACTGAGCCGATGTGAACTCGCTCGTCTTCAGCCGCTTCAATCCTCTGCCTCGCCGTTTCTTCCTCGCAGGTCCCTGGGAGCAAGAGGACAGGAGGGCACGAGGGTCTGAGTCGCTTTCTGAAAAGAAAACTATCCGCGAACGCAGAGAGGCGAGACTGATACTCTAGCATTAAGAGCAGTCAGTCCCGCTGAGCACAGCGACAGGATTCCCCAAGCATGACACACACTCAGCTTGACGTCATCAGCATGCAGGGGAGTCCTGCACGCCTTACACTTACAGCGCGGCATTTGAAACAACGCTGCGCTGAAATTTGCTCTTTTGTGAGGCTCTTATAGATCGTCGCCGGATGGTGGCAGGGTATAGACCGGATCTGCAAGCTGATCGCTGCAAGAGGTCCAATTCAGCTGCTTAGGCGTTTCAACAGCAAATCTCGGCATCAGTGAGGAAGGGTCTTCATCACTGAAGAGAATAAATCTGAGATGCGGTGATGAAGCGGCCGCTTATATAGCAAGAGGCCCCACCCATTTTGGCGGGCTGCATAGCCATAGGCTCGCTCAACACCACCGCCGAGCCTTTGGTTCGTTTTAAAGCACTGCACGAACCAATGGACGTGCAGTTACACTGCTTGATTAAAAACGGTTCAGTTGAAGAGGAAAAAATTAGTTTTTTCCATACCGCGTATTCGAAGCAGTACGAGTGAACTATCGAAAGGGAACCAAATTCCAGTTTACAGTTTCCAATTTCTATCCATTATTTTAATTGGTTTATTTGATGTAGAAATTTGTGCCTTCAAAATAAACCTGATAAATTAAATAATTGTTGTACTTGCTCTCAAGCTGTGTTCAGTAATTGCAGTATCAAAAGTATTTAAATAACATTTCATGAAACTTGCCAGTTGATCAAAGAGGTATATTTTCATGGAAAATAATGACCATCTCATTTGGGAAACTCCGGACAGCAGTTTTGCATCAGATGTGTTTTTCATATGGCATATAGACAGTAAAAGACAACAGATGAAAAAAGGCTTGCCTAAACTATGCCACATTGTTTTGAAAGTCTGGTGCTTTGTTTCAGCATTGTGGATTTTACTTTTTATTTGTTGAGTTTATTTTGTGAAATATTGATGAGAGTGGGAGAGACATATTTTACAGCCTGCTTTAATGAAAGTGCTCTGCGTTTCTTCAGCGTTTTATTTCATGAAGCACAATTATTCTTTGCACACTATATCCCACCACTAATCTTCGCACCACACACACGCATACACGCACAGAGGCATTAACATGATTAATAAATTTTCAGCCAAATAAGATGGCTATTTGCATAATAACACTCAAAGTCATCATGTGATGTGAATGTCTTTTGTTTAACATTTCTTCACACTGTAAATTTGGAGAGCATGTTTAAAGGAGTAGTTCACCTGAAAACAAAGATGTCTTTATTTACTCACCCTCGTGTCATTGCAAATCTGAGTGCTGTTACTCATGGGTTGGAATGCAGAATTCGAATTTGTGAAGAAATCTCCTGCATTATTATGAATATAAATTTTAAATGAATTACTACGGCCCTGCACCACTCATATGTATATGTGTGTATGTATATATATATAGACTGACCCCGCCCTCTTGCCGTCATCTGCTTCACGCAACGCCAGATTTAGAGCGGATAAAGAGCTCATCCACCTTATGATGAAGGCTGTCAACGAGGTCAGGCTCGAATGGTTTCCGCCTAAGGAGCCATCTCGCAGCAGGCTGGATGAGTGGTTTCTTCCGGGGCACCATCAGGCCCTCAGCAAACGCCGTCCCCCTTCTTCCCCGAAGTACACGACAAGCTCTTGAAATCGTGGCGTGCCCCTTACTCGTCTCGCTTCCATCCTTCTGCTTCAGCTGCTCTCACATCGGTTGACGGCACTGAAGAAAAGGGAAATGAGCACCTGCCTCCTCTGGATGAATCTGTGGCCGCACATCTCTGCCCACCCACAGCTATCGGATGAAAGGCGAGCCATCCGTCCAAGCCGTGCAGAGCCACATCTGCACTCGCTGGACGTGCCTACTCGGCGGCTGGACAATTGGCTTCAGCGCTACACTCTATGGCTGTGCTCCAGGTCTTCCAGGCCAAGATACTCGCCAATGAGGAAGCCGGTCTGGATACAGCCTCACTCAAGATCCTGAGGAGCACGACAGATCTGGCTCTACGTGCCACCAAAGCCACCGCCCAGGCCGTCGGGCGTGCAATGTCCAGCCTGATAGTGTTGGAGTGCCACCTCTGGCTCACGATGACGGAGATGAAAGAAACAGACAAAGTTCCCTTCTTTGATGCTCAGGTTTTGTCAGGCAGCTTGTTTGGACCAGCTGTGGAGGGCTTTGCTGAATGCTTCACGGAGGCTCAGAAGTCGTCTCAGGCAATGCAACACTTCCTCCCTAAGTGCACCAGCTCTTCTTCAGCTTCCAGTCGCCCTATACCTGCAGCTAAACCAACGCCAACCACCCCTGAGCCCGACCTCCTGAGGGTTGGCTAGATAGAGGGCACTCAGGCTCGGTACAATGTTACCCCTTCCTGAAGCGCCAAGGACCCCGGCCCAAGATCGCCTTGGATTCGGCACCTTGCCTCTCGCCACCTCGCTTAACACTGGGTGCAGAGGAAACTGTGTTTTTGGTTCCACATGGGCCCACTATAGCGCAAAGGTGTCTGACCGCTGTGATATCGGACAAAATAAAACACATACATTTTCAAAAAGAGAGCAAAAATATTTTTCTGCCTACCATAAGCGTCCTGCCCTTATCCAGCCAGTCTGCACAACCGTTTCAACCCCTTGCAACGCGGGGCGAGGCCTGGCAGGCCATCCCTGGGAAGACGAGGTTATACTCTTCAATTCACTCGAAGACCACCACGCTTCTGCGGGTGTGCTCCCCAGCAAAGTGCACAGTGAGGTCCTCCGCGCAGAGGTGATGAATCTGCTGGTAAAAGGAGCCATAGAAATCATTCCTCCAGCCCAAAGCGAGTCAGGCCTTTACAGCCGCTACTTCCTCGTCTCCAAAAAAGACGGCGGCCTGCGACCTATTCTAGATCTCAGACTCCTGAATTATGCCCTGATGAAAAGGTCGTTCAGGATGATCACTTTGAAACAGATCCTCTCGCTATAATTCCGATGGGAACTGGTTCATGTCACTGGATCTGATAGATGTGTACTTTCGCATCCAGGTAGCCCCCCCATCACAGACGATTCTTGAGAATCCCATTCGAAGGGGTGGCATATCAATACAAGGTCCTGCCGTTTGGACTGTCCCTGGCTCCCCGCACTTTTATACGATGCATGGATGCGGCTCTCTCCCCTCTGCGACAGATGGAATCTGCATACTCAACTACCTCGACAACTGGCTCATTCTGGCCCAGTCGCAGTTGATTTTAACATCGCACAAGACACTCCTCCTCAGCCACTTAGATTACCTGGGGCTCAGGGTCAACTTTGCCTAGAGCATACTGTCAACCAGCCAATGAGTTTTGTTTCTGGGCACAGTTATTGACTCAGTGCCGATGACAGCAACTGTCTCAGCGTAGCGAGCCACGACAATTCAGCGCAATTTTTATAGTTAGAACAGATAGCATTGGAACATTACAGTCTATCAGTGCTATTTAAAGCATTAACAATCACTAAACTAAAAGTTTAAATCACAAAATTTTAACTGCTATAAGAAACACATTAACTCACCTGAGCTTAGTAATTAGGACTGTGTTAGCTTACATTTTATTTACCCATTACAATAATCCCTTTACCGTTACTGCAATCAGAAAATGCATATTTGACTCAAAATGATTGTGCTCCCGTCTGTTTAGTGCGCATGCGCACAGTAGCTCGTCCACTCGCGTTAGCACACTCCTAACAGCAAAATGGATATATTTGCATGACTTTCTAACATTTACAGATGAAAAATATACTCTTGACATGTCAGTTATACACTGAGGAAAACAAAACTTCTCAAATGCATTAAACAGCACAAATGCATTTTTTCTGTTTGCCATGGTTGATCGATTTGATCCATGATCGACATTAAGGGCTGCTTAAGAATAAGCGTGCACAAATTAGTTAGACTGCGTGAACTTACATTGTCATTAACAACCGCTTTATCCCCAATTGATTTGTTAGGTTATTTCATGTCAGGTTTTGGACTTAAATCCCTGCTTTTTCAGGTCTCCATAGTGTTGTTGTGATTCGTCATATTCATGTGCAGCGGTGATGAGAGAATGAGCTTGAGAGAGTTTTGAGAGGAGAAATCAGTCTACATATAAAATATTGGTTACAGATTATTGGTCACTTTATAAAATACAATAAAAGTGTAGCGCATCCAAAATAATATATACCTGTAAATAAATATTTTTTTACTGTGCAAATATGTTTGAAACGATGCATCGTGATTAAATTGCCAAATTGTATCCGATGCACACTTTTTAAACCAATGCATCGCATTGTTAACTGTTTTTGCCGATGCACTGAGCGAATCGTGGAATCTTCCCATCCCTAAGCTGTATATATAAATATTTATTCATTTTAGATTTATGTATTACATTTATATTATTTTTGTTTTTAATACTTGTTTTTTAATAATTTAATTATTTGCATTTTTTATTATTTTAGCAAAAAAAAATTGTCAGCATATAGCTTTGCATTGACATGAGTACATTAACAATTAACATTAACATTCAATTCCTTAAGAACATAAGTTTTAGGACATGGATGTTGCATGTTTATGAGCTTTGGAAACAAATTTGGGAATATATTTACTTATAGGTGCTGTTAATTCTGAAAATTATATTTTATTTACAGGTCTGGAACACGATAGTGGCAGTGACATACTGTGCACTCTTAAATACAGCCTCTTTCGAGTCCATCTCTTGAGTCATTTAGCAGGCCACTGTGCTGTGTGTATGAATTTGATTTTCAGATAGACTCTGTGTTGTTCTATCTGGCATGCTTCAATACCTGTGTATATCAGCATGCCCCTGCATGTCTTTGTGTCATTGAGTTTCATCGGTCACGCCTCGACATCCTCATTCAGAGAGCAGCATTCCCTCCGAGTCAGCAAGCCACGGTGCTCTGGCTGCTCTCAAAATGGCTGACTCACTCTAAACAACACTAAAACACTATTCTATCTGCCCAGCACTTCTTATGAAAGTTTGGACTGGGCAACTCTATAGCGGACAAACCCTTACACAGGATAAAATAGGGCTGAAACGATTCCTCGAGTAACTCGAATACAAAAAATCTCCGCGGCAAATTATGAGCCTCAAAGAAACTTTTTGTCCATTTACTAGGGATGCACAGAATTTTCTGCGCCGCTCCGCCCAGCAGTGTTGATGTTTCCCTCTCCCTCAGCCATCATCACTGCGCCGCGTGACGCTCCGTTCAGTATTCCGCTCTATCATTCTGCTCAGTTACTGCTCATGGTCACAAGAAAAGCTAAGTCCGCTCAAATAACGCGTGCCGACAAGAAATGTCTATGTAACGGTAGTATACTTTTTCCTGTTTGCAGTAGTGTCACTGTGCTGTGACATGCTTCACTGTGCTGTGACATGCTGTACAGATGGACTGGGCAACGCTGGTCAAATCTCCTTCACTGATCTTCTCCCCGCTATGCTCTGCTCACATGCCCTGATAATAATAGCTTTGCCAGGGTTATTATATTTGTATATGTTTACTTGACGTTTCTTTACACAGAATTGTCATTTATATTCATTTGCCACTGATTTACGTGATCTGATGAGCATTTACTCATATTGCGATCATATTTATGTATAAATGGATGGCAGATACGCGTGTTATCCTTTAGCACACACACACACTGAAGCGAGCGTGACATCTCAATGAGGACATAAACACACGAACAACATCTCCAGAACTGCTTTGAGAGTCACTTCATGAGCGTTTCACCGTTTTATTTGAGTAAAACTATCCTCATATCATAATATACACAGAAATGTAAAGGTATTCACGGCAACCCGTCAAAATAAAAGTCTGTTTAATTGCAACAGAAATATGTTACTATTGTTCAGCAGAATGTACATACTACTACTTCTAAAATTATGAAAAATATAGGATAGAAATGATCACACAACGTCTCGGTTACTTGCGTAACCCCCGTTCCCTGAAGGAGGGAACGGAGACGTAACGTCAGAGTGACTGACTAATGGGATCTCGCCGGAGAGCCCAATCACCTTCGAGTGTTAACAAAACAAGCCAATGACAGTTGGCGTGCGTGTTCGCCACGCGCACGCCGCGTGAGCGGTATAAAGGAGAGCGGCGTGCAAACGCACAACAGTTTTTCGCTGAGGAGCCGAGACTGAGTGCCCTGGCCGTACAGCGTGGTACAGCAACTATGGCGATGGGACGTTACGTTTCCGTTCCCTCCTTCAGCAGAGAAGGCAGAAGGTTTCTGCCAGGGAAGACACGGGCTCAACGTGGGGGGGAGCCGTACCGTGGAAGAATACCCATGTGGGATCACCCAAGGGGAATCACTACAAACCGGCACCTAGCTCAGCACAAGGTTGACCTTGGGCAACGTCACGAGTACTGGACCTGGCGTCTGGTGCTCCGCCACACCTGACTGCCAAGGGTGCGGGAGGAACTTCAAGGGGAACTGAACTGAGAAGCAAAAAGGCACACGATCCGGTCCGTAGAGGGAATGGCGCAGCAAGCGTGATTGACACCGAGCGGGTTCCAGTGTTACTGGCCATCTGAGACAAGTACACGGGAGGACACTGGCTCTATACGGAGATTGTAAAACCTCGCAAACGATTAGGTGTCGCCCAGCTGGCAGCTTTACAAATGTCTGCTATCGAGGCGCGCCAAGGCCCAAGAGGAAGAAACGCCTCGTGAGTGTGCTCTCACACCAAGGGGCACGGTAAGTGCCGGGCCTGATAGGCCAAGACTATAGCCTCCACTATCCAGTGGGCGAGTCTTTGTTTGGAGACAGCTCTTCCCTTCTGCTGCCCTCCAAGCAGACAAAGAGCTGGTCTGAGGTCCTGAAGCTCCGGTCCACATAGATGCGCAAGGCACGAACGGAACAGAGCAGAGCAATGGCTGGGTCTGCCTCCTCCCAGCGCTTGCAAGTTCACCACCTGATCCCTGAAGGGCGTGGTGGGAACTTTGGGCACATATCCAGGCCGGGGTCGCAGGACAACGTGAGAGTTACCCGCCCGAATTCTAGGCACGAATCACGACCGAAAATGCTTGCAGGTCCCCTACCCTCTTGACTGTGGCCAATGCCGGGAGGAGCACTGTCTTCAGTGACAGAAACTTAAGCTCTACTACCTCTGAGGAACCTGATGACCAGGTCGTGTTTCCCCAGAGACTTACCATCTACTGCATCGTGATGTGTGGCAATAGCGGCGACATACACTTTGAGGGTGGAGGGAGACAGCCTTCGCTCCAACCCATCCTGCAGGAAAGAAAGCACGACTGCGATCGGGCATCTTCGGGGGTCCTCCCGGCGGGGAGAACACCAATCGACGAACAGGTTCCACTTCAGCCTGTAAGCTTGTCATGAAGACAGGGCCCTGGCAGAAGTGATAGTGTTTACTACCGCTGAAGGTAGCCCACTTAGAACCTCCGCGTCCCGTCCAGGGACCATACGTGGAGATTCTACAAGTCTGGGCGCGGGTGCCAGAGGGTGCCCCCTCTCTGAGAAAGGAGATCCCTCCTCAGAGGAATTTGCCAAGGAGGGGCTGTCGCGAGAAGCATCAGTTCTGGGAACCACGTCCGATTGGGCCAGTAAGGCGCCACCAAGAGGACTTGCCTCGTTCTCTCCTGACCTTGCACAGGGTCTGTGCGAGAAGGCTCACTGGGGAAACATATTTGCGTAAGCCCGAGGCCAGCTGCATGCCAGTGCATCTGTACCGAGGGTCCCTCGGACAGGGAGAAAACAACTGGCAGTGAGACGTGTCCGGGGAGGAAAACAGGTCTATTTGAGCGTCCCGAAGTGTCTCCAAATCAGCTGGAGTACCTCGGGGTGGAGTCGCCATTCTCCCGGAAGGGCGGGCTGACGTGAGAGCTCGTCGGCTGCACGATTGAGCTCGCTTGGGACATGAACGGCGCAAAACGACCTCAGATGCTTCTGTCTCCAAAGGAGGAGATGGCAGGCGAGTTGCGACATGCGACGGGAGCGTAGACCGCCTTGGTGGTTGATGTACGCAACGGTCGCAGTGTTGTCCGAACGGACCAGTATATGCTTCTCGTGTAGCAGCGTTCTGAAGCGGCGCAGAGCAAGCCATACTGCCAGCAACTCGAGGCAATTGATATGCCACTGCAGCTGGGGCCCTGTTCAGAGCCCCGCGGCTGCATGCCCGTTGCACATGGCCCCCCAGCCCGTGGTAGAGGCATCTGTTGAAACAACAACATGCCTGGATACTTGCTCTAGGGGAACTCCTGCCCGAAGAAAAGCAAGGTCCGAACATGGGCTGAAGGTGCGGCGGCAGGACGGGGTGAGTGAGACCCGGTATGTGCCGTGGCGCCATGCCCATCTCGGGACTCGGTCGTGAAGCCAACGCTGAAGCGGTCTCATGTGAAGCAATCCGAGCGGCGTGATAGCGGCTGAGGATGCCATATGCCCTGAGGTGACTGAGCACCACATCCGAGACTGGGCCAGGATGAGCCAGTCGTCGAGGTAGTTGAGGATACGAATGCCTGCTTCCCAACGGTAGAAGGGCTGCTTCACGACCTTGGTGAAGACACGAGGCGACAGGGATAGCCTGAAGGAAGGGCCTTGTACTGGTATGCTCGCCTCGAACGCAAAGCGGAGAAACGGTCTTTGTCGAGGGAGGATCGAGACGTGAAGTAGGCGTTTCAGGTCGATTGCTGCAAAACCAATCGAAGGGACGGACGCATTGAAAGATGCAATCTCTGCGCCAACATCCTGAACGAGTTTGTGAAGGGCCCAATTCAGAACACAGCAGGTCCAGGATTGGTCAGAACTCCTTTGCCTTTTCTTGGGTACCGGCGAAGTAGGGGCTGTAGAACCTCTGACTTAATCTCGGGGCTGAGGGACTGGCTCTATTGCGGCCCTTCGCCAGTAGGACTGCGACTTCTGCATTTGAAGACAGGGGCATCCTTGCTTGACACTGAGGTGAACCGAATGCCCCTGAACTTGGGAGGATCTCCTGAACAGCAGGATCCAGAGGCTCCGGGTGGGCCGTCTCAGGGACGCCGCCTGCCTTGGCGCTTCACGGGCTTGGCAGGGGCGGAGGCGGGCTGCGCCGGTCTCCTGCAGCCAGCTCCACGCTGCGGCCGTAGTGAAGGCTGCTGTTGTGGCCGAGCTGGAGCGGAGGTGGAGGCAGCAGTCGTTGGCCTAATGGATAGAGCGTTGGACTTGAAACCCGAGGTAACCCAAGGTTGTGGGTTCGAATCCCGGCTCCGACAGGAAGTCCATGACTGCTCCCCGGGCGCTGCACATTTGGCTGCCCACTGCTCCAAGTGTGTACACTTGGATGGGTTAAATGCAGAGAACACATTTCACTCCTCATTATACTCTGTATAATTGTGTATGTGACAAATAAAGCTCATCCGAGCTTAATTTAAAATTGATTTATTTAAAAGCAGGAGGGCGCCCTCGGCGACGAGCAGACAGAGGGGCTGCAGCCGGCGGTGGGGTGGAGACAGCAGCGGACCGCCGGGGCAGGATGTGACGAACGCCCATCTGCTTCTGTGCGGCGGAGAACTGTTGGGCAAAATCCTCCACCGCCGCCGCCGAATAGGCCGGCCTGGGAGATCGAGGAGTCCAGGAAGCGGTGCTTGTCGGACTCCCTCATATCCACCAAGGTCAGCCACAGGTGGCGCTCCTGGACCACTAATGTGGACATCGTCTGACCCAGGGCCCGCGCCGTGACTTTTGTCGCCCTTAGTGCCGAATGAGATGCTGGGCCCCGCCCTGTCCGAGGACCCTGCACACTCATCCGGGAACCCCAGACGGTGCGATGTGCTCGAGGAATGAGAGGCCAGAGGAACTAGAACGGGGCAGGGCAAGGGGGATACCCCCAGGTCTAGCGAGGAGGTATCTGGAGCGCAACATCGCCATGGTCATGTTCCCGCAGTGAGAACATGACTCATCCACAAGCGCTGCCTCAGCGTGCCGAAAGCCCAAGCACGAGGGACAGCGTTCGTGACCATCAGATCAAGCCAGGAAACGACCACATCCAGAAACGCACGAGCGGGAAGCCATCTTTAAAAAGACGCCCGTCGCTCGTGGAGCTCTCTTTTGCTCTGAAATTCTCTTTTAGAAAACGCTGAAGCGCCCAGGGGAGGTAGTAGCGTAACTGCCGAAAAGGAATGCAGCACTGGACAGCAAACCTCCGCTGACGCGCCATGACACCAACGCTGACTGCTTTGCAGACACTCTGGAGATTTGCGAGAGGCTCGGCTCCGGTTGCTGTTGTGCGTTTGCACGCGCTCTCCTTTATACCGCATCAGGGCGGTGCGTGTGACGAAACACGCACGCCAACTGTCATTGGCTTGTTAACACTCGAAGGTGATTGGGCTGATAACCGGATGCATAACACAGAATTTCTGAAGAAAATGAAAACATTTCATAAGGCTATTTTAAAAATAAATAACAATAAAACATTAGGTGAGAGAAAATAAAACATAACTTTATAATTGCCATTTTCTTCTATCATATAATTATTATAACACCTAAAATATTTTGCGTGTACAAAGTGTTTGTTTTAGTCAGTTGAAGGGTACATTGTGTGCACATGATCATGATGGTACCACCTCTGCCTCATTTTAAGAAAGGAAAAACCCTCTTTGCAGGACTATACATTATTTGGATAAATAGTCAAAAACTAAAACAACAGTTATGTCTGATTCTGTTGCATAGAACTGAATACAAATAATTCAGTGATATTTAATATTAATATATTTTCAAAAGAGGTTTGGTTATTTTATTAGCTTTTTTATTATTATTATCTGTGTCATTAAAATTGAGTTAAATTAAAAAGTCTTACTCAATTACTTTATATTATTTAATAAAATAAATCATTATTACAAAGCATTTTTGGTTTTGGTTTTTGACCAAACACATACAGAATTCTTGTTTTCGGACCAGAATTTTCATTTCGGTGCATCCCTACCATTTACTGTAACTACATACAGAGCACCGTGTTTGCAACCACTTGGTTCTTTAAACTATTACACACACACACATAACAGTATGCAGAGAGACATTTAAGAGGGTTTATTCTTCAAATAACTTTAATTAATTTTGCTGAAAAATGTGTTAAGAAATGTTATGTGTATATACTCTTTTTTTGTTCCACTTTAGCTTCCTGTCCACTAATTTTTGCCTCTCACAAAAGCCACAAAGCCTTCTAAGAAGAAAGTAAAGACTTGTGTCATGCCTGAGCTAAATATAGACTAAAACTTGAAAGTTAAGTTTCACAGTGTTTAGGTTTTATTAATATTTTTGTATTATTAACATTATGTATATTTGTCTTAGTTTTAGGTTGTATTATGTTTGCCTTAGTTTAAAGTAATTTGAAATCGATTTTTATATTTTATTAATTATTTTTTATTTATATATTAGTATTTGAATTTTGAATGTAATATGCACTGAATGGGCTAGGTTTTTACAGTTATTAATATATGCAATTTCAGCAATAACAATTTTAATTTTTCTAAAAAGGAAACAAATTACTTGTTCTTTTTAAGAGACCTGTCTTATTTTCTCTTGTATATTTAGGATTGCTCTTTAATAAAGAAAAAGTTATACTTATCTGATTACTCGATTAATCGTTGGAATTTTTGGTAGAATACTCGATTACTAAAATATTCGATAGCTACAGCCCTACTGAAAAATAACATGCTATGCGGTTGGAACTACAGCATACACATCTTTTGGGTTGTTGTTTCTGGTCGGTGCTATGTAGAGGGTGTCAAACATTTTTTTTCTTTTTTATGATGTGTGTAGAGAGTTTATAACTGGTTAAATAATATAACATACTACACTTAAACAAATTAATACTGCATTTGTAATATACAAGTCACCATATTGGACCCGGTGCAGACTTTTCACTTAAGTTGTGTACAGATAAAAACTGAACTATTCAATAAATGACAAGATGAGGAATTTTAAGCTGACAGGAAAATATTTAAAGTGGTTGAAGTAGGGAAAAGAAAATCAATGATTTAAGGAAGCAGTGGGGTAGAGAGAGCACTTTCATGTGTTCTGTGTGTATAGGTATGTTTTGATAGAGGAGAGAGAGAACCAGGTGCTGGGAGAAAATCAGAAGGGTCAATAGGGAAGTTTTGCTGTTGTATTTTTTTTTACACTCTAGGAATATGTCAGCCTGGTATAGATCGGCATGCTGGGTGATCCATCTTAATACTCCAGGATGAGAGGATAACTTTGTGTGCTCCCTTGTATGACAGGGGTCAAAAAAAGTGAATATATGTATGCAGTGTGTGTATAAATACTGTATGTGCATTTATATACATTTGGTATAGGTTGGAACAATAAAAAAATCTAAATACTGTAAAAAAAAAAAAAAAAAAGAAAATTAATTATAATTTTTTAAAATAATTTTATTCAGTATATTTTGAAATGTAATTTATTCCTGTGATGGCAAAGCTGAATTTCCATCATTACTCCAGTTTTCAGAATCACTTGATCCTTCAGAAATATTATAATATGCTGATTTGGTGCTCAAGAAAATATCTGATTAAAGGGCCCGTTAAACATATTTTGTACAAGATGTTAATATAAGTTTCAGGTCTTCCCAGAATGTGTCTGTGAAGTTTCAGCTCATGCACACCTCAAAGATAATGTATTATATCATTTTGAAAATGCCTAGAGTTTGAGTTAAAGGAGTTGAAGGAGAAACAGGCTGTTTTCGTGCATGTCTCTTTAAATTCCAAATGAGCTATTGCTCCCCGCCCCATTTTCCAGTATAGGGCTGTGCCTTTACAGCTCGTACCTCAGGATACTCTGCAAAAAAATTTAAAATCTGTTACCTTTCTATCAGTCACGTTCGACGTGACGTCATAGTGACTGATGTAAATGGAATCTTGCCCGAGAGCCCAATAACCTTCGAGTGTTTACAAAACAAGCCAATGACAGTTGCCGTGAGTGCTTTGCCACAGACGCACATCAGCTTTTCGCTTCGGAGCCAAGCCTTCTGCTAATCTCCGAAAATGTCTGCAAGACAGCGTTTTGACGAGTGTTGGTGTTACAGTGCGTCAGCGAAAGCTGCTGTCCAGTGCTGCTGCTTCATCTGAGCATGCTGCAGCTCCCATTCTGCAGTCGGGCTACAGCCTTTCCTGGGTGCTTCAACACTTTTCCTTTTCTAAACGAGCAATATCTAAAAGAGCTCCATGAGCGATGGGTGTATTTTTGAAAATGGCTTCCCGCTCATGTGTTTCTGGAAGTGGTCGTTATCTGGCTTCATCTGATGGTCACGATCGCCGTGTCTTGTGCTTGGACTATCAGCACGCTGGAACAGCGCTCATGGATGATTCATGTTCTCATTGTTGGAATATTTATTCATTTTAGATGCATTTATTACTTTTATGTATTACATTTATATTATTTTTGTTTGTATAGGGACGCCTAGTGGTGACAGGGTAAAGTCGTCAGAAACATGTTGAACATGTCATATATCCATGGAAAGCTGAGATTCTTGTGATTTCAACTATGTACCAGTTTAAGATACAATAAACACAGCATGTACAATCAGACCACT
Source organism: Gymnocypris eckloni scoliostomus (assembly GCA_027564155.1). Classification (NCBI taxonomy): domain Eukaryota; kingdom Metazoa; phylum Chordata; class Actinopteri; order Cypriniformes; family Cyprinidae; genus Gymnocypris; species Gymnocypris eckloni. The sequence continues at coordinate 15,458,776 of CM050421.1, forward strand.
TTTTGTTAACATAATGCAGACATGCATGATAGTACAGACATACATAGGAATAACACAGTAGGGAAGCAATATAACACCAATATAAGAAAAAAAACACAAATTAAATAATGTACTATGTACAGAAATAGAAATATAGGAAAATAAATTATTTAGATTATAAATTATAAATATATATGTAATTTTAAAAGTGTACACATTTTGGATTCTATAAATAAATGTCACTATAATGTGTTTATGATTCAGTTACTATGTGTCAGAAATTGTTGACAGTGAATCTGGATGAGAAATTGAATAGCTCTAGGTGTAACCTTTCATTAGAGCCCAAAATGATGACTGTACATTAAAGCATTCAAGAATTACAGCATTGTATGTTTCGTTGGTTACAAAGGGTCGTTTGGAGTCTCCCAAGTGTAATTTTTTTGGAAGCGCCTAGACATAAAATTAGATAAACATGTGTAAAACACTAATTTTATAAAATATTGTTTATCAAATGCGAAATTTGGCTTGGTAAGGCTTCATTCTGTTATCCCAATGTATTTTCCAGTTAATACCTCCCAGCTATAGTCATCTGCAGGCTTCTATTTACAAAAAAAATGCAGGCGGAATAATTTTTTATTTTTGTGTGTGTGTTCAAAGTGCTATTACTCAATATCAGTAAGACTTAAATTGATTCTGACTGTTGAGAAACAAACCTCAGTGTCACTTTTGCAAAGGAGACCAACACCATGCATATCATCCAAATGGCCCAAGAACAGCATGCAATTTACTTTGGGTATGCCTTTTTAGGCGTTCAGGCAAATTTGACAGGAATTGTAAAGTGTTAATAATTTTTATTTTCAAATTTTTAATTATTTTAAAGCAAATAAAACATTGTCCTCATATACTGTAGCTTTGCATTCACATGAGTACATTAACAATTATCATTAAATTCCTTTAAGAACATAAGTTTAAGGACGTGGATTGTGCATGTTTATGAGCTTTGGAAACAAATTTGGAATATATTTACATATAGGAGCTTATATTATACTTATAGGTGCTGTTCATTCTGAAAATTATATTTTATTTACAGTTCTGGAACCTGATAGTGGCAGTGACATACTGTGCACTCTTAAATACAGCCTCTTTCGATTCCATCTCTAGAGTAATTTAGCAGACCACTCTGCTGTGTTTATAAGTTTGATTTTCAGATAGACTCTGTGTTGTTCTATCTGGCATGCTTCAATACATGTGTATATCAGCATGTCCCTGCATGTCTTTGTGTCATTGAGTTTCATCGACATCCTCATTCAGAGAGCAGGCGTTCCCTCCGAGTCAGCAAGCCACGCTGCACTGGCTGCTCTCAAAATGGCTGACTCACTCCAAACAACACTAAAACACTATTCTATCTGCCCAGCACTTCTTATCAAAGCTTGGAATGGGCAACTGTATAACGGACAAACCCTTACACAGCAAGTGTACTCTGAAATGTAAGCTGTAAAATATCATGCTATGCTATGTTGGAACTACAGCATACACATCTTCTGGGTTATTGTTTCTAGTCAGTTCTATGTAGAGGGTGTCAAACATTTTTTTTAATTATCTGTGAAGAGAGTTTATAAATGGGTAAATATTATAATGTACTACACTAAAACAAATTAATACTGCAGTTATAATATACAAGTCACCATATTGGACCCGGTGCAGACTTTTCACTTAAGCTGTGACATGTGTGTACAGATAAAAACAGAACTGTGCCATAAATGACAAGATGAGGATTTTAAGCTGACAGGAAAAGATTTAAAGTGGTTGAAGTAGGGAAAAGAAAATCAATTATTTAAGTAAGCAGTGGAGTAGAGAGAGCATTTTCATGTGTTCAGGTGCTGGGAGAAACTCAAAAGTGTCAAAGGGGATATTTTGCTGGGGCTTTTTTTGGTATATCTAGGAATATGTCAGCCTGGTATTGATCGGCATGCTGGGTGATCCATCTTAATCCAATACCCCAGGATGAGAGGAGAACTTTGTGTGCTCCCTTGTATGACAGGGGTCAAAAAAGTAAATATATGTATGTAGTGTGTATATAAATACTGTATGTGCATTTATATACATTTGGTATAGGTTGAAATAAAAAAATACTGTAAACATTTTTTTTTTATTAAATAACATTTTAAATCATTATTATGATTCAGTTTATAATTGTATTCAGTATATTTTGAAATGTAATTTATTCATGTGATGGCAAAGCTGAATTTTCATCATTACTCCAGTTTTCAGTTTCACATGATCCTTCATAAATATTGTAATATGTTGATTTGGTGCTCAAGAAACATATCTGATTAAGGGCCCCTGTTATGCCCCTATTGTATAAGATGGTAATATAAGTCTCAGGTCTTCCCAGAACATGTCTCTGAAGTTTCAGCTCATGCACACCCCGAAGTTAATTTATTATATAATTTTGAAAATGCCTATTTTGAGTTGAAGGAGAAACAGGCTGGTTTCGTGCATGTCTCTTTAAATTGCAAATGAGCTGCTGCTCCTGCCCCATTTTCCAGTATAGGGTTGTGCCTTTACAGCTTGTACCTCAGGATACTCTGCAAAAAACAAGCAACAAAACTTTGCTACAAAACAAACCAATGACAGTTGGCGTGCGTGTTTCGCACACATCAGCTTTTCGCTTCGGAGCTGAGCCTTCTGCTAATCTCCAAGAGTGTCTGCAAGACAGTGTTTTGACGAGTGTTGGTGTGACGCGCGTCAGCGGAGGTTGCTGTCCAGTGCTGCTGCTTCATCTGATTGTGCTTCAGCTCTCATTCTGTCCTGGGGTCCTGGGTACTTCAACACTTTTCCTTTTCTAAAAGAGTAATATCTAAAAGAGCTCCACGAGCAATGGGTGTCTTTTTAAAGATGGGTTCACGCTCGTGTGTTTCTGAATGTGGTTGTTTCCTGGTTTCATCTGATGGTCACGATCGCTGTGTCTCGTGTTTGGGATATCAGCACGCTGAAGCAGCACTCGTGGATGAGTCATGTTCTCATTGTGGGAACATGACCATCACGATGTTGCGGTCCAGATATCTCCTCGTCAAAGGAGGGGATATCCCCCTCACCAAGCCCCATTTTAGTTCCTCTGTCTCTCTGAGTGCTACTTCGTGCATGGTCAGGGTGATCTGAGGATCACAGTGAGAGCTTTCCCGTCGAGTGCTTCTCTGTAGGCCTCTCATTCCTCCAGCACATCACACCATCTGATGTTTTCGGATGAACTCTCTGGATCCTCGGACAGGATGGGGCCCAGCATCTTGTTCGGAGCGCCAGCAGATGACAAGATGTTGATCACATTATCGGAGGACAAGCTAGACTCTGATGATTCGGCTGCGCTGCCTCCGTCAGGAAATGTGACGTTGTCTGAGTCAGATCCAGAGCTGACTGCTATGCTTTCCCAGGCTGCCGAGAGCGTCGGGCTGCACCTCCTCCTTCTCCCAAGCGCTCAAGGCTAGATGATTGGTTCATGGGGTGCAGACCGATCACCGGCAGCCACCTCCAGCTTCCATTCTGGGAAGTTCATGAGGAGGTGACTAGGTCTTGGAGGGTACCTGTGCACTGTACTGTACTGTGTACATGTACTATGCTAGACTAACTGAGACTTGTCATGGCACTTGTATTCTGTTGCTCTCTCGATGGTCTGATTGCTTCTATTATTCTCGTTATTTGCACGTGCTTTGGATAAAAGCATCTGCTAAATGATTAAATGTAAATGTAACCTTTTTCTGTCCTAAATAGAGCTAGTGCTTCTTCCGTCCTCACTGCCCTATTTGGTGGGGCGGCTAAGGGGTATGCGGAGAGCACAGTTGAGTGCGCTATTGCAGTGCAGCTTTTCCCGCGGAGCGCTGCTGCCTGGTGGGGTTATCCACACCTCCTGTCCAGGGCTCTTGGCTTCTCGTCTGTTTCAACGATCGAGGCTTACAGAGCTACTAGACAGTCCGCCTCAGCCCTGCATGCCATGGCCCTTCTACAAGCCTACCAGGCCAAAGCATTGAAGCAGCTGCACAAGGGCAAATCTGACCCAGGTTTGATGCAGGAGCTGCGCATGGTGACGGACCTTATCCTTCGGGTGAAGAAAGTCACGGCGTGGTCCCTTGGTCAGACGATGTCCACTCTGGTGGTCCAGGAGCGCCACCTGTGGCTGAACCTGGCAGATTTGAGGGAATCCGACAAGCACCATTTATTGGACTCCCCGATCTCCCAGGCAGGCCTCTTTGGTGACGCGGTGGAGAGCATGGCCCTGTCCTCCGCCGCACAGAAGCGAACGGAGGTGATCAGACAAGAAAGCCTGCCCTGGTGGCCCGTCGCCGAGGGCGCTCTCCTGCTGCTTCCACCTCTTCTCCAGCGTGGCCCCAGCAGCAGACTTCATACGGCCGCAGCTTGGAGCGGGCAGCAGGGGGAAGCAGTGCAGCCCATCTCTGCCCCTACCAGGCTCGTGAAAGTGCCAGAGTAAGTGGCATCCCTGGGACGAGCTAACCCGAGGCACTGAATTCTGCTCTTCAGGAGATGGTGGTCCACTCCTTCCCCCGGTTAAGGGCCGGGTTGAAAATCTTTTGTTCCCTATTTTTGTTGTTCTGTCGCTGGTTCTTCGGCCAGTGGTACTCACACTTTCAAAATAGCAGTTTCCTATATCTCTGGTCCCCAAGAGGGCGAGGACGGCAGTGTAAGGGACACAGTCTCGACACCCCCTTCCCCCTTTCCTTTCGCCAGTGGGCAGCAGTGCCCAGTTCGAGGACGCAATGCCTACTCACGCTGCTCCCTGTTGTACCATGCACTCAGACCCCACTTCGGGACATGCTGCTTTGAGTCGGGTCCCTGTACTCCACTTTGCTCAACAGATGCCTCTGCCATGGGCTGCGGTGCCATGTGCAATGGGCATGCAGCTGAGGGTGCTCTGGATAGGGCCCCGACTGCAGTGCCATATCAATTGCCTCAAGTTGCTAGTAGTATGTCTTGCTCTGCGCCTCTTCAAATTGCAGCTACATGACAAACACAGACACTGTGCAAGGTCAGGGAGTACGAGGAGCTAGTCCTCTTAGTAGTGCCATACTAGCCCAATCGGACATGGTTTCTTGAACAGATGCTCCTCGTGACAGCCCCTCCTTGCCACATTCCTCTGAGGAGGGATCTCCTTTTTCAGATAGGGGGCGCTCTCTGGCTCCCGCATCCAAACTTCTGGAATCTCCAAGTGTGGTCCCTGGACGGGATGCGGAAGTTCTAGGTGGGCTACCTCCCGCGGTAGTAAACACCATCACTTCAGCTAGAGCACCATCTACAAGACACGCTTACAGGCTGAAGTGGAACCTGTTTGTCGATTGGTACTCTTCCCATCAGGAAGACCCCATAGATGCCGATCAGGGTCACACTCTCTTTCCTGAAATATAGGTTGGAGCGAAGGCTGTCTCCCTCCCCCGTAAATTGTTTGTTGCTACTATTGCCGCACATCACAATGCAGTAGATGGTAAGTCTGTGGGGAAGCACAACTTGGTAAATAGGTTCCTCAGAAGGGTGAGGAGGTTAAATCCTTTTCGCCTTCATCTGGTACCCTCTTGGGATCTCCCCTCAGTCCTGACAGCCTTGGAGGAGACCTTGAGCCTCTGGAGTCAGTAGAGCTTTCTGTCGTTAAAGACCGTACACCTCACTGCATTGGCCTCGGGTCAAGAGGGTAGGGGACCTGCAGGCATTTATTTACAATACTAATGATTCTTGCCTAGAGATCCCAGCCTGTATACACATAGTTCCCACTACCTTTAGGGAAAGTGGTGAATAGCACTCTTTCCTATTTCATAACTGGAGCCAACAGACCCAGCCATTGCCTGCTCTGTCCCTGCCTGCAACTTGCACGCTTATGTGGACCAGTTCACGCAGAGCTTCAGAGACCTCAGATACTTGCTTTTGTTGGTTTAAGCAGGCTGGACCTTTGTCTCGGAGGACAGCAGAAGGAACCTCTGCTGGCTCCAAACCGGATAGTGGAAGCCGTGTTGGAATCACGGCATGATGCCCAGACCCGGCACTTACCGTGCCCCCTCAGAGTAAGAGCACCCCACGAGAGGTGTTTCTTCTTCTTGGGCATTGTCTCGAGAGCAGACATCTGTAGAGCTGCACTGTGCGACACCTGCACGCTTTGTGAGATTCTATCAAATCTATGTAGAGCCCGCTTTCCTTGTTCTTGCCTCAGATGGCCTGTAACACTGGAACCTGATTCATGGGACATCACGCTTGCTGCACCTAGGGTTGTAGCGAAAATAAACTTTACCCATGATGATGTACCACCAGGTTTACACATTTATAATATCACCACATTCGTTATCTTACCGATTCATTCATTGTGCTTATCTCACGCATTTGGAGAAAATAAAAGATGCAGTATCTCACCCGCGCCTAGGCAAAAATCAGCCCACTTAACTGTTCTCCTTAAGTAATTCATATTCACACAAGCATATGCAGAGACAACAACATTAATATCCATATGTTTCTTTATCTCTAATCTCTATCACGTCGAAATATACATTAAAATTGGCAGTATGGGAATAACGTTACTTTGAATATAGAAAAGGGAGGGCTTTAGACGCTTATTTGTTCGAGGATAGATACAGTTTGCAAAACTGTGGTCACAAAGTGGCTGCAAAAGATGTGCTGTTCTTCCATCACCTTTCTTTACAATGTTTACCTATATTTCAGAACACCATCCCTCCATGCAGATACAGTTATGTCCCATTTATAACTTAAGGTTAAAGCCTTATTATTTTCGTGATGCGGAGTGAATCCCAAAATCCAGTCATGACAATGAATTTACAATGCAGATGTCACATAAAACGCGCGGTTTGATGGATTGTTGAATAAATCAAAAGCAGAGCTGTCAAATCACTACATGGTCTAGTGTCTGTGATCATTAAAGCGAAAAAACACTGCTATATTAAAATATAATCTGTTTGTTTTTGCGTTTCTCTCTCTGAGTGAAGCGTTGTGTCATGTACTACATACTCAAGTATGCGTGCTGGCGCCACTCATAGTGTTTAACAGTGCCTTCTGTCTCGCTATCTGAGGACAAACACTGAGAGCCTTACGGACACTGAGAGAACAATTAATAATCCTTTCATAATTTTATTTGAGAAAACCATTGTCAAATACACTGACATGGAAAGATCTTCACTACTACCCGTCTTCTCCTCCTTGTGTGATTTGCGGCAACTTAGATGCTTCAAATGTATATTACTGCCCTCCTCAGTTCACTAATTTCCATCAAAATAAAAGTCTGCTTTTTAACTCAAAGAAATTGACAGAAATGACGACTGTACTATAATGTAGCCTACTTCTAAAATATTTATCATATTTTATAGAAACATTTAAGGAATATAATTTCCCCCTCATTTTTATGTAGTAAATTTCTGTTGTGCAGCGCTTTACGAAAGCATAAAAGTTATTTTAATTTGATTACATTTTAAGACATTAATTAAATTGTTAAAGCTTTATGCATTAATTTCATTACCACCATTGTTGATAGTATATTTGTATTATATCATAAAAGTACAGAATCCAGAAATTTTTGTCAAACCAGAATTCATGAATTGTTATGAATTAGTAATGATAAATATTAGTTGCTAAACCAATATATAATCAATGATTAAATTTACTTGATTGTTTTTGATTAATGAAATTTGAAAAAGCACATGCTTCCAAACATTTGTTTAACCAAAGAAAACCTGTTTTGATTGTTTAATACCATATACCATGGTACAGTGAAACCATGATATTTTCATGAGACGATTATTATACTGTGAAAATCTCATACCGTTACAACCCTAGCTGCGGCATTCCCCTCTACAGACCGGATACGTGTGCTTTTATGGCTTTTCAGTTCAGTTCCCCTTAGCGAGCCCTGTTGAAGTGTGTGCCAGACGCCAGGTCCAGCGCTCGTGTGTTTGCCCAAGGTCAGCCCTTGTGCTGGGCTAGGTGCCCGTGTGTAGTGATTCCCCTTTGGGTGATCCCACATGTGTATTCTTCCACGGTACGACTCCCCTCATGGTGAGCCTGTGCCTTTTCCTCGCAGAGACCGTCTGCCGTCTCTGCTGTGTATTGATCTAACCCCAGGCAGTCTACCCCAGAGACTTCCATATGTAGTACTGCCCTTGGCCAGTCCATATGTGTAATCTCCACATGGCACCTCCTTACGCAGGATGTGGCTTCCATAGCGTTCCCCTACTTGGAGTCCCCTATGCTTTCCCAGTGTTATCCATGCCCACTGTACGGAACAGCAGTGGCTGTCATCTCTAAGCCCTGTCCTATCTTCCATCCCAACTGGTGTGGGGGGACTTGTGGGCTTCAGCAGGGCACTGAAGGGGGTCAGCAATAATGGCAATTTCATAGGGATCCCATTTATGTCAGTCACTATGATGTTATGGCGAACGTGACTGACTGAAAGGGAATGTCTCTGTTACGTATGTAACCCCCGTTCCCTGAACAAGGGAAAGGAGACGTAACGTCCCGTCACCACAGTTGCTGTCACAGTCTCGGCTCCTCAGTGAAAAACTGATGTGCGTTTGCATGCGCTCTCCTTTTATACCCGTGCTGCAGGCGAGATGCTCATCGCGAAACACACGCCAACTGTCATTGGTTGTCATTTGTTAACACTCGAAGGTAATTGGGCTTCGTTCCCATTTACGTCAGTCATATGAGGTTACATCTAAGTTCCCTCCTTCAGGGAACGAGGGTTACATACGTTGGTTACATACGTTAACCAAAACGTTTGGTTTTGAGACATGATTATCATGTCTATCGCATTGGAATCATGTGTTTTAAAGCCATATCAGTTTAAACTTCTGATATTTGGTTTTCTGAGGGAACACATCCAAAGCATGCACACAGCTTTTATTTTCATTTGCATTTAAAGAGACATACTCAAAATAAGCATTTTCATGTTGGGCTGTCACATGGCATATGAGCACACAACTAAGTTATCTTTCACACAACTTAGTTGTCTTATTGCTCTTAAAGCGTTACTCCACCCCAAAATTTTAATTTTGTCATTAATCACATACCCCCATGGCGTTCCAAACCCGTAAAAGCTTCGTTCATCTTTGGAAGACAATTGAAGATATTTTGGATTTAAACCGGGAGGTTTGTGACTGAGCCATTGACTGCCAAGTAAATAAGACTGTCGAGGCTCAGACAAGTATGAAAAGCATTGTCAGAATAGTCTATCTGCCATCAGTGGTTCAATCTGAATTTAATGAAGCAACGAGAACCCTTTTTCTGTGCAAATAAAACAAAACAACAACTTTATTCAACAATTTGTCTCCTCTGGTTCAGCGTAGCGCCATTTTGTAGCATATCCGCTAGACGCAAACAGCATATGCTCTTCTGTGTCATACCGGATACACTGTTTTCATTCAAATCAAAGTGTAAACAAACGTAGAAGACGTATCTAAACGTAGACCTAGTGGTGCGGTGGACACAGAAGAGTTTACGCTGCTTGTGACTTGGGGGTAAGTGAGTAATGACAAAGTTTTCATTTTAGGGTGGAGTATCCCTTTAAACAGTCAAATACACACTTTTTTGTAAAAAAAAAACTTGTCTGTGAAGGTAAACAGCTGGAAAAGAAATTGCATATGTGTATTAGATCTGTGTATTAAGTGACAGCAGCGGCAGTTAAAACTATATATATATATATATATATATATATATATACAGTATATATATATAAAAAAGTAGTTAGTAAACTAAACTTTTGGACAAAAAAATTGCGAGAGATTATTCCCCATTAGTTTTATCTTGCTTGTTTCTGGTGTCTTCCCTTCCTCTCCTGTTGATGAGGGTTAGATGCCTCATGCGTTTTTAATTATATGAGGTGATTAGGAAATAGGGGAGAGGAAAATTAAAAATGGGATTAACACAGTCTTAGGGAGCCAGAATTGAATGAGAGCGATGTGCTATCTGCTGCACATCAGTAACCTGATTTGGCCATTATTAGCTTCCTGTTCGCAGTGAGTAGCGCAGGATTACAACACAATGCTTGGCCAGGAAGCAAGAGGTAAATATCAAGGCAATGTGGATAGAGTCATGCTTGGATATTGGCATCCCATTTAGATTAAATCAGATCTGTCTACTATATCTGCATCAGGTTGTCTAATTCATATTATAGACATGGGAGTAGACATCTAAACGTACATCCTCTGCATTCCTGATACTGTAGAACCACATGAGAAGACTTATATTTATGTAGCTACAATGACAATAGAGATGCAGAGATCACCTTTTGTGTTAAAAGTTAAAGTGGTGAAGACAGCATGTAACCTTGACTCATATGATGTGATGTTTGTGTACATGAGCAGCAGTTTTTGTGGTGATCAGTAACCAATGTGTCACATCAATGCATATCAATCCTTTCTTCCTGAAGCATGGGAAACAATTATATGCTACAGCAGCAGTCGGCTCTTTTATTCCCTTACTTTTCATTTTCTCCTTCTCAATGTCAAGAGCATGGCAATAATCAAAAATGTGGTCTGACTCCTTTGTGTTTTTCCCTCAGATAATTACATTGATATCTGCCTATTGAGATTCAGAGGCTTTCATTCAGCTCACTGGCCTTTATTTTTCAGTTATTAATACCTTTTCTTTTCATTTTGGATGCTTTCACAGCCATGCTTGAAGATGACAGTGAATGTTTTCCATCTATAATTTCTGAACTAGTTTTATATATAAATTACTGTTTGGCCAGAATTATTTATTGTTACATATTTTATTGGAGGTAATACTTTTTTTTTCAGAGGCAAACTATAAATAGCAAGTCTATAAATGTGAATGATAAATGGCTGCTGGTGCTAGACTAGAGTATTATTCTGGCTCTTTTTCAGACTGTTCAGATAGCCAGGCCCGAGGCCAAGAAAGTAGGATGGGACTCGTGCCAAATAGTTTTAAAGTATTCACCTCTCAGCCTTCGACATCTCTTCTTCTTTTTATGCCCATGCCTACCTGCCACCTCTGCCCTCCCAAAAATGCTTTGCTTTCACCTCTTTGTCTTTGAACTCCACATTGAACTACCGCATTGATCGTTTTAAACTTTATAGTTGTGCCTTTTCCCAGTCTGTCCTCTCAGGATATACGTGTAGGTAATTTAGTGCTCTGTCACATCGGTACAGATAACTGGAGGAGTCTTGGATGTCAAGCTGAAGCTTGTAAATGCTGAACTCCGTAATAACAGCCCTTTGGCCCAGAAATTGGCCTTTTAAGTGAACTTGTCCTCACCTATCGTCCAAATCCCACCAACCCAACCCCTCCACCCCTGCTGACTGCAGTGACCCGTAAAGCCGATTAGACCGGCCCTTTGCAGTGGGCTCCTACTTCAAAGGAATGAGAAAGTAGGAAAGCAAGAGATATGGACGAGAACAGGAATATTAGTTACAGAAATAGGGCTACAGGCTCCAAGCTAAAGCAGAGTTAATAGTGGATGTGAGCTACATATGCAGTGGTATGATTCTGAGACCAACTATTATTCTACACTTGTAACTGGTGGGGAAAAATAGCAGTTGCTCATTATAAAACAACAGGATGTTGCAAACAATAAAATGTGACAGGATTGTCAGCCAATTGTATATAAAGATTTACTTGAAAAGTATATCTTAAAATCTGCAGTTTTATAATTTGACATAATCAGTTGCTTATTAAAAAATGCACTACTTTTCAAAGGTTGGGGTCTCTTTTTATTTAGGGTTTTACGAAACATATTATTAAGAAATTAATACTTTTGTTAATCAAGGAAAAATTGAATTGATCAAAAGTGACCGTAAATATATTTATTGTAAAAAATCTCTATCAAATTAATGCTGCTCTTGAACACCAAATCATCATGTTATGATTTCTGGCAGCCAAAATGCTTTGCCATCACAGAAATAAATTGTTTTTTTTAAGTATATTAAAAAAGGAAATTGTTTTAAAATGTAAAACTATTTCGAAAAATCCCTGTTTTTACAGTATATTTGAGAAAATAAATGTCTTAGTGAACAGAGACTTATTTCAAAAATATCCACAATCTTACTATCACCAAACATTTGAATGGTAGTGTATATGCCAAATGTTTTAGTTGTGTCTGAATTTTATGTGTCAAATGGCCTCAGTGTAGGAAATTATTTTGGCATTGAGTACAGAAAAAAAGACAATTTGAAAGTGATATTTCAACTACAAACCACCCAATTCCTGTCTTGCACCTTTCAGTGTCCTGCTTGAGAAAGCGAGGATCTGGAGCCATTTTGTGGCTCCTTTCTGGGAACTTTTGATCTCTAATCCACTCTTATCTTGGTGCTGGAATAAATGTGATGGAGGGGAAGAGGAAGCTTATATAGGTCCACTGTATCGCCTGTTAACTTTTTAAACCTTTATTTAAACGTTATTTCTTTTTTTTCTTCTTTGAAGTCGTCGGGATGGCAGAAAATTGAGCTTTCAGAACTGGTCCGCCCTGGCAGGAGAACAAATGGAAAAAGTTACTGTATCTCCATGTGCTGGAGCAGCAGCTCCCCTTCATCTTTCATGGATATTTGACGTTGCATTAAATGAAACAAACATGTCATCATGCTTGTTACAGCTCTTCCATTGGCTTTGGCAAAAGTCAAGTGTGCTGACAGTAGCTGGAGCTTGGGGGCGGAGTGTCATTTGTCGTCTCGGCCTGAAGTGACAACTGACATAATGTTTGTGTCGCACGCTTATGTAGTCACTTATATACTCACATAACTGATTAATACACAGCTGACCTACTAGAGAAAACCCTTGAGGTCATGGTGTACTGGCAGCTTTCTAGGCAATTTAGAATGACAAGTTAACCTGGAGGTTTTTTTAAAGCATTGATAGTTTCTTTTTTTTCATGATACATTGAGACCCATTTCATTACTGCAGTTGCTCTCAACTGGTGGGTCATGACCCAATTTTTTTTATTAATTTTAAGTTACGTATCTTGATATGATCCAAGTAATAGGGCTGGATTTGGACACAAATTTCATGTTTTGATTCATTTCTGACTCACAAGCTTTCGGTGCGATTCAGTTCAATATTGATTCCTTTGGATATATATCAGGTACAGTACATGCCTAAAACAAATACCACATCTAATGCTGTAAAATATAAATAAGAGTCAGATGGTACTAAATTACTATAATATTGACAACGTGGTCTCATAGCATAAACGCACCTGGAGGCACTTTTAGCGAGACCGTTTTTACGTACCTTACTGCACGTTTCACCATAGTTTCAAAGAGAAATACTGAGTGGCGCTAAAACACAGGTTCAATACGTGAACCCTTGCAAATTGTATTATTTGATATAGGTACGTATTTCTGTGTTTTTATTAAGTTGCTTCAGGAATTTATTGCGGCTGTTCAGAATTCAAATATCTGGGGACCGTTGCTAAAAATTAATGCTCTATCATGTTGGAAATATGCCCTACACCTAACCCAAACCTAAACTTACCCGATAGTGTTGACAAATGCAAAACTGATATAAAATGTATTTGTTGATGCACCCATGCTATTTGAACTTCCTAATATGCACATTTGAACTGCTTTGTCGAACCATAGTTACACATAATTCGAACCGAAACTCCTCACCTCTCAAGTACATTTCCGTGCTCCGTGAGCTACCGAACAAACCTACCATTTATGAAAACACATTGATACGAACCTGGATATGTGCGATGATAACGTTAAAAAGCATCAGTTTTCAAATATCCCAGCATATTATTATTGTTTTGAAGTCATAACATGATATTCTTCAAGTAATTGTGCAGAAATTACGCTTTATTAATCAAAACTCTGTACATTTGTGTGAAAAAGGATAAAAGGTGTCAGAGTTTTACTGCCTCTAGTGTTCATTTATTTTGGAAACTGCAGTGATAGTTCTATATAGTTCTTAGTATAATTACCTAAGAAAGTAATGCTAATATAAAGTAACTACATGGAATAGGGTTAGGTTTAGGGGTAGGTTCAGGGTTAGTACCTAAAGCTATTACCTAGTTATTGTATTTACAACTACATACAGTACATAGTATGTATTTGAGGAACATGACTGTAAAATAAAGTGCTACCATATCTTTAATACAGGGTTGTTTGGTCATAGTCCACTGTCACTTAGTTTTTCTCCACTTGATTTAAGTTAGGAGTAATAAAGATCTACTTGTGTATATTTTAAATGCATTTTAACTCATTAAGAAGCCATTTTTCATTTGAGAATCTATACACCATTTCACCCAAAACATTTTCAGAATTGAACCCAGGTCTTTAATAGAGAAAATGCACAGAATCCCAACCACTAGACCACCAGGGGAAGACTTCAGAAACCCCCCACATCTAGTATTCCTTTTTGTATAATTACTTTGCTTTCCTCCAGACATAAAGCATCATGCCCTTGAATTTTGTGTTTAAATAAAGAGCTTTATAGTACAGTATATCTTTATCTGCAATCTTTTTCTCGGCATATTAAATCTTGCTCAGTGCCAAGCAATGTCAAATTCCAGGACAAATCCATTCTTAATCCATTTAGGGACTCTCACATGGACTGGGCAGCAACTGTCTGGCTGGGTTGACCCAGACGGATCCATATTCATACATTGCTAGCTAGTTTCACCTCTTCTGATTCCCTTTAGTATTAGCAGTGTGACATCAAACCAGCTGCTTCTGTCTCCCTCTACTACATTGAGCGTTTAAGGATGGAGCTTGTTATATCGGTACCACTATAAGCATGAAGTCTGGAGGGGCTGGAGATATCCATCATTAACCGTGATGGGAGGATGTGGGAGTACAAACACTGAGCTGATGAGCTCCAGAGGGATGGCTTCTCTTAACCATTAGTCATGCATGGAGAACTTCATTGCTATTAGAGAAGCTGTTTTGTTTTTTTGGTTCTCGTCTGTGTCTGATTAAAGACGTACTCCGTAGATCAGTGTATATTTATGTGGAAGCACCCTCTCTCTTTCACTTTTTTTTTCCATACACACATGCAGGGCTTTTTGGAGATGCAATAATGCTTTGCTAAAAGGATCTGTGCCAGCAATCCTTTTCTTTTTTGGGGTAGAATCCAGCTGTGCAATCCATGTTCTTTGTTAATGCTGTCAGAATGGCTTCCAGCTGAAAAGTAGATCACAACAGGTTAAAACTTCTGTAAAAATACTCATTTTGGGGGCTGTTTGGTTTGTCTGCTTCCACCTCTCTTGTATTGTAGTCTGCGGTCTTTCCAGAGGCTGTGGAATTAATGAAGGAACATTAACAACAGTGGCACTGTTTTTTTTTTATCTTGGCCTAATTAACTGACAATCTTTTTTTCAGATTGCAGCAGTTTCCACTGGAAACTTCATAGCTGAAGATTCAGCCCATAAACCAACAGATAGGTCAGATGAGTGGGTGATTATTTGCTGCTATTTGCTGAGGGATTTAGCTTGGACTGTGTCAGAAGCAGTTTTGTACCCCAAACATCTAGGCTAACACTTTGACTTTTATTTGTTGTTGTTGTTGTTTTATTACATACAGGGAATAAGTATCACCGCTGTTGTTCTAGCCGGTTTCATCAAATGTAGCTAATGTAAGATCAATGTATGTAGAAGATTCACAGCTTTTTAAAACACTTAAAAGGTTGCATTTCTACGAATGCAACACTTTTAGTGGAAAAGAGACTCAGTTGCAGTGTTAAATCAGTCGTTTTATTCACCACCAGCAGCTGCCTCCAAGAAAATGCTTTGAATTTTTTTGGGAAAAAAGTTTGAAAAAGTTGCTTAGTACATAAATCTCTGTTTAAGGTTTATGTCAGTTTAGGCATTTTATTATTTTGCAAAGTTAAACCGAAATGTTCATATGTAATATCTACACTTTTAAGATATGAGTGTTTTTTTTTTTTAATAGAGATGGTGAAAAGAACATCTAGACCATGTTTTAAGGCTCTGTGCTCGCGTACCCTTTATATTTTCTGTGGGAAGAGTGGTGTTCATTGTGGTGGGAGTGGCTGTGGGTTAGTACAGTTGACAAAGCTCTCAGCATGTTCTAATATTAATAATAATAAAAAAGGCTTCAGGGAAATCTTTATAGTGCTAATTGAATCACAACCTGTAATGCTGTTCAACTCAAAGATGAATATATTATGTAGGGGTGAGAATCGCAAGGTACTTCATAATACGATATAATCATCACGATACATGATAAAAAAAGTTCTCCAGAAACATATATATATAGCAGTAAAGCTAATACGGTGGCTGGAAATCTGTTTATCCTTCGGTTCCTCGTGCTTCCCCATCTTCAAAGAGAACATGGTCATAGAACTTGCTCAGAGTCTGAGCGCTTTTAGACAGAATGGCGCGATTTCCATGCATTTTTAGACGCTGTGAGCAGAAATCTATTTAGAGCACCTTATTGTATTATTTAAAATATCGATATTTGGCATCAGATATTGATTCTCGTATCGCATGGAGAAGAATCGCAGTATATCGCCTTATCGATTTATTGTCCCTCCCTAATATTATGTTCACGTTGTTCACTGCTGTTTTCCACTAAATTTATCCTTAGGGATGAATAAAGTGGCTAATATTGTCATGGATGGAATAAGTAAGCACCACCATAAAAAAGTTACAGTATTCCACATTCTTGACATTACTGTGGGATATAGTTTCATTAGTTGCGGTTGTAAGACTGTAAAGCCAATTTCAAAGACTATTCATAAAACATGTTAGACCAGGGGTAACCACACACGGTCTTGGAGGGCCGGTGTCCTGCAGAGTTTAGCTCCAAGCCTCCAACTTGCCTCAACACACCTGCCTTGAAGTTTCAAGTATACCAAGCAAGACCTTGATTAGCTGATTCAGGTGTGTTTGATTAGCGTTGGAGCTAAACTTTGCAGGACATCGACCCTCCAGGAACAAGTTTGGTGACCCCTGTATTAGATTAGATTAGATTCATTAAACCTTAATTAAGAATTTGAAGTCTCTTAAAGTGATACTCCACCACAAAATTAAAATGTTGTCATTAATCACATACCCCCATGCCGTACCCCAGAGCGTACGCTGCTTGAGTCCAGCGGATATTCTCCAAAATGGTGCTACGCTGAACCAGAGGAGACAAATTGTTGAATAAAGCCGTTCTTTTGTTTTCTTTGTGCAGAAAAAGTGTTTTCTTTGCTTCATAACAGTCAGATTGAACCACTAATGGCAGATGGAGTATTCTGACGATCCTTTTCATACTTTTATGGACCTTGACAGTGTTATTTACTATGCAGTCAATGGGACAGTCACAAGCCCCCTGGTTTTCATCCAAAATATCTTAAAATGTGTTCCGAACGAACAAAGCTTTTACAGATTTGGAATGACATGGGGGTAAGTGATAAATTATCGAGTATCCCTTTAAAGGAAATATAAAAAAATCTGAAGTGTTTTATTTTTTTATTGCTGCATACTATAGCTATATTAAAGCATTTCCATATGGATCGTATACATATTTGTCACCTTAATCTGTCTGTATTTTTTATTTACAATGCAGCTGATTTTTTTGTTGTTGTACTGATAGGCAGTATCAACATTAACAAAAAACTAATAAAAAAACACTGTAAATCAGTTCCAATAAAACACCCCTCAAAATTAATACAATTATTCTTGATATTTTGAATATTCAGACTAGTTTCTATATCAGTCAATAAATACATACATTGTTCACAGCACTCCAACACTGCACAATGTGACACTGAAAAGGAAATATGCTGTCTGCATACATATTCAGTTGTGTTACATGACAAAAAAGCCATAATGAGGACATAAATGCTTCACAATTGGCTTTTCCTTGTGAGTTATTGAACATCTCCAGAATATTCTTGATCCAGTTTCCATGATTAAGATTAAGGGCTTATTCTTCGGTTTGTGAATATGAAGGACAGATGTTATAATAAATAATAAAACCATTAAAAGGGGTTGCATATAAAGTTTTTAAAAGTTTTTACATTTTTAAAGAAAGCCAGTGGAGTTGAGTCAAACATATCAAGAGCTTTGCATAACACTGCACTGTATGGGGTGCTATAACAGAAGATCAAAAAAGAGCCTTGTAAAAGCATGCCTGGAGTTTGCCAAAAGCATTATAGTGACCCAATTTGCGATTTTAGTACGATGATTTAGTCAGAGATGTAGATACCTGCAGTAAATGGTTGTGGTGGTACATTATGCATTTTTTTGTATGTAAAGGCCAAGGCGTACATATTTAAACATAGATTGTATACATATTTATAATGCTTTTTTATCTTCCTAGATTAAAGCCTCCACTAAACTTATTCATCTCAGTTATCTAACCTTATCTGTTTCCTTCTTCCTGTAGACACTTCCCAGACAGCAAGCAGTGTTGAGCCAGATCCGGCCCACATCTGGCCCACATGGATTTCACACGGGCCAGATGTGGGCTGGATCTGGGCCAACATTATGTTGCTGTCTGGGATATTTTGAGTCATCTTGCACCTGCAGTGTGTCTCAGCTGGATGTATATTGTATTTGATTTGTTATAAGGGTCTTCACGTTTGAAAGGCACTTGTCCTGCTTTAAGTCATGCGCTCATCTTACGTAACCGCCAATGGATCATCTCAGCTCATGTCATCTAGAGGTTTCTTTATTTCTGTCACTCTGTGCTCTTTCCCGGTCTCAGTCTTTAAATTGTCTCATACGCAGACTCACACACAGCAGATCCATATGGTCTGGGTGATTGATCACTTTAATATGTATCACAGTTGATTCACTTCAGCTCATTCTGATTTTCCTCAGAGTGCGAGATGTAACATAAAAAATATAAATCAATGATGCCGAATGAAGACAGAAAACACTGAGGAGGAGAAAGAAGCCAATGATATATCATGCATACACACCAAAGAATAAGCTCTGTGAAGAGCGATTATGATCTCTTGTGCCTCTCCACACTAATACCCACAGGGTATACCAGTATATCTTCTATCCCCACAACTCAAGCCTTCATTCTTTTGATGGAAGTGTATAATAGACGATAGCGCAAGCCTTAGCACTTTTAGATTCAACAGTATCATGTTACAAACTCCTTCAAAAATTATCACCAAGTGCTGCACTAAAGATACAAACTCTATTTGTATGTTTTGTTTTATTTATCCCATGTCTGTTTTTTTTTTCAAATCTGAAGACTGCATAATTGAAAGACGTACCAAAATGTTGTGTCTTTTATCCCCAGACTAGTTTCAACTGTTTTTGTCTATACAATGAAAGTTAGCAGAATATATATATATATATATATATATATATATATATATATTGTGAGTGAATGATGACAGAATTCTAATTTTTGGGTGAACCTTTAGTCAATATAGACCTAAGTAAAAAAAAAAAAATGGTTTATAAATCTATTAATTTAAAAGAGAAGTTTCCCTGTGGTTTCCCACCTAATTAAACGCTCTAATATTTAACATTTACAAGCCAAACACAAACAAATAAATGTATTAATAGTATTGTAGGTGTTAATTATTAATTATATAATAATAATAATAATAATAATAATAATACTAATAACATCGTTATGGAATATTTAAAATATTTGACCATTTAATGGTATTATAGTGAGATTTCTGTTGATTTAATTTGTATAAATAAATAAATCATCTATTATTGTAATTATACTGTTAATAAATAATAGTAATAGTAGTAATAGTAGTAGTAGTAATAGTAATAATAATAATGATATTGAATATTTTACATATTTTACAGTGGAATAATCATATAGTTATATTTCTGTAGATTTACAGAATAAGAAGTACTGTTAATAATAATAATAATAATAATAATAACCAGTGTTGGTTACTTTAAAAATGTAATTAGTTATAGTTACTTCTCACAAATAGTAATTGAGTTAGTGATTGAGTTACATCATTATAAAAGTAACTAATTACCAGGGAAAGTAACTATTGTGTTACTTTTAAAAATAAATTCAAACATGTAAAATAACTTCTCCCAATACTCCCAATATTAAATATGTTAAATTAATGAAATGGACACTAAATAGAATAAATTATAAAACATTGTACGCTAATCTACACTATTTTAATGTTGCTGTGGGACAATGTGAGAGACACCTATCAAATTCAACATATTTTTGTAAATATTATCATTGCTATAGTGGAATAATAAAACGGTTTAGAACTTTTAATATTTATTGCACAGACCACAACTGGCCAACAAATAAGTCTAAATATAAATTATGCTTCTTAAGAAATATACCAAAAATAAATAAATAGGCCTACTAATAATAAATAATACATACACTCTTTGTAGTGAAAATTAAAATGATAAAACTGTCACACAACTTCACAACTGGTAGACATACTGTAGCTTACTTGAAGTATTTTCTTCCTCACAAAAGTAAACAGTTTAACAAGAAGTGCTCTCAATATAATACTGAACAATGTATCAATCTAATTTTAGTTGCTTTGATGTCATTGCTCCATCTCCTCCTTTGGTAGCGGAGCTCACGTTATCACCGGTGTTCTTAGCCACTATTTTTGTGGCGGCATGTGATGATGTGAGGTGCTTCTTTAGACTAGAATTACTTGCCACCGACGCGGAGAGACTCTTTCTTCCTGGGCATAAGTTGCACATTACATAAACATTCTTTCACTTCACCTCAACGAGTGAAAAGTAGTGTATACTTCCAGTTTGCAAAAGCTACCTTTGAAATCGTTGGACTTTCCATCGCGCTGACTCCTGGACTGGTCATTGATGTGTGCAACTGTGCATGTGCTTGTGTGTGTGAACACCCGCACTACACTACTATCTTCCTCTGGTTAGCAAACGATATAAATGTACTCTACATAAGCAAATCATCACGTTCTCAGACACACCACGTTCACAGACACACCAATCATCAGTGGTTATGTGTCCCGCTCCACCCCCGAACACACACACACACCAGAGAAAAACAGAAAAAAAGAAACAGAGAAGTCCTATGGCTGAGAGAGACCGTAATTTTCGGATGAAAACTGCTTCAGTGACCGTAATTATAGTAACGCTGCATTTTATTGTCAGTAACGGTAACGGCATTGTAACGGGGGAAACAGTAATTAGTTTGATTAATCATTACTGAATAAAGTAATGCCGTTAGTAACGCCGTTTATTTATAGCGCCGTTAGTCCCATCACTGATAATAACGACAACAATGTTATGGAATATTTTATAAATAATCACTTAATTTTATAAATAAAATTATTGTATAAATAATTTAAATATTTTATAAATAAGCGAACAATTATGTTTCCCCAATAATGGGCAAAAAACTCAATTTAATGTGCACATCTTTTTTAAATTAAGACAAATACTTTTTCACTTTTTTGTATTGTGTGTTGGATGATGCGCTTAAGACCAAAGTGACTGTTTTTCCACCAGCTTGCACGTACTAGCATACAAATTGAAAATCAGACTGAAAAATCATGAGTTGTTTTATTTTTTTTATATTTTTTTTTTTTGGTGCCGCTAATTCTGCATAAATTACACACTTCACCTTAGTCTCATGTAATGTAACATGTTGTAATTTGGATGTTAAGGTTCTAGCCTGATTTATGTGTGAGCATGCTAGCAGACCTCTGACTCGCTGAAAGCAATGGGGCAGATGGTAATCGGTTCATATTTCTGTGCTGGATATATGCTAATATGCCAGATTCCCTCTCAAGGCATGATGAGTATGTAGATGGATGATAGAAGATCTAATTATCTTGCTGTTGTGATACTGATCATAACCAGTGGGCTGGCACAGAGAAACTACCTTCACTTGATGCAATAATGAAACATTATCTCCTAGGGGGCATGTTTACGAATCCCTCTGATATGCACCTTTGCCCCTTTGCATTTTTTGTGGTCTCCTGGAGAGGCGTCGATGGCATGTGACATGTTGAGAATTTTGATGTATGACTTCAAGGTGCATTAGCATTGTCTGGACAAGCCCTTCTTCCTGTAAACAGCAGGTTAATGTCTCTCTATCCCTCCTCTTTTTATTTGGCTAAGTCTGACAACTCCGTCTCTGGTTTACTGTTGACATTTGCGTGGCGGCTTCTTCGTTTATCATCGGGGCCTGTGTGCCGAGAGCTTCGAGAAGGGGGGGGGATTGTAAGCTCTCATAAAGCCGGTGCGTTCAGCTGCTCTTCAGCAGATAGCTCTATCAAACCGACCCACCCCCTAAAATCCATCCATTTGAATCCATCTTCATAAAGCCGCCAAATCACAGAGAAGCGACAGAGTGGAATTGCTAACTCTAATACGTAATGTGCTACACATTGAAATTATGACTCATAAACACCATAAATGTCAATCTTCAGGTGGGCAGAAGACATTACGGCATGTTTTTCCAAGCATCCGTGCAGACTCGTGTAAACAAACAAGTACCCGCGCTCGGTTTGAGGCCTGACCGGAGGGATGCTGACACAGATACAGACGTCGTCTGTGTTTTTTTCTGGTGTATTTTCATGTTGCGCTGGTTCTCTCATGTACCTCAACATAGAAAAAGATACGGCTGTGGGAGAGAGGCCCCCGCTGCGTGGGTCTGAAAAAAGCACTAAAATAGTAAATATCAAAAAGCAGTTTCTGTAGATGCACACTGCACTGTCAGCAGCCCCTTTTTATCGTACACAATATCAGGTAGTAGTAGGCAAATGAAAGTCACTGTGTTTCAGAGAGGACTCAGCTAGTGCTTTCCACCCCACTGCTATTGCTGCCTTCATCGCTGAGACTCTGTTTTTGGCCAAAGACGAAAAGAGAAGCAGGCAAAATCAAAATAAGATGTTGCTTACTTTTTGTTTTAAATCTACAACCATTGAGAATTTGGTCCCACTTTATATTAGGTGGCCTTAACTACTATGCACTTACATTTAAATGAATCATTTGATGCAATGCACTTATTGTGTACATGCATGTTTTTACATTATACTTACATTTAAAAAATGACCTGCATGTAATTGCATCACAATTAAAAGAACCAAAGACTTAAACTACTTCAGTCTGTGTGCATTGAATTTATTTAATACACGAGTTCCACAATTTGAGTTGAATTACTGAAATAAATGAACTTTTCCACGACATTCTAATTTATAGAGATGCAGCTGTAGTCTCCATTTCTGTTCACTCCCCGCCGGTTATTAATGTTGCCTGTGTTAATGTTTGGTGGTGAATATGTTGGAATACCTGTTAATCTGTATATGATTATTAAAGGAGTGTTTGCACGGTCTTCTTCATATTGCACCTGATCTCACTCCATACAGCTGTGACATTATTGTTATTTAGTTTTGTAATTAATCAAATAATAAAGAAAAATGTAAATATATAAAGAAAAATTATAATGACTGGATCTGATACATGCTTATGACGTTTTTTTAAATTATTATAATATTATATAATATTATAATATTATTTTTCCCTGCAGTTGGTCTATCCATGTGTCTCATCCATGTTTGCTTGCTCACGTGTGGATTGCTTGGCATCAATTAGATGTGGAATGAGTAATGTTGTCTATTTAAAAAGAAAAAAAAGGTCTCAAATGCATCTTGAAGGACATTTATTCTTGATCTTTTCATAATCTAACAACCATCCAGTCTTTAAAAAGTGTCTAAGTGTAAATTCCTCTCTTTGTTTCTCATTTTTACATATAACACAGCCATTCATAGCTCAAGTCTTTTGAATGTAAAGTGGGGCTATGTTTATGGCACTTAAAACAACATTTTAATTGAAGTCGAAAGTAAAAGTTGTTTATTGTCATATGTACAGTACTGTACATGTACAGAATGCTTCTTCAGACACTATTATGACTATGTACATTTCTCAAATTCTGTAATTTTACGCTCTTCAGGGTGCAACGCTGTCTAAGTTTGTTTGTATTTGCGTGCTTGTTAACCTCCAGACCTTGAGTCATTGCAGGCATTTTTCCTACAAGGTCATTTAGATAACAAAGTGGTTACTGAGGGCCTTTGTTGAGCCCTATAGGAAACTTGTATTGCCTACTTAACCAGCAGCACAGAAGGACATAAAGTAACCCTGAATATGAATTAATGCTGTGATCTGTTTAGCATTAAAAACAGTTGATGCCTGTGATCCACTCTGTCACAGCAAATAGAAAGAGGTTTAGTGGGAGAATTAGTTTCAGTCAAAAATAAACGCACAGCACATTTATTTCAAGATTATGAATGGCATAAATGTCCACAGGCAAAACACTTGACAGCGGATGGATTGAATCGAGAGCACATGGACATGAAAATGTGAATAATATGTACAAACCAGTGAATTGGGGACTGTGAGATTTATATCGCATGCCATTTGTCAGGTGTTGTTTTTTTATGTGTTTTTTTTGCTTTGCTTTTTTGGGGTTGTGTTTTCTTTTGATATTTTGTATATGCTTATTTAACACACTGGACAAAACAATATGTAGTGCAATCCCTCCCAAAAAAAGTTTAATAATGTCTTTTTGATTTACCAATGAAGATCAGCGCAGTTGAGAACAAAAGCAAACTTAGTTATAGTTTACCATAAAGGGGAGTATAGATACAGAGGCCTCCATAAGTATTGGAATAGTAAGGACACAATTGCTCTGTTGGCTGTGGAGTCAAGACAGTTGCAGATCCCTTGCGCACAATCACAGCAGTGAGTCTGTGACCCATAGACATCACCAGACTCTTGGTCTCATCCTTTGAAATACTTTTCCCAGCCTTGAATGCAGCCAATTCCAATTGTCGCATGTTTTTGGTGAGTTTCTGCCTTTACTCTCCTCTTCAGCTGGTGAAATTCATGTTCAATCAGATTTAAATCTGTAGATTGACTTGGGCGATCTAAGACTTTCCATTTCTTTGTCCTTAATAAATTCCTTGACTGAACTGGAAGGGTGTTTTGGGTCATCGTCCTGATGCAATATGAAGCACTTCCCATTTTCTTGAATATTGGTAGGTAAGATGGGTTTGTACCCTTCCAAATTAATTCTGCTACTGTTATCATGCATTAAGTCATCAGTAAAGTTGAGAGGGCTTGTTCCAGAGACAGCCATGCATGCCCATGTCATGACAACACCTCCACCCTGCTTTACAGATGAGGCTGTATGCTTGGGATCATTTGCAGTTCCCTTTTTTCTCCGCACTTTTGCTTTCACATCACTTAAATCATAAAGGTTAATCTTTGTCTCATCGGTCCATAAACATAGTTCCAAAACTCTCCTGGCTCACCTTTTTGCTTTTTTGCAAACATTACTTTTGCCTTTCTATTTTTGGTGCTGGTCAGAGGTTTGAATCTTGCTGTGTAGCATCTGTAATTCTGTGTCAAAGTCTCCTGAGGACAGAAGTTGTTGGTGATTTTACAGACACATCGTTTAGGGTTCATTTTCACAGCGTTTATGATTTGTCTGTCATCAACTAATGTTGTTCTCTCAGCCGATCAGGAGTAGTTGGTTGCTGGTGTAGCTGGTGGTTTCCAAACTCTTGATTTATC
Source organism: Gymnocypris eckloni scoliostomus (assembly GCA_027564155.1). Taxonomy (NCBI): domain Eukaryota; kingdom Metazoa; phylum Chordata; class Actinopteri; order Cypriniformes; family Cyprinidae; genus Gymnocypris; species Gymnocypris eckloni. The sequence continues at coordinate 15,484,247 of CM050421.1, forward strand.
CATGCCCTCTGTTTTTTCTATAGCTCTAATTGACTTCCTCCTTTCTTTTAGCATCCAGATTGCTTACGTTTCTCTCAAAGTCAGCTCCTTCTTCTTCATCCTGGTTTGTGTGTGTCATCGTTGAATGCAAGATTCAGAATACAGAAGTAATGGATATATTTACATTCACACTTATGCATTTAGCAGACGCTTTTATTCAAAGCGACTTACAGTGCATCCAGGTTATACATGTTTTGTATGTGTGTTCCCTGGGAATGAATCCCAATGAATCTGGTAGCATTATATATAACTGATACGACACATTCCCTGCTTTTAATACCTGAATAATTAATGCAGTGGGACACAGTTGATCACTTAGAAAGGCTTGTGAGGCAACTGTTCCAATACTTATGCTCACATCAGATGGGGGGATGAACTCTAAAAGTGCTGAACTTCTTAGCTGGTAAAACATATATGTGTTGAATCACCCAATAATACAATGTGATATTCTGTAGTTGTGTCTCATATTAATCTTTTAATCATATTGTAAATGTATTGACTCCACAGCCAACAGAGCAATTTTGTCTTTACTGTTCCAATACTTTTGGAGGGCACTGTATATTATACACTGATGCCATTATGATGAATTGAACATATATGAATAAGTTGTGTCATTAACTAGTAATTGTATATATGGATGCATAAAGCAGATTTATATTCCCTCACCCACCCAATTACTGACATACAAATGTCTGAACACACTGCCCTATCAAGTGCACACCATTTTGATTTTGTTATCTATGGTAAAATAGCAATGGATCCTTTTTATGGGCCTCTTTTATGAATCCTCTGGGAAAGCTCAATTACACAGCTGTATCCACGAGTGACCTTGGAAGCTAATTTGTTTTTTTCCAGTTAACTACAAATCCAAGCGAATGGGCGATTACAGTGAGATAGATAAAGAAATGCTTATTTATTGTTTCTGTAATCTTCTATTATTTTCATTTATCTTAGCAAAGGCACAGGTGGAATAGGAAGGTCATTTTAGCTATTGCTAAATAATTAAAATTCTTATTATTTTAATAGTGATGTCAGTGGAGGTTCATGGCTTATTTCATGTTCAGATATTTTCCTGTAAATGTCAGATGTACTTGTGCTAATTTTAGAAATATCCTGTTCAATCGGGTGCATTTTGCTCTATGCGGTCTTGTTTGATTTCTTGAATGAGAGAGGATCATTACATATTGTTAAACAGTGCAATGTCGTGTTGCTTTAATCATTCAGTTAAGACTTTCGTTAACTTATATTTTGTTTCGTTTGCCCACGCTTTGTTGTCCTGTAATGGCAACAAAAAAGAGGTAATTCAGTTTCTTGGTATAATATATGGCGAGTAGTGTTACTCAAGGAACCTGCTTATATCATATTTATAGAATTCTGCAATTAAAAATAATGGTTTAAACTAATAGAAGCTACTTTTAGATTTACTTAAAGAAGACAAAAGAAAACCTTGTACCATGCAGTCACTCTTAATCTCATAGTAGAAGGACTTTTACGATTATCCTTTAAATATCTCTTAAAAGCAGAGTGCCAGAATGTGTTTGTTAAATGCTATTGGTCAAACTAAAAAACAAATCTAAATGACCAAATATTGACTGATTTATCATCTTGGCAAGTATATAATTTCATCACCACTACTTATGATGTCACGTCTGTATGTTTATAGCTTTATGCACCATGTTTTAGGAAGAGAACAGGGACAGACAATAACCATAGGATGTAGAAATGATTGAAGAAAAAAAAACGATTGAGGCCAGGGCTACTCCATCCAGAGGGCAATTTCTTTCAATCAGGGTCTATATTGTATTTTCTGTAAAAAAGAAAGTGAGGTGGCGAAAAAAAAAGACAGGAAGAAAGAAAAGTCTCCTCAAGATTTAACAAGACTGTGCCGTGGAGCCAAAGGGCATCTCATGAATAATGTATGACGGCGCAATGAAAATCAGTTCCTCTCCAAACTCTCTGACTCCTCCCCCTGCTGCTTTGGGGCCCTGGCCTTTTTTCTCTTCCAACCACATGTGCTATATGTTTCTCTTTTATTTATGCTTCATTTAAACATGTGTTACTATGACAGTGTTTGCACAACTATGTACATACAGTACACATCATCTTACATTTATATTTTGCTTTGCCATGGAGCTTTTATTATTATTTTTTATTCATGTTCTTTGTATGCCTTTATATGGCATGACAATGGAGAGAAAGATGAGAGTAGTTGGAAAGAAAGAAGAATTGTGAATGTGAAAGGATGCAGGGGACATGACAAGTTTGAGAAGATAGCACACACAAACCACCCAGTCTCTAATTTGTAGGCAAAACGTTTGTTAACTTTTCACTTACTTACTTACCTACATACCTATCTGTCTACCTACCAACCACGTATCCTGGAAATAACTTGTTCGATTGGGATATATATTTATTTGTATAGGCAAATAAATACAATTATTCATTTTATTTTAATTTAATTGTTTATTATTTTGGCCTATTTTTCCCCAGACTGACAGAATTTTAATTGTTTGAGGGTTTTTTATTTTGTTTCTTAAATCTGTGATTTGAAATAAAATCAGCCCTAAATAGTGTGTTAGCGCAAAATTAAAACGGTTATTTTACCCAAACATGAACATTCTGTCATTAATTTCTCACCCTCATGTTGTTCCGAACCGGTATGTTCATATTTGCTAACACAAATTAGCTTTCTGACCCTGCATGAATGCAACAATCATGTTCAAGTACCAGAAAGGTATAAGGAAATCAATAAAATAGTCCAATGGTTCAGCCTTAATTTTATATAGCTATGATAATACTTTTTGTGTGCAATGAAAACAAAAATAACTTTTTCCTTTCTTCCGTGTCAGTCTTTGACAAGTGTTCAGGAGAGCGCCACAACGTGTGATGCTGCTGCTGACGCAGGAGCCGTCGTTCTGTTGTAGAACCCGGATGCTCTGCGTCTTGTTTACAAGCAGAGGTACATGAAACAGTCTTCATAAACATGTCTGAAGATTTCGATAGATGATGACTTGCATTTTTTTGCCCATCCTTACTTATTCAAACCAGAATATACAGATGATGTACTGAGAGATGGACATTATATGTCAGAATGGCAGCTCCTGCGTCAGCAGCACTACACGCATGTGTCGTGATACTCTCATGAACGTGCGTCAAAGACTGACACGGAAGAGTGGAAAATGTTGAATACAATTTTTATTTTTGTTTTCTTTTGGCACAAAAAGTATTCTCGTAGCTTCATTAAATTAACGTTGAACCACTAATGTCAAATGGGCTATTTTAATGATGCCCTTACTACCTTTTAGGATTGTGATGATGAGGAAATTTTCCCACTGGTTAACCGACGTGTGATAACACGTGGTGGGGGGTTGTTTGAGTTTTTCCCTCTTTTCCTCGCTTTCCTTCAGTTTCAAATAGCTTGTAAAGGCTCAGTGCACATTTTAATTTCACTTTAAAATTAGCGATTCGATATCAAGCAGTTGTTTATTTTAGGTCGCTTGACTTTCCCTCACTTTCCTCTGCTTTTAAATAGCTTGTAAAAGCACCATACACATTTTACTTTCACTTTTACATCTGCGGCAATTCGGCTTCAATTGCTTGAATTCAATTCAAGCAACAACAAAATACAACGCAGAACATATAACTTATATTAACAAAATGAATAGAAATTCACCATAACATATGCCGAATATAAAATAACAAATACATTTTTAAATTGGTATAGATTGAGGAACAAATAATTATAAAACATAGACCGTTTATTAGCAAAATGATTAAGAAAGTTTGGAGGCACGGACTGCATACACCTTGATGTAAAATAATGGTATAAAATCACACAGTTGAATTAAAATAAAAAAATAGCAAATACTGTGGAACCAAATAAATGAGAAACAAATGTAAAAAAACATCACCTTAGATAAATGGCAGATCAACAGGCTTTTTAAAATCCAAAATATTTATTTTAAAACAAGCGCTTTTACATTTTGTTTTGAAACTCTTCTTCCATCGTCTTGTCGGTCTCACCTCACTCTTCTTGTCAGTAAGCTCGACTCACTCTCCTCACGTGATACAATAATCTGATCTGTGATGTGCGACTGTCGTTCGTTCGGTGTGCTGTATTGAGCAGCCGCGTTCAGTTTTAATTGTAGTTTCTGTTCTCTAACTGAACTAAATTATTTTAATTACTATTAAAATAAATCAAAATGACGGTGCGGGATGGTGCCGTGGTGGGCAAGTGACATAACCGGTGTTGCAGCTTAACACCGGTATCACCGCCAACACCATATATCGCAGCTAGCATACGACCTTTCTGGGCCTTGAATTTATTAGTTACATTGATATCTATGTAACTGTCTAGAAAGCTCTGATTTCATCAAAAATATCTTAATTTAAGGTCTTAGGTTTGGAACAACATGAGGGCAATTAATTAAAGAGTAATTAATTACATAATGTTCATTTTGGGTGAACAAAATTTTTTGGCCCAGTTAAGGTACAAAGTGGCCCATATCGATACCCTTAGAGAGAATTACAATTTTGTTTTTTGTCTTCAGCTTTCATTTCCACTCTCCATTCTTTTGACCTTTAGTCATTCCTTAAGGGCCAGAAATGTGATTGGTGATTGGTAAACTCAACAGGAGAGACATTGGAGACTCTAAGTGAATCTAATAGCAGTCCACAGCCAGCAGGATTAAACCACATGAAGGTCAAAGCTTTTGCCCATGCCGCGTTCTCTTCTTTCCTGATCCCTAATTCCCAGCTCTGGACTCAGTGGTTGGGAGTCTGATTTGTTTTGTCACTTCAGAGCGAGAGCACACTCTTTTCACACCCACCTCTCTCTCTCTCTCACTCTCTTATGATTCACAGTCATTAAAATACTGGAACTTTGGAGCTTTAAAGTCACCCTGACCCATGCTCAGCCACCGGGCCTGAGCAGAATATAAAGCAGCGGAGTGATTGATCTGCTTAAGTATCTGCAATTAAGCCGCCACTGTGTGCGAGACAAGCGCTGTGCAGTGCCACATATCCCAAAATCAACCTCTACCACTGCAGTCTGCAATCAAACACGAACGGCAAGCGGAGGGATCGAACATAAAAGATTTGAATCACATCTTACCACATTTTCAACCCCTCTGTTTGACCAGCGAAAACAGAATCTGTGTTACGCCATTTGGCTTGTCAAATTTTGTTAAGTTCCAAGTTTAGCCAGACGACCTCCAGGTGGGTCGAGTCTTGGGCCGATTAACCTTTGTGGTGATATTTATTTGGATAGTGATAAACTGAGTGCCGACCCTATGTCCGTGAGAGTCCCATGCCCTTGACTTCCCTGCTCCGATGCTATATACATTTTCGATTAATCTAAAAAAGTTCATTGGATGGGATCAAGAAATCATTTAAAGCTGCACTCACGTCTGGGCAAAATCTAATACTAAGAACGAGGGTCGAAGCGGGTATTGAACTTGCAGTGATACTCTTAAAGCGTCTTCCATCAATCCATGTTTGACTTGCAGACCTCTTTGCCAGGTGCAAATTGTTTCTCTTAAAAAGAAAGGAAATAAAAGAGTGAGACGGGGTGACGCCAGGGTCGTCAGGCTCTTTTCAGCTTGCCTTAATAGCATATTTATGAGGGCTGTAATCTATAATTACATTTTCGATACCACCCCTGTTCTGTTACTTACACGATCCTGATCCATTCCCTGGTATAATCACTATACGTTAATGGGGGTAACTTGAGCCGGAATTGCTTTTTAACTCAAATGGACATCTCAATTGCTGCATTGCGGTATGGACATGAGAAAGAGAATGAGAGTGATTCTTTAAAATTATTACAGGTGTAGAGAAACAATGGGGAAGTGTGTTTTATGTGGTTGACTTGCTCTATCATTGTTACTACTTATGTACCCATGTTTTGTGCATGTAGCTTAACTTATGAACATGAATACTGCCTGGTTAACTCTATTATACACATAATCTCATTGTGCAGGTCTAGCTTTAGTTTAAACTCATGTCCATGAGTGCACTTTCAAGTTACCGCTGTAGTATTTCCTGTTCGGTGACTGTAGTCCATCCATCATATTGACCTGGGAGATTTCCATCTGGGGGTTTTCAGCTCCAATGAGGCACCTGTGAGATCATTAAATCTGTGTGAATATGAATGGGAATGGGATAAAGGTCAGCATGTGTCTCATTTTAATTTTTCTACTGTCAATCAAAAACTTTAATGATTTATTGATGGAGATGCTTAAATGTTATTTTAAGTGGTCTTCTGACAATAAAAATGTAATTTGATGAATGGGAAATATTTGTATGTGTACTGTATGTTATAGCCACAATTTGACATACTATTTTAGTGTTAGATCAAATGTAATGGTTGTTTAATGAATGAGACAGTCTTCTGTGGGCAACTGATGCATTACTGTATAGCCACAATTTTATATAAAATTTTAACTGTTAAAATGATTAAGATAATAATTTTATTCAAATTAATAATACTGGGAAAAATAAATATCAATATATATAAATTAATATATACATGCTGAATCAAACGTACTGCGTTACTGGTTTTATTTTAATTTTCATTGTCAAGATAAAGTTAGTTGATTTGTCATGTTTTTATATCTCAATACCTGGTTCACTTATTATGTGACATTACAATATTTCATAGTAATTGTCTTTTTAAAGCATATTTGGAATCTTTTTCTTGATGTCTGCATGAGAGCTTCACTTTTTGAGAATTGTGTTTGTTTTAGTATAATCTGGCAAGATTTAAAAATATTGACGTGTTTTCCTCAGCTTTGGTTTAATTGGACATAATTATGAAGAATATATGTTTCTTGTGGTAGAGAAAACCCTTGGCTAAGGAGTTGACACTCATTTTAAAGATGATTAAGAAGAGTGTATTCATATTTGAACAAAGCTTCTGCAGCCGTCTTACAAATCACAGTTCTATACAGCGAAAACAACTTTTCAAACAACACTATTTTTATTATGGAAAATATCTTGAGATCTTGCTTTAAGAAAGTGAATGGGGTGAATGAGAAAAATAATGAATTCTAGATGAATAATAGAGAGATATGAATCCATACTGATGTGTGAAAACAGAAGTTCGGTGTGACCCATGTATATCCACCTGTTCCAGTAAGGGATCTCTATATCGGAACAAAAGCTTGCAATAATGCAATAAAAGATACAATCTGCACCGAGCCTCACTTAATCTGTCCGGTGGTTGCCATCGTAAATCAAGTCTAATGTCATGTGACAAGTAGTCAGAACTCAACGCCACTTCCATTATTCCGGCAGGCCTCAAAGGAAAAAGGGGCTAGATAATTGGGGGGGATAGTAATAAATAAATAAATAATGTGCTTGAGAGGATGAAAACTAATTTCATTAAAGATTATTTTACTTTTTAAAAGGAAGGAAAGGATGTGACGGCCAAGTATGGTGACCCATACTCGGAATTTGTGCTCTACATTTAACCCATCCAAAATGCACACACACAGCAGTGAGGAGTGAACAAACACATCCACCCACACACACACACACACACACACACACACACACACAGTGGACAGCCATTTATGCCCGGGCAGTAGTTGGGGGTCCGGTGCCTTAACTGCCTTGCGTGCAATACATTTATGAAGCTATTATTTCAGCTTTGGGGAATCATTTATTAAATATTCAATATTGCTTTGATTGAAGTGATATTAATCTTTAACTTATGATTTATACTTTAATAATGACTTGTCCAGCGACCATTAACATCAGTATATCTTTAACAATTTAGTTTATCTTGCTTCGTGGCCAACGACAAAACAAATATAATTAGTACTTTATCAAAATTTAGCTAAGTAACGCGATCTTTGGCAAATCGTTTAAAACTTGAAAATCACACAGCCCAAGACATCATTCTTTATAAATGAAACAAGGTTTATTTGCTAACTGTTATTCTACAATACTACGTTAAACGTACTAAAACACATATACACACAAAAACATACGCACACATAAGGAGTTTTGTGGTTTGAAGAGGTTTTAAGGCTAAAAGGAAGATCACAGCAGAGACTTTGCTATATTTACTGCATACAGGTCAATTCACCAGCAATGAGTTGTCAGCTGATCTGGTGTTTCCGCATGTTTCCTGGAAACCTACGGATGCTGGTTGCGTGATGTCACTGGGGAACCCCTCTCATGATTGGCGGTTGCCTGGTTCCTTTGGGACGTGATGACGCTGTTAGGACATTTGTTTAGGGTTCTTACAGCTTCAGGCGTTAAAGTTCTTTAGTGAGACCTTTGTCGAAGTCTTTGAGTTCTTTAGGTTCGTCAGACTGATGTAAAGGTGGTGATCGAGCATGATCAAATGACGAACCCGAAGTTCCAGCGAGCAGTGAGCGAGAGCAAAAAGCATAATGAACAAAGTTTTTTGTCCATTTTAAACGGCCCGATTTGGGTCCACCCACGGGTGGCTGTTCCAATCAGATTGTTCTTGTGGGGCGGAGCCCCGCCCCGCACGGCTTCTTTCTGTGCCTACATTATCTGATAGTCAATTTATCACTTGAAAGAAAATACCTCTAATAACTTATAAAAGTATTCATCATTTGTACGATGCTGAGAATCGACATATAGTTCACACCAAATTGTTGCATTTATCATGAACAAATCTAATTCAACATATTTCACACACGTTCATAGCTTTTCCTGCTAAAACATAAAAAGGGTTCAGATTAAAGATTAGAAATAACACATAATGCTTATAGAAGTCAAAATACAACCTTAATATATATATTGTCTCTCAAGTATATTGCTTTAATAGCAGCAGGAATTATTAATAGTCTTTTAGCATAAAGTCCATTACAGTTTGCTCGTTCTTTGTCTGCACAAGAACGAGACAGAGCGCACATTCCCTTGGAATGTAACAGAGAAACGGAGGTGTCTGGGGTCAGGAAGTCACTTTGGGTGTGCATCTGCAGAGCTTCTTAGCTCAGATGTCTGATCGTAAAACAGTCTTGCATTATTGAATTATGCATTAAATGGTGATCCCGGACCATTTCCAGAAAGAGAGTTATTTTTTCCTGTTTTGATTGAATTATGGTTAAGTGATACGAACCAACAGTGAGGTCCTGTTCTTGAATACATCCCAGATGTTCTTCTAAAATTTCTCCTGGTTTTTAGAAATCTCCTGAGATAAGGAGATTTTAGGGCAGGAAATCGACCAGCCAGTTCAATGAAGATCGATCATGTATTAAATATAATGACTTGCAAATGCTGGAGGACAAGTTCCTTAGAAATGTGCTGTGTTGAGATTATTTGTTTTGTTTCCTCTCTCAACGGCACTACAAGGGTCTCACCTCAGTTGTGGTACTGAGGGTGGAAGAGAGCGCTGGACATTCACTCCCCCCTCCTACATTCCCTGTTTGGCCTGAGACTCAAACCCGCGACCTTTGGGTTACAAGTCCGACTCTTTATCCATTAGGTCACGACTGCCCCTTTTTTAACTATTGTTTTAAATGTCTCATAACTTAAATAATATTATAAAATAACAATAACTTGACATTCCATAAATAGCTTAAAATTCACTAAATTTGCTACTGTATGTTAGTTTCAGGTTTTGTTTTGTATATATATACAGGTGCTGGTCATATAATTAGAATATCATCAAAAAGTTTATTTATTTCACTAATTCCATTCAAAAAATTTTACTTGTATAATGTATACATTCATTCCACACAGACTGATATATTTCAAGTGTTTATTTCTTTTAATTTTGATGATTATAACTGACAACTAATGAAAACCCCAAATTCAGTATCTCAGAAAATTAGAATATTGTGAAAAGGTTCAATATTGAAGACACCTGGTGCCACACTCTAATCAGCTAATTAACTCAAAACACCTGCAAATGCCTTTAAATGGTCTCTCAGTCTAGTTCTGTAGGCTACACAATCATGGGGAAGACTGCTGACTTGACAGTTGTCCAAAAGACGACCATTGACACCTTGCACAAGGAGGGCAAGACACAAAAGTTCATTGCAAAAGAGGCTGGTTGTTCACAGAGCTCTGTGTCCAAGCACATTAATAGAGAGGCGAAGGGAAGGAAAAGATGTGGTAGAAAAAGCGTGCAAGCAATAGGGATAACCGCACCCTGGAGAGGATTGTGAAACAAAACCCATTCAAAAATGTGGGGGAGATTCACAAAGAGTGGACTGCAGCTGGAGTCAGTGCTTCAAGAACCACTACGCACAGACGTATGCAAGATATGGGTTTCAGCTGTCGCATTCCTTGTGTCAAGCCACTCTTGAACAACAGACAGCGAAGTGTCTCGCCTGGGCTAAAGACAAAAAGGACTGGACTGCTGCTGAGTGGTCCAAAGTTATGTTCTCTGATGAAAGTAAATGTTGCATTTCTTTGGAAATCAGGGTCCCAGAGTCTGGATGAAGAGAGAGAGGCACAGAATCCACGTTGCTTGAGGTCCAGTGTAAAGTTTCCACAGTCAGTGATGGTTTGGGGTGCCATGTCATCTGCTGGTGTTGGTCCGCTGTGTTTTCTGAGGTCCAAGGTCAACACAACCGCATACCAGGAAGTTTTAGAACACTTCATGCTTCCTGCTGCTGACCAACTTTATGGAGATGCAGATTTAATTTTCCAACAGGACTTGGCACCCTAAACTGCGTCCAGGAGGACTGATGCACTACAGCGCCATGCTGGTCAAACCGCAGTATTGCAGGATCTTACATTGGGTCATATGAGATCAAACGATTACTCGACAACAGAAATATTTGTCGACAATTGTTTATTGTCGACATTGTCGTTACTTAAAGAAAACCCCTTCCCATTTCATGCTGTCACCACATGGAAGAGAAATGTCACAAGACCTGAGAAATAAATTAATTTCTTTATACAAGAAAGGTGAAGGCTACAAGAAGATCAGCAAAGGTTTACTTATCAGTCAGAATACTGTAGCAAAAGTGGTACAAACATTTAAAAAAGATGGAACTGCAACCATCTTTCAGAGACGTCCAGGTCATCCACGGAAGTGGGGAGCATCTTCTGATGAGAAAGGTTGAAGAAAATTGACATGCAAGTTCACTGCAGTTATCTAAAGAAGTAGAAAGCCAAACTGGGATGACTATTTCCTGTGACACAATACAAAGAAAAAATGCATGGTGCCTACAGTGAAACATGGTGGTGGCAGTGTCCTTATGTGGGGCTGCATGAGTGCTGCTGGTGTCGGGGAGCTGCATTTCATTGATGGCATCATGAATTCACAAATGTACTGCTCTATATTGAAAGAGAAGATTCTACCATCACTCCGTGCCCTTGGTCGTCGTGCACTTTTCCAACATGACAATGATCCTAAACACACATCTAAGGCCACTGTTGGATTTCTGAAGAACAGGGTGAAAGTGATTCAGTGGCCAAGTATGTCTCCTAATCTGAACCCAATCGAACACCTATGGGGAATTCTGAAGAGACAAGTTGAGCATCACTCTTCATCCAACATCCAATCTCTAAAAGAGGTAATTCTTGAAGAATGGAAAAAGATAGATCTGGCAAAAAGTCGCCAACTTGTTCATTCCATGCCTAGAAGACTTGGTGCTGTCATTAAAAATCATGGAGGCCATACAAAGTATTAGATTTAGTAGTTTTTGTTGTGGGGTGAACTCATTTTTGCATCACCCTAATTTGAGTAAAACTGAAAAATGTGTAATCTAAGTGTAATGATAACATATAATATATATATTGTTATAAGGGAAACAGGTCAATTTAGCTCAAAGGGAATCATTAATGATTTTATAGGGAATTTGAACAGACTCACTGTTTCACGGCAATTCACTGAACAAGCCGTATAACAAACTCTGCACTGGATATTAAAATCCCAAAATATAGTGAAAACACTATTAAATAGCACAGTAACACAATCGACAGATTAAGGCATTAACTTATGAGCACAAAACACAAGATATTTCTCTTTTCAATATAAACAAGACTTTATTTATATAATGCTAAGACATGTAAACTAATCTACACATGAACACAAGCATTCACACATTCACGCGTTGCAGAAGAGAGAAAGTGAGGAAAGGATTAGATTAAGAGAATGAGAATTTGATATCACGTTTACAGCAATATGTGCAATTGCATAAACCTGAACAACCATCAATCACATATTTAACACTCGCATTGACTTTTCAATGAGGCTAAAATTACACCAGTTCCAGCAAGAGTCTGGGGTTTGTACTTGCGTAGCTTTTGTGTTTCAGGATTCCCTTTGTCCTCCGTCTTTGCAGGAAAGGGTTTCTCCGAAGTCACTGATTGGCTTAGAGTTCAGGAGTCGTTGAAGTGGGCGTTGGCTGGTTTTGCAGAGTCTTGGGCTTGTCGTCTTTGGCAAACGCAACTTAGCACACGAACTCAACGGAAAGAAAATAAACTAAAGTCAAAGAATAAAAGGATGTAAAGAGGCTAGGTGGCTTTTCTTCTCATCATGGTAGCAACTGGCTAGGTGTGGTCCAGAGCACATGGCGAGAGAGAGAGTTCATTTTTCCGGAGAGAGAGAGAGAGGAATCCAAGAGGACGGAGCATTCAAGAGCGCGAGGAGAAGTTAAGAGAGAGTTAAGAGAGGTGTGTCCTGGGTATTTAACCTCGGCCTTTTTGACACCTCCCAATGGTTGTCTTGACCAATTAGGTCCTATGCTGGAGCGGCTGCTGCTTTGTTGCTCCACCCACTTAATAAATTAACATGTCATGGCCAGTCACATTGCCCGAATTTTACATTCTCTTGCAAAATATCCTTTTGGATGTGGTTTCTATAACCAGAATATGATGCATTTGACAGGAAATCAATTAAAAGAAATGTTCAAAGCTGGAATTATCACGCTCATACATACTAAACATGACATTAACCCTTAAGGCTTAGCTAGTCAATACTAATTAAAAGCACGATAAACACAATGATTAAAACAAGGATATTCCAAATTGTGGGTCACATACATAATATGCAGTTATGCATAGAAATGATTAGTTTCATTAACCATGAGAATTAAAGTATTTTAAGATGATTCTACAGTTTTTGTGAACCCAGGAATTTTAGCCTTTGTCCTCGACGCCTGGTCGGGGTGTATTCAGGCGGGCTGGGGGTCTGATTTATGACTTTCTGCTGTTGTCTTGTGGAATTCGGCTCCTCATGTTTCAACCATGCTTGGATCGAATCTTGATTTGTCTGATTTGGTCCTTGATATTCTACATAAGTTATATTATTAACCTTACTTTCATGTTATAAGTTAAACAGATGTTATATTAAACTTAGTCTTGTCAACATTTTGGAAATGTTTTTTGTGTTCATTGAGATATTGTTTAAAATTTTACTTTTCAAAGGGGGTGTACTCATTTACGCTGAGCACTGTATATGTATATATATATATATATATATATATATATATATATATATGTATATATACAGGGCTCGAATTGAGGGGATGCCTGGTCGAAAAAAATGACAAAAAGCATCGCCTCTGTAAAACTACCATCCCCTTTGTATTATTAATTTTTTGTGTATTACGTAAAACGTATGCACATGAAATGTTAAAATGATCTACTTATGATAATTTACGAACTAAATAATGGCAATTGTCCAATCAGAACTTGGTACTGTAACAAGCTGCGCACATGCAGAAGCAATGTCATAATTTTTCAAGAAAAATGTTTAAAGCGCACATTTTTAGGTTCTTTAAAAAGACAACAACAGAAGGTATGATTTTTCCTTGATTAGAATTTAAAAACATTATCCTGACATAACTATCCACACACACACATAATGACACACACAAATGTAATAATTTGTTACATTTATATAGCGCTTTTCTAGGCACTCAAAGCGCTTTACATAGAAGAGGATCTCCTCATCCACCACCAATGTGCAGCATCCACCTGGATGATGCAACAGCAGCCATATTGCGCCAGAAGGCCCACCACACACCAGCTTACTGGTGGAGAAGAGACAGAGTGATGAAGCCAATCAGTGTATGGGGATGATTAGAAGGCAATGATGGTCAGGGGCCAATGGGCGAATTTGGCCAGGATGTCGTGGTAACACCCCTACTCTTTTTCGAAGGACATCCTGGGATTTTTAATGACCACAGAGAGTCAGGATCTCGTTTTAACCGAAGGACGGTGCTTTTTTAAAAAGTATATTGTGTCCCCGTCACTATACTGGGGCGTTAGGACCCACACAGACTGCAGGGTAAGCACCCCCTGCTGGCCTCACTAACTCCTCTTCCAGCTGCAACGTAGTTTTCTCAGGAGGTCTCCCATCCAGGTACTGACCGGACTCAAAACTTCTTAGCTTCAGTGGACAACCGGTCTTGGGTTACAGGGTGATATGGGTGCTGGCTACATGGCTGCTGGATTCAAGTGATTTACAATAGCTCTGTCTTTAAGGATCATAGCTAAATAATGCTATATCATGTAAACAAACAATAGTTATAGTGAATGTTTGGTTTTATGTAATTACTTATATGTAGGGTGTTTGTGTATTCAGGGTGGAGGTTCATGCCAAGCAGAAGACCATAGCTGTAAATCCACCAATCAAAGTAATGATACCATATTCTTCTCTTGAAGTTTCAGCACTGTGGACCTGAACGGTCTTTGGAGAGCGAGTTGGCCAATCCCCTTATGAATATATTCTGTCAGTCTTGTTCCTTCGTCCCATGAGAGCACTGGGCCTGTTTCAGTTAATGAGCCCCAACTGCGCTAATGTGTGTTAAAATAGGACTTTGTGATTCCCTGATGCTCTAGCATCACAGCATTATGACAGGCACCGGTGCATCAGTAGCACTGTGGTACACTTCATTCTCCATGATTACACCCTTGGGCTTCAAGCATCGACACTACAACAGGTCCACACGCCTGACATTCGAGGGAATATACTTTCTCTACAGCACTGTGAGAGAACTCATTCACTCCGATTAGACTCACTGTGTCTCCTTGACCACTGTCATTGTTGTGTGGGAAAATGAAAAATGGGCAAAGCACATACTTGGGCTTTCAAAAGGATGGCATTTTCATGTGAGATGTGCATGAAAAGAAACTGTTTTGCTCTGTGCCAGTTCTCTTGTTTGCCATCTTAAACACAATGTGGCTCAATTTGGCTCATCTGTAATGAAAAAGCTATTTTGGCTTTCAGCCTCTTTGTTATTATAGGGTACATAAAGTAGTTTAGGGGGTGTTTTGTTGTATGTGAGTGGAATTACTAGAATTATAAAATGTGAATCAGTCAGTAATGGGCATGTATGGTAGACACTGAACAGTTACAACCTCATTTAAATATTGCAGCACCTATATCTTGCTCCAAACCTATAAGACTTTATTCAATATTTGCTACACAATTTAAGATACTTTTAATCAAGCCTGTTTTTGTACCTACATTGAAAGTCCAGGTAACTAAGCTAACTTTGAAGATTCAAAAAGGCATGATAAAACGAATCCATGTGAATAAAGCAGGTTAAATCAAGTTGTGTGACTAGCTCCAATCACTTTATAGTATCAACTGAGCTATAAATTATAATTTAGGCCTTTTTAACATCTAAATAATGATCAACACACATACATAAACCGTTTTCTTTTTTTCTCATTTTCATTTTCTTTTCACTTTCTTAATTATTTGACAATGGCTAGTTTAATAACAGCAGGGCTTCAGCGCTTGAGAGCCACAGTCCTGCAGATTTTAGGTCCAACTTGAGTCAAACACACCTGTCTGTAGCTTTCTAGTGATCTAGTGGAGATATGTATTATCTTGTCCAGGTGTATTTGATTAGGGTTGGAGTGAAACTCTGTAGGACAGTGGCCCTCCAGGACCGAATCCCAGCCCTAGGTTACAGGGTAGTGATAGACCGGATGCTATATCTCAGTGGTTTTCAAACCTGTCCTACAAGCACACCTGCCCTGCACGTTTTTGTCTGTCCAAGCTGCAACATAAAGAAAACAAGCCGCAACACAACAAACTTACCAAAGCACATTGAAAACAAGCCACAATTCCTCAAAATTAGCACAACACAATTAAATTAGTTATATGCATTGTGCTGTGGCGATTTTGTTGTGTGCGTTGTGGATATTTCATTGTTTTGTGCACTACTGTGCCACCATAGCCAATAATGTTTTGCACTGAAATGTTTTGATTGGCAATCGTATTTCGCTTCAGGTGCTTTCGTTTGCAAAAAGAGTTATAGTGCTAGTGACTCGTTCTGAGCTTAGTTAAAAAATACTTTATTGCATCAGATGTGCAATAAATGGCAAACGTGGACTAAGCTCTCGTAAACTATTCATACATCCCCATACATCTGTTTCTTTCTCTCTCCCTCCCTCTTCAGGTCTGTCTTTCTTTCTGCTTGTAGAGCTTGTTGAGCCAAATCTGACATTTGGTAAATACTGCAAGAATGAGCTTATGTTTCTTTGTCAGACAACTTTCTGTTTTCTTCTCAGCTTATGCGATTAACGCTCACTACAATAAAGAAGCTGTCCTACTGTGCTTGTCTTATCTGAGTAATTAACAATAATTCTGACAATCCCAAGACCTGAGCATTGGTACATCTAAGCTTTGGGCATGTGGGTTGTTATTGAGCAAATCATACAGAGGGGATAAATATATATATATATATTATTATTATTTTTTGTAAGGATCTTTTTCATATGTGGATGATTACACAAGCTAATTACTTTAAAACTGGTGTGTTTTATGTCTGTCGATGTTTGTTTGGTTGATGTGTTGTTGGTTTACTTCTGCAGTTTTAAATTGTTTGACTCCATGTGGTTGTGAAATATGCTCGCACTTGATGTTTTTCTTTCCTCTTCTGTGGGTTAAAACAATAGTTTACTCTAAAATTAAATACTATCAGCATTTTGTTGTTTTAATCCCTAATGACTTGGTTTCTTCTGTAAAAAAACAACAGGAGAAGTTCTGAGGACTGTGATGGTTGCTAGATGTAATTACAAGCTTCAAAAAATGACCTACAATTCTGTCTGTTCATCATGCTAAGTTATCGAATGGTTTCAGATTCCTTGGAATATAGTGCATGAGTCACTTGGACCACTTTTATGGTGCTTTGTTGAAGCTTGAAATACTCAGTTCTTTGTAATTGCATGCTTTGCTTTAGTGTTCCATTGAGAAAGAAAGAAAAAAGTGAACTACACTCCATAAATCCTGTCTTCTTTTCAATATTACAGGTTTACTGGTCCAAACCTGCCATCACCCATCATCAGCAGCAAGAACTGGCTGAGACTTCACTTCACATCTGATGGAAACCACAAACTGAAAGGCTTCAGTGCTCAGTATCAAGGTATGATACTTCACCAGGCTGTCGTGGGCCTGGTGCCTTTACTCGTGTCTATGTAACAAGACATCGAAACAGCCTAGGGGTTCTAGCTGTCAAGACTGAAGAGACTGAATATGGAGAGATGGAGAAAGGGAACGGCTAGATATATGCCGGACCTTATTTACTGTACATTCTACACAGCATCCTGCCCATCGCTATATTGTTTGTGTTTTATTTCTTTTTTATCGTATTGATTATTTATAATATATACAAATAATAAATTGATTCTGTGGGGGGTTACTGGGGGTTACTGACCACAGGCTTTTGGAGAGAAAAAAGTGTTTTACATTTTTTACTAAAAGTAATTTACATTAAAACCCGAGTGTTAACACATTTTACCATATTTACATCGGTTTTATAGAGTTTTTCCCTATAATCAGTGAATGAAACGTGCAAAGAAGTGCAGATATTCACTGTAGGCATACCACACCTTTTCTCAGTAGTAATTGTGTTCCCTGCCGTTTTCCCCTGGCTGCAGTTAGAATTAAAGTCATACTATTTGAATCATCTTGGTTAAGTGTTAATTCAGTTAAAGTTCATGAATAACCCCAACTCCTAACACGTAGAGATATACACACACACACACACACACACACATGTTGTTTTTTATGGTTTACGGGGACTTTCCATAGGCGTAATGGTTTTTATACTGTACAAGCTGTATGTGCTATTGCCCTACACCTACCCTACACCTAAACTTAGCCCTCACAGGAGACGGTGCATTTCTATTTTCCCTCAAAAAAACTCACTCTGTATGATTTATAAGCGTTTTAAATTATGGGGACACTGAAAATGTCCTCATAAATCACCTTCTCCTTGTAATACCTATGTCATACCCATGTCATTATACAAATTTGTGTCCTCATAAACCACATAAACATGCCCACACACACACACAAACACACACACACCAGCTGAGCTACTAGCAGCACTCTCGTCACATTTAAGTTAAAAGGTCACCACTCAAAGGAGATGAGCAGAGGAACGGGATTAGTCAGCTCAGCTACTGGACACAAAGACGGAATCTGCAGGAATTCCACCTCTTCCATAAGCAGATCAGAGTGATGGGATGGGATTACAGGGCTAGAGTTTGGAGAATGGGCAGACTGGTTAGAGACGATAGAAAGGCAACAGCAACTCAAATAATCAAGAAGTGAAGAATACCATCTCTGAATGCAAAACACGTCGAACCCTGAAGCAGATGGGCTACAGCAGCAGAAGACCACACCGGGTGCCGCTCCTGTCAGCTAAGAACAGGAAACGGAGGCTACAATTCACACAGGCTAACCAAAATTGGGCAATAGAAGATTAGAAAAACGTTGCCTGGTCGGATGAGTCTCGATTTCTGCTGCGACTTTCAGATGGTAGGATCAGAATTCGCGTAACGTACATGAAAGCATGGGTCCATCCTGCCTCGTCTCAACGGTTCAGGCCGGTGGTGGTGTAATGGTGTGGGGGATATTTTCTTGGCACACTTTGGGCCCCTTAGTACCAATTGAGCATCGTTTAAACGCCACAGCTTTCCTGAGTATTGTTGCTGACCATGTCCTTCCCTTTATGACTACAGTATACCCATCTTTTGATGGCTACTTCCAGCAGGATAATGCAACATGTCACAAATATCAAATCATCTCAGACTGGTTTCTTCATTGTTCATGTTAGTTCACAGTGCATTAATGTTAACAAACACAACTTGTGGTTTTAATAATGCATTAGTAAATTATATAATTAACTAAGATTAATAAATGCTGTGTACCTGAGGTCAACCAGGTACTGGGGCTGTAATATTTACATGTGGTGTTAAGAGTCCTGTTCATTTTAAATATTGCGGTTATCGCCAATACCAGTATATTGTCAAACACTAAATTAACACGAGATTTATAATTGTTGCTTTGAATATCACGGTTATCGTCAATACCGGTATATCGCGACACCCCTAATACATATAAATATACATATTATATATATATATATACATACACTCACCGGCCATTTTTTAGGTACACCTTGCTAGTAGTGCTGCAACAGACGATTATTTTGGTAATCGATTAATCTAACGGTTATTAGAACAATTAATCGACTAACCATCGATTATTCAGATTACTTCTCTGATTAATCAGTAGACTTTGATTGATTATTCAGCTTTGGCATTTAGTTAAAATATTAAGTTATACATGAATAGTTCAGATGCAAAAGTATTTTTTTTTTTTAAATAAATGCCTACAAATGTTGTTTTGCTAATGTTTATTTCTGTATTATTGATAAAATTACTGGAGAGATTTAAAGTCATTTCACTTTAATGGCAATGTATACGTAATTTTCTATGCAATTCAAGTGAAATAACTGAACATAAATATAGGAGCATGAGAAAAATGCACATTTTAGAAGAAAAATCCAGACGGCACATAGAGGCTTTTGCATCTGATCTCTTCACATATTCTAACATAAATAAAGGTCACCTCAGCATTAGAAAATAATTTCATGTAGCCTAATAATTACAATTATTATACAATTAATTGGTAAAACTTTACAATAAGGTTAATTAGTTAACATTAGTTAACATTAACAATACTTCTACAGCATTTATTGATCTTAGTTAATGTTAATTTCAGCATTTACTAATGCATTTATAAAAATCACAAGATGTGTTTTTAAACATTGGTAAATGCACTGAGAACTAAATTGAACAAACAATGAACAACTGTATTTGCATTAACAAAGATTAATACATACATTTAATAAATGCATAGTTAATTCATGTTAATTAATAAATTAACTAATGTTAACAAATGACACCTTATTGTAAAGCGTTACCAATTCCTTATGCAAACTGATGTATTTGTCACACAAAATGAGATGACAGACAAGGACACTCTCCCACTATTGAATTAGCTACGTGAATAAGTATCTGAATGACATCAACATTCTGCCAAACATCTTCTTTTGTAAGTCATATTAGATAAGAAACAAAATAAAGGTAAGTGATAAGATGCTTTGGAAAAACTATTTTATTCACAACATAATGTCTTAAAATACCTTATAGGCTTATGATAACCAAAACAGTCCTTAGCTAGATCAAGCTTTGATCTCTGTAAAAGCAAACTATCACTTTAATTAAAAAATGTTTTCCCTCTAATAAAAATATTTTATCATTAACGTTAGGTAGCTGGAGCGCTGCTTTATAACAAAATACCAAGTTGTAATTCTTACTGAAAGTGACACTGATTCTGGTTTTTCATGTTTACTACTGTAAGCGGCTTGAATTAAGGCTATTGCATACAGTATTGCATAAATAAACATGATATGACCGGACTTTACTGGAATAATGTTACGTTACTGAACTGCAGAGCTCATGCATACATCCACATCGTAATCAGATGGATTTTTTTTTTAACTCCTGCTTTCATACTGCTGTCAGTTTTGTTGTGTTTATTTCGTTATTGAGAGGAAAGTGAGCAGCATATATTTACATATTCATCTAAACACCGCTCAGCATCTGCAGGTTCGTTCGACTTGGTTTGAAGCGCTGTCTTCTTCTCTTAAACTGTGTCCAGGAGGGCTGAAACACTACAGCTACAGCTGGTCAAACCGCAGTATTGCAGGCTCTTACATTGGGTCATATGAGATCAAACGATTACTCGACAACATAAATATTTGTCGATAATTGTTTATTGTTGACGTTGTCGATAATTTCGATTTATCGTTGCTGCCCTACTTGCTAGTACCAGATTGGACCCCCTCTTGCCTTTAGAACTGCCTCAATTCTTAGTTTTTATGTTTAATTCTAACAAATAAGTTCTTGTTCAAAACTAACCAAAATTACAAATATTTTGCTTATCATTTCTGCACAGGAGAGACTTGGTGTTGCTTCCAAACAAAAGGAAATATATTGTTGGCCAAAATTAGTTAAAAAATATCGGATATCGACAAAATTCCAATATTGTGTGTCCCTTTATATATATATATATATATATATATATATATATATATATATATATATATATATATATATATATATATATATATATATATATATATATATATATATATATACTGTATATGAAATACGTAATACATTTTGTTTGGCAGGCGAAGGTAAAACACATGTGTTTTAAAACATTCATTTTTTTATTCTGTTGGCAAAAATAGAAAATAAATGTGTGTGTGTGTGTGTGTGTGTGTGTGTGTGTGTGTGTGTGTGTGTGTGTGTGTGTGTGTGTGTGTGAATGCATGCTGGCATTATTTTGTTGCTTTTTCAACAAACATGCTGCGCTTTGTTCACACACAATAGGCTTTTTTGCTCAAGAATGACAGTTTCTTAGACTGTAATTGTAATTACAATGCGGTTCATGATTTGTAATGCCTAGCAAGCATCTGGCCTATGATTATAGTTTTTTCAGCGTTTTCTAATCTTTTATGCTCTCAAATAAACATGTTATAATTATTTTGACTTTCAGTGAAGAAAATGACAGAACTGAAGTCCAGAGGGGTGAAGATGCTGCCAAGTAAAGACAACCACAGCAAGATATCAGTTTGTAAGTCAACCTTTCCATGTACATGAAGGACATTTTCCTAAATTAACTTTGTTTATATTCATGCACTTGGCAGATGCTTTTATCCAACGCGATTTACATTCGCATACAAGGTATACTTTATCAGTTCATGCATTCCCTGGGATTTGAACCCATGACCTTGGCATTGCTAATCTACTGTTTGAGCTACAGGAATGCTATATCTAAGTTTGTTGAATTTGATGAAATTTAAATTAATTTTGCTGAACAAAAAAAAAATCATTGCTGCTGAACATTTCCGTGGATCTGACATGCATCGAATTTTCTCACAGCGCGCCGGTGCATTTGTGCGTGCAATTTAAAGAGCATGCGCTCCGAGCACAATTTAACAGCTGACAAGACAGGAACATTTGTGTATAAATGACATATGGCCTGAAAGCATCTCATCTGACTGCAGTTCACTGTTCTACTAAAGCTCCTCGACATACCGTTTCCGCGCTCGTTTGACTGGTGCCTGTTGCTAAATAGGCGAAGTGGAGTGCGCATCTGAAATGTATCATGTTTTATGTGGTCATACAGACGTTTTGTCTAAATAAACATAATTCAAAACAAAACATTCACAACTGAAATCTTGGTTGATCTTAAAATATATAAAAATGTACATTCAAAAAAAAAAAATTCAACTCTGTTGAAAATGTTAAGGTTTTTAAGCATTGTCAGCATGCAGATTGTCCACACATTTGGTGAAAGCAGTGGGATACAGCGATTAACCTGTTTTACTATTAACCTTAAAACGTCATGGTTAATTAATCGTAAAGGTTCCGCTAAACCGAGTGTTTCTGTTTCTGTTGCACAGAACGGTACTGTTGCAACGTGCGCAAAATGAAAACAAAGTTACTCTAGCGGTGCACCAGTTTAAAATGGCTTATCAGAGACACGGAGGCTACTACACACACCAACAGCGATCCTTTATTTCCACCAGAGAATGTCTGAAGTTGATAGTGTGTGACCATTTTGGGTACACCGAGAATGAACAGGGCGTCATTTAAATATTGCTGTAAAAATTGCTGTTAAAGAGTATACATAAGGGATAATGCATGACTTGCCAAACTGTTCTCATTGTGAAAAAAACTATTTTAATGCATGGCGTGAAGGCAAG
Source organism: Gymnocypris eckloni scoliostomus (assembly GCA_027564155.1). Lineage (NCBI taxonomy): Eukaryota > Metazoa > Chordata > Actinopteri > Cypriniformes > Cyprinidae > Gymnocypris > Gymnocypris eckloni. Next base: position 15,507,313 of record CM050421.1, read on the forward strand.
GAACACCCGACGCGAAGCTCGTTAGCTCTAGCATTCTGCCCGCTTCATACAGAGATGAAATAGTGCAGGGAGAGAGAGAGAGAGAGAGAGAGAGAGAGAGGTGACTGTTGCGTGTGTGAATTAGCCTACCTGCATCTGTGCGTCACTACAAACAATGAAGATTTGAGATTAGTTATTTAAACAGTTATTTTACCCCCTCTTTGCTGATTAATATAGCGATCCAGTATCTAAGCTATTTTATTAATGAAAGTCGCTGGGCAGCGTTGACAACAAGTTTCTGTCCTCCTAAATGTTTGTGTGGGCAGCTCGATCTCACAAACCAAAATAATAAACATGATTTTCTCAGGCCATATGTAAAATCAGATTAATAAAGATTATTAATATAAATTAGTATGGATGACAGTTGATTACAATAATAGTTTAGTTTATTCCTCTCATTAGTAACAGTGTCCTCTGTGGGATAAATAAAGTTAATATTAGTTTTATATTAATAATACTTAATTAACATTGTGATTTATCATCCCTGTTATAGTATTATTCATAAGTAACAAGAAATCACCATCTTTCCAATTTCTGTACTTCAGGTCCAAAAGAAATGTAAAAAGAATATACAAAATGAAAACACCAAATACATTTGTGATCTATTTCCAGTACTTATTTTCAAAAGGGAAATACAGACATTGTTGTTTATAGAGAAGAGGTCACCTTTTTTAATTCCAATAGAAGAGATGAACTTTTTTTTCTTTAGTATTATTATTATTTTGTGCTGTATTATTGTTTACTGTGTTATTTAGGTTTCAAAATGCAGCAATAAATAACACTTTAATATCTAAATAGAGTTTATGTGATTTTATGTTGTGAAATTAATAAATGCATAATAACCGTGAAACCGTGATTATTCCTCAGACTATATTCGTACCCAAAAAATCTATAATCGTTGCATCCCTACATGCAGCATGTCCTCACGCTCGGCACAAGCACACAAGAACATTAACGTTATTCAACGCCATGTCAATTGGAGACAGATGGAGCTATTTTTCTCCGTAAGGGCAGAGGGGAGGGAAAATAAGTTACCATTTTCATTGCTGGCAAACAGAGAAAGAAAAAGCTTATCGGGGAGGGGTAATTGCACTGTGTGCTGAAAGACTTCTTCAGCCTGCTTTCTTCTGTTATGCTGTCTTTTATTTACATTTCTATTACCTCTGCATCATTGTGAGAAAATGTCAGCCTGCCCATGTGAGCATGTGCCATTGAGGGTGTCATCAGGGATCCCAGTACCATCACTGTGGCCGGCAGTGTCTCAACGGCAGCGCTGACAAGTTTGGCCTTTTGTCCCACATCAATATGCATGAGTGCCGGTACCCAGGCTCGCCTCGGCCAATCAACATGTGTCACTTCAGGTTTTCCCTTCACTATCCTCCCCTACCTCCTCGCTACCTACTGCAGAAAGTGAGACTGTGGCCAACCTCCTTGACCCTGAGTGTCATATCCACTTCCTGCGGGGCTGGATGAGCTTGTGTGTTTTGATGCCAGATAAAATTTTGTGCTCACATAATGATGTCTGAAAATATCTTGGCATTCTTAGGAGGACTTGATTGATTATTTTGTTCATTCAGTTAACTTCCTGGGCAGGCTGTGTAGACGTTTAAATACACTTATAGATAGCCTTGCTCTCTTCACAAGGTAAATCCAGGCGGATGTTCAAACCAACTGCACAGCTGTAAACGTGATACTGCTTTTATGAAGCAGGTCAATAAACCAGATGGTACTTTTGAGCATCTTAGATTTTAGCCAGAATTTGGCCTCCCAAAAAAAATAGTAGGGCAAGATGAAAGAAGCAGCCCTTTAAGAACAGTTTTTTATTAGGGTTAGCAAGGATGTTGTATATGTCAGTATAGGGACTTAAATTGAAACATGATCATTTAGTTCATAGAGCACAAAATTATTCTGGATTATGAATTTTGGGAATATTATATGAAAGTGTATGCATTTTGAAAATTAGGATAAATAATAATAAATCAGTTAACTCATTAAAATAATCACATCTGGATTACACTATATAATTATATGAATTATGTAAAAGCCAATATTTTGAATTGAAGGGATTTCAATTGGTCTCAATTATGTTATGATGAATAATGAATAATACAAAAATAGTTAAAATGTACATCTAAATCATAGAATAATACCATTAATTATAATAGTTAAATAACGAAGATGCTCAGAGTGAAGACCAAATTGTAAAAGTATTTGTTTTTGTTTTCTTACATGATATTTGTCAATTAACCATCATCAAAGAACTATGAACATGCAAATACGTTGTTAAATTATTGAAATATAAACTTTGTCAAAGGGGTTCAACTGACAAAAAAAGTTTAGGAAACCCTGTTTAAGGTTCAAGGTTCAAGGTTCAAGGTTCTTTATTATTCGTCACATACACAATCATACAAGTATAATCAGTAGTGAAATGCAAGTAGAATTGAAGAAAAATACAGCATTTACATGAGGAAAGTGAGGAGAAAAAAAATAACTCCCAGACTATGCTCCTTGGGGAGTACAGTGTGAGAACAGGAAAAACACCTCAGCAACACAAAAGCACATACACGAGCATGTTTAACTTAAACTGTTCACTTAAAAACAATATTTGTCATCAAATGAAGTAAGCTCACAAATGTTGAGTCAAAATTCATAAAAGTATAACCATTTAATGTGTTTTTATGACATACGTGTTTAAGGGAAAAATCAAAAGTGGGGGTATCCCATCCTACCCTGCTGTTTCATAAACACCTTATTTTTTTCTTCTGTATTGTCATTTGCAGTATCGCAGATGGGGGTGGCGCAAGGACACAACATGTGTCCAGACCCTGGAATCCCAGAGAGGGGCAAAAGAAAAGGCTCTGATTTCAGGTGAGAAATTAGTTTATGGATTACTTATTAAAATAGTCCACTGGGAGTACACGGAGAAGAGAGAGAAGAGGAGTGCAGTTAATTTAGTGTTTGTAATGCCAGGATGATGAATAGCAAGAGATGCAGGAGGCGGGCACCTGTTTAATTTCTCATTGGCCTTTTAATTCTCAGGGCTCAGGGTGGATATTAGATCAGTATAAACATGGACTGTGGGCTCCCAAAGGTCATTACAAGAGTGGAAGGAGAGAGAGAGAGAGAGAGAGATGGAAAGAAAGAGAGGAACGTTTTTTAGTGCCTTATGTATAAAAAATGTGGTTATGCTGTATTTACATAAAACAAGGATAATATCCATTTTCTATTAACTTTTATCAATAATGATGAATGGTGGAACGCTTTTAATTGAAACACCAAAACAAATATCATGTAATCATTGCTTTTGTCTTACCATTATAATGATGTCACTTCCTGGTGTGTGATGTTATTGAGAATTTGACTATTAGTTAAAGGGAAATTGCAAAAGACTTAAAGGGATAGTTAACGCAAAATTAAAAGTTTTACTGGTGACCCTCGTATCTTTACAAAGTTTGACTTTCAGTCTTCTGTGGAACTACTACTTTGTGTGTGTGTGTGTGTGTGTGTGTGTGTGTGTGTGTGTGTGTGTGTGTGTGTGTGTGTGTTTGTTTTGGCCAAAAAGCATTTTGGTTCCTATTGATTTTTGTTATATGGATCAAAAATAGTCATAATAAACAATGAAACAAACAAACTGTTTGGTTATATTTTCAAATAGCTTATGTTATGCTCCACAGAAGAAAGTAAGTCATAGAGGTTTGGAACAACAAGAGGGTGAATGAATGATGATATCATTTTTTTTTTTATGAACTATCCCTCTAACAGAATAATACAGATATTGAGGACAGAGGAAAAATGTGTACATTTATTAAAATAAAACAATATTTACAAGACAACATGTCAGAGAAAGGGGAGAAATTAAGAATCAAAAAAACACCTGCCAAAATAGTACAATTAATTAAAATCCACTGCTTTATTCACCTAATTGTGATGCTAACTATCTAATATGATTTCAATCTTAAAATATTGTCTTAAAGGACAATGTTCACCCAAAAATTAAAAGTATGTCATTTATTACGCAACCCCATGTTGTTCCGAAACCGTTAGACCTTAGTTTATCTTCAGAACACAAATGAAATCTGAATAAATAAAATACAATCTGAGAGCTTTCTTTGCATACAAAAACATATTCTCATGGCTTCATAAAATTAAGGTCGAATCACTGATGTCATATGTACTATTTTATTGATGTCCTTACTACCTCTCTGGGCCTTGCTTTGCTTTGCGTTGCTGTCTGTGCAGGGTCAAAATGCTCTCGGTTTCATCAAACATGTCTTAATTTGTGTTGTAAAGATGAATGAAGCAAAGTCTTTTGGGTTTGTAATGAGGGTGAGTAATTAATGACATCATTTTCTTTTTTTGGGTGAGCTATCCCTTTTAAACATTTCACTCAATATATTAAGAAATAAATGAAGGGGTCTGTAGGAATGACCTGGGAGGGAAACCAAGTGAAATATAATTTATGATCGAAAAAGAGGACGGAGAGGGAAGGAGATTGAAAATGAGACAGAGGTCCGGACCTATTTAATTGAGTGGGGACAGAGCAATAGTAGTGTCATTTCCAGGCACAGTGCTGCTACATAGTGGCCTGCGGTGCAAGTTAGGCTGTCAGCGTCCCCCCGCAGGGTGAATGGCAGCGCCCCAGAGGATTCTAACACAGACAAATGAGGACAATCCGTTTTACACTCACTAGCTCTCAGGGCAATCGCAGCGGGGAAGTGAAAGACAATCAAACTTTTACTGGAATGTTCTTAGCTCCGGCTACCTGAGCACCCCTTCATCAGCGGCTAGGTAATGGAAGCGCAGAGCGATGCATCTGGAAACGCACATCACAGTTTTCCAAAGGCTGTCCATTACCGAGATCAGACAGGACCACTGCTGCCGGGCAGAAGAGAGGGGTATTTATGCTGACATGCTATTTGATTTAGCCATGAACAGATACCATCTCACATGTGAGAGGTTGGGAACTGCAGCGAAGGGCTTGAGTCATCTGGGATCAGCATTTTGCACAGTTGGAAAAGAAAGCAGGGAAATTATAGAAGATGATGTTTTTCCTCTCTTTTCCAGAGTAGCTGAATATAATAATATATGAAACCAGTCGAGTCTTATTCTTCAATCGCATCATTCTGCAGTCAGATATCTGCATACAATGACTGATAAACTGCATAATTGATCATAATCCCTGAATATCAATCTCCTGTGCCAGTTTAATGTCTCTCGTAGCACTCTGCTGTTGCTCTCTTGCTCACAAAATGCAATACTTTAAACTAATATCAATATTTCATGTCCATTTATTTATTTATTTGCTAAGCAGCCATGTAATAAGTAGGATAATGTGCAGCTGGCCAGTCATTAGCACTGAAAAAAATTCCACATCGGGGGCCTGATTACGCAGTCAAAATGTATTGTATCTGAATGTACATAATGTAGAATTTATAGATGTATCCTTGCAAAATAATAGTCTTTTCCTTTTGCAGGCGGGGTGCTACTGTGCACTTTTCTTGTGATGAAGGTTACGAGATTCAGGGGTCTAAAAGCATCACTTGCCTGCGAGTTACGGACAGTTATGTTGGCTGGAGTGATGACCGGCCTATCTGCAGAGGTATGTAACTGTGGATATATTTTATTTTATTTTATATTTTTTTCCTCCAGATTTTACTTTTGCTCAAAATTGTTCACAAGGTGATCAAACTATGAAATAAAATTGTTTTATTTTATTTTGTTTTGTTTTGCATTGTCACACAATCCAACCATGTTGGCACCTACCTAATTTGGCTATCTTGTATCAAGTGATCTTGTATCTTAATGATAGAATGTATAGGGATAATTTTCTCCTTCGTTTTGAAAGTTTGGTAGGCCCTTTTTTCTATTTGTATCATGAGTTTATGGTTTGATGCATTTTATTGTTTTCATTTTGCTTTGCTTATTTCCTGCTGTTCATGACCCCATCAGAACAAACTAGAACCTCTGAACTAAATAACTAATGCAAATTAACCCCATTCATGTGCCCTGATAAATTATAATTTACAACCAACGCATTTATCACAGAATATATCACAGCCCTTTTGTTTAACAAATGGTTGAATTATTTGAAATCTCAGTGTATAGTTAAAGAGCCTTGATTAATGACCTGACAACGAAATGAGGACAATGAAGGAAAAAAGATCAAGAGATGAGAGAGAGGAAATGGAGAGGATGACAACAGATCTCTAAAGCAGATTTCCTAAGAAAGAAGAGATGGTATCGTTCAGGCAGTAATCAGCTTATTTAGCCTCACCAGGCTCCGATTAATTACTTTATTGAGCCTTACTTAATTTCTGACTTTGATTGGCTAGGACAGCCCCAGGACTTCATTCCTGCAGCAACTGTCACATCCCCAGAGAGATGCTGTCCACCATACTGCCACCTTACTCCGTAAATTGAACTGCGAGTCTGGCATTTAGTTGTGGTACCAACACCATGCATCTTAACTGCATGCAGAACAACCTGTCAGTGGTATGGTACCGTAAGATAATATACCTGCTCACCTTTTACCTGCTCACTTCTACTTCATATCGATTAATTTATCCTGAGCTGCTTGGCCAGCTATGGATTATTAGTCTTTCATTAGAGTTACATATCCCATCTCTTACACCACTTTGCCACCATGGACCCCTCAGGCTTGACAATCTTTGAGAGAAAATTAGTTGGACAGCTTTGTGATGGATTGTACCAGTTGCCTTTGTTTTTGATTATTTAACGATCAGTTTTTGGCACATCACTGTGGGCTTGTGGAAAGAGTGAAAATGGACCTGGAATTGGTAAACTGTCGGAATCACCAGATGGACCAAGTTCCCTTATCAGCCCCATTACTCATGTGAAAAGGGTTGATATTTAGCTATTGCTCCCCAGAACCCGTTTCTTCATCACTTGCTCCTTTTCACCACTAATGTAGAGAATGATTATTTGTCTTGTTTCATTGATTTAACACTCTAAATGCCAGGCCATTATTCAAAACCGGTCCTTTTTAATTGCATGCTCCAGGAAAATCTGAATCATAAGAATAATTAGTAATGGCGCCACAGGAAAAGCGCTAATAAATCATTGTCGCTAAATACATAAATGCTAGCATAACAAGTTCAATAATAATAATAGTGTGTCCTTGAGGTTTTCTCTCCCTGAGTGTAGAAATGTTTCCTTGATTTGCAGGATTTTAAAGGATCCAGGACTCGCACAAGAAATCTATAAAATACATTTGTCTTTTTTATTAGCTATTTAGAAATCAAATCAATCCTCAATCCTTAATAAAACCTGGTATACACAATATATCATGATCGATGTTTTTTTGTTGAAAATGTTTTGTTATACACAATATTTTGTTGAAAGTCTTAACGGCCATTTAATGCTGATTGTTGGTCCAGTTGCTTGAAGTAACTCTTTGAAAGTGAAAGTGACGTGACATACGGCCAAGTATGGTGACCCATACTCGGAATTTGTGCTCTGCATTTAACCCATCCAAAAGATACACACACCCGGAGCAGTGGGCAGCCATTTATGCTGGACAATTCCTTCTGGACCTGAGATTCAAACTTGCAACCTTTCGATTACGAGTCTGACTCTCTAACCATTAGGCCACGACTTTGTACTGTAACACTGTCTATTTTTTAACTCCCCAGTATTCCGTTCCCTCTATCACATGCTTTACATCTGACACTTGAAATGTGTTTTGGGAAATCCAGGGTCTTGGAACTGTTAGCCTGAATCTAATTTGATCAAATTCAGCCTGAATTAGGTGAACTTTTGGGCATTTTTTTGTATTATTATTATTTTTTTATAACCATTAACTCACATTTCCAGAACTCCAGATTGTGTGTGTTTGTGAGAGAGAGTGTGAATGTCTAATAATTCCTTGAAATGTGATCTAATGTATATATATATGTTTTATTTTTTTTATGATAACCTTACCTTTTCAGAATGTTGCGGTTAAGTGTAGGTGATGACAGAACCCTGCACGGACCTCAAATTAAGGCCCTAGCCTTAATAATTAAATTTAAAAAATAAATAAATCAGATCGAAAACAAAAACTATTTCATTATCATAATCTGTAAAGATGCACTTCTCTCTAAAGGCACGTCTAATGAGGAGATGGCGATTCAGGATCGTCATCTACATCTTTGCGACACTGACGCAGTTTATTAGTAAATAATTCAAATATCTCCTTACTATTTACTCCTGACACATTAATGGTAATTACTTTTTCTGGGGCTTTGCGGCAAGCTTTAGCCCAGCATTTGAATGCAGAACTCTTCAGCTGTGCTGATGGCATGCTGCTTCTGGTGGAGACTCTAAACACGGTCTTGACAGTCACAGTAGAACGGTCTCATGTTGTTTCCACCAGCCCAGCAATATTTTTCAACTCTAATTGATGGATGTCTAAAATATTAAAATAAGGAGAAGCTTGAAACAGGCCCGGGGCCCGGCCCGCATCTGAGCTATGATGTTAAAATTTGCCCCAAACCTAGGGGTGTCAAAAAGTGGGGTTCCATCAGGCCCGGGCTGAAATGCAGGGCTCTAGGTAACGACCAAATAAGAACGTGCACAATATTTATTTTATTGTATTTTTGTTTTATTTCATTTGATCTCATTTAGTTTGATTTGCCATAAACTAACATTTTCAGAACTTTGCAGGTACTTTGCAACTTTGCTTTTTTTAATTAATTAACTTAATTTGCGATCTAATGCTTTTTTTTTATCAAATATTACAATTTCCATAATGTTGCAGAAAATGTGTGGCAACCAAAAATAACTTCTATACAATGTTATCTAATGGTTATATTTTATTGTTTACCCTTCATTTTAAGGTCCATTGTAACTATTAACTTCGAAATTTGTCTCAATCAACTCATAATTACTGCTTATTAATAGTTAGTAAGGTAGTCGTTAAGTTTAGGTATTGGGTAGAATTAAGGAATGTAGAATATGGTCGTGCAGAATAAGTACTAATAAACAGCCAATATATTAATAATAGGCATGCTGATATGCAAATACCATTTCAACCCTCAAAAACAGAGACTTTTGAAAACACTGCAGACCCCATTTTAGTTTCAAAACTCTGGGGTTGCCTTTAAGTGTAAGCGGAGCAAAATGGAGACTTTTGAAAACGATGGCTTGGCTGGCCACTGCCGTGCCCACATTCGCTCTGCGTATCCTTGACGACCGTGTAAGCAATAACATCATTCTATGTAGCCATAGATATGTATTAGTATATTTCCCATTCGACCGCTCCAAGCACGTAGATGTGTCTGCCATCTGTATCCAGATCAGGGAATCCACCTATACATATCTATGGCTGTACCTGGATGAATGATCACGTGGCATACGTTTTAGGTTGTGTAGTGTATGTGTAAACGTCGTTTTAAAATCTAAACTCAATAATGTAAACAGGGCCTAAATAATAATTTCTGCAGAATGTTATGTGATGGTTATTTTTTATTTTATAACCATACACATTTCTAGAACATTGCAGGTACGTTTTTGTATGACAACCAAATAACTTGTACAGCATATTTTTCTAATGGTCAATGGTTTTTATTTTATTCTTACTTTTTATTTGTATGTATTTTTATAACCTCATATTTTAATCATACTTGCCCAAAATATTAGTTAAGATGATCCCAGAAGTTATCTCATTGAGAATTTTACACCCCAATATGTATGAGGATTGACAAAAATGCTATCAATGATTGTGCGTTATTAGCAAATCCCAAACATTTAAAGCAAAAAGCTGCAGACAACACACATTATGTTGTGAAGGTGAAAATTGGGGTCAGCCGGCCCTGATGTTAATTAACTTTCCAAAGACTTTTGTTCTTTAATGTCAGCCCACATTAAAGTGTTTGAGGAAACTTTGCGGGTGTGTGCGTGTGGCAGGGTAGGCCCTGAGGAGCTCACCTCAGACATAGCTCATTAAAAGCTCCAGCTGGTCCCAGACCTGTAGAAACATTCATTTAGTGCAAACACACTGGCTCTGCCCTCCTTTCTCGTTAGACATTGAGTGCTTTCATTCGAAGAGGTATTTAAAGTCATCCTGGAGGCCACGAAAGTGTCGCTTTAACTCAGAGAAAAGTCACAGAAAAGTCAAGCACTCAACAAGTCATTGGTAAGATCATTGAACATTCAGGTCACACACCGGTCCAATCAAAACCAACAACCTGAGATAGGTAACAGTAATCAAGTGTGAACTATTGACTGCAGCTGAAGGCTAAGCCTTTATACGTGTGCTTTTTTAATAATTTAAGATGTTGTTACATTTCTTCGGTAGGCCCACCAGCCTATCACAACCTTTGAAAGTGGTATGGATAGGGTATAGTAAAAATATCTAGAAAAATAGTACTTGTGAGTATGTCTGTTGAGCTCAACATTGTTTGTGGTCCTCTTGCTTTTCATTTTAAGTTTACTCTGCAGTGACTAAACTAGACTAAAATTTTTCCTGGAGCTAAACTTAACTTAACTTAAAGCTGCAGAAGATTCGAGTATGGCACTGTGTCATTACATCACATCTGTAAACATAAAGACGTTTTCCCGGCTACTAAGATATCGCATGTGGGGATCCTGTAGGTGACAGCTCGTTTATAGTCCATTCTCACAGCAGCTGGAATAATTAGATGTATTATTTTGATGGCGGATTGTAATTATGAATTACATAATTACAATGAAACAATGTTTATGATACACATGTGAATTAAATTAAATTATATTCCAGTTTTAAATGTGCTTCTGGTTACAGATAGCCTGGAATTACAAAATATTTGTATTTTAAAGAAAACCAGTTTGAAGGGAGCATAGTTTGCTTTTTGGGTTAAAATAATTTCTTAATATGACATTTGGATTGTCATATCTCAATTAGATATGAACATTAGATTAGACTGTACAGAAATTGAAATCTACATGCTTATACACACTATAGCCTACTCATTGTCACGCAATGTTGATTTTGTTAACATTAATAATTTGTGAATAATAATTTGCACAGTTAGACGTGATATGAGCTAACCAATCGTTAACCGATTACCAGCATGATTTATTGTAATGCTTTTTTTCCTCAGTTGGTTAGAACAAAAGTGGCAGACTTGTTGCTTACTTGTTCAGATGGAAATATACGGTGAGAAGTCTTATTTGGGTCATATATTCCAAGACGTAGGCAAGAATCTGTGATTTCGAAGTACAGTCTCCCCACCGGTGCAGGGACTGACTGCCACATATACTCCTGAAAACATTAGATTCATCTACACTGGAGCCGTGCCAGAGTACAACCCAAACGCGGAAGATAATTCCGCACAGAGCTGCAATTCCGGGTTTTCAAACAGAGATGGCGACAAAGAGGCAAAACTTACGGACTGCAGCTTTAACTTAACTTTTAACTTAACTTGGAATTTTTAATATTTTGTCATGTTCTGTGTGACAGTAATGGCATGTCAATAGATGTAGCTGAAAATCAGTGCAGGTTAAAAGATTAAAACCACCTTGTAGTCTTGCAATAAAACCACCTTGTAGTTAATTCTTAATACATTCAGTTGAATTATAGATTTGCAATTATTTATTATAAATATTTGACATCGTTACATATTATTGTTTTATCTTGGCAGAAAGAGAACACTGAACATGTTTAGTAAAAAAAAATGACTCTGGTTTTATCCCATGTTTGAAGTATCAATGACTTTAATTATAGTGTGATAACATTTATTTATATTCTGTTGTTCAGATAACTGTTACTGTGATATTTGGTACTGAAGTGGTATTTATCTTTTTCTTCTCTTAAAAGCCTAAAATCTTTCATAGATGAGTTGTTGTTTCACTCCCTGAATAGTCAAAATGCATGATTTGTCTCTCTTCTTTCAGCTCCTATGTGTGGCGGTCAGCTTCGTGGCCCTGGTGGCATCATCACCTCCCCAAACTTCCCAGTACAGTATGACAACAACGCTAACTGCACCTGGATCATCACAGCTTCAGAACCTTCCAAGGTAAATGCTTCCAAAGAACACATAGTTTATTCAAATGAGCACTGGACTGGACTTTAGCTTCACACTTGAGTATTAGAGAATGTCATTTGAAGTGAAATAATAATTAAGATTGAATGGTAAAATCAAATTTAAACATGGTAAATGCACACTTCCATTCAAAAGATTGGGGTCAGGGAGTTTAAAGAAGCGTCTTAAGCTTACCAAGACATAATTTATTTGATCAGTAAAAACAGTAATATTATGTAACATTTTATACCTCAAAAGTATTTTTTTTCCCATTTTAATATTTTTAATATGTAATGTATTTATGTGATGACAAAGCTGAATTTCAGCAGCAATTTATCCAGTCTTCAGTGTCAATATCCTCCATAAATCATTCTAATATGCTGATTTCATGCTCAGTAAACATCTTTTTTGTGACATAAGTGTCTTTACTGTCATTTTGAACAATGTATTGTATTTTCTAAATAAGAGTAATAATAAAAAATCTTACTCATCCCAAACTTTTGAATATTAGTGCACAACATAGAGCTAATGTTATTGTAAACTGAAGGTATTTTCAAAATATTTAATAAACAAACACAACTTTGTAAATTTTCCTAAGAAAATGTAAAGAGTGTTCACAGTTTCCATGTGGGTCTGCTAATAACTGCAGGTTGCAGGGGAAAGGATACACCGATATTGAGAGATGATGCACAATATACAGATATCTACACACTCAAAAAAGACGAAGCACTGATGTTATATTAAAGGAGAATGGAAGATAAAGAAAACTGCATTTGAGCAGCTATACCACGGTAGAGACAAAAACTGTGGCACTGTCTGTGTCATGACTTTGGCGTTGAGTTCAAGGCCATTTTCTTACTGGCTTGCCAGATTTTCGTTATCTAGGTTCAAATAAATGGCTTTAAAAAGCTCTCCCCTCATCACCATGACTCAGTTGGGAGAGAAGGGGAGCAAGAGATGGAGGGCAAATGGAACGGGGTAGAGCGGCTCTATCAGTGCCCCCTGCTTTTTCTCTGCTGCCCAGTGCGCTATTTCATCTTGTGTGTAAAGGACAGTTCTGCTTCACACTGTCACGGCTGGAGAGCAGGGCACAGATGAAGATGGAACATTGCTGTTTTTGTTCTTTACAACGTAATGACATTCTATTTTCGTTCTGACACAATAGTACCCGGAAAAGACGTGAGGTTAGCTGTGAGACATAGGCAGAACGGGGGCCGAAATGTACCTGACAATGAGCTTTTGATTTCTCTGCAGCTGGTTTGCTCCCTGAGCCAAAGACTCTCCCAGTTTAGCTTCACAGTTAGCTAGTTTGACATCATTTAGCATTTGTTTGTGCATAAAGAACATTTAAAGGGAAGTATTTTTTTGCGTTAAATTGTGGTGGAAGCAGCTAGTATATATCCAAGCCATTAGTTTGAGTGTAAACAAAGTGGTGTTGGTTTGTTTGTTGGAGTTGTCCAACATATCAGCTTCTGTGTCATCAGCTTTGGGTTGATATGGCACCACATGCACTTAGCTATTTAACAGAGGATTTGGCAGTCTGTCTGAAAAATGGTAAATGCTATAAGAATACTATTTAGCTATAAGTAAGGTGAATTTAGGAGAACTGTTGGGATTCTTTACAGACCCAAAACCTTCTTGCCAAAGTCTTGCCATGTGTAGATTTTCAGGATAAAAGGGTAAATGAGACATAGGAATGTATGGGAAAACTGTTAAATCTTTATTTTTGCAGTTTCACTTGATGCTGAAATGATGCACTTATGTACATATACTATCGTTCAAATGATTAGGCTGTAAGATTTTTTTTTCGAAAGAAGTCTCTTATATGCACCTTTTATATTTAAAATAACCTTTTTTCAAATGTAATGTATTACAACAATTCCAATCTATTCCCGTGATGCAAAGCTGCATTTTCAGCATTATCACTCCAGTCTTCGGTGTTACATGATTCTTCATAAATAATTGTAATATGCTGATTTGCTGTTCAAGAAACGTTTCTTAGTATTATCAATGATGAAAAATTGTGCTGCTTAATATTTTTGTGAAAACTATGCATTGTTTAAGGGTTGTTTGGTGAATACATTGTAAAAAAAATGAATCATCAGTCTTATTTTGAGTGAAGATAATAATATTTTAATGTTTAATGTTCAGTGCTCAATCTATCGCAATACTATAAATATCTTTACGTCACCTTTGATCAACTTAATGAATCTTTGCTTAATAAAGTATAAATCTCTATCCATAATAATACAAATAATTAAATAATAATCTTGCTCACACCAGACTTAGTTGGGACTGAGAGATATGTACATTACAGATTATGTACAATTATGTCCATACTGTAGCATAATTTGAATGGACCTTTAAAACGTACATGTGTTTAAGCCACAGGCCCTGTCATTGTATTCCAAACATGGTAAAACATCTTATTTCCATCCTAAAATGGCATTAACACAATAAATATGTTGTCATTTGGTGGATGAATTTAATAAACTACTGAAGTGCTTATATGAAGTGCAAGGGAAATGTGATGACATTTGGTTAGCAGTGTGATATGTTTAATAAACTAAAACAAGTAACATACTGAAGTTCAGATGAAAGCGAGTCTGTAATGCCTCAGTACCAGATTCCCCGGAGCTATACTTAAAGATGCTCTTGCTACTTAAAGATGTCCATTCTCTTTATGTCAACCGGGGTGCCTAATGACGGGTGCTGGAAAACGGCTGAACTTGGAACTAATGAATGAGAGAAACAGATAGAACTCTGCAGGGAAGGCAGAATGTGGAACCACACCGGGCTGAGTCCCCCGCTCACAGACAAACATTAGCTCAGAGTCTAGACACTGCATTTCTGCCTTAGAAGGAGGATCCCAGAAGGCATAATAATAGAGAATGAGTTGTTCATGAGAAGACATGGCTGATTGCTTTTGTTGTCCTCTTCTTTTAATTATCAGTCCTTCTTTTGTTCTGTGCGCTATCGCCATTCAGAGGACTGGTATTATCTGCTACTCCACTTCTGCAGGGACTTCCATTTTGACAAAAAGCCTCGTTCCTCAAACAAGCTCCCTGCTATGTAGTATTTGAGCATTATCACTCTCAGCTGTGAAACAGTAGTTACAATGTCTTTTGTCTGAGAGTCTCAGGAGTGATTTAGTCCTATGTATTAATTCATTTATATATTATATGATTTTTCTCTCTCTCTAGTTATTTATTTATTTTTCCTTTAATTATTTAAATAATTTAAATGTATTTTTTATTTTAGTTTTCAGCTCAGCTTTCTGTGGTCACTGGGATATTGAAGCTGTTAATATAGCTCAAGAAAAATCTAACTAAAATAAAAATAGAAATACTCTTTTTACTTGGCTAAATGTGTGAGTGGGGGTAAGTTGTGCAGCTCTTTTCAAAGTTTAAACTAATACACCTAAGTACAGTATATTGCAGGATATATTGCATGGCATTTTATACCGTGTATAAAATATGCTGATAAAAATATGAAGCCCCCCCAAAAAATATATATATATATATTATCAGAATAAATTAAAATGTTTATAATAACAATAATAATAATATATTATTATTAATAAGAATAATGAAGTGAAGAAACAATTCTACATCGTAATGGTGTTTGTAATAGTAATATGTAAAATAGTATTTTACAAAAGTAATAGAATTTGTAATCATTTAATTCACCTGCTTTTATAAATTAAATTATCAACATCTATGACAAATATTTGTCTAAATACTTAAGTTTGCTTTCACATAAATTTCATTTTACCCGTCATGTAGAATATTTGCTTTTACTTTGGGACAAAAATAAATAAATATAAAACCCTCAATCACAGGCAGCTGCATGTAATGTAATATAATCACATGATGAAAATGATCTTCATCCTCTATGCAATCATTTGATGACTAAACATTATCAAATCACTTTCTGTAATGACTGATTTGTTCTCCGAGTCCTGTTGTGTGCCTTTCTATAATGAAGGTTTTAGTGTGGCATGATGGTCACGCTTCATGCTCTGCCTCAGAGTATTGACTTGCTGGGATCAGCCTTTGCATCATAATCACTCAATGAGTCAGCCAAGGATCGCCCCGCCCACAGTGCTGTCACTCACCATCATACACACCATACAGACACGCAGTGATTAACTGAGGTGGGCAGCACGCCCTCCGCTGAGGGAGAGGATTGAGAAAATAAAGGTTCAGAGGAGGTAAAGGAGGATGAAATCTTGTTCACTGCCGGTGTGACCTAGAATGCTGCCACTCCACATCTGGCACTCTTTGTTTCAGAGCATGTTTACCATAGGACAGAATGCAATTTGCATTTATATAAGCTTTTTCATTAGGAGTTTGTCTCCAAGCACTCCAAAAAAATTATGAATTTGGTGGAAATGTGGCAGCCAATTTGAAAAAGGAGAACAGACTGCACTTTTTGTGTTATTTTGATTCATACCTTTTCACAGTATTTATTTTTACTGTTTATCAGCAATAAACCTTCATATTTAATTGTTCATCTTTCCATAACTCTTTCTTTTCTCCTTTTTGTATAAAACATTCTGCAGTCTTGTTTTCATCTTGAAGAATGAGAAATATGCACCTTTGACTCTTCATTTTCCTAAATCAAAAGCATAATTTATTTATTTGTTTTCTTCTACAACCGCAGAAAGAGTATTTTCTCCTCTGTTAGCTTGTGTGCAATCTGAAAAATACTGATTACAAAAATATTATGAAATGTCTGGTGTTATAATTAGGTTGCTCATCCACATGAAAACTACTTTTGTTATTTATTTATTTTATTTATTCATGGCCTTTCACACCAAAGGGGAATGTGATTAACCAAATGCTTTTAAGAATAAGAAGAAAAAACTTGTACTGCTTTGTTATTTTTCTAACAGAGTTCAGAAAGCTGACTCTGATTCTTCTTTTTTGTGTAGGTGATCAAGTTGACTTTTGAGGAGTTTGACTTGGAGCGAGGCTACGATACTCTAACTGTGGGAGACGGAGCTGTAATCGGCGATCAGCGGACAGTCTTTCATGTGTGAGTACTTTTGTTCCTCGTTTGCTTTCTTCTCTGTCCTCTCTCAGACTCCTCCCAGGCTGTGTCTCCTGCTCTTAAACTCTCTTCTCTGTGTGCATAAACCTCCTCCCCTATCTCCTTTCATCTCTTTCTTCAGACCCTATTTTCTCCTCCACTGCTGTTCCTTCCTTTAACCCCCCTCTATTTCATTTCATTTCATCACCCCTCTGAACAGAAGTGTTTGGAAGAAATACCCCAAGCTTTATTGTCAATCACTATGAGTCTCAATGTTAGAACAAGATTACTCCTGCTCCAAAAAGCGCATCACGCGTTGATACCCCATAATGCAGATGTGCACACCAGATGCTCTGGAAACGTTGCTGAGTGTGTTATTAATTGTGCTAAAATTTATGGTCTTCATAAAGTTTTATCGATGCTGTTTTATGTGCACTCTCTGGCAGAGGTGTACAAGTGCTTGTGTTCCTTTTGAATGGCCTGGTGTCCCTAGGCGCTTTCTCTGTGGTTACTCAGAGTCCCCTGATGGTCTAATGTGCTTAATTAGCAGGTCTCATAAGCCCTTATGGACCAGTTCTGCAGGTCCCCTAAGGCTAGAGCCAGGGGAATCAGGGAACTCCCAGTGTTCCCTCGGAGGTGCCAAATGATGGCATACATATTGAAAGTGAAGAATCACTTTGTATAATGTTTCTGTTTTGATTTGAAGGTTGTCTGGCACTACGACTCCAGATCTGGTGGTCAGTACCAGCCATCAGATGTGGCTCAATTTTAAAACGGATGACACGAGTGGCTCCCTAGGCTTCAAAGTTTCTTATGAAGGTAAGTTGAGGAAACTCAACTTTGCATTTGGGTTTAGAGTAATCTTAAACAAATAGTTCACCCACAAATGAAAATGTTTTCATCATTTACTCACCCTCATGTCATTCCAAACTTGTATGAGTTTCTTTCTTATGTTGAACATAAAAGAGTAGATGATGACGACATTTTTATTTTGGGGTAAACTATTCTTTTAAACATAGTTCACTCAAACTATTTGTTGTCTTTAGTCACACTGAAGTTGTTCCAAACCTCTATGAGTTTCTTCCTTCTGTTGGACGCATGTGCCCCCTCAGAATTTTGAGCTGATTTTGAATGCATCTTTCAAAGGACAAAAATACAACACATCAGCTGCTGAATTCAAATCTGCGTTCACTGGCTGGCACTGAGCCAGAGACGGTGCATTTTTATAGGGCTGCACATTATATCCAATCACACACGATTCTGTTGAGCTTATGAAAGCAACAGCCAGTCAGATAAGTAATTCATTACCCCATCTCATGAAAGTGCATATCAATAGCATAAATTTGTTTCTAATTGGTGTACTTTATATGCAGAAATTGACTTTGGCATGCATATGCTATGCAATGGGAAGGATTAAGGTGTGGGGTAGATAGGCATTATATGTATGCAACAACTGCATATCATATGCACACCAACAAACTGCGTATCATATGAATGTGAAAACTGTGTATTATATTCACATCAAACACATGTGTACCATATGCACCCCAAAGGCAATTTATGTGTATAAAAACCATCCCAAATACAAACAGAAAATTGTGCTATTTATAGTCAGTGATGATATTCTTTGATAAGGTAAATGTTCTTTGCTCTCTCTTGTACAATGAAAAGGTTATAATTAGTACATTTACAATGTGTTTTTTATTTTTATTAAACCCAGGTTAAATACAAAGTCAGTTGTAAAGTTTATCATATTATGACACCCATATCTGGTACAAAAAGTCGGCTTGAAATCAAAATTGACATACTGTATACTGTAGTGTATACTGTACTGTATACTGTAGTGCTTATTATAAATAATTTATCCATGCACTTCATTACTTTTTTAAATGTGCCTTCGTAATCTTTAATCAAAAACGTTAACCTCCCCTCCTCCTCAAAACGACTCTACTCTTCCGGACACGAGTAATGGCGCAAGGGCGGAGCTAGTGACATGAGGGGAAAACGCTGGGATAAACGACGGGAAAAGCTAAAGCTGATGCTTCACTTTATAGCACTGACACCAGTCACGAGGGAGCACGTTACCCTTAAACACTGAAAATATATTAGGATATTTCAACAACATTATTCTTAGGACATCGCAAACTAATTTGTTTCATGAATATATGACCTAACCTGATGGAGGATGTGCTCAGTCTCTCTCTCACAGGGTGCACTGTTTAGACATGTGCCATTCATCGTGGTCATCATCCCTAATAAATAAAATATTTATTCATGCTTGGGTGTAAGCGGTGAATCCAGTGGCAAGAAATCCCCCACCACTATCTGCAAACTGACATTCAGATCGGCCTCCATTTTGTTAGTAACGCCACAACTTCCAATGATCCAATCAATTCCAAAGGACGAAATCAAGTCCCGCCCTCTCATTTCAGATTCCGTTTCAATTGGATATACGTCACAGTACAGCAGAAAAGACAATCGCAATTTCTGTTTCTTGCCGACTTTAAGTAAAAAGACGAGATTTATGCACATTAGGCTATCAATCGCTCATTATAGATCCCCTAACATGATCCATAAAGGTGCAAAATGCATTTACTTATGCATATTTGAGAATCAAGATATTTAATGATTGGCTTATGTTAACACGTTTAGGAATATTTTTTATAAAAAGGACAATTTTAAATAAGAAGCCTTACTACTATGTGTCACAGTACAAGCATGACGACCCCCCCTCACTCAGGCCCCCTCTAAAATATTAAATGCATGATATTTATGATAGCCATTGACTTCCATAATATGTATTTAAATAAATAAATACTATGGAATTTTAAATTTGGTTACTAATATTCTATTACCAATACCATTACTACTAATAACAATAATTAATTATGTCATACAGCAATGTTTGCTATATACTGTATATTTCATTATTTATTTTAATAGATAATAAAGATAAAGTATGATTTAATGCGATCATCTATATATGTATAACACACACACACACACACACACACACACACATATATATATATATATATCACATCCACATACTATTTATTATAATGCAATTAAAAGGACAAAATAAAAACTGATTGACATTCGTAATTAAAACATCTGTAGGTCACATACAATATTTTCATATTGCTTTGGAGGATTGTGTTTATACATTTTGTAATTATTGTGTAAATAGAGTATTCTCAGTTGAAGACTCTTACCGTGGTTGTCACTGCAGTGATGATTTTTCACTGTAATCAAAAAATGCTTTTTTATTTCTGTATCAACATAACCACTTATGTCTCGTATGAATCTGATGGGTTGGCTTCTTTGGGATGCTTTGTTTCTCTTTATTCTTGATTGCACGTAATGTTTAGGGTAAAGCAGACATTTTATAATAAGGTCATTGGCAGACGTCCAAATTGATGTTATACACATAGCTGGTCAAATCTGGCACCTTATAATTTCCTTTGAGCAAATTTCAAAATTGTCTTGTTGCTTCCTTCTGTTTGCTGCACTATCTGGGTATCTACTGAGAGTATGGGAACAGCCTGTTCTTTTTTAATACATTTTTCTCGCTTCACCATTATACCTTTAGCACATGTGGCGAGGGTCATCAAAGCAGCCTGTGATCGTTTAACCTAGCTGGAATGAGGGCCATGGGACGAGAAATAATATCATGCAAGAGCAGCTACTAATTTTCCGTTTTCAGTCTATGTCTGATTGGAAACGAGAACACCAGAGCTTTCATCCTTGGCCCTCTTTCAGAATTGCACCGCACATGGGGGACTTTGGCACATTTCATAAATTACAAACCAATATTTGCTGTCAGATCCAAAATAAGCCTCCAGGACCTGAGTTTTTATGCATTTTATCCACTGCAGAAACATAAGACGAAAGTGGAGCCATGTTCATACCCCCACCCACCCACCCACCCAACATGATTAAAACAATGAGAGACACTTAATTAAGTTGAGGATTCTCTTTGAACCTCTGCCTCCCTGCCTGCGGTATAAGACGCACCTCTTAATTATTGCATCTTAGATTTTCAGATTTCTAAGCATAATTGTTCAGAAAGTCAAGGCAGGCAATGCTAGTTTTAAGATAGATCCATACATGAGTACACAATATAGCAATTAATCAATGTAATTTAAATACAAATCACTTATCGATATTTGCTAAGAAAATCCCCCAAACAGTAAAGATCACTGTCATTTGTCTTTATATAAACATACAGTATATGTACATATACTCCAGTCCTAATTGCTTACAATACCAGGGACACTTATCTTATCCTCAAGGCAACTGTCTGCAAAGATGTTAGATGATGTCAATGTTTTCTGGTCAATCATACAACATGCCCGCATATTACATTGCTCTGAGTCTAATGGACATCCGAGCATCTTTGACGCTCCATTAAGAACAGGGCATCGTAACTGATGACAAATACTCCGTTATTATATATCTTTTTTTTATCTAATTTCTGCCATAAAAAAGAAACACATGACACTCAGAAAGCAGGCATGCCAGGGGCATATCCTTTTCTGCTCTACACTAGAGGATTCACGTTTAAAATGTCACTTTAAGATTCTTATTCTTATTCTCATTTTGAAGTTTCCTACGCATCTTCTGCATTTATATATAACTCATAAATGGAGCTCCAAAGAGAAGTTGAATGGTGGGCTGCTGGGGGAACTGTTCATGTCAATGTTTTAATAATATTTTACTGTTGTCAGTAAAAACAGAAGTATTTAGAAATATTGCAATTTGTAACAAATAATAATAATAAAAATAAAAAAAATAAATATATATATATACATACATTTATATATTTGACTGTATTTTAAACTAATTAATGTGATGGCAACATTGGCAGCACCATTACTTCAGTCTTCAGTGTCGCATGATCCTTCAGAATAATTTTAATATGCTTAATTGTTGCTCAAGAAACTTTATTAACAATGTTGAAAACAGTTGTGCTGCTTAATATTTTATATGCAAGTATGCAGATCTGTATCACAGTTTGTGTTTCTGGATATTAATTGTTATACACACTGAGGTGTGGCTGAATACAGACGGAGTGTAGCCTATTGCCGACCCTAGGTGCATGCTGGGGGAAAAATTATTCTTAACTCGTATGATGGGTAAAGATGAATGGATTTATTTGCACTCGTGCCTTCCTGCGTTATTAGTAATCCATCATTAGGAAGTCAATGACTTCCATCTGTGTTCTCGGAGTTTAAAAAAAATCAAAGCGACATGAATAAATCATAGGAAATTTGAAATGGGTAAATAACAAATGCCAACCCCTTATGAAAGTGCACATGTCAGCTCTCAGAGACAGTTTGTATGTCACCAGGCAGAAGACAGCTGTAACAAAGTGTTAGCTGGGACACTTAAGGAATCATGCATACAAGCACTCCCACAGGGATGATTTGCTGCATTACATTTGTCAGCTCAGGTGACACATTATCTCACAATCCTCTTGGCTTGACTGATTTATATGGTCAGAAGTAAACTCAGGCTTTAAATCCCAAGATAAAGGATAGAGATTCAGTCCAGGTAGAGGCCTGTCACCTCTCCAGAACTGGAAAAATTTTGCCTTTTCTGGCAGTATGTGGAGGTTGGAAGACATCAAGGCACATCTGAATGTTAATACATCCTCTGCTCTGTTAAAGCATCCTCTGTGGGCATCAGAACCTTTTTAAATCAAATATCTGTGTGTAGCATGTAAGAAATACCGCTGCTGCACATATTAAATACAGTATATAGTGTAACCCTGCATATATTGCATACATGAAATTACACCGTAGCAGATCTATACAGGTGGAGCTGGGGAAGGTGGAGGGTTTCTGAAACACACTGCAACTACTACAGCAAGTACTCGCTAAGTGTTCGCCAACAATCTAGAGTTTCAGGACAGAACTTTTATGTGTTTCCATAATCAGAACAGAAACTGACTATATTTATCCATGTAGCACGCTCTCTCTCTCTCTCTCTCTCTCTCTCTCTCTCTCTCTCTCTCTCTCTCTCTCTCTCTCTCTCTCTCTCTCAGTAGTGGCCTCTTTCTTTTTCTTTGGCCTTGTGATTCTAAATGAGCCCTGACACATTGAGACAGGTGAGGGTATAAAGGAACAGAGTGAAAAAAGACAATTCATTAGGAGAGCAAGCCATTCACAGATGCCATTGGTCCAGCAGTGGAGGTGGTTTGCATGAATATGTTTTGATGTCAGATGAAGTGAATAAGAAAGACTCAAAGGAGTTGTGTTATGTGTAGGTGTGTGTGATTATGAAAAAAATATTTAGATTCCAGCAGATGTGGCATAAAGATGGTGACAGATCATATATATCACCGTTTCCAAAACAAAACTATTCATCAGCACACGTGTTTTTTATACTATAAAAATGCAGTATTTACAAATTAAAATATTGAAAATAATGTATATATATTGTTTAACATATTTGTGTTCTATGCATTTCTATGCTTATTACAACATTTATTTATTATAGCAAGCAAAATAAAAATTTCACTTTAAGATGAATGACTAAATAATTAGTATAGGCTGCTATTATATATGGTCAATATGGGGTACAGAGATACTAACCTTACAATTTTACCTTTCTTTCCCATTAAAATCTTGAGGGGAACTTATATTTTGTAAAAATGGACCCTGTCCCAAGATGTATAAGCTGTCTCATGCTTATTTGTATTTTTCAGAAATTGACCAGGGTGGATGCGGAGACCCTGGAATCCCAGGATATGGCAAGAGAGAAGGCACAGGCTTCCGACATGGAGACAAGCTATATTTTGAGTGCCTTCCAGCCTTTGAGCTGGTAGGAAAAAAGAACATTACCTGCCAGAAAAATAATCAGTGGTCAGCCAAGAAGCCAAGCTGTGTGTGTAAGTGACAGACCTTACCCAAACTGCATTACTTTCCACACCCACTTGATCACACCTGGGAGGATAGTGACCATTATTACTGTCTGGGCACGTCAGAAAGTGAATCTAATGGCGGTGTCTTTAGCACAGTATGTCCCCGCCGAAACTTCCTCGCACCAGCTGAGCCATTAAAACATTAACTATGACTCAAGTTAAAGTCAAAGCGACAGTTCATTCAGTTGCATTTAATTACTTTATTTACTGTATTAGGGTCTTATAATAAAGTTAACGAATTTGACTGAACTGGAAAAAAAGCTGTTTTGTTTGAGAAGCAGGAAAATATAAAGAGATATGTTTGTAAAAATTCAGTCAGTGGATTTTCTTGTTTGCTACCGCTAAGGGTTTTTGCTTGAATTGAGTTTCATAACATACAATGTTGTTAGGCAGTTAATGCTTGTCCAACTTGTTTTGATATTATTGTTCTTTCTCTATTATTTGGATTCATGAATACCGTCAATTTGCCCCAGACTGCAGTCATTTGTCACTATAATGGCTACCATCCTATTACATCAATGGAATTGCAGTTGACTCAGAACTTTGTTTTCTGCTATTTTATGACATTATTATTAGCTCAGAGAGCAAAGTCATTCATATGAGGTGGAACCGTAACGATTCGTCTTCAGTCCACCACTGAGCTCATTTTCATTCTCCCCATGGCTATTTAGTGATGCTTATTGTCCTCTCAGCTTTGTCCCAAATCCTGAAAATGAGTTAATGCCTGTGGATATTCCCAGCAGATAAACACTCTCTTTCTCTGCAGAATCTTCAGTCTTATTATCTTCTGCAATAGGCAAGATCACAATACACTGGGGCGCCATGCTCCTAATATTTGTATTCACTATTATTTTAGCCACTCACTTGGTGTGCTTTGCGGGATATATGAGTAAGAAAACACTGTTTTATATTACTGTTTTAAGTATATTTGTTATTGTTTGATGGTAGGGTCTGTTTATTTACCAAGTTGAAGGATTCAGGTTCAATCTTCCAATTGGTCAGACAAACTGTTAGTCCCGCCCCAAAGTCATGCCATTGGTTGAGCCAATGTTGCTGTGTCAGGTTCAACAAATTGATAAATATTTAAATAGATAAATGTTTCCACAAAGCCACAGGCTTTATACTTTTCAAGGGAAATTAACATAGAAATGGCTTGCTTCTGGTCGTCTTGGCTCCTATTGTTTAGGAGAAACTAGTAACACAAAAAAAAACCTGCAATTGACACTCTTAAAAATAAAGGTTATTTAATAACACCCTTAGCTCCATATATAAACTTTAACATCCATAGGGAACTAATGTTGCACAAATTGCTCTTTATAATGGAACAAATGGTTCTTTAGATTATTGAATTGTCTTTCACATTAAGAGAATCGGTTATTTTAAGAACTATTGAGGAACTAAAAATAGTTATTCTATGGCATCACAGCAAAAATATATATATTTGGTATATAAGCAAAAAAGTGCACATTTCAGAAAATGTCTGTTTTTAATGTCTGAGAGGTCATACATTACAGTTACAGATGCTGCTATCACACTGCACATCCTACAAGCTGTAATATTACCTCTCCTATCTTGCAACATTGTTTAAGCAATTGATTTTAGCTTCAGTGGCAGTTTTAATCTCGAGTTTGCCTCACAGATTGACACAAGGCGCCTCCTGTGCTTAACTGTTGCTTGTTTTATCTCTTTGTCCTTTTCTCAGTTTCATGTTTCTTCAACTTTACAACTCCATCTGGGGTCCTGTTATCACCAAACTATCCTCAGGAGTACGGAAACAACATGCACTGTGTGTGGCTGATCATCGCCAAACCCGAGAGCCGCATCAACCTGGCCTTCAACGACCTGAGCATGGAGAAACAGTTTGACTTCATGTCTATTAAAGACGGCGGCAAGGCAGAATCACCAATTCTGGGCACCTTTTCTGGAGATGTGCTGCCATCACCCATCACTACCAGCGGCCACGTGGCCCGACTGGAGTTTCTGACTGATCACACGTACACAGAACGTGGCTTCAACATCACATTTACCAGTACGTTTTAATGACAGCTCTAGATTCATTACTTTTTATTTTCTGTGGTAAAAAATAATAATTAATTAAAGTTATTTTAGGCAAACCTGTTCATACTTTTAAGTCTACCGACACATTGAAGTTAGAGACCAAAAAGTCAATTTATAATATATAACAATAGCGTTCAGATGTTTTGTAAGTGGTGGCATGCACCAAATTTAAAAAGTTTCTGGGAGTGAAAAATTGTTTGGAAGTTTGTCTTGTTATACGAGACGGATTAAGAAAGTTTTATTTCCCCTCAGGAGAGAATTGTCTGTATTTCACGACTCAATATCTGTCGTCCTTCAGTAATCACTATTCACGGGGCAAAGCATATGGCAGTGGAGCTGCTAGATGCTTGAGTATCCATGTGAGGAAGAACAACAAGAGAGATTTAATTATAATTTATTTCCAAATACATATATAATTAAATAAAGCCACAGTTAATTGAAGCTGTCGGGAGGTGATCCCACATGGTTTGACTCCCCATGCGGCATGTTTTTGGGTGAGTGGGAGGGAAGCTCCAATCATTCATGTTAATTAAGGAGATGACAAACTCTATCGAAAGGCATGTTGGCACGTGATGTGATGGATTACATGCCCAATTGTTGGATTTGAGACAACATGTTTATCACGAAGAAGGAATTCATGTCTAATGCATGAAGGAAAACGCAATAAGAACTTTCAAAAAATGTTAGTTTTACATTGAATATGTTTATGACAGATGAAGCTTTTATCCAAAATGAGACATTTTGCCAGTTTTCTTGCGTTTCCCGGAAATCAAACCCATGACCTTGGCTTTGTTTGTGCTGTGCTTTACCAGGAATGAACAGATTTTCTGGGGAGATTTTTTCTGCTGGTAATACATCTTCTCTGAACTCCTGTCGATAGGTACTGAGTAGCTCCAAGCTTCTCACTGAAGCAAGAAACTTAGGGAAGCACATAAATCAATATTTTGTTCTAACTAAAATGAATTGGTGTAGTTATACAGCTGAAACGATGAGCCAAAAAGGCTTCAGTTCAGTGACCATATTGAGAACTCCCCCTTTAATTTGAATGGGGCCTTGTAAAATTTGTCCATTCATGAAAAATAACGTATTTTTGTTTGTTTGTTTCTTATTTTTTTTAAATGCGGAAAGACACTGACCTAAAAAGGGTCTGGTGTCTCTCATCTTCCTCTTGACAAAACCCCATTGATTCTCTATGAGGTTTAGGTAAGGCAAGTTTATTGGCCAATCAAGCACAGTAACAGCATGGCCATTGAACCAGCTTTTGGTACCTTTGATAGTGTGGGCAGGTGCCAAGTCCTGCTGGAAAATGAAATCAGCATCTCCATAAAGCTTGTCATCAGAGGGAAGCATGAAGTGCTCTAAAATGTTCTAATAGATGTCTGCGTTGACTGTGGACTTTAGAAAACACAGTGGACCAACACCAGCAGATGACATGGCAGCCCAAATCATCACTGACTGTGGAAACTTCACACTAGACTTCAATGGATTCTGTGCCTCTCCACTCTTCCTCCAGACTAGGGGACCTTGATTTCCAAATTAAATGCAAAATTTACTTTCATCTGAAAAGAGGACTTTGGACCACTGAGCAACAGTCCAGTTCTTTTTCTCCTTAGCCCAGGTAAGATGCTTCTGATGTTTCTGTTTCAGAAGTGGCTTGGTGGCCCTTTTCCTGAAGATGTCTGAGTGTGGTGGCTCTTGATGCACGGACTCCAGCTTCAGTTCACTCCTTGTGAAGCTCTCCCAAGTGTTTGAATCAGCTTTGCTTGACAGTATTCTCAAGCTTGCGGTCATCCCTGTTGCTTGTGCACATTTTCCTACCCAATTTCTTCCTTCCAGTCAACTTTGCATTTAATATGCTTTGATACAGCACTCCTTGAACAGCCACCCCTTTCAGTAATGACCCTTTGTGACTTACCCTCTTTGTGGAGGGTGTCAATGATCGTCTTCTGGACCATTGCCAAGTCAGCAGTGTTCCCCGTTATTGTGGTTTCAAAGAACAAGAGATACCCAGAATTTATACTGTATGGATGGTCATTTATTGAAACTCAAATGTAAATAATCTAATATTTTGAGATACTGATTTTTGACTTTCATTAGCTGTAAGCTCTAATCATAAAAAATTAAACAAAAAACGTTTGAAGTGTTTTACTTTACATGTAATGAATCAAACATATATGAAAGATTCACTTTTTGAAATAAGTTACAATAAAAAATGTACTTTCACCATATTCCATTTTTTTTAGACGTACCTGTATAAATATATAAATATATTATTTAATACAATAAATAAAGTGCTGTTGTTGCTGTGTCCAGATTTGTGGGCTTTTAGGTTGAAGTTAACTTTCATTTTTTTCATATTTCAAGCATATTTCACAATCTTGCCTCAATGGTTGTATTTTTTTTTTTTCAGCTTTCCGGCACAACGAGTGTCCTGACCCTGGCGTTCCAGTAAATGGAAAACGCTTTGGTGAAAGTCTACAGCTTGGCAGCTCCATCTCTTTTCTGTGTGAGGAGGGGTTTATGAAGACCCACGGATCTCAGACCATCTCCTGCATTCTCAAAGATGGAAATGTTGTGTGGGACAATGCTGTGCCACGTTGTGAAGGTCTGTCTTCATTTCGAAAAGATATGCACATTTCATAATTCACAAGTTGGCTTGTAATAAAAACAAAATTATATACTCTAACTATATTTGCACTTTACTGAACTTTTAGAAAGTTTGTTCAATTATTTTTTTTCTTTAAGCACACTTGGAGAGAGAACAAAATGTTTGTGCTACTGAAATGTCAGTGGAACAAAAAGTCATAATCTTTACTTTCAGGATGTGCTACAGATGTTTTAACTGCCTGAATTCTTCCAAATGAAAAACACATCCTCTTTTTTTTTATAAAATGCACTGCTGTGTGCTACAAATCCTTGTATGCCATTTATTTAGTAATGCTTTTATAGATGCCATCCACCTCAGACATTAAACACATTGTGTTTTTAGATTTTGCATTTTAAGAAAAACACTTAAGTATTAGGTAGAGAAGACACACTTTAATGTGTTGTGGATAAAGCTCCGGCCATGCAATACACCACAAAGAACAAGATACAACATTTGAAAATGTAACATCAACATTGCAGTACTTCAAACCTGCAGATTCATACATTTTGTTATTTGAATGTAGTCAAGACATCAATCTGTGATGTTTAGATCCTCTCTTGGTCAAATATTGTTATGCTATGCAATTTTAAGGTCAACATTTACCTTTATTAAGTATTAATATTCAGCATGTAAAAATCACACACAAAAAAAATCATTTGGCAACGAAATAATCTTGTCATCTTCTCCTGTTCTTTAGCTCCATGTGGTGGAAACTTGAAGGCTTCTAGCGGCATCATTCTGTCCCCAGGCTGGCCTGAGCTGTATAAAGAGGCCCTCAATTGTGAGTGGATCATCGAGGCTCCGCCAGGATATCCTATTAAGATCATCTTTGACAAGTACGTACAAGACATCGCTTTCTCATTTCTGAACTGTCATGTTGTTCTTAATAAGCCTCCCGGTTTCATTTCCCTCTCCCATTGGTTATCATCATTTCATAAATAGGTCACTAGCGCACTGCAGATGTTCACTATAGACTTGGAATAAGAGTATCTGGCTATTCATTCCCCATGCTATCACAAGGATTTGTTCTGAATCAATATAAATATCTCTTACCTCTGCTTATATAGAATGGCTTTATCCATAGTCATACGTGACTGTAGGACATTTATTAAAAAAGGACATCAAATGCAATTCACTGAAAGTTTCCATTTTTGTATTGTTTTATTTTGTTTGTTTGGTAATGTTTTCTGTTCTTGTTTGATAATTTTTTATTTTGTTTTGTTGTTGTTTTGTATTTTGTTTGGTTTTCTATTTTCGTTTTGTTTTCCATTTCATATATTTAGCAGATGCTTTTATCCATATTATCTTTCAAATGGGCAATTCAACAGCAATTTAACAGACACGTTATTTATTTTGAGGCAAGTTTCAAGCGAACAGGACTGTGATGAATCCATGTAGCCTCACTTTGTGGTGAAGCTGCCATGCTGATGCATAGTACTGTTCTGATCCACAGATTCCGGACAGAGGTTAACTATGATGTTTTTGAGGTACGGGACGGACGCTATCCTTCTTCCCCTCTGATTGGCAGTTATCAGGGTACACAGGTCCCACAGTTTCTCATCAGCACCTCCAACTTCCTGTACCTGCTCTTCACCACAGACAAGAGTCACTCAGACATTGGCTTCCGCATCCGATATGAGAGTATGATTATCTACTATTGTATTTATTACTCTCAAATGGAGCGGCATTTAATACATAGAGCCGTAGTTCACTGACAAGCTACGCAATCTCACGTTCACTATCGCATGCGAATCATCTGCGATTCTGAGCGTGAATTGCGTAGCTTATCAGCAAACTATGGCTCTATGTATTAAATGCCGCTCCATTTGAAAACAGCTGATGGAGATTTACAGCTAATCACAGAACCGTCTTTACTGATGAGATACGCTTGACTATCGCATGCAATATATCGTGCAGCCCTATCACATACCTTATTTTACTTATAAATACATACTTATATACTTGCTTAGAGAATGCACATTGTAAAATATCACAAAACTATTAATTGCTTTGTTGAAATAAAAAACATGATACATTTAATTCCTATTCAAAGTGTCCTACAATGCTCAGAATGTATTCAAAGTGTGCTTGTTAGATAAAGCTTGATATTATCTTCTCTCCCAATGCATTTCATGGCTGCAATTACAAGGATCTGATAGCACAGATACCTGTGAATACTAGCAGCTATGAATGCATCATTATAAATAATAGTCACATGCTCTTTAATATGCAGTGATTTTAATCAGGTCCTGTAATTATGATATAATAGGTTGGTGATTATGTTGTGAGATGATTTCAGTCATGCGCAAACACATGACACAGGCAACTGTACACGCATTCATACACACAAGACTGTAGAATTAGCTCCGTCACAGTTTTGTGAACTGAAATAATGGATTTTATGCTGGCATGACTCATGTTTGTAACCTTTTCTTGTTTCTCTGTAAATCTCAGTTCATCTTAAATTATTGAGTACATCAACTCAAGCAGAAAGCGCTTTCGAAGATTTGGAATTACTTGCATCCATGAGAATGATACAACTTTTGAATGATCTGAATAGGCCGACTATTCCATAAATGCACCAGTTGAGATTCACCAATATTAAAAGTCTGACCAACACGGATAAGTTGATAACTGTTTAAAGTTATGGCCGATAACTAATAAAATGACATGTTAAAATGCTATTCTGTGTTGGTAGAATAAATAGAAAATATAATACTAAAAACTAAAATCACTAATTTTAGATGTGGATTTTTAAGAATATAATGTATAACATGAAATAATGGATTTAGAGATTTGCAAGATTTAATTTAACAGTGTTATTAAATTGTTGATGTTTTTGAAAATTAAGTGAGCGTTAGATGACACCAAAGGAAATCTAAATGTAAAACGGGTAAAAATATATGTAAATCTTCAGTATATATATGTGTGTGTGTGTGTGTGTGTGTGTGTGTGTGTGTGTGTGTGTGTGTGTGTGTGTGTATAGTTAAATCACAACACGTTAATTTGTACACTAGTAGTATTATTAGTATACAAGTTGCCCTGATACCAAGTTTCTAATGCATTTAGAATAAATGTATGCCCTGAAAATCATTGGTTGTTTTCCACAGTAATATTTGTGTATTTTCTCTTCAAGCCTTGCAGCTCCAGTCGGACCATTGCGTTGATCCTGGAATCCCAGTCAATGGTCAGCGGCACGGCAATGATTTCTATGTGGGGGCACTGGTGACGTTCAGTTGCGAAGCAGGATACACCCTCAGTGACCACGAGCCCCTTGAGTGTGAACCTAACTTCCAATGGAGTCGCCCTCTGCCCAGCTGTGATGGTACGGTCCACTCTTTACCTATTAAATTGGTCACCGCCAGGGAATAGACACATTAGAGATAGGTCATTTATTCAAGTGACGCAATTGCTCCCAGACTTGAAGGGCCTAAACAGTTTGAAGCTACCCTTTCTGCTCCCTTCTCCTATCACAAGGCTTTGAATATTTAAGACCATTATTGATTTTTACCCTTGGGTAATGATAGGCATAATTCGCCCACATATGTTGATGTCCTTCAAAAGGACACTTCCTGCAAAGTTTGTTTCAGTAGGATTGGACTCAGTGTTTTGACAAATAGCCTTTATCTTTTTCTCTTTCCTATAGCACTGTGTGGCGGGTTTATTCAGGGGAACAGCG
The DNA here is from genome assembly GCA_027564155.1 of Gymnocypris eckloni scoliostomus. Taxonomy (NCBI): domain Eukaryota; kingdom Metazoa; phylum Chordata; class Actinopteri; order Cypriniformes; family Cyprinidae; genus Gymnocypris; species Gymnocypris eckloni. Next base: position 15,539,700 of record CM050421.1, read on the forward strand.
GCACTATTCTGTCCCCTGGGTTTCCTGACTTCTACCCCCATAACCTCAACTGTACGTGGATGATTGAGACTTCACATGGTAAAGGTGAGGCTGCTTTTTGTGCTCAGGTGAGGCTGCTGGTAAAGCTGGTTCTTTCTTTTAACAGGAATAGACAGTGTTTTTTAAATTAAACATAAAATAATAATGGTTTTTGTAATTGTAGATCAGTCCTGAACAACAGTCAAGAGGAATTTGCACCATTTCATTTTACAAAAATTGTTCAGTTCAATTATGTTCCTCTATGGAATTAATCACTTTCTCATGAAATCATACCAAATGTGGTTGAGGTCAGGACTACATTTAAGTCATTATAGACCACCATGCTTAAATTTCAAAGTCTTCTTTTCACTCCATAGTTTGACCTGTCCACTGTGTAACATCCACATTCTCTTGTGGACTTGATAAATGCAGAAAAGTTTCTTCTTCTACTGTTCTTGTTTAGCGTTTCATACTTTATAATCACTTTGACAGAAACGTTATCATGTTCCAGATATTTCTGTAAGTCTTTAGCTGACACTCTAGGATACTTCTCGCAAGACGCCCACTCCTAGGTAAAGATGCCGAGCTTGTCTTGCCATCGACTGATAAACATCAAGGCTTTCAGTGGTGCTTTTCAAACCTCTACTAGCTTTATGCAAGTCAACAATCCTTAATCTTTGGCGTTCTGAGACCTCTGTTGTTGGAGATGCAGTTCACATGAGGCAATGCTTCTTTTGAATAGAGAACTCCAAAATTGAGCAATTCTTTTTTTATGGTACAGAGCAGCTTTGACTAACATCTTCAATCTCACCTCATTGATTGAACACAGCTGATGCTAACTTTTTGGAGAAATCATTAGCCTAGGGATTCACATACTTTTTCCACTTTGTGCTGTGAGTGTTTACATGGTGTGTCATTGTTTGTGCATTTTTTCTGTTGATAAGGACTAGACATTTGGGTAAATCTGACAGTTTGACATGCGTTTTCCTGCAGTGTTATGTGATTGAAGCTTATGTTAACTCTTAAACAGTTTATCTATATCCATTGTTTTTCTCCACCTCTCAATCTCCACAGGTGTCCAGTTTGCCTTTCACACTTTTCACTTGGAGAGTCCGCACGATCACCTTTTAGTCACAGAGAATGGTAGTTTCTCTCAACCCCTGTGGAGATTGACCGGGTCTACACTGCCGCCACCTCTCAGCGCTGGACTTTTTGGCAACTATACCGCTCAGATCCGTTTCCTCTCTGACTTCTCTGTGTCCTATGAGGGCTTTAACATCACTTTCTCAGGTAAAGACCTTTACACAGCAGCTTAAACTACATGACATTTATAACAGAATAGCTACAGAATATAAATCCTTCTGTTCCCCTCAGAATACGATCTGGAGCCTTGTGAAGATCCCGGCGTCCCCCCCTTCAGCACTCGTAAGGGGCTGCAGTTCGGGGTGGGGGATGCACTAATCTTTTCCTGTTTTCCGGGGTACCGTCTCGAGGGGCCTGCGAGGGTTGTGTGTCTAGGGGGGCGTCGGCGGGTTTGGAGTTCCCCTCTGCCAAGGTGTGTTGGTAGGTGGTCACATGCTTTTCATTTTGTTTTGTTCTCAAATGATATAACATATTTCCCCTCATGTGCCCAGGCACGCGCACACACACACACACACATGCTGAAACTTCAGCAGATATTTCAAAGTAAAAGACTAAAGCAGCACCATTTTTAGGAGTTCTACTCAAAACCAGACAGGAAGAAAAAGGTTATGACTCATCATCTGAAAATAAAACCACAGCACCAGCCCTAAATTTAGTCTAATGCTTAATCAGCATTAATATAATGGTATATATCAGCATATAAGTATCTTAGAGACCAGACTTCTTCAATTTAATTAATGCTGGAATGGCTTAGATGCTAAATTTAGAATGTAATTTGTTAACATTATAATTTTGACGTTTCAGTTGAAGCAAGTAATTAGGTATTATGGATTTCTGCAGCAATATCTGGCTTATCCTTGCTGCATATTTGTTTACCGATCTTGTGAAAATAGGTCAGCTCATATGTAAACATATGTTTATGATTATTTCTCAACACCCTTGTATTTAAACTTATTTAAATAAATAACATATGGTTTACTTCACTTAAGATCTGAAATAACTGTCAAAAAACATCATCCAGAAAACACCCAATATTTTACTTAATGTTATTTAAGAAAAAAAATTGTTACAAGGGGTGCATGGCATATGAGTTACTGGCTGATAATGGAGATGTTTTTATTTATTTATCATGGTTGCTCATTAATCCTTTTTACATTTAGATTGCCTTTTCTCTAACTTAAAATGTATCTTTAAGTACATTAAATTAATACAACTATTAATTGTAATATTTAGAACATCTCAAATGTTTTATATATAATGCAAAAATTCACTTGTAGCATTTAAAACAATTTATGTATCGGTTATAATCCGTTATATCACAATAATTATCAACTTACAAATATATGTAGGTATAGATTCAAATTAAATCTGTGTGGTTCAATATCTGGTCAAAATTTTGGCATAGAAATTGACTTCCACTCATTTACAAACATCCACCCCCGACTGCCAGCATGAGTGTTTGAGTTTATACTGTGATCATGGATTGAATGTCAGAGGTAATTTGACTTCTTACCTCCCTTGCTGCAGCTGAATGCGGATCGTCTGTAACCGGGAAACAAGGAGTTTTACTCTCTCCCAACTACCCTGGTTACTATGGTAACAACCATGAGTGCATCTACTCCATCCAAACCCAAACCGGTAAAGGGATCCAGCTCAAAGCACGGGATTTCCGCCTGGAGGAGGATGACTTGCTTAAGGTCTTTGTGACTTTTTGTGTATTCGTGTTTATGTGTATTGTTGGTTTTTAAATTATATGATGACGGAATGTGACTGTTTTGTGTGGGTTTCAGGTGTATGATGGTAGCAGCACCAGTGCCAGACTGCTGGGCACCTTCACAGGCATAGAGATGATGGATGTCACTCTAAACAGCACATCCAGCACCATGTGGCTGGAGTTCATTAGCAACAGTGATAATACAAGCAAAGGTTTCGAGCTGCACTTCACCAGTGAGTAGCACACTAACACCTTGCAGTCATTACAGAGGAGTGAGTGTGTGTGTGCGTGTGTGTGTGTGTGTGTGTGTGTGTGTGTGTGTGTGTGTGTGTGTGTGTGTGTGTGTGTACACATACATCGATGGATAGATAGATGAATGGATACCTACCTACCAATCACAGGAGAGGTTTTGAAGGACACTCTTTTTGTCCCTGTCTTATTCCAGGTTTTGAGTTGGTGAAGTGTGAGGACCCAGGTGTGCCTCAGTTCGGTTTTAAACAGGAGGACAAAGGTCACTTCGCAGGCAGCACGGTGTCATATAGCTGTGATCCTGGCTACACTTTAAAGGGCCCGGAGGTTTTGACATGCCTCAGAGGGGAGAGGAGAGCATGGGACAGCCCACTCCCATTGTGTGTTGGTAAGACTACTGAATACTCAGCCTCATTCTCACTCACACTTACACATTTTTAACTTTGATATGATAACTTGAAATATATTGATATTCAATACCTCGGGGAAAGACTTGCACAACATTAATTACTTTTTTTTTTTTTTAATAAAAGATAAATATAGCAAGGCTAGAACTGGACAGTGAGTTATATTTTTAGATTAATTAAACTGAGAATGTACACTTTGTATTTAATTTAATTTTTCAAATTATTTAATTTTCATTTTGTGTTTTGTTTTGACGGTGTAAGCATTATGGAGCACTATATACACATGCAATGTCTGTTTCATTGATACTGAAAGCCGGAGGGTGCCCATATGCAGAAAGTCCAAATCTGCCTCACAGATGTAATGCAACTTATGGCATTTCAGGAAATACTGATTACTGTATTTTAACACAAAGTTTAAATCTGCCATATGGTCTCCTATGATACCCTCTGAGAATGTGCTTCATGAATATGATCCCCCAAGTCAGAGAGAGTTCTATTAATTAGAGTGCTTATGATTTTTTCATGTGTATGAATCTTCTACCACCTACCCTTATACTCAGCCTGGGTTCTCCTCAATGTGAGTTTATCACAGACCCACTATTCAAAGTGTTCTGCAATGCCATTGAATTTTGAATTATGGTGCTTCCCCACCTGAGCCTATGGAGACCTTTAGGCAAAACTGAAATGCCTATATAGGGAGGAGAAATGGAACTGTGAAGGCATGAGCAAATATTTTTCATCCGCCACAACAGGAAACTAACTAGTACTGTAGAAAACAGAGGGTGGACAGTGAGAAATGAAAAGTTGGTGAGAATAAGAGAAAGGAGGGAGGGGAGGAGAGAGCGAGAGAGAATGAGAGACCAAGAAATGTAGTTTTATGACTTACGAAGCAGGTCATCTCAGGAGTTGAAGAAGATGGGTTTGTTTTATTGTGATTTATGACTCTGCTGTCTACTATGGGAATATTTGTCAGAACGAAATTCATATGAGATGATAAAAAAGCACAAAAAAGGGTGAGAAAGAGATGGGTAAATGATAGATAGATAGATAGATAGATAGATAGATAGATAGATAGATAGATAGATAGATAGATAGATAGATAGATAGATAGATAGATAGATAGATAGATAAAACAAGACAAAAATAGTAATTAGAAAGTGATTCATTGCAGTGAGATTCTCACAACACTTATTTTTCACCTTTCTCAAACTTTTTCTTTTGCATTCAACATTTATTTTTTATGCACTATCAAAATAAAAGATCAAACGTTTATCTCCATGTCTATGATTATACCTTTCAGTATGTGTGACAATGGCTTGAGAGGCTGAAGTATGCATTTGAACACATTGCACTTGCATGTTGTGACATGTATATCTCACATGACTACAAACGCCGACCACCGTGTAATTTGTGTCATTGCTTGTCCGAGACTCAAGGAGAGATGTGTGGAGGGAAAGTGTCTGGAACAAATGTGTGAAGTGCCCATCCACTGGCTTGATATAAGTAAAGGTGTACTTCATAAGCTATACTTCTGTACTGTTTTGGGGATCAATACTTGTTCTTAACATTTCCTATGGAAGGGGGGAGGACATACTTTTGTATTTCTTACTGTGTAATTCTTCAAAGTTTCAAAGCTTCAAAGTGTCCAATCAGTCCTTTCATAAAATAAAAATAAGAGAAGGGCTAACAACCCAATCAAAAATCTAACTTTTATTTAAAAGACCCTGTGAAATCCATTTTAATGTCAAATGTAACTGGCCTCAACTATAGTCATTTGTCATTATGAAGAGATGTTTCATCAGCCACTTTAAGACCTGGAGTCTTTTAATTTTAATTATAGCCATCGCTGAGCAGAGATGGACATGACTGAAATGCCAATGTCTGCAATGAACTATATACAAAACAAAATCTAATTAAATTAAATGCATACAAGATCAGACAATGAATAAATCAAATAAATTTATAAAAAAATCAAGAAACAGGTTGTGGAATATTCAGATTTCAAATTAACATATTTTGTGTGGTTGAGCCAAATTTTGAAAACAAATTACTAATTTGTCTTCATGGACAGTTAAACACGTTGTTAGTAAAACCATGTATATTGTAGATATAGGCTTAGTCTTTCAGGCATCTCCTCAAAATAAAGTAACAATAAAATGAAGTCAGCTTGAATGATTATTAAGAGAGATGTAAACTGTATTCTTTATACAAACTCATTCAGTTTCAGTAAATGTCTAGAGGGGATGTATATGTGTATATACAGTATGTGTTTATGCTGTGTAAGGGCACATGCATTTGACCTCTGGGATGATGATGACAATGGTAGGGGTTGAATACTACACTCATGACTTCCTGATCCGTGAAACTGGAACTGTCACACGCTCTGGCCCCAGCCTCCTGACAAATCAAGTGATTTGTACCCCCGTTGCCCGCCACCACCAGCACCACCATTGCCCCAGTGTAAGATGGATAGTCATGTCTGGGGCAGGACATATTACCAACACTATCAGTGATATTAGCCAAAGGAAATATGCCCTCCCCAGGGAAGGCTTAATACTGGAGGTGATATACGGCCATATTATTCTGCTCATCACTCATAAAGCTCTGCTCAGTGCTGAATGTATTATTTTAAGGTTGAAATTTATACGCACCCCTGCCACCTGATGATGCATCGCTGCACAGCACACCGTGTACCATCATTGCTTCAAGAATTTAGATAACAATGCAGAACCCCTGCAGATAAAAAATTGTTTATAGGTTTTTAATACCCAATGCTTTCGTTATTGGCATTCATTCATATATGTAGTCCTCATTAAAAAGTTTATTTCAAAACCTAATTAAAACCAAATAGGCCTTAATGTAAAAAAATATATATGATATTATATTTAATATGTATTAAGTGTGTATTTAAATTGTACAATATAATCACTTTAACTAGTGGTCCCAGACATTTGGACCCAACTGTGTTTGTTGGTTCCTTTTTGTTTTGTTTGTTTTTTTAAGATGTACCGTATGTGCTGCAGAGTTGTGAGCTGTCATTGAAGGATTGCGCCTTTGTTTATCTCTTTCTTTACCCAGCCGAGTGTGGAGGAACGATTAAAGATGAGCCAGTGGGCCGGATTCTGTCTCCTGGTTACCCAGCGCCCTATGAGCACAACTTGCACTGTGTCTGGACCATTGAGGCGGCACTTGGAAGCACCATCGGGTGGGTATCTACTCTCCCATTACCCTCCTCCTCACCATCTGTCTCTTCATCTCTGTCTTGCTTTTGATATCTTCATCTAACCTCTAAATGTAACTTCCATCCAATATCTTCGACCTGCTGTCTATCCTAAGCTCTAGAAATGTCCATAATTGAGTCATATCTTGAAAGAAGTAACATTATGGTAATCCTTATATATAGTACCATAGTGGGGTTGTAACATTACATGTACACATACACACGTTTATGTAGCTAAATGGAGACATTGCATAGACTTCTGCTGTTTTTATATTCAGCTAGTTAATACTATAACCCTAACATATACCCGGACTTTCTGCATATTTAAAATAAAAAAACTTTGTTTTTAACTTTATATTTTAACTTATACTTCTGGCTACACAGTTGTACCCAAAATATTATTAAATAGGTACATACATACTGTGCACAATATATAATATACAGTATAAGAAATACGGCTAGAAATGTATATATATTGCAATATAACAATAATATTAAAACAGTTAAAAACATTTGATCATTTGAAATGGTATGGTGATAAAGTGGCATTTAAAGTAACCATAGTCATAATGAATGCTATTGATTAGTCCATTACCTTTGAAGAGTAGCTGCCGTTTTATTTTGTTCGGATGTTTAAATTTAGATATGTCTGCATAATAGCTGGTATTAATTCAGCTTAACGGAAGGGTTGGCATTTGGAAAACAATGGAAGCCATTTCTGCCACTAAATAAAATAATATTAGAAAAGGAAATTGTTTTCCTCCACAGAAAACACCCATTTGATCAAATGCCTCAATATTGTTTTACCCTTTGTCCCACCACTTTTGCCATACTCTGTCTAATTGGTTTGATGGTGTATTTGTCAGCTCTTGCCTTAGCCGCAAGCGTGGATTGGCTGGCAGGCCAAGTTCTATCTCCATGCATGCCAGTATTGTTCATCGTGCTGTCACAGTCAGCAGGACTCAGAGAAGCTAGGAGGACATTAGTACTTTGGCAGTCCTACAAGCTGACCTCTTCCCTTCCCCAGCAAATCGCTCCCTTTCGCACTAATGAATGAACATGCCCCCTTGTTAATTGCCACTCGTTTCGCCAGCGTAATTTAGCATGAAATCACACAGCCGAGCTCTGCCTAATTTATCCGGTGCTTTTTATCAGATACTTTCCCAGCCCTATATCTAGACACGTTAAGAGCGTCCAGACACTGCTTTCTTGCTATGATAAAAAGTGGTTTGAAATTGACATTTGATTTGGTGTTGATGGCTCTGTGAGGTGCCTTGGAGATGTGAAGAGCTCAATTCAATTTCCCTTTTATCCTGTGTTCTTTGTGTCCATAAATAGTTGGAAATGAGCAGTGAGGTGAGTGTAATTATATCATAAGGGTTATTGAGCATCTAGCATTGGTACACCCCTCCAGATACTCACGCCAGATGAGCAGGCCACATGTAATAATTGAGGTCACCTGTCCTTTTTTTGTATAACCGTGTAATTTAATACAGTCTGATACTCAGATGTTGCCTGAACAAAGCTTGTACTTAGTCAGTGTCATGTAATCATTGATGCAATCATGGCAATAAAAGGCCATGTGATTACAGTGTGCTTAAGCACATTTTGAAACGGAGCACCTGAAACCCCTCTGGAACCCACAAAGCACTGTAACGAGTGGCCTCTCATGGGTTCATATATATGAAATATTCATTCACATATATATTTAATATGGTTTAAAAATGTTGGGTCAGTAAGATTATTATTATTATTAATGTATTTATTTAATATGTATTAATTACATTTGTATTTATTTTTTAATGTCCAATGCTCACCAAGGCTGCATTTATCTGATCATAATAGTACTTTTATTAAATATTAGTACAATTTAAAATATTGTTTTTCTAAATAAAATAGATGAATAGCATTCCATGCACAGGCAGCCTTTTCTAATACGACATGAAGATATCAGAAGTATTTACCACTGAAATATTTAAACACTAAAAGTAAACATAGTGTGTGATATATAAACACGCTTGAGTGTGTGATATATAAACAAATTATTATAAGTAAAAAAAAAAAACTTTGTTCTCTAGTACATGTCTTTATATGACTACATATTAGTACTGCAGTTCATACAGTATATTACGGTGTTAGAATATGTCTGTGTTTACCATCTTCCTGTACTGTATGTGTGTTTATTAGATCCTCTTCCACAGGCACATGATAATTAATAACTTAGGTCTCTTCCAGTCTCTTTCCTAGTCCCCACTGTGAGGTATGCACATACATTTCTTTGATCTCATCTTGAGCAATCAATTATTCAAGATAATTTGCAATGCATTAGGATTGGGACAATGTCTTGCAATAATACTAGGACTCCCTGCAGCATTTAGAATATGCTGTTCAAAAAGATGAGCTACCATTAAGCACTGTCTGCAACGCAATTTGGAGTGTTATATTATTCAGTTTGATATATATTTTTTTTTTTTTTTTTGGGTAGACCACAGTATAAGCAATACTGTATTTATCTCTGTACCCTGTAGTGTCACATGGTGTATACTGTGATACCGCCCTGCCCCAGCTGTCCTGTCCCTGTGGACTTCCTTATCCAGAGGGGATGATGGCAGTGTCGGAGTGTGGAGATATAAAAGGATGTGTAAGGGTGGACTGGGATGTTTGTATGATGTGTCAGGATGCTGATGGGGTTTCATGAGTCAGTGGGTGCCGGTGATATTTCATCATTCTTTCATCAGAGATACTTCTCCACATATGAGATGCCTTTGTTTGGCAAAGGTGATAATTACTTTCAACAGCCACTTCATACACACATACACGCACACTCACACACCGAGACAGATATACTGCCTAGCCCCAAATGTTCTCATCCATGTGGGATTAGACATCGGTTAAGCCTGCTGTTCCAGAGCCGGTTTGGAACATTCGAGTTGCAGCTCAAAGGATCGCACTGTCACGCTCGAGGCTCATCTGCAGTCACGAAAGAAATCTGAAGAATTAACGGAAGCTGGGGTCCCACTTCCCTCCTTCCCTATTCTGCTGTTTTATCCACCTCTTTTTCTCTTCCTCCAAAGCCTTCAAGCCATACATTAACCCTGTTATCTTCTCACTTCTGTCCCATCTTGTCAAAGTTTACAAACTTTTTTTTTTGTACTTGTCTTGTTCTATTCCCTTTTCCCCACACTCTTCTCTATTTGTTCTCCTGAAATCTGTTCTTGTAATTGGCTGGTCTGATACTTTTGTTTCATTTGATTATGATGAATTAAAATGCGTTATTTTTTTTCTTCAATTTTTTTTTATTTTTTTTTATGCCGGTAAAGTTGATATGGTAGCTGTTATAGTTTAAAATATACAATAATCTGTTTAGCAGATTTAAGGTAGGTTGTTGTGATACATTATGAAAAGGGAATTTGTAGCATTTTTCCTTTCCTTTCCTTTCCTTTCCTTTCCTTTCCTTTCCTTTCATTTCATTTCCCCTTTCCCTTTTCGCCTTATTTAATCTAAATATATTGTTAATGTGAATCGTCTACATCCGAATAATTTTTTGTCTGTTTTTTTTATTTAATTAATTTTTCAACATTTTTTTTGGGGGCGGGTCTGTGGAGAGAGAGAAATTTCAAGCTCGTCGACAGAAGTGTGTTCGACCAAAGTCCCTTTCTCAGCAATGCGCGGACCGATTGGAAAAGCACCGCTTTTGATGACCAATCGGTCTTCGCGGAGCTGCCTCAAATCAAACAGACTTCATCTCACAGCTGGTCCGTTTTGATTGCACACTTACGCTCACATCTGCATGTAAACAAGTCGTCGGCATGGAAGTTCTTTATTGTGAGTTAAGCAGACAAAAAGTTTGCAATTTGAAAGTACAATAGCCTATTGACTGTTTTTACTCAAGTTCGCTGACGAAGTTTCAATCAGAGCCACAGCAGAAGTTTTTGTCTCTGAGCAACACAGCGGTGTTTTACTGAATAAATCCATGTTATTGAACGAATCAAGTGAGTCAACGATTCAGTAAACCATTCATAAAGACAGTAGTCACTTGCCTCATTTGAATGAATCAGCTGTTTGAATGAATGACTCGCTTATTAAAACAGTAATTTACCGCCATCTACTGGTGATTTGGTTTCATATTTAAAAGTATTGCATTTTTCACAACATTTTTTACTTTTAATATTTAAAACATTAATCTTATAAAAATATTTATGCATTTGACATTTTGTCATGTAAATGCACCTAATGCCACTTCAGATCATACAGCTACTGTTTCCTCTACAGTGAAAAGTTGTTTATAGTATGTGCCCTCTAATGTGAACATTAAAATTAGCAAAAAGAAATTACTCCACTGCTCACAAAGAGAAGTATGAACACTGATGACAAGAGAGTTGCACTGTCCAAAACGTTTGTGGTATAAAATGCTTTTTTTATTTGTCTTTTCCTTTATTTTGTTGTCAGAGTGCACCAGAATTCTTCATTTACATGTAAAATTCTCAAAAATGTACTTCTGGGGGATGGATTGTCCCTAGACCCCCCCTACTTTCCGAACTATGTCACCTTTTCGACCTCTTGTGAGTTTGCAAGTATGTTGTATGTACACATTTAAAATTAGTCTGATATCAAAGGTGTATCAGAAGGCTGAATCCTTACTGACAGAGGAGTTGGGGATGAAGGAGGGTTATTAGCTGTTGAGCAATGCGACAAACTGTACTCAAGTAAAAGTATTTCTAGAAATGTTTACTCAAATAAAAGTAATAGTCTGAAATTCTGAGTAGTTACTTGAGTAAGAGTAAAAAAAGTATAGGATAAAAAAACTACTCAAGTAGTCAGTTACTAGTTACTTTGGGTCATATACTGTATATCTATAGTCTATTTTAGATGTATATATAAATATATATATATATATATATATATATGTATGTATGTATGTATGTATGTATATATATATATATATATATATATATATATATATATATATGATTGAAGACAAGCATCACTGATATCAATACTACTGATTGTTTTCCCTTTAATATTTAACCATTGACTGTAGCCGTTCAGCATTACAGTATAGTTGAAAGCTATCAACTTGAACATTTATTAGACTTAACTTTTAATTTAAGTGAACTTAAAACAATCTTCACATGAACCTATTATAATAAATAACATATTTAGCCACCTATGCCCTTCAGCAGAAATATACAGAAAATGAATAATTTCCAAACACTAAATTATAAATTAAATATAGATTAACCCCTTAAAGCTATACAAGTTATTGATTTTTAATCCCATCTTTAATTGCCTTTTTGGTAACGTCATGCCTTAACGTATGGCATAACTAGGACATTGCATGCACGTAGTTTTTTCGCTGTTTGACAATTAAATGAAACAGACTAAATCGAGCGTGCACCGGAACCTTTGTGCGTGTATTTGAAAAGCACGTGCTACGAGCACAGTATCTTTTACGTGCTCGTTTGACTTGCGCCTGGCGCACACATCTGAATCGTTTTCCATTTGATGTGGTCATAAAGATGTTCTGCATCTCCTTTTTAAGAAAAAAAGAGACGGAGGCAGCATTTTGAATGGGGTGGCCAACCCTAGCCACGCTCCTGCGTTAATTGCGTTAAATATTTAACGCAATTAACGCGTTAATCTGAAAAAAATGTATCACCTGCGTTAACGTGATAATTTTTCAGCAATGATATATATAATTAATATACTTTGATATACTGTATATAATCTGACACGGAGAAGAGTAAAAACTCATCACATGGCCGCTACCAAATATCTGAACATAACAAAACAAATGCACATTGATGGATCTTCTTCCGTCTGTTCTTCAAAATGTAAACAAATGTAGCCTATATTTCTGCAAGCGTAAATATTGTTGAAAATATCAATATTAATTGTGTCTAGGCAATGGCTTTCCTCCTGGAACAGGTTGCGTGCCACTGTGCTCAACGCTCTTAATGTTCTTAAACTTTGTTACAACTCTGATTGAGAACAGCTTCAGACGACTGCAGCAGGGAACTGAATGAATCATTAAAACTGATTAGCGAAACGATTCACTGGTTTGCCAACTGGTTTGATCAAGCCTTTGAACAGAATTGACTCAAAATAATTAATCATTTGTGAATATGCATTGCTCATTTCCCAGAGTAGACGGTGCATTTGGAATAAATGTAAGCATTTTTAACTTGTATTGCATTAAGATAAAGTAACTAGAGGAGCGTCGCTCACAGTAACTAAGTAAAAGCACAGTTTTTTCAATAAATATGTTCTTGAGTAAGAGTAAAAGTACTTTTATAAAAGTATAAAAGTTAATATTTAAATATAATCTAAAAGTATTAGTTACCAAAACAATTACACAAGTGTAGCAAATTAGCTCAAAGGGGAAATGTATATAAATAATTACATTAATTATGATTAATTATAATTATGTATATCAGCTGACAGTAGTAACTGTAGCAGAATTAAATTGCCATCAACTAATATGTTCGTCCAGAGAACATTCAGTGTAATTTCATATCAACTCTAAAAAAAGGAACTTTTTGTGGCCACAGAAAATACTTTCCTATTTATGAATGCATTAGAGCATGTAATAAGGATCGGAAATCATAAAGGGGCATCAATTTGCAAGGCAGAATCAGAAACTGTGCTCAAAACGTTTATTAACTAAACGCTAACACACATAACTAATCTAAACAAACAAACAAACAAATTAACACACAAAGGGGAGCTAAAGTGGATGAATGAACCCATTAGAGAAACCAAAGAATGCAGTTATGGAAAGAGTCAGTTAACCTCCTGAGTAAAACCATCAGCGCCATAATGGGGTCTATAGCTTATACTAAACCTCTGTTTCGTTTAGTTAAATGTATTATACTTGCATTGCCTTGGTCATTGAACAAGTGTGCGGATGCAGTCTGGGATGAAAATCTTGATGGCTTGAAGGTTTGGTGGTGTGGGAGTTCAAGTTCTTCCGGGTTTGAAGGGTGATGAACTCCAAAATATGTTATTCTGGCTCGGTGGTGATTGGGAGAGTTTTCTCCCAGATGGTGAAAAAGAGCTAAGAGAAACATCAGCTGAGATCCTAGGATCTTCGATGAATGGAAAGTCAAGGCTGAAGCTTAGCTCAAACTTAAGGTACAGAAGATTTCTAGCTCACATCCTCATCTTCTCAGAATCTGAACGAACCACAGACTGGCATGACTCTTTGTTTCCGAGCATGGTAATTTGCATATGAACTGGATTGATGTTAATAAACAAACTATTAAAGATCCTTAGAACACTAATATGTTGCATAGGTATCAACACGTAATATACTCTCAATTAGATAATCCAAGGACGAGTTGATAGAAACATGGTATAAGTGAGGTGATATTAACTAGTGATCTATGCTTAAAACAGTATACAACACAAAGAACATATACAAGCTTTAATATACACAATGACTTGAAGCATTCAAAGATTCATTTGAATTAATTAATGAGTCCATTTTTTGTTAATGTCTTTCCTAATGTCCAAAGATGGCGAGAGGGTCATGCCATTAGGTCCAAATGATCTGGTCTGGTAAACTGCCTGGGTCAACCAGACATAATGGCACACAATATGTATATTGGGTGAGGGTCTGTGATTATTTGTTAATCTAATGACCAATTTATTTGTTAAATCTAATTAAAAAGTGTGTGTCTGATTGGTACAAATGATACACAGGTAAATGTAACGAAGTAAATGTAACTTGTTACTACCCACCTTTGATAATACCAAGGACCTTATATATGGATGATAGGAGATAGGTGTCATATTCCTATAGGTAGATGGGGAGTCAACTGATGCGAGTTTGACTAACGTGACCTGCCAGAACTAAAGCTACACTTGATTTCTCTCACTGTAACAATAATGTAAGATACAAAAATGGATACCACAGTGGTACAATTGTTGTCTTTGCAGTGGGGTGTTTTAATCCATGTAATAGATGCCTGTCTAACAATAGTCTTGGGAGCTGAGAGGTACAAAAACTCTTCGAAATAAAAACTCTTCGTCTTGGTGGGCAGTATGCTTAACATCATATTTAAGGACAGGGTTGCAGTAACAACATATGTTTCACAACTTTGAACACAACAACAAAACCAGAGTAAATCATACAGAACAGCAGTTCTGGCATTATTTATTCATTATACAACTGTCATATAGATTAGTCTGTTTGTAGCTAGCTAAATTAAGTTAACCGTAGAGGAGGACGGAATGCATTTGTTAATATCTGCTGTAAATTATGGTGTTCCAGTTTAAATGGAGACTAACGTGTGAGGCTGCTGTTTGTTTTAGTTGGGGTTTGAGTGAGGCTGCTGTTGCGATAGCTATGAAGATTGTAAGTTACGTTGTGGATAAATTAATTCGCTACCCTTTGCAAAAAATGCTCCAAAGTCTCGACCGTAACATTTGTCTCGCATATCATTAAGCTATTACGCTGACATGAAGTTGATTTGAGAACTGTTTCGACTTACAAGTAAAGCATACCGTTTAATGTACAGTAATATCAGTATCACTCAGCTCAAGTGGAGGCAGCGCTAGACGCTAAGCCATAGCTAAGTGCTAAGTGTCAGCCTGTGACAGCCTGTTCCATGACTGAGAAACACCTCACGTTTAGCCCATCAGCTGCTTTAAAAATTTTAGTGCTGAAGTAAGATTTACAGTGTTTATTTTCCCTGACTAAGTTCATGTAACATCTTCACAACAATCTTTGTTTGTTGTCTTGTTTCTAGTCCAAATATATAAAAATTATTTAAGAATTATTAAGATTTAAGAATTATTAGATATTTGGACTGGAAACAAGACAAAAACATGTAAGAAAAGCTTTTCGTTGCAGTGTGTAACATTCTCTCCCTATAAAGCAGTTTGACTTGCCATTGTGTGTGAAATGTGCTATGTAAATTAACTTGCCTTTACCTATGTTGGCATTTAACTAGTTCAGGTAGCCAAACTTTACCACTCACCCACTTCAAAAATATTTTTTCAGAGTGGGGCAATGAGAGAGTTTGAGAAAGCAGATGCCCTTACTGTGGCTCAACTAGAGGCTGGAGTCAGGTGCAAATGGAGATGGTCCTGGTTGAAGTTAGAATCAAAGTATTATGTGAAGGAAATGGAATATGTGTTTCAATTGTGACAGTTTCAAAATTATTAAAATAGAGAAACCAGGCCATGCCATACACAGCCTCTGCTGTAAAGAGATACATTGTAAAAGCTGTTTGTAGTTCCGTTTACCATATAAAAATATTGTGTGATGAAGGTTTTTTTTTGGGGTTTAGTTTGTCAACTTTTCACCCCTGACGAGTTTGCACCCCTGAAACTGTACAGATCTGATCAATTGCTTTTTTTTGGTAAGCTGATTTGCACAGGCGTTTGGGAGAGAAAGACTCCCAAAGAGGCGAGAGTTGATCAATCAATTAATGAGTCTAATTTTTAATGGGCTGTGAAATTGTGCCGTCTCACTGACAGTGTCTCCTTGGTCATTACTCTCAATATACAAACTGTCAAAGTTTGAAGCTCACAATTTTTCTAAAAAGGTTAATGTACCCTAAAATCCAATACACTGCTAAATCGAGGAAATGTGCTCACGCACACCTAGAATAATCTGATGATAAACACCCGGATGGTTCTCCTGCCGGCATCCTCCTGGGAGCACTTTGCAGTGGGGATGGCTGACAGCAGTGAAGGGAGGAGACCATGGATTGTGGGTAAAAAAAGTGCTGTGCACTTGTTTTAAGGTGGCCAGGACCTCACATCTGCTGAATCAGACTGAGAACTGCTTCTTATATTTATCCAATCTGCCTACACAGCAGATAAAGATAACTCATCATTAATGCATCAGCCAGTTCCACCCACTATATTCTACTCTAAATTGCGTATTTTTTATCCATATTTTCAAGTTATGTAATTAATTAGAGTTTATATTTAGCTCCCCCCCCCCCCAGACTTTGAAGCAATAACAGACTAAAATTAATTTTGCTTTAACAAGTCTAAAATTGCCATACTATTCCATCAGCAGATGTTAACTAGTGAAGCTAGATGACAAACATGAGAGCAAGGTCATTGTCTGAGGATGTCTAACTGATTTTGAAGGTTTTCTTATGTGGGTGTTAGCTAAGTTTGAGTCTCGATCTTGTAGCTTAGACCTAGCAAACTTTTGATGCCACATAAAGTGGTCTTTTCCTGAGTTTCAGACTTTGATTTCATTTGGAACAAAATGTATGATGCAACAAATTAATCACTTTCTGTGTTTCAGTTCATTAAACTGAACTGCCTGGTTCTTAAACAAACGGGTCATGGTCTGGACATTTTCAGCATTGAAATTTTATGTTTGCTCTTCTTTTTATATTAGAAAATAGTATTTTTCGCTTCACAAACCTCATTTTCTCCCTAAATCATACAGCTTTCTTTCTAATGGCAGTCTTACCCGTTTGGTATAATGGAGATGTCCTGCACAGATATGTCCATAAAGGTGCCCTTGAACTGCTATATGTTCTATACTGTGCTGCCATGAGAGATGAGAACCATCATTACAATGATTGCAAGGCAGCGCTGTATTTATATTCTGATGTCCTTCTGTTTTCTTCTTCTTCAGAATCTCCTTTTGATTTACAGTAATCTAACCGCAAGCCATGACATTGTAACAGTGCAACAGTTGGGTTCCGGAGGTAAAAATATATTTTTTACCATTTATTTACTGGACATTTTCACTTAGGGGGGTACTCACTTTTGTGGCCAAAGGTTTAGTCATTAATGGCTGTGTGTTGAGTTATTTTGAGGGGACATCAAATTCACACTGTTTTACAAGCTGCACACTCACTATTTTACATTGTAGCAAAGTGTCATTTATTCAGTGTTGTCACATGAAAATATATAATAAAATATTTACAAAAATGTAAGGGGTCTACTCACTTCTGTGAGATACTATGTATATATATCAATTAGGGCTGTCAATCGATTAAAATATTTAAACGAGATTAATCGCATGATTGTCATGAGTTAACTCGCGATTAATCACACATTTGTATTTGTTCTAAATGTACCTTAAATTAATACTTTATTTATATACTTTATAATACTTTAATATATAATTTATACGTTTTTTATACTCTAATCGACATGCGCATGGACAAATGTGGATGCTTTATGCAAATATATGTTTATTATTATTTAAACCATAGTCAACATAGAGCATGAAGAGTAGACATGTTTCAAATGTAATTTTTCAAAGAACTTGTTTATGTCTATTAGACACATGAAAAAATTAATTCCTATTACTTCTCTTTCTTTGCACTGAGCAATTTACTTACACAAACCTATTTACATTTTTGCAGGACAGGGCAGCTCACTTCTTCTGAACATTCAAAATGTACATAGCCTATATTGTTTATTATTACATTTGTTTGCCTCTATGTGCCCACATACTGTATTTTGATGCAGCTATATTCTCAATAAAACAGTTTTCATTAATTTAGTTTACTGTTTCTGTTGTCAGACAACGGAATGAATATGAAAAAGTGATTGAAACGTGACCCGTTAAGACTACATAACTAGCTCTCCTTTACAAGATGTTAATCTGCACAAATCCTTATCATTGAGCCGTTGTCTGATTAAATAAAACACCATACGACAATGACAATAGCTGAACAGAAACTGAGCAGATGCAGAGAGAGAGAGATGTGTGTGCATACGCTGAACAGAAACTGAGCAGACGCGGAGAGAGAGAGAGAGAGAGAGAGAGAGAGATGCGTGTATGCGTGCTGAATAGAAACTGAGCAGACAGACGGAGAGAGAGAGGTGTGTGCGCTTGCTGGGAAAGCAAGACCTTGCATGGCAGTACCGGCGATTCTCTGAGACTAAATAAGGTTTGGGCGCTTTTTTGAAGGGAAAAAAGTCGCTAAAGGGGTCTGCACTGTTACTAAGTTGGCAACACTTTGTATCTCCATTTCTCCAACTACGGGTTGGGCCATGGGTCAAACAGAAAATACGCGCTGCGTTAATCGCCCGTTAATAAAATTAGTGCAGTTAAAAGGAATTTGCGTTGACACGTTATTAACTGCCTGGAAACATTACTCAAATATTTTGGTCTATATTGACATGATAGCATCACGCATTTGCTGCAGATTTGTCAGCTGCACATCCGTGATGCTAATCTCCCGTTCCACCACATCCTAAATGTGCTCTCTTGGATTGAGATCTGGTGACTGTGGAGGCCATTTGAGTAAAGTGAACTCAATGTCATGTTCAAGAAACCAGTCTGAGATGATTTGAGCTTTGTGACATGGTGCATTATCCTGCTGGAAGTAGCCATCAGAAGATGGGTACACTGTAGTCATAAAGGGATGGACATGGTCAGCAACAATACATTAGTGTATTGATGTCATTGGTGTTTCATTTCTCCTCTAGATGTACCCGATCCTTCATTGGCTGCTTAATGTTCAAAAAAGGACTGAAATTAGTTTCAAGAAACTGTCAATATTAATTCAGTTTTCAAGGACTCTCATCATGGATATTTTCACAAACACCTGCAATTGCTTCTCATAATCTTAACAATTGGTAGACATTCATCCCATGCACAGATTACCATCTTATTTATCTTCTTGTGTTTTGTGTCTTGTATGTTTTTCAAATATCCTTTTCATTATGTATTTCCTTTTATCTTCCTCTTCTCTTTCTCTGTTGTTCATGTTGATTTTGTTCTTTAATGACTTGTCTGGTTAAATGAATAAACAAATAAATGAATCCACAGACATGCACTGAAAAAGTGCTCGTCTCTCCTTGTCTGCCAAGTCATTGCAGCAGGAACACGAGTGAGACTCCCGGGGTAGCGGTGCTGTTTGGTATTCATATGACACAGCTCTCCTCTCCATTTGCCTGTCTTTCTCTCCTTCTCCCTTTCATTGGCACATCCTCTGACATCTGATCGAACCACTTTGTTTATTAAAGATGCATGCAACACTTTGTTTACCTCTCGTGGCCAACTTCAAAATGGTTGCTTGAGTTTATTTTGGAAGGATGGGAGTCTTGACTAAATCTTCTGCTTGTTTTGAGTAAACAGATGCTTTTGGAAAATAATAGAGTGAGTAAATCAGGCTGTGGATGACCTGTGTTGAGATTAAAGGTAATTTTCAATTTCTTCAGATGCAGTTGACCTCTGCATTTTGCGTGGTTTGAGGGGAACAAATAAAACCTCACAGGGTTTAGTCTTTCATCTCCCTCCACCTTCCCCTTTGTATTGAACATGCAAATCTGACAGACTGTAACCACCCACTCTCCTGCCAACGCTTCCCACAACCCTACCAACCACCATTCCATCAGCGAGGATTACATGAAAGAGTTGTAGAGCAGTAGAGAGAGAGAAACAGGAAGGGATAGACGAAAGAGTAGAAAACGTATTTCAATACATACAAAATGAACATGAGGATTAGTTAACGTGGCGGTGTATGGATAAGCTGTACCAGTATGATTTTTGTTCAGGCAAAACCCTTGTTCTCTTCACAGTGCTAGTGCCTCACCCTTTCCTCGAAAGCCTGGAAATGAGGTTAATTAGCTAAGCATCACAACCACTGCTGAGTTAAAGGAAAAACTCCTTATGTTAAGAAAAACTAGTTATAAATTGTGAGGGTATCATTAAGGGTTTTCTCATATCACTTAAAGGGGTGGTTGACTGTTTTTGGTTTTTTATAGACTTGATTGAGTTTATGGGGTGCAGTCTATCATGTTTTTTTTTTTTTAAGCATTATTTTTCACATAATTTACCTTTATTCTACTCCGCTCTGTCCCTTCTCTGATAAACGCTCCGATTATTTCCTGATTTTATGAACCCACAGAAATACATAATGGGCTCAGATTGGTTAGCACATCGGTTCCCAACAGGGGGGTCCCGGCTCACAAGGGGGCCTCAGCGAGCTCAGTGTGGGGTCGCATCACATATTTTGAAAAGTGTTGAGCAGTGAGCATTAAGGAGAATGATCATATTACATTAGCTAATTTTATCCATGATCGCTTGGCTCACCAAAAAATTTACACACTTGTCATTCGTCCTCCACAAAAACGACAGAGTCCCACTGATTTGCCAACAGCAGCTGATACTAATGACCCAGGCATACTGGACCCAGGTGAGGGAGCTCCAGGTCGCAGTGCTAGCAATACTGGAAACACGAAATGCAGGAAATACCAAGATAGTTACCTGAACTATGGTTTTATTTCATTTTCTCATAGTAAAAAGTCCCTTCCCCAGCCACAGTGCATTATCTGTGCCAAAATCCTTGCTAACGAATACATAAGGCCTTCCAAACTGATAAGACATTTGCAGACAACTCATCCCCAGTACCGCGACAAGCCCAAGGCATTTTTTTTTGAGCGCAAGGTAAAATAATTGACACCCTCCCAAAATTAGATGAGGGAAGTCACTGCTACTGACAAGAAACTTAAAAAAATGTTGTTTACGGTGGCTGAAAAAAATCAAAGCAAAAAAAGGGCATACAATTGCAGAAACTTTGATTTTGCCATGCGCAACAGAGATTGTCAAGGAATTATTTGGAGAGGATAAGTCAAAACAACTGGCTAAGATACCATTATCAGATAATACGGTCAAACGTTGCATAGCAACAATGTCAGAAGACGTGAGGGATCAGCTTTCTGTGCGATATCGTGTAATAATATCACACTTCAAATAGACGAGTCTACCAACGTGTCAAAAATGGCACAACTCATCGCATACGTTCATTACGAATGGGAAAACGACATAGAATATTTTTTGTTTTGTAAAGAGCTTCGTACCAGGACGATGGCAAACTATATTTTTGAAACTTTGGATAATTTCATGAGATCAAATGAGATAAACTGGAGAGACTGTATTGGGGTCTGTACTGATGGAGCTGCCGCTAAGACTGGCAGGCAGTCCGGGGTAGTTTAGTGTATCAAAGACGTTGCTCCCCTTTCCGTTTTAATGCAATGATGCTCGATTTGAACTTCAATAGACCAGCAACCAAAACACAACATAAGCTGGTGACCAGTAACTACGTGTAACACTTGCTTTAAAATCTTGCAGGCAAAAAGGAAGCTGCCTGACAATAAGGGAATAGAATATCATTGTGCGCCTGCTTCCCCTTGAGAAACCAGCCGTCACTTGCATAGATTAGCGCTTTATCATTAACATGACACAGATCTGTCCTGTCGGCGGTGATGCGATGGATGATGGAGTCTGAGGGTGTTTCTGAAGTGCTCATTTCCTCACAGAAAGCGACAATATGTGTGTGGTAAAACTTTGCATTGCCAAATGGGTGGAGGGGATGGAATAATTTGGTTCTTTATCAGATTTGTAATAGCACTCTGGCTGTAGGCTGATTAATCTCATTTAGAACTTCTGGATTGAATAATGTTTCTCTTCCTTTATCTGTCTGCCTCTCTCGCTGCCTCGTTCTGTCTTTCTCTATCTTAAGCCCCCTTCACACTGACTGCGATGTTATCACTGGCGGTCGCTACGTCCCTGTACTTGTTGGTCGCTAGTAGGCTCTATGTTGTTGATTTAATTGTATTTTGACAATGAATGCAATGAATACCATGAAAAATACATGAGTCAAAATCCACTAAGGTGTAATTAAATGCAACAGATCACGTAAAATATTGATGTAATCAATTTTAGCAAGTTAAGAACAAATGTATACTTTTCATTATGTGTTAGGTACCTTACGATCTCTGAAAGACAGCATGTTGAAGCTGTTTTGGGCACCATTTTCTCCTCTTAAAGCGATGGAGTGGACAAAACTTACGGGAGTTTTCCAGGAAATGCTTGTACTCCCTGGATCTCATAAATACTACTGTGTATTGTGTATGTTATTTTTTTGACAAACAAAATGTTATATTCAGCTGTAACAAATAATTTTACTTTTGAATATCAAGTTCTTATCTTTTTTCCAGAAAAGGAATGGTTCTGTAATGGTAATTTTAATTGTTTTGAACACTTTTTTAATTCCAATTGGCAGTCGCTATACGCATCACTCCTGATTTGCATGAAATGTAAGTTTACTTAAATGTATTACACTGAAGGACACAACCACATTTTGTCGCCCTTGAATCTTGCTACTCTTGTCAAGGGAAATCATTGACTCATTGAAAATGAATGTGTTTCTGTCGCAATGTCAGTCTCTGTGTGAACAGGGGGTTACCCTTAGATGCAGGGCCATTCTTTATTGTATACGCAGCTATAAATAAGTGTTGATCTCTTTCGTTTCACACCCAGCCTGTGTGCAGAGTGAAATACCTGAAGTTCACACAGTTTGCTGTATATTGTGTGTTTATGAGAGTCTTTCATTCTGAATATATGGATTTGTGGAATTCTAAAACCCACACAATATTAAATTGAAACTGGGGTTTAGAAATACTTCCTACTCACTTCTTTATAGGTTGAGAAACACAACACACACATAGAGAGCTGGAAACCAAGCTCTGCTTATTTACTTACGTGAATTACAGTAAGCCAAAGCAGTTTGCTACTGGTGTGAATGCGTTGTCATGGCAACAATTCAGTGGAAATACTACAAGCATATGACCTACAATACCCTATTGAATTGGTTTCATCCCCACAGCAGTCGTTTTTAAATGGGAGCAATGCACATTCAATAAAACCCTTTTGTCTTCAGTAACCAGACTGTTTGTCAGTTTCTAATGCAGATAGACATAACTGGAGTCACGGGGTTCATGTTTGTTTTCTTGAAATAAGTATCTAACTTGGCATTTGAGACATCAACCCTTTGCATACCACCCCTGAAGTCATCCATGTGTAAAAAGCCGGTGAACCATGAGGGATGGGGTCAGCTTTTACACATGATCTCTTTTCCTTGCTCACTTAGCATAGAATGGCAGTAATTCATAGAATTGCTGTATACTTGCCCTATTGTCATACATTTTTTTTTTTGCAGAAAAAAAAATGCTTATTTGATTCTGCGTTAATGAAGCATAGTCTGTGTTAATGAGCTTTTGTGTTTTTGTATGTGTGACAAAGTTCTCCGCCGCCTCCTTGGTTAAGGGCTTTTACTTCAGTTTCTTAAAAGCAAGCTCCTGACATAATTTACATAATTTCCTTTCAAATTGTTAACTGTTCATAATTTAACTTTTCCAAATCGTTCCAGTCACGCCACAGCTGGTTTATATGAATTATTTATTTAAAATTTTGCTTAAAATGCTTAAATTTGAACTGGATGCTTGCTTTTTTGGATTTAGTGCTTTTATCTTCTTTAAAGGCTTTGTAAATTGTGCAAATGCTACTTACATGTATATGGAGATGGATGGATAGATAGATATATTTGAAGTGCATGTGTCACATTTTATTTAATGTTTAGGAGTAAACTATAGATAGATAAATATAAATTAGTTTTCTTTCCATTTCTTGTTTTAGTTTGCACTTCATCAAGGTGGAACCTTGATAATGTAGTACAAATCTATTTTAATATCAAGATTCAAAAGGACATCTTGAATATATCGCAAAACAAAGAATGTTCCCCAGATTGCTCTTCACATAAATGTCTTGAAAATTATTTGGGGCCAATGTAACTCCATTTTTAAAGATCACTGCCAAGAAAGTGACCTAGTTCTGAAACATGATTGGTTTCAGGCTTGAATTTATTTCATTCAGAATTTGTGTGTACTTTTGCATACCAAAAATTAAAAAAACATTAATTTAGTTTTGTTGTTGTATAATCAAGTCATTTGGATTTTTGTCTTTTGTTGTGTATTTCTCTAATTTGAAAGATGTGGTAATCTTGGTAAATATCTCTTTAGTGTGCTTTATAAAATTTCACAAGACTTTTCTTAAGAGATGAGAAAAATCTGTTTTGCTAATGTCCTTATTACCTGCAGTGACTAATGTACAGAGTCAGTCTGTTATAATTATCTATAGAGAAGACTTATGTATGACTTATGTAATCAGTTTCATTAGAAAAGTAATCTGGTTCTGGCATTTAGGATGCAGAAAACAAGCACCTTTCTCTCAAATTGGAAGTGGCATGTCTAATTTATGGCATCACTTTGAAAGTCATTATTTAATTATTATTTTTCTTAAAGGTTAATGACTTACAGTAAATGCTGCATATTTTACCTTTTAGTCAAAGAAGATATTCATTGATATTCTTCTGTATATTTAATATCTGCAAATTGAATTTTTTACACTTTTTTCTTTTTATCTTCTCTCTGTCTATCTCTGTCTTTAAGATCCCTCTAACATCAAGAACTATCCAAGTATTAAGTTCCTGTCTCACAACTCCAAATTGACCGTATCTCTCTTAGAAAAAAATATTATTATTTAACTAGTGAAAACATTTGAAAATTTACAAACTAACACAGAGATTTAATTTACTTCTCTTCCCCATTGGTGCCATACTGTAGATATGATTGCGTTTCTCTCCTTCCTTTCCTCGCTTCTGATTTACCTTCTTTAATCTAAACTCTATAACTGACTAATTCCATGTTTGCTTGGGTAACTCCACAGGTTGCATTTCTTGGTCTTCCACACAGAAGAGGTGCATGACGTTTTGCGGATCTGGGATGGGCCTCAGGACGGAGGTGTTCTTCTGCGAGAGCTTAGCGGGTCTACACTTCCTCCAGACCTTCACAGCACCTTCAACTCCGTCAGTCTGCAGTTTACAACTGACTTCTTCACAAGCAAGCAGGGTTTCGCTCTGCAGTTCTCGGGTATGTGTTTACATGAGATGTGTTGTGGTGTTAAAGATTTGTATGTGTTTTAAAAGTGTGGGTGTCACTTTTAACTAGTTGCTTATTACTAGCACATTGACTGTTTATTAGTTACTTGTTAAAATATTGCAGAATAAGGCATTAAACGTGCGTAAACGAGTATGTGAGTAATTGGTCAGACATTTTTTTGAGTCAGTTGTAGCCCATCATCTGAGCAAATTATTCCGTAACATGACTTGAGGCAAGTCGCATGATATTTTTGGTACTTATCTTAAACTTTATTTAGAAAATATGCTTCTGTGTTTTACCGAATACAACAAAAAATTACCCCCGTAAGCTGGCATGTAAGTTTGTTGTTTTTTGGCAAAATTAAATAGCTGTTTACATTCAGCATCATTCAGAAACTCATAACATTTCTGATAAAAAAACACCTTGCTAGTGGGAGACAGTGCTTGAGCTCCAGAATGATAACTGAGAAGCACCATCTTTGAGCTTCTCCTAAAGCCTCAGACAGCACCCGCTATGCAGCATGGCCTTACAGATGCAACTTCTCCACTGACAATAAATTAAACCCGTTAGGCCATGGTTTGTGCTTCTGTCTTCTATCAGCCTGTAACCATCCCCATATACCTCCATCAGCCAAAACTCCAACCAACGTGTCCTGATTTCTTGCGTGAAACCTTGGAGACTCAAAAAAGACATTAAAGATTTACATACAAATTAAAAATAAATAACATGCCATTACGCATCAATGCCATGTTATTTCTGTTCCAAAGCCTCACATTTTACTTTTAAAACACCCCATCTGGGTTAAAGCATCTTTGAGGGAGTACCACAGAGATTCAGGTGTCTAGATAAATACATGAATGTGTAGAAGTGGACTAGAGCTGTCATTTGGGCTCTATAGATTCAGTAGTTCTAATTGTGCAGGTAGTTTGCCGGCTTAAATTAGTTTTTTGTGAATATTCGTAATGGCTGGTAGATCAGTACCACAAACCAGCAGAGATGATTTAGATTAGTTACGCAAAGAAACCAAACTTTCTGTTTCTTAGTCTAAGAACAGTGGTTATTAAGCAGGGGTCGGGACCCACTAGGGGGCCTCGGAAAACTCCCAAGGGGGCCTCTAGATGAATTTAAATAATTTCAATCAGAAAACAAGCATTACAATAAGGAAAAGCATAAACATCTAAATGTAAACTGACGTTATAGTTCTTATTTAGTTATTTCCCTCAAACACTATATTTTATATTTAAGAGCCAGGTTTCTTGCAATCTTGGAAATCTTGAATATATGAGGGAATTTTAAAAGTGTTATTTCTAGTCAAATTAAAATCCAAAAACATCAAAGGTATTTTTTTATAATCAATTACATTTTTTTCTAGTTTTCAAACTTTAAAATTGGATTGGGTAGAAATTGCCATTGTGAGTTAAATAATGAAAAGAAAAGAAAAAACAACCCTGTAATTACAAATGACTAGAAAAGTCAAATAAATAAATTGGTGTGAAAGTATCAATCCAAACTTATTGAAACCTTTGGATTGATTTATTTATTGACTTATTTTAATATTTTGCAACTCCTACTTTCTGTAAATAAAGTTTCAAACTTAGAAGCCTTGTCCTTTCAGAAGTACCAGAAAGAAATTGGGCGGCCTTTAGATATTGTCCTTGACAATGGGAGGCCTTCGAGTCGAAAAAGTTGAGAACCAATGTTAAGACAATGGGATCCATTAATTATGTTACAGTTGATGACTGGATGTTTTCTTTCTGTAGTTTCAACTGCCACTTCCTGTAATGATCCTGGCATTCCAACAAATGGCACCCGCATAGGAGACAGCAGAGAGCCAGGGGATTATGTGCTGTTCCAGTGCGATCCCGGATACCTCCTACAGGGGGCGACCAAAATCACCTGTACCGAGATCAACAACCGTTTCTTCTGGAAGCCTGATCCGCCCACCTGTTCTGGTAAGAGCCTGCCAATTTAAGAAATGTAAACGCTTCCTTCCTCAACCAACACTTCCACAGTCATCCCTAAATCTTTACGCTTTATTTTGAACATATGAGCAAGCAAGTTTATCTTGAATGCACTTCCAGTTATTTTAAAATCAGTCTATTATGCTGCTTCATGTTACAAACTGGTATATGTTATCATATTATTTTAATTAGTGATTTTTTTTATTTTAAATAATTATTGTAATCATAAAATAATTTTGTTGCACCAATAGTTTCACCATTTACTGCACTCTTATTTCTCTGGTTGTTTATGATGGCCAAATGACTTGCACCTTTACAGGAAATGGCTTACTTACTGAAAAATAAGGTGGATGCTCTATCCCATTAGTTTTACATAAAGAAAGACACACAATTATTCAGTATCTCATAAGCAAAATTTAAATTGTAATGAATGTCGACAGAGTTGTGATTTGGCTAATGGCTAATAATGCTAATGCTAAAACACTGTGTTTTGACATCAAAACCACAGAAAACCCTGAAAACTCATGAAAGCACGATTTATATAATGAGGTTGGTATCAGCATTTTGTATGTAAATGCACTCAGTGATTGTATGAAAAGTTTCACACTAGGAGCCGTTTATGTAACTACATTCAAATACACTCAAGGTTACAATTCAAGTCATATTGAAATTATTTTCAGTTTCTTTTGTTCAAGGCCTAGTTCACGGATTTAGTTCGCACCCAATTTAAATGTAACCCATGCAAAATACATTTTACTAAATCACACACAGGAAGTATAAGAACATAAGTGCATTGACCATATTATTGACGACATGAGGGGTATAATTTATTGTGAGATTATGAATCGGGCGCACATGTACAGCAAAGCTGTCATTATTATTTATAATAATATTTCTGCTGGCCTTAGCCAGCTGTTTGGCATCTATTCTCTTGCAACAGCTACATTATAAAGATTTCATGACACTACTTCCCAGAAAAGGCTTTTTGTGGGCATTAGGGGCAGCAGTATTTGTTTTTCTTTTGTGAATTAAAGCCACTTTATGTTAATAGCCAGTCTAACTATAGTATAATTAGGTTGCCTTGTTCAATTAAACTCAATATGAGTTTGTGTTAATGTTTACCTGAACCACAGGCAAAACTCTGGAGATGTTTGCCTATTCCAGGTAAATACCTGCAACGGCTGAGTTGAGCACATTACTTAATTAACTTAACAATCTTTGGGACTAGATAATTACAGAGTTACTAATAGTTAAAACAGCAGGTGTTTATCTCAATAAAAAGCAAAATTACAATCGTGTTCTAGAAAGGCGGGTCTTTGTTTTTTTTGTCCCCTGTTTGTAAACAATAATATTTGAAAGTCCCATGACCTTTCCAGTCAATATTTACTTTTTTTATTTTGTCAATTTCTACCTAATAAAATGTATATTTTGTGACTTTTGAATATTGTATTGATCTATAAGCTTGTTTTTTTTGTAAACGGTAATTTTAGCGCTTGTTTTGTCTTATTTTATATAATTTTAAGTCATCTCAAAGTCTTACAAAGCCAAAGTTTGCTGAAGTCCCCTTGTGTGCCTTTGGCCCCTGGTTGAGAACCACTGTTCACTGTTTCTAAAGTTTTAACAATAGTAGCCCACATTTTGAAACTGTTCATTACTTCGATTTCCATTGTTTCGTTTTCCTTCCTTTTGTATTACAGCTCCATGTGGAAGGAATCTGACTGGTCCCAGTGGACTGATCCTGTCCCCTGAATACCCAGAGCCCTATCCTCATGGCAGAGAATGTGACTGGACTGTAACTGTAACGCCAGACCACATCATATCACTCACTTTCAATCAGTAAGAATGTTTTTAATACTAAAATCTCACATTTTCATGTAGTTATCTTACCATATTGTAGTATACAGTGTTTTGCAAGTTTTCCATCTAGTATTTATCATTTTAGATCAGTCAATGAAAATTAGTTTCAATAGTATTAGTTTTAGTTAACATTAAAAATGCTGGTTGTTTATAGTCATTTGGTAACACTTTATTTTAGGGTCTCTTTACTAGTTGCTTATTAGCATGCATTTTACTAGAATATTATCCATTTATAAGTATGAATTAAGCACATATTAATGCCTTATTCTACATCCCTAATCCTACCCAATACCTAAACTTAACAACTACCTTACTAACTATTAAAAAGCAGCAAATTAGGAATTTATTGAGGGAAAAGTCGTAGTTAATAGTGAATAAGTGTTCCTTATTCTAAAGTGTTACCAGTCAGTTCATACATGTTTACTTCCTCCTCCTAGCTTTGGTCTAGAACCGAGCTACGACTTCCTGCATATCTATGATGGGCCTGATTCTCTCAGCCCTCTGCTGGGCAGCTTTTATGGCACGGACGTCCCTGAGCGCATTGAGAGCAGCTCCAACATGCTCTTCCTGGCCTTCCGCAGTGATGCCTCTCTCAGCAGCAGTGGATTTGTCCTGCAATACACTGGTATGTTGCCCTTGTGATGTGAGGAATAAGTTACATCCTTTCCCATTGTGTAGGCACCTTTTATTGCCTGTATTATATGAAAATTTAGTCAAATATTAGTATCAGAATAGCCTTAATTTTCTGTAGTGTGCCGTACTGCAACAGCACTTTGACTGTTGCCTTGATCACCCCCTCCTGCTCGTACTGGCTTTGTGTAGCGTATAATTATCGACCTGTGGCACTTCTCGCAGTCATCTAGAGATGAATTATGAAAATGAAAAGCCAGAATGCACTCACTAAAGCTGGCATTTGATCAATGTTTTGCTGTCACACTAAAGGCTCAGCATAAATGAGAACAAATACGAGTTTGCTGTCTCTGTACGCGCCCTGCTGACCTCAGTTTGTCTGATGACACTTTGACTTATTTGTTTATACATGAAATGACAGACTTGTCAGTTCAGACACACCAGGATCCAAAATCAGTCCTCACCAAGAGTCAGAGACAGGTTAAACATTTGATTAAGCGAACATATAAAACCAAGATACTGACAAATATGGTGAAATTAAAGGTCTGAGCACACACGAAAGTACGAGTACGAAATTCTCTTTAGAAATTGTTGCACATTAAAAAATAAATATGACCTCATGTTGTGTGAATCACGTTTACTTTCGTAGTAAACTATAAACTTTCGTCCATAATAAACAAATTCGGATCAGGTTCGGTTGTATGCATTTTCGCATCTGTAACAAGCATTTTGATAGGAAAGGATGACAACAAAAAGCGCATACAAAAGTTTTAAACTCAGTGTGCAATGACCTTAACACTGGTCTCATGGCATCCGGTAAGACAAATATTTAAGAACAGCAACAATAATTACCGTATTGATGCTTTTGTAGTTTCTGTCAATGCACTTAAAGTGAACCACAATAGAACTCTACCTAGTGATGGCCATCGCAGGCATGCAGCAGTCTGAGAGCAAAAGAGAGACCGTGCTCTTTACATCACCCTCTGTTGGGCTTGGTGAATGAAGAACAATATTCTCTCAATCTGGTATAGCAGATGGACACAGTGTGTGGCACTTCAAAAGCTCCACTTCCAGACCCCAGTCTCCTCACAATGAATTGGTATAAACTAATACCGTGGAAGCGAATGATAAATACACGAAAAGTGTGTTTGTTTCAGCTTAACCTGGCACAGGGTCACATTGGTTCATCTGCATGTGCCGCTGCTGTTGGGACGAGCTTCAGGTGCTGTCAACCTCTTTACAGACCAATCAGCTTCTCACAGACTCCCAACCGTGTCTGATTGGCCTCCGAGGTGCAATATGTGGGCCAAGGCTCTGCACGCTTGACTTACGGTTAAATAAACACACACACACACACACACACACATACACACTCCATTGCTTGTCCGAAGTGTTCCCTGCCAGCTCAAACATTTGTCATGTCCAAATGCACAAACACACACACTCTCATACACAACCGTCAATGGACACCTGAGTTAGACCTTAAGGCTGGCTGTGGTCCACTCTTAATTACTGCCCGTCCCGCACTCGTCTTGTTAGAGCGCTAAGGAGTCAGGTGTAGGAAAATGAACTGAGTTATGGGCTGTCTGGAACGACGGCCACAGCGAACAGATTGCCGCCTGTTTTGACATGCTATTGGGCCATGAAGGGCATGGGCATCAGCACAAACGCTGCAGTATAACTATGTTTGGAAGTAATATCTCAACAGGAACTGCATGCAACTCATTTTTTGCTGTGTGATGCAGATGTGTAGTAAGAATGATTGATTTCTAATTTTGGCCAAAGGATGCGGTGTGCGCCGTACCCATGTCCTGCTGGGTGACAGACTGTTTTGTGTAGTCAGCAGACCTGATCTAGCCCAGTGTCACTTTTAATATGTCCTGGGTCAGCCGTTCATGCTCCATGGGGCATGTAGGTTGCTGCAGCATATTTTTGGATTGTGAATTGGCAAAAGCATCTGCGTGCGCTCATTTGAAGTGTCTTTGAAGTGCACTTATTCACACAAAGAGTCTTCTCTGTCATTATTTATATTTTTAGCTTATGGGAGTCTCAGTTGTGATTCTTTAAAAAAAAAACATTTCAACATATCCTGTCCAGTACTGACCTTTCATGGTATATACAGCTGTTGGTTCTTCACAACCTCCACAAACAGGGTTCATGATTACATTTGGTGAATGAATTGTGAAAATATAGCAGACCATTAAACTGTTTTGTATGTATTATTATTTGTATTATTAAAATGTATTACTACTGTTCATTTCTAATCTGTTTTCCTTTTTGTAACAAATGTATACTTTCATTCAACAAGGACACATTACATTTTAATATTAATGAACTTCATTCATCAAAGAATCCTGAAAAAAGTATTGTTTCACAAATATATAAAGAAGCTCAACTATTGACATTATCACATTGAGAATAACAAGAAATCTGCACCAAACTAGCATGTTAGAATGATTTCTAACGGATCATGTGACACTGGAGACGGGAATAATGGCTACTGAAAATTCAGCTTTGCATCACAGAAATAAATGACATACAATTAACAATACTGTAAAATGTAATACTATTATGTATATGTTTGTTCAAGTAAATTACTTAATTAAAATCTTACAAACCTCAATTATTTATTCTAACGTGAAACATTTGATGCTTGCAGAATCATACATGAAAAGACAAATATGAAATTAAAAGGTTTTACAGATGTTGAGTATACGATTTGCATGTCTTAGTTTCTAATAAAATCACAGACCATTTGGCAAGTAACTGCATTATTTACTCAACAAAGATAGTCACATTATGTGCTTGACAGTATTTGTGCATATATATATATATATATATATATATATATATATATATATATATATAAAGATCTCTGTGTGCACTGGATTATCAGTCTTACCCGAAAAGCCATAAATCATTATATATTGCTGCCTTTCATTCTTTATCCCTCTCACCATACTTTTGTGTTTCTTTTCCTCAACAGAAAATCCCAGAGAGTCATGCTTTGAGCCAGGCCTGGTGCGTAATGGTACTCGTGTTGGCACTGAGCTGAAGCTGGGGGCAACTGTCACCTATTACTGTGACAATGGCTATACGCTGGAGGGAGATGCCACTCTCACTTGTATCATGGGGGGAGACGACAAGCCCGGCTGGAACAAACCCAAACCTGTTTGCATAGGTAAAACATAACAGTTCAGCAAATACTCAAGCTTTCGTACGGGAACCATATGTGTTCTTAGTTTGTCAAAGACCTGGTGTGTGTCATATCTGCTGCTGTTCCCTTGGAAATAAGAAAAGGCTCATCTTTGCTATGTAACCTTGAGGAATACTTTGAACCCATTGCAATTTCACTTCAGCAAACACTGGGGACATCTAGTAGGGCAGTCCAGGAATCAGACAAGAAAAGTAATTTAAGATCAGCAGAATGAGGGAACAACAGAGAGGAGATGCGGAGGACAGAAAATTAGTCTCTAATGCCTTCTTTCTGTGGCTGTCTCTCTCGCTCAGCTCTGTGCGGTGGTCAGTATTCGGGGTTGGAGGGTGTGGTGCTCTCCCCTGGTTATCCTGGAAACTACAGCAGTGGGAGGACATGCCTCTACTCGGTCATTGTGCCGAAAGACTATGGTAAGTAAACATAGTATTCCACACACACACACACACACACACACACACACACTAACAGTACATAGCATTACAACCAAGAAGGCCTACAGTGTAATGTGAAAGCAAATTATTGGAATTCACATTGATTCCAGTGTTTATGGCAGAATAATTATTGGCAACTGGCATTAAGGGGAAATGGACACAGTTTCAAACCTTTCACTAGCAACAATTCTGAAATAATAATGTCAAGAAGAAATAGGCTATTCATGTGTTTAGAGGCCTTCAAATACATCAGGGGTTAGTACAATTATTTTATTTAAAAACGTATAAAATATGTAAGAAAAAGGCTGTATTCATGTTGCTTACAAAATTCTCAGAATTCTCAGATACTTGCAGATTCTTGTTAATGGAAAGATATGTTTTTTGCAACCAGATTTTGCATATCTACAAGGGCTAATAACTTCATGTTAACCGATAATCTCAGCCAATTCAATACACCATATATGAATCACACATCCAAGGGTTAAATCACAGCTCTTCCATGTTAAATGTATGTCCTTATCCGCCACCAACACCAACTTTTAGTCAATAATTGGTCTGTTTCTTTGTTTCTATTTTCATTCCATTATGCTGGATAGCCCCAACAGTCCCAGAGCAATCTCACTGGTCCAGATTCCAATCAAAATGTATTCTGGGTTGGCTTTGATTTGTCACTCAGAACTTGTCGTTTAATGATTTGTTAGAATGAGTTGTTGTAGTGAAATTAAAAACCAATAGAACATTTGTAGCTGCCTATTATCTATACCAAGACAGTTCACTTATATTTTGCTCATGCATGTTGGCTTGACCAATCTGAAATTTTCACTATTTTAATAATATTTGAGCACAAAAAACTAAATTTATGTCTTAATTTATTGCTGGTTTATTGCTAAATGTTATTTAAATGTGAGTTATTGAGACTTTAATATTTCACCATTTGAGTAGTTAGGAGGAGTTGGACTTGCATGCCCAAAATAGCTGCCCAGGAGACACTGCAAAGTAAACTGACTATCTATACCCCTTCTTTCAGGGATATAGAGCCTCTAGCTACAGACAACTTCTGGATATCCCCTCATATAACCCTAGCAGCATCCACTTGACCCTTTTATTTGATCCATTAAACATGGAGGCCATTTGGCCAATTTAGGGTTCCTAAAAAGTGTGAATTAGCAGATGCGAGCTTGTCTGTATTTCTCTGGGTCAAGCCAAATGTTGTGGAAGCAGAGCTAATTAAGGCACAAATTTCCGTAGGCATGGCATAATGGCTTCGAACAGCTGTGGGATAGGAAGCTTCTCAACGCAGGGTTTCTTTTTTATGACTCTCATTTGAAATTTACTCTACTAAGCACCAGGTGTGTGTAGAAAGGACAACAGGTGGTTCACAGGTGTGATTAGGTTTTGTCTTTTACTATTGCATTAACATTTGCACAGTCATGGATTCAGTTGCATATTTCATAGGGTTTATGTAATTATGTCTCTTCACTTTTTCTCTTTATCTCTCTGCAGTGGTCTTCAGCCAATTTGTATTCTTCCAGACTGCACTAAATGATGTTGTGGAGGTGTATGATGGGCCTACCCAGCATGCCCGTGTCCTGAGTTCTCTCTCTGGGGCCCACACAGGTCAGTAAACCTTTCTCGAACAGTATTAACTTGACTCTATCTGTCTATACTGGCATTGGGAGATGAATGCTAAAGAGATTGCATTTAGACTCAAAGCTAAATAGAAGTCAATTATGCAACTCGATTAGCAAGATGCGTTGCATCTAAAAATAAAAGACTCAAGACTGTGTGGTTCACAGATACTAACATTTAAAGCAAAAATGTGCAATTTTTTTGCATCACCAAATGGAATTATAATAATAATAATAATAATTCCCGTAGAAAGTCCTGCGTAAAATGAATAGTACTACCTTCAGTCAGTGTTGCTACTTTCAGTCAGTGTTGCTGCGTCATTTCACTTTTTTGATGTTTTTCCATGTAAACGTGATGCACTGACATGTTTGACAGTTGCTTTTGCATCTTGTTGCTTTGCAGTGTCTTGAGTTTGACATGAGGTTTAAAAATGCAGTTAAAAGTTCAACTTAAAAAAAAAATCTATAAACCATTTCCAAATTCCATTGGAATTTCAGTTGTGTTTCCATACAACAAAAATGTGTTCTATGTGAAAGGCCCCTTACAGTGCTTTCTTCTAGCAATGAACTAGTTGAGGTTTACTAGTTTATCGTAATTCTTTTTTAATATTTTCTTTGGCCTCTTTGATATGTGTTTTTTTATAATGTCCCTCCACAGGCATTGCTTATTTAAGACATTTTTTTTTGTGTGATGTTTCTTTAGACCCCTGCATTTTATTCCCTGCATTGTGTTGTGCTCTGTATAGCTATTTTTAAATGCAAGAACATGTTGCAGTTTGTACGGCATATGTCTCCTGAGAAACAAATCGGAAATGCAAACAACAAAACATTTAAATTGTCATCATTTTTATCAACCTCATGTTGTTCCAAATTAGTATGACTTTTCTGTGGAAAGAAATAGTAGATATTTTGTGTTCTTTTTTTATTCCCCTCCTCTCTCTCTATATACAATGAAAGTCAGTGGGGTTGAAAACAACATTGGACCACACTGACTGTCATTGTATGGACCAAAAAACACAGACATCTTATATAGAAAGAATATATTTTTTATAATTCACAGAAGAAAAAAGTAACAGGTTCAGAGTAACAGAAGGGTTTGTTAATGATAACAGAACTATTATATTAAGGTTGATTAGTACACTAGTTAAGACACTTTTTATGATAATTGTTTTATATTTGAAATTAAGTTATGTAGTTTTGTACATACCTCATCTCTGAATATTAAACTCTGGATTAAAAATAGACACATTTCAGCTTTAATTGTTAAAGTTGGCTCAGTACTTGTGTACAGTCTCCAGAGTTCTTTATTGTCAGAACATACAATGACGTACGTGAGAGATAATAATGTACTCCAGAGAATAAAACGCAGAGTTTCACATAACAAGCTTGATGACTCAGACAGTCTAACAAACAGATTTAAATGGGATCCAGTAAATAGGGCTCTCTTCCTTAAAAAAGAAAAGAAAACAGAATCAAATAAGCAAAAACAGACTGGCTAAATAGATCTCCAGTGAGACGGCGAGGCTGAAAGCTTTTATTCAGTCATAATGGAGTTCCATTTAATGCGGTCAGTTGAGGAGATTTCGACTCGAAGATTAACAGGGTTTTCTTGCTCGCTCTCTCCGCTTCTGACATACCCATGACAACACAGATGAGCTGTGTAATAATTTTTTTCCACCACCATTCACACCAGTCAAACACTGGTTATTAGCATATGGTGTGAAACCCCGTGCTCAAGGAAGGTAAACCACTCGGAGCATATATACTATCTGAGATGCGCTTTTTAAATTCAGGTGCCGGTGTGAAATCAGTGAAGTGTGCTGGGGGCTGCTGGAAATAATGCACACTTTGGAGCGTGAATAGAGAGCAGGGAATAGTCAAGATTGATACTGAGCCATATACAACTGCAGATTTTCTATTATCTTTTTGTGCTGCGGAGAGAAGAGAAACAAGTGTTGTTGTATGTCACAACTGTTATAAGCACAGTTGTCAATTTTGATGGATGCTTCTCAACTTTCTCAGAAAATCATGCATAGGGAATGAATAATCTGCACAAGTGAACAGCAAATTTCTAGTGAAGCTGTCCTCTGCAAATTAACTGTTGACAACTTATTTTGAACAACAGACAAGGATTCTGTTCTCTTATTGACAGAAAAAGGCCTCATATGAAAGCAATGTGTTTTTATTTTGCTGAGCATTTTAACAAGTTACTATGGAAGTCTATTTTACCCCATCGTTATATTTGTACTACTTTTGTTATTGAAGCGAAAACAGGTGATTTAATCAGTTAATGGCAACACTTTGAGGTTTGGGTTCCACACAAATTAGGCTACTGGTATTAATTATAAGCAATATAAGCATTTAGGGCCTAACTACATTTGTGAGAGATGTTTCATTCCTCAGCAAATCCCTCAAAGTCTTCCTCCTCCATTTCGCTGTTAAAGAATTCAGACAACTCCGGAGGTAGACAAACTGGCATGTCCACCTCTGTCGAGTCACTGGATTGGTCATTGTGATCCTCAATGACTCCAGTCTTCTGGAATCCAGACTGGATTGTGTCAGGCCACGTCAATCCACTCCACAACATCCTTGAATGTTGTGTGATGCATCCTCCTGGAGGTGAAACTTTGGTCACCATCCAGGGTTCCCACTGCTGACATTGTGGTGTGGTGCGACATGGGCCTAACTGTTTATGAGCAGCACTGCAGAATAATTTGGTCATCGGAACAAACAGCGGGTGTGAAAAAATCAGCGGTCAGGGTTTCCCCACACCTCTACCTCGACCGGATTATTATTATAGCTGTCAATCTGTCGGCTGCCCACGGAGGCTTGTTCTAATAACATCTCAGCATGCCAAAGGCATGAACAGGAGCGTTGGTCGATTCCAACATGACAGAGAGTGTTGTGCGGTTTCATCTTCTATGGCCACTGCACAAATGTGTCAACTCTGAACCTGCTCTCTGCAAACTCCTTTAGAGTTCGACTGTACCCCAGGGAACTGTGGGTAGATTCAAAGCCTCAGTCTTCTCAGTGCGCAACAAAAATGTGTACGCTAATAATGAGCGATGCAGAGAGAACTGGATTTTGAGATTATTAATGGACCTGATTTTGGGAACACACAATGTGAAAAAAAGAATTTCAAAACGATGCTAATATTGGACAGACAAGAACTTGTTCTTCAAAACGAATATATATATATATATATATATCACCAAAAGGGAGTACACACCTCACATTTCAGCAAAAAGTTTAGTTTAATTTCTCAAGGGACAATACATTTACATTTATGCATTCAGCGGACGCTTTTATCCAAAGCGACTTACAGTACATTCAGGTTATACATTTCTTTGTCAGTATGTGTGTTCCCTGGGAATTGAACCCAGAACCTTTGCGCTGCTAATGCAATGTTCTACCACTGAGCCACAGGAACACATGGACCACAGGAACACTGAGCCACAGGAACACGTGCAATACTGCACAAATTAAACTTGGTTATATTTTAGTGTAGTCAATGTGCAGCTTGTATAGAAGTACAACTTTACTGTCCTCTAAATATAACTCAACATATAACCATTATTGTCCAAATAACTGGTAACAAAAATGAGTACACCCTAAGTGAACATGTCAAAACTGTGTCCAAACTACAAAGTATCAATATGTTGTAGGGGCATTATTGTTATTTAGCACTGCCTTAATCCTCCTGGGCATGGATTTCACCAGAGCTGCACAGGTTGTTGCTGGCATCCTCTTCCACTCCTCCATAATGACATCACGGAGCTGCTGGATGTTAGACACATGGTGCTTCTCCACCTTCTGCTTGAGGATGCCCCACATGTGCTCAATAGGGTTCAGGTCTGGAGATATACTTGGCCACTCCATCACCTTCATCTTCAGCAGCAAGGCAGTTGTCATCTTGGTGGTGTCTTTGGGGTGGTTATGTTGGAAGACAGTTTCTGAAGGGAGGGCATCCACTTCTGCTTCAGAATGTCACAGTACATGTTGGAATCCACTTTAAAACGCCGGCATCCCGGGTTCGAGACCCGCTCGGTGTGATGGTGCGGACTCAGTGGGGGTTACATATGGACTCTTGTTTTTGTTCCACATTAGCTTCTTGTCCACTATTTTTTGCCGTTTACAAAAGCCACCATTATTCTAAGAAGACAGTAAAGGCTTCTGTCATGCTTGAGCTTTAGTTAGGATCAAAGTTGGAAGTTAAGTTGCACAATGTTTAGGTTTTATTATTATTTTTTAATACTATTATTTTGATTTATGTCTTAGTTTTAGGTTGTACTTTGTTTACCTTATTTGTACCTTACCTTATTTGTATTTTTTATGTAATATGGCAATTAAATGCACTAAATGGGTTTAGTTTTCAGTTATTAATATATGCTATTTCAACAATAACATTTATTTTTTTTCTAAAAAGGAAAAAAAATATTATTCACTAAGAGACTTGTCTTATTTTCTCTTGTATATTTAGGATTGCTCTTTAAAAAGAAAAAGTAGTTCTTATTTGATTACTCGATTAATCTATGGAATTTTCGGTAGAATACTTGATTACTAAAATATTCGATAGCTACAGCCATAATATATATATATATATATATATATATATATATATATATATATATATATATATCATATATGCAGCAACAGTATAGAGTGACCACCAATTCACATCTACTCATGCAGTGTATTCCAGGTAATATAAAGTCATAAAGTCATTGTTCATTGCTAATCTTCACCTCCGCTGCTGATCGCAAACAAATATGGCATCTGTGAGAGGTCAATAACATCAAATGTCATTGGTTTTAGAATGTCACCAAATGTCATGACACTTTGTTTGTACTTGCAGGTGAATCTTTGCCACTAGCCACCTCCAACCAGATTCTTATCCGCTTCTCTTCTAAAGGCCAGTCAAGCTCAAGAGGTTTCCACCTGGTCTACCAAGGTAAGTTGAGAGTTTTGAGTTATCTTCCTGTAAAAAAAAAGTGGTTCTCATTTTTCTGTTAACCAGGGCTGTGTGCCATTTAGAACTGAGTTAAGAATGCCTTTTAATTGATTATTGAAAATATTTAAATTGGAAATGGAATACCAAAAAAGCCACTGTTATTGAAGCATATTGTATATAATAATAATATTATTATTATTATTATTATTATTTATTTCATTTATAATTTTTAGTATGATTTAATTTCATGTAGGCTCAATTCCATTAAATAATATGAACAAATACAGCTTTTGATTTTAATAATGTATTAGTAAATGTTAAAATGAACAAACATGCATTTTAATGCACGCACACACACACACACACTCTCACACACACACACACACACACACACACACACACCCACACACACACACACTATTTAAACTATTTACATTATTATTTCCCATGAATTATCCAATGTAACATTTTAAAGTCTCTGAATGGAGCCAAACAGCATAAATGTTTGACATTTTCTGATGGACTTGAATTTCTTCTCATTGTATCTCATTAAATTCAGGTTCAACACCATAACACTTCTCAATAATGAACTGAAAGAAAACCAATTGTTACTTTCTGAATTGTGCCCAAGCCTGCTATTAATTGCACAAATGTTGTGTGTGCGACATTTCTATCAGAACTTGTGGTCATGTAAATGTAGTAATTTTTGATTGAGAGAGGCATCGTCATTTGAGTTAGATACTGAATTATTCGCACAATATGCATGGTCCATTTATTTATCTCTCAGACACACACACATTGTAAACGATGCTGTAAATGTGCTTTACCTCTTTGGTAGCTCATGGGGCCTCCTGTAGAACGGTTAAAATGTAACACCCTGCATCTTTATCTATAATAGATAGCATGGTTTTTAGCAGTTAAAGCAGCATTATTATATTATCTCGCCTCCCCTGGGGTCTACAGTCGCACACTTGTTCGTTTCCTGCCGTGACCTTAATTGAAGAGTACAGCATCTTATAAAAGTAATAAAAGTGGTGGTGTTCTGGGGCATCCCAACCAGCTGTATGAACTGTACTTACTTGTTTAGTTCAAACTTAAAGTGCTAGTTTCGCTAACAATCTGGTGCATGACTGCATATATAATGCATTGTAAATAATTTATGACTTGGCAGGTGCCTTAAGGTCCTGAAAGTCCTTTTTTTGTACAAATTCATCTAATAGTGCATTTATTTGCTTTAGCTGTCCCAAGAACCAGTGCGACACAGTGCAGCTCAGTCCCAGAGCCCAGACACGGCAGGCGCACTGGGAACAACTTTGCGGTGGGAGCCATGGTGAGTTTTGAGTGCAATGCAGGATACGTCCTGGAGGGACCCAGTGCCATCAAGTGCCTGACTGTACCCAACGCTCTGGCCCAGTGGAACGGCAGCATACCCAGCTGCATTGGTAAGAGTGCTATAATCTCACACTCTTTCATGATCATCATTACAAGTCTCGAATTCAAATTAGTTGGGCACCAATAGCTAGGTTATGTGCTCTATTGGGTGCAAATACATATGCAGTTGCTTTTACAAACACAAATGTAAACTATATTCAGTTATTGTCACAGTTGAAAAGTATTATTATTTATTAATAAATTATATTGAAAATATAAGCACAAAAATTGTACTGCAACAAGTTCAAACATAATGTTTAGAAAAATTATGGGCAAAATATAAACAAAAACAACCAGGACATAAACATGTAGGTATTGTATTTATTTAATGTATTGTTAGTTAATACATTACATGTAAAAACATGTTTATAATGTTTATAATATATATATATAAATGTGTGTGTCCAATAATTAATTTGTATATTTATTATTATTTATTTTTTGTATATTTATCTATTTTATGAATATTTTTTGTTCTGTTTAGCATAGTTGGTTATAACTGAAATATAGCAAAACATTTCTTAGATATGTACATGTATGTGTGTTTTTATATAAACATATACACAGTAAACACACGCATATTATATAAACAATTATTTTTATTAATCACAATTAATCGATTTAACAGCACTAATTATTATATGTAAATTATATATATATATATATATATATATATATATTAGTGCTGTTAAATAACATGTTAACGCATATTCATTTCTGTTTCACCCATGGTCCGACCCGTAGTTGGAGAAATGGAGATGCACAGTGTTGCCAACTTAGCAACATTGCAGACCCCCTTTAGCGACGTTTTTACCCTTCAAAAATGTGTCCAAACATTATTTAGTCTCTAAGAATTGCCGGGACTGCTATGTGAGCGCGAGGTCTTGCTTTTCCAGCGCGAGCACACACATCTCTCTCTCTCTCTCTCTCTCTCTCTCTCTCTCTCTCTCTCTCTCTCTCTCTCTCTCTCTCTCTCTCGCTGAGTCTGCTCAGTTTCTGTTCAGCGCATGACAGAGAAGAGTAGCTCTTTAATTCAGTTAAACACAGATATTATGTTGCTTGCTTCTATAATTTTACATGCAAGTATAGCCGAAATCACAGAACATCTATTGTCATTGTCTTATTTGTATTTGATTTGATCAGTCGACGGCTCGTTTTTCAGGTATTTTGTGCAGATTAACATCTTGTAAAGGATAGCTAGTTATGTGGTCTTAATGGGTCGCGTTTCAATCACTATTTTATATTCATTCCGTTGTCTGACAACAGAATCAGTAAAATATATACATGAAAACAGTTTTATTGAGAATGTAGCTGCATCAAAATACAGTATGTGTGCACAGAGAGGCAAACAAATGCATTAATAAATAATATAGGCTATATACAGTACATTTAGCATGTTCAGAAGAAGTGAGCTGCCATGTGTTTGGAAATGTAAACAGGTTTGTGTACGTAAACTGCTCAGTGCAGAGAAAGAGAAGTAATAGGAACCTGGCT
Organism: Gymnocypris eckloni scoliostomus; assembly: GCA_027564155.1. Classification (NCBI taxonomy): domain Eukaryota; kingdom Metazoa; phylum Chordata; class Actinopteri; order Cypriniformes; family Cyprinidae; genus Gymnocypris; species Gymnocypris eckloni. The sequence continues at coordinate 15,582,768 of CM050421.1, forward strand.
TTTTTTTGTTCATGTGTCTACTAGACAGGAGCTAGTTATTTGGAAAAACATCTATGACCTTTGAAACATGTCTAGTCTTCATGCTCTGTTGACTATGGTTTCAATAATAATAAACCGACATTTGCATAAAGCATCCATATTTTTCCATGCCCATGCTGATTAGATTATTCAAAAACTTGAAAAGTATTAATTTAGGGTACATTTAGAACAAATACAAAAAATATATAGAAACATATACTGAAGCCATGGCTCATCAATGGCTGCCTCTAGAATAAATATCAACTCTGAATATAATGGGAGCAAAATAGTTTTGTCAGGTTTCCTTGGAAATTTGATGAAATATTAAAACTTATTTTTTTTTAATTGGTAGTTCCCCTTCATGGGAACTCGAACTGCGTCCCCTAGGGGTCGCTACGGGGAACGCCCTCAGCGTGACTCGGTCTGAAGATACATATGAAAAAACACCACCTGTTGGCCGGCGACAGCCCATGACGTCACTACCGGCGTACCACAATATAAGTGCCGCCGGGAGGATACATCATCAGCTTTTTCGTCTTCACTGACTGATTTGTTTGAAGCGTGCAAAGTGAATACTGGTAAGAGTACAGTTTTCTTTCTACTATGGCGAGCACTAGCAAGGCGTTTAGGAAGTGTGTGAATCCGTGTCCTCGCTATTTGACACCCGATGACACACACGACTGTTGCGTCTTTTGTTTGGGCATAGAGCACGCGCGCGATGCCTTTGAGGGGGCGGTTTGCGTGCATTGTGAGCGGCTCCCTATGAGGACGCTCCGCTCTCGCCTGTCCCTCTTTTCGAGGAAAGAGGGGCAGCCATCTGCTTCCCGCGATTTAAGTCCCACCGCTGCCGAGGCACGGAGGAGAATGAAATCGTGGGGCTCGCAGGTGGATCTAGCCGATGAGTTTGAGGGGGAGCTTTCCCTTTCGCACGAGTCGGCGAAGTACGAGAGCGAGCCGCTAGATTATGATGATGTAATCTCTCTGACATCATCTGATCCGGCGGCTAGTGCTCTACTGGGTTGTGCCCAGGAAGAGCAGGAGATGTCTGAGAGTGAGGATGTTGAGACTGAACTCTCTCAGGACTCCTGCCCTGCGTACGTAGAGCTGTTGGATGTTATGGAACGCCGCCGCAAGGCTTGACTTGCCGTGGGAGCGAACCAAAATGGCGGCGCCGCGAGGACGCCTCGACGAGCGTTTTCTTCCTGGCCATAAAACCCCAGCTCAAGTGAACCTTCCATTTCTTCCTGATCTCCATACGGAGGTTGAGAAGGAATGGAAAAAGCCATTTTCCGCTCGCATCCACAAGTTCCAGCATAACAGTTATGCTAACATTGCAGGGATGCGTGAAAACGGCTATGAGAGGATGCCCCCGGTAGAAGAGACGCTAGCTAGCTATCTCTCTATGGGGGAGACACCCTCTCTGAAGGTTCCCTCCTTGCCATCCTTGCCCCTTCAGGCTACATCACGCTTGAATGGCAGGGCGACGGCAGCGGGTCAGGCAGTCGCTTGCACACCATGGCGGTGCTTCAGGCGTACCAGGCGGACCTGCTGAAGGACCTGGATAGCGGTCAGGGCTTGTCACCTGACGAGGTAGCCGAGCTGCGCCGCACCACAGATTTAGCCCTCCGTGCCACCAAGCAGGCTGCCTCTGCTATGGGCAGGTCTATGGCAGCCATGGTGGTAACGGAGAGGCATCTGTGGGTGAATCTGGCAGACCTCGAGAAGAAAGAGAAGGGCTTTCTTCTCGACGCTCGATCTCGCCTCCCAGCTTTCGGTGCCTCCGTCCGAGACGGTGGTCGAGAAGTTTAGGAGGCGAGGGCGCTCAGCTGCCTTCAAAACCTTCATTCCAAGAAGGTCCAGGTCCGAGCCGGGGTCCTGGTCCATCCTGGTCTGAGGGCCAGAGACGGGCGCAGAAGGCTAGTGTCGCGACTGTGCCCCTCCCCCACCTGCGGGTAGGGGTAGAGGGAGGTACTGGTCAAAGAAAGGTAAGAGGCAAGACCTGAGGGGTGATCCAGACGAAGCGCCTCAAAGAGGCTCTGCCTGGACCAGAGTAAAAATAATATCTACTCCCTCCCTCGGGAGGGTTCTACCATCGACCCTTAGCTTCCTCCTTAATTCCCCTGCAAACCACCATCTACCCCACCGGAACCGAGGTCAGGTGGGAGCCTAAGAACTGCAGTCAGGCTGGACCTATGATGATTCAGGCAGGTTCTGTATTCTCAAACTGCCTTACTGATGGTCTGGACGTGAGTCCCCTCGGAGGTTTCTGCGGATCCTCCTGGATCTTCAGTCATTCTGGTCACCACTGCAAGGGTAGAGCCAGCATTACTCCCCTCACGTTAAGAGGGTTACCTATGAGTATGCCGCTCCTTCTGAGCGGCTGAGTGTCTTTTCATTCTGAGGAATGAGTTCTCCACTCCAGAGCTCGTTATAGGTAGAGCTAGCATTGCTCCCCTCGTTAGAGGGTCACCTTTGAGCATGCCGCTCCCTGCGGAGCGTCTGAGTTCCCACTCATTCTGAGGAATGAGTTCTCCGCTCGTCAGAGCTCTGTGATAGGTCGCCTCCTTGCGGGTCGAGCTAGCATTGCTCCCCTCACTATAGAGGGTTATCTATGAGCATGCCGCCCCTGCTGAGCGTCTGAGTTCCTTCTCATTCTGAGGAATGAGTTCTCCGCCTCCAGAGCTCGTTATAGGTAGAGCCAGCATTACTCCCTCATTAGAGGGTTACCTATGAGTATGCCGCTCCCTTCGAGCGTCTGAATGTCCACTCATTCCGAGGAATGAGTGTTCCGCCTCCCAGAGCTCGCTGTTGGTAGAGCCAGCATTGCTCTCTCACCCAGAGGGCCACCTATGAGCATGCCGCTCCCTTCTGAGCGGGCGGAGTTCTCTCATTCTGAGGAATGAGTTCCCCGCCTCCAGAGCTCATGGTTGGGCTCGACGCTCCCCTCTGAGCGGCGGAGTGTCTTCTCATTCTGAGGAATGAGTTCTCCGTTCCTCAGAGCTCTATGATAAGTCGCTCCCCTGCTGGTCGAGCTAGCATTGCTCCCCTCACTATAGAGGGTTATCTATGAGCATGCCGCTCCCTGCTGAGCGGGAGTTCCCTCTCATTCTGAGGAATGAGTTCCCCGCCTCCAGAGCTCATGATGGGGCTTGCCGCTCCCTTCTGAGCGGCGGAGTGCCTTCTCATTCTGAGGAATGAGTTCTCCACTCCAGAGCTCGTTATAGGTCTCACTCTGAGGAGTGAGTTCTCCGCCTAGAGCTCCTCATTGGTAGCTGAGTTCCTCTCATTCCGAGGAGTGAGTTCTCCGCTCTCCAGAGCTCGCCGGTAGAGCTAGCACTGCTCCCCTCAACCAGAGGGTCACCTATGAGCATGCCGCTCCCGTCCTGAGCGTCCGAGTTTCTCCGCCCCCAGAGCTCTGTGATAGGTCGCCGCCTGTTGGTCGAGCCAGCATTGCTCCCCTCAACCAGAGGGTCATCTATGAGCGTGCCTCCCTTCTGAGCATCTGAGTTCCCTCTCACTCCGAGGAATGAGTAGTTCTCCGCTCCAAGGCATAGAACGTTCTAATAAGTGCACACGCAAGACTTTGGGCACTTTTCTAAAATCCACTTAGTGGTAAGTCCGCACATTAAAGATTCTGCTTCTTTCTAAAAAATCCCGTAAGGGTAGGGTTACTGCACTGCTTCAGTGCCCTTTTTGAGCTGGTTAAAGCCCCGGTTTGTGCCTTGGGCCCCGCCTCCCTGTCCCATATATGTTGGGTCCAAAAAGGGAAAGGGGTGTACACTACCAAGAGGTCTTTTGAGACAGTTCCTCAGTAAGCTTGGGAGAGCAGGTGGTAACCCCTGAGTGATCGGCCAGGACCTGGTGAGCCAGGTGCCTGGCCATATCCCCTTGAAGGAATCTTTTCTGATTCCAAGACCTTGAGCTCTACCCTAGGCCCGGTAATCCCGGCGCCTAACAGGTAAGTACTAGGGTACGCAGCTCGGGCCTTTGGCCGAAGGGGATAATATCACTGACAGCCATCAGCCGTCCCGGGGGAAACTTCCTTAAGCCGGGTATAGTTGGCTTAGTGCTCGCCTTTTTTGCGAAATTGGCTTGCATTCCCCTCAGCATGGTGAAGTGGGTATAACGTTCCCCGTAGCGACCCCTAGGGGACGCAGTTCGAGTTCCCATGAAGGGGAACGTCCCCAGGTTACGTGTAACCATGGTTCCCCGAGTGGGGAACGAGACAGCCCCTGGGCTTTGAGCCATGCTTCGGACGCAAGCTTCAGACGAAGAAGCTGATGATGTATCCTCCCGGCGGCACTTATATTGTGGTACGCCGGTAGTGACGTCATGGGCTGTCGCCGGCCAACAGGTGTGTTTTTTCATATGTATCTTCAGACCGAGTCACGCTGAGGGCGTTCCCCGTAGCGACCCCTAGGGGACGCAGTGTCTCGTTCCCCACTCGGGGAACCATGGTTACATACGTAACCTGAGACGATTTTACTACACTTGCTTAAGTGTTGCATGTTTCCTTGCATCCCCAACATTAATGCATTTGCTTCGTTGAGCACTGTGTTAGATACACATCACAGCTCTGGTGGTTTTCCTGTGGGGACACGGAGCAAACAGACTCCTACTCCTGCTCTTCTTGAGAGAGAGCTGTCGCCAACAAACTCTCCCTGCGCCTAACAAGCAATGGCACACAGCTGTGGGCCAGCGGTCATGGCCTCCGGCATGTCACACATCCATGAATTTACACATGTGGCAGATTTTGCCACAGGTACTCTGTGTAGACTCTCAGGTATCCTTCCTCATGTGCAGCTGTTTACCTGTGCGCTTCACTGCAGCTACCAGATGCTTGACCACAGGAGATGCACGAGGAGGAAGGTGTTGTCCTAGAAGATTACAAATACCCTTCCATACTGTAGGCGATTTGTGTGATTTGCCTACTCTACCTGCTCTTTCATCGTTTTCTCTTTTTATCTGTGCTGCAGTGCCATGTGGAGGGAACCTTACCCAGCGGATAGGCACTATTCTGTCCCCTGGCTATCCTGAGCCATACCTGAACAGCCTGAGCTGCGTATGGAAGATCACTGTGCCAGAGGGAATGGGAATCCAGGTACGGTCCCTCTTGCAAAATTAAAATAACATTTTATCACCCTTTATTATTCCATTATGAATGCAACACATTTTTTAAGTCTCTCTTACTCACCAAGGCTGAATTTATTTGATAAAAAATACAGGGGAAAAAATGAAATGGTGGGAATTATTATTACAATTTAAAATAATCGTTTTTTTATTTTTATTTTACTATATTTTAAAATGTCATTTATTTTCATTCCATTATCATTCCATATGTGTACTCCATTCAAAATTGCAAGGATTGACAGCGATAACCAAAGCTAAAAGCAGTTTTTGAACAAAGTAATCTCAGTGATTACAAGTGTATTACAATTATTTGTGAACTGCCATTGACAAAGGTAGCTTGTATTGATTGCGTTCATTAAGCTGCTGATTTAAAAAGCACATTCTCCGCACATTCTCCCTGGACTGTAATGTATGGGCTTCCCTGCATAGTGCGATTGCAAGAAATTATTGTGTAGAGAGACGGTATCAAAATATATAAAGAGTCAACATATCTCTGTTTCTGTGATTTTTCTAGCACTGTCGGAATTGTTCAGGGGTAAATTTAGTTGTATAATGCCATTATCACTTCCTGTGCAGTGTGTACTGGGCAATGTGTCACTACATATTCTTTGACACTTTTAAATGTGGTCACTGTAGAGCGTTTAACAAATCTGCAATGCTTCAACTCTGTTACTTTTTTAACCGTATCAATTTTTCATTTCAGTGCAGACCATAAAAGTTTAGATTCTCAGGGAGAAGGCAGTAATAATCTTCAGATTTTGAACAGTATCTCTACAGCTATCATTTCCTCCAGTCATACTTCATAACTCTATTTAGCGTTACCTTTTTGGCACCTCCACAAGCTGGTTGTAAAGAGCTTTTCGAGATTATTTGGCACCTACTGTGGGCGGCTGTTTCCCGAAGGGCTGGATTCAATATATATATTACATTATTGCATCTTTCATTATGTCTAGTCTAAAACAAATTCATGTAGCCTTTTTCTGTGGTTAATACAACTAGGGCTGTAATACAGACTCTGTTGCAAGAGAAGACCTGATGAGACCCGACTCTAGGGAGGACTAGAGGGACTCCTGAGCATAGTCACATGTATTTGCTGCTCTCCTTAAATACATACAGACATATTCATTAATTGCATTAGATTGGTTTTAGTCTCATTAGGACAATAGAAATATCACAATTTGTTTTTTATATAATTTTAGTTATATAAAATAGCACTTTATATTTAAATATTGACATTTATTTACATTTGAGTTCATCTCCTTCACACGTCTTATAAACATCAACATTTTAATGCAGCTATAAAATGGTGAAAGTACTAGGCAGTGCAAGTTAGATATGAGTGATTTTTATTTTTATTTTAAGTATATATTTCAAGTAGCATCTGCATCCGTCTCTCCAGACTTGCCTCACACTGTTGGATACAAATGTAATCAAATATAACTCTGAGTCATGGGAGGAGTTCAGGGCCGCTTACTTAATTGTCTTTAACCCAATTCATAAACTTCTCGCTGTAGGAGATTTGGAACCATGCAGAAATGATTACAGCATCACCAAAAGTAAGAGGGACTGATATGAAGAGACAGCGGTATGAATGGAAATAGATGCAGATTGGGAGATTTAAAAGAGATTCCTATACAACTTACTGTGCATATTTTTCATCTGCTCTGCTATCTGTAGGGCTTGGTGATATATATATATATATATATATATATATATATTGAATGCATTCAATGTTTATGTAAAAATATGTATGGATAAATATTGCTGTTTAGTATTGTGCATTGCTAAACTGCTGCACATATATTAAATGATTTTAAAAATTCTTCAAGTTTTAGTCATTTAGTCAACAGTGTGGAAAATATGCCTTGATTATTTCTTAACTAGATTTTTGCCAGACTTCTTGGTAATACAGTGCATATCTATGATGGTTGAAATATCACCTTTTAATGCCAATTTGGATAAAATGTGTATGCATTAAATATTGCCAAACATATCAACAAAATTAAACATGTCCACTTATGTGTCTGTGAGTTGGATCATACTCATAATTTCTGCCAAGACAAAAGGGAACAGATATTACCACTGAACAAATTAGTTTCAGGTCCATGCATACTTCTTTCATCTTAAAGTTTAGGAAAGAAGCGAAGAAGAGCTCTCAACTAATGCTATAGGGTGGATTAGTTGTGTGTTTTAATTTTGTGTCAGACAGACGGCTCATGATGGCCTGGATATAGAACTAACCCCCTCCCTCTCATGAAATTTCCAATTCACTGTGTGAAGCAAGCACAAATAAATGTGCCATTTGACGGCAAGTCTATCAGATGTGACAATCTTCCAGCGATAGCCACAGTCATGCCACTGTGACCAGGCAATTTATAGGCTTGTTTGAGGCTGGGGCAGAAAAATAAATGTCTACCAAAATATTTACAGGACTGAACATTGGAAAAACTGTGTGAACAGCATATACAACAAATGCTGAAAAATGCCTCTCAGATTTGAGGATGACATTTGAAGGGTTATATAACACATCAAAAAGACATTTTAAAATATCTTTATTTGGTATATTCTTGTAACTTTTCAAGACTATACCCTAGACTCAAACATTAAAGCATATCATGCCTGATAGCCAAGTGCCTGTAATATTTTTCACAGCAATCCACTGATACTCACAAAGAAGAAGCTGCTGTATTATTTCCTTTGCTCTGTTCCTTTCTCTCAGATCCAGGTGATTAGCTTTGTGACTGAGCAGAACTGGGACTCTCTCGAGGTGTTTGATGGGGGTGACAACACTGACACCATGCTGGGGAGCTTCTCAGGTGGGCTGTGTAATACTTCTATAACCTGGTTCATTACATAAACATGCATTGTCACAATAATCTTGCTGCTGTTGCTTTGAATGCTTGGATGTTTCCTCTGTGGATGTCTGAGAGAAAGCCACAGTTTGTCTTGCACGTAAATGTAGTTTTACATCAATGTTAAGACCACAATATGATGTATAGAAGAGTAACTGCATTTTTGGAACAGTTTCTAGATCATAAGAAGGATTCTTTACTGTCGCCAGTGTGCATTTGTGTTACATTATGGGAAACAGAAGCTACTTATGCAGTAGGGAAGGCTGAAGTTTCACGTTTAATGGCACAAAGCACAGGCACAAATGTTACAAGTGCCCTAGAGAGAGATAAATGAATGATACATCTTAAAATGAATAAAAGAGTACGGAGTGAAGACAAATGAGCCAATCAGATCCACACACACTGAGCCATATGACTAAAAGAGCTGTATAATCTCCCGACGAATGTATGCGTAACGATTATCATCTGCATTGGGATTTTAGAAATGAATACTTGAGGAAAAAGTACTAAGTTTATTTTTATTGTATTTTACTTGACTTTTATGCAGTAGTGCAGAACACGATGTAAATGCAAAGACATCGTACAACTTGATATTCAGACAGTTGTTTTGTATTTTATAATGTTTTGCAGAAATGTCTGTATACTTGTCTAGTGAAAATAAATGCATGATGTCTGGTTTTGCTTTTCAGCAAAGCTAAAAAAGGCATATTTGATATGTATGTTTATTATCATATGTAATTTTTGCAAAACAAAGGAAAGCATATGGTCAAATTAGCTATATAGCTATTTTAGTATAATGTGTATACTAGTATGTATTATTTAGTATTATATATATATATATATATATATTATATATGTTTTTTGTATATATATATATATATATATATATATATATATATAAAATATATAAATGTTTAAAAAAATATTATTTGCTTTTATTTTGTCATTTTTTATTGGATTTGTTGCTTTAATTTTATTTTAAGGTTTATTAATTAATTTGTATTACATTTCACAGATACTGTAGCTTTAGTCATTATAGTTATTCACCTTAAACTTACTATATTTCAGTTAGTTGCCAAGTTTTTTTATCTTATGATCTTTTCAGCTTTATTTAACACAGGCTATAATAATTATTTTAGTTTTAGTTAACGATAACAATGTAAAGTGAACAAAGTTTAATTGCCACTATTAAAAAAGAAGAAAAATTCAAGGACATGCCGATTCAACTACATAATCACAATATGCTAACAGCTTCATTATTCTACAGGCACAACAGTCCCAGCTCTCCTAAACAGCACCTCCAACCAGCTCTACCTGCACTTCTTCTCAGATATCAGCGTCTCTGCAGCCGGTTTCCGTCTGGAGTACAAGAGTAGGACATCTGTTGCGAGTCCTGTGCATCTGGACTACATACTCATCTATAAAAACTCAACTAGCTTTTGCATTCAGCTTAATTCCTCTCTTTGTTTGTCATGTTTTGTTGTTTTCTCTCACAGCTGTGTCCCTCACTAGCTGTCCTGAACCGGTTGTACCCATGAATGGCTTCAAAGTGGGTGAGAGATTACAGATGAATAGTGTGATGTCCTTCCAGTGTGACCCTGGATATACTCTGCAGGTGAGATTGAACTTGCCAAACGTTGGAAAAAAACGTGGTTGTTTCAGGGCACCAATGTCACATTAGCCATCAAGCGGTGTCCCAACACGATTCCTAAATAGGTTATTGTACAAAGTACCAAAAATGTCCTTAAAACACTCTCGGTAGCAAATAATTAACTACTCAAAACACAATGTGGTAAAAGGAAACCATGATTAGCCTGAATTTATTAGCATGTTATGCAACCTGTCCATTTTGGCAGCAGCTTAATTTGATTAAATACTTAAATTAAAAGTTTAAAATAAAAACGTAATTATTTTTCAGCAAACTAGCACAGAGTTTAACATTTTACATCAAAAACAAAACATGTTCTCCTTCGAAACATATTATTTTTACAGTTATATACTGGTAGTAATGCCAAGGTTATGTGTTCAAAATTCCCTTCAGTCAGTTTTTTTTAATAAAATGGTAATTGAAATATGGGGCGGCAACAGTTTAATGGGTTTGCTGATGGCTGGCTTCCTGTTGCTTTTACAATTTCATGATCTGATGCTAGGTTGATTAGTTACAAATAGCAGTCTATCACTGAATATAAATTCTATGATGAAATGTGCTATTAGTTACGTAATCGATTACATTACAGATTTTAGGTAACGTAATCTGACTACTTTTAGATTACTTTTGACCTAAAAAATTATTACATATTTTATTTATTTTATGCTGTGTTGCCTTTCAATTTCCTTTGTAATTATAGCCACCTGACTAGTGACTGAACTGTGTGAACTGGGGGGGGGGGGATTTATGAAAAATGTACTTTCATTTTGTGCATATTAAGTAATTGTGTAATGAATAAAAAAAAGTAACTGTAGTCTGATTAAAAGTATTTTAAAATGAAATGACTGATTTTTACATACTGTATAATCATTAACTACCTCGCACTACTTGTTGGTCGCTGCTGCTCGGAACAGTGTGCAAACCTGACAGCTACTTCTAGACTGTATGAAATTAGTTTGCATCTGCTATAGTAGTAGGATAGACTTGGTCAGACTGGGTGCAGACTTAAAACAAGAAAGGTCGATGGGCTTCAGAACTTGGCTTAAGAAAGCCAAAAACCTTAGGGGAAAAGAATTGATGGTCAGAGTGAATACTTAATGAATGAAGTAAAATATTTCTTATTTTTTTATCTTTGCAGGGAGTCTCCCATATCTCTTGCATGCCAGGGCCTGTGCGCCGCTGGAACTATCCGCCTCCTCTTTGCATCGGTAATAACTTCTGTGATCTTTTATTCATTTATTTATTTTCTAAATCCTGGCTTCTGCAGATTTATGACTTCAGATCTACCACAGAGTCCCGAATGGTAAAGAACTACACGGTACTTGTGTCCGTATACATCAGACCCAAAAGGTACTCGAGCACTTAGGCCACATTTAAAAATGAACGCATTGCACTGTATTAGGTAACAAATAATCAAATGAATGATGCTACAGTGTTTTACAGAACTAGCTGAGCAATGTTTGCAGTCATTGCTTTTATCTAGCTGGTCCCATGCTGATTTGTACTAGATGTATGAGGTCAGATCTTCTCAAGTTCTCTCAGATGTCCAAGCAGAGCAACCACATGTGTATTTCGTCTCGTTTAACTATGAACAGAATCCCATCTGACAAGTGAGCTTATGTCATCTTTCTATAAAAATGCTATTTGGTTTGTTAATGTATCTAATGCAATGAAAAGAGCAGGGATGAGGAGTCTTCACATGATCAAGATTATAGCATCACATGTTTCTTGAGAAAAACCTAATAGTGTCCTTCTAGGTCTTTATTAGTTCTATCTCCTGCTGTGATTGGTGAGGCTCTTGAGATGATTCATGGCTCGGGCGGTTATCAGCAGTTTCCTGATTCCTGCTGCTTTTTTAAAGGCACAGAGCACATTTTTAACCCCTCCATTCTATATAAACTCCATTCAGGATCTGAAGCTTTGTTAGGCTTCTCAGCACATCCATAGAGTATCTTTGAATACAAAGCCAGGGCTTTAATCAGAGTGATATTTGAATCAATCAGTAGTTTAGACTCAAAGCCTCTAGAGGAGGAGGGGATAGAGCATGCATTTTCACTGATATGAGAAGATTGAAGGCTACAGAGGTGCTCAAGTGGCCTTTGATAGCTTTGGGAAGTGAATTGGCCTTTTTAATAAATGAAAGACTTGTTTTCCCTATGATGTTAATAGAAGAGCTAATGTGTTACATTTCTTTATTCGGCACAAAGCTTTTAGGGTCACTGCACAAGTTAGATGGCTTTGCTAAGCAACGCGAAACATCATTCAACTTGTAGCCCACACAGGTTGCTGTAGATATCACAGAACATTGCATGTTTACATCCTATTTCCCTATGGATATTTTTATTTTATTAAATAATATTTTGTACTATTTTATTTTCAAATTAAATTATATTATTTACATTTACATTTATTTTAGTTACATTTAAATGTAAGTAAATAGTTAAATTAAAAGAATCTTAGGCTTTTTTTTCTGCTTCTATTGAAAGCAGAAGATTACGTGTGTGTGTGTGTGTGTGTCTCACAAATACGCAAACACATATGTGTATATACAGTATATTCATATTACATATTACATATTGCATATAAATTATGTTTTGTGTCCCATATTTTCGATCCCATTTATATATTTAGCAACTAAAAAAGTCATGCTGGCTCACCAAAAAAAAGACAAATTCATTTGCAGGTCAGTGACAGCAATTTTCACATTCAGTCATCTGCCATAAATACATACATATAGTCCCACCAATCAAAACGAGTGTAAATAGCCTTTTTCTCACCTCATATTATTCTCTAATGATAGCCTGACAGCTGTCCGCGGTTTTATTGGTCTTTAGAAATACTTGAACCTTGAGCTCAAGGTTTATACCACAGCATGTGTTTTCTACAAATGAATGTTTCAAACAATGTCCTCGCCATTTTTCTTTTCAGCTCAGTGTGGGGGAATCAGAGAGGAAATGGAAGGCACCATCCTCAGCCCTGGTTTCCCAGGAAACTACCCTAGCAACAGTGACTGCACCTGGAGGATTTACTTGCCAGTCGGTTACGGTGAGGACACAGCAGAATGAACAGATGCTGTTTAAAAAGAGTTTGCTGGTAATGCCAGTAAGATGCAGTTTAGGATGAATGGATAGAACTGGTAATGCTAGCTATGATATTAAACTGATATGTTATCAGATATTGCAGCTAAAACTAATCAAATTCCTACCTTTTATTTATTAAAACAAATCAATTTTTTTTTTTTTTTTTTTTTTTGCATAGATCATACATGCACATTAGCTGGACAAGCCTGCAGAACACCATTTCAGCATGATTTAAGCTAAAGATGCTAAATTATTAATTCCTGTTAACATCCTGTTTTATCATCCAAACAGGGGCTCATGTGCAGTTCTTGAACTTTTCCACTGAGGCCAACCATGATTTCCTGGAAATTAGGAATGGGCCTTTTGACACCAGCACAGTGATTGGCAGATTCAGTGGGCAGGACATACCACCATCTCTTCTAACCACTTCCCATGAGACTACTATATATTTTCATAGCGACCACTCTCAGAATAAACCTGGCTTCAGATTTGATTATCAGGGTAAGGAAACTAAAAAATAAAAGCTGAAAATGTTTTCACCAAGTTTAACCGTTTTACAAAAAAAAAAAAAAACATCCACATATTGTTGTAGTTAGCATTGTTGTTGCAGTTCCGCCTTTGCACATTTATTTGTTCAGGATCCTCAATTTGAATGTCATTTTCAATACCTTGCCAAGACAATCAGTCAAGATAACGAGTAAACACGGTAATAAGCCTTTCTCTGTGAAGCTGTGCATAAAATTCATCAGGTATGAAATGCTGCTGATGCCAGAATCTAAAGTAGAATATGAGTCCAATGAGTGAATTTAAAATTGTGTCATAGAAATAGCCTTTTCTAGGATGGATCAGTGAAAGCTATCAAGAATTTACTCTATAATGCGATCACAGTTTGCAGTATTGAAATGACTGAAATCTGTATTTACATAATTATGTGTACGTTAGCATATAAATCAAGCATTATATCCAGCAGTATACCCTTGTTACCAAAGATGCTCTGATCTACAGGAATCTATTTCTTTAGTCATGGTCAGTCAGTCAGTCTCAAAGCTTCAGCGTATTTCCTTTTGTGTCTGTGCAATTTGGAAAAATAACTTTGAAAACTTAAATGCATATTCATTTTTTGGGTTTTTCAAAACTTTCTTCAAAATGACTTGAAAGACATAATGGAGGAAAATAGACAGGGAAAAAAATGAAGAAACCGAAGAAAAACATCTTGACCCAGAGACAGAATGTGGTGATGTTAATATGTTTGGTGCTTTAGTGCCTGCAAGTGAACATTGATTATTGATTGCATTGGTTGCATTGCCATGAATTTCAGACCTGCATATCTGAGAAAAAAGTGACAGCGTTTGTATTGCTGGAGCTTTGATTGCATTTGCTTTAAATTGCATTTGCTTTTGCTTTAAAATCCCAATTCTTCGTTGATGTACACAAGAATCAGTTGATTCCATGCATATGGTTTACATGTCAAATTCACAGAATCTAGGTTCAGAATTGGTACTTGGAGCTCAGAGTAATATTGTTTTTGATGAAAGTTGATTACTTTGAGGTGTCACAAAAGATGCACTCGTAATGTCACAACAGATGCACTTGGGCCTGGCTTTCTTCTAGCAGGTTCAAAAATAAATCATACCCTTTCCCTTGTCTCTCATGTATCAATATGTCTGTCTTTTCCAGCCTACGAACTTCAAGAGTGTCCTGATCCTGAACCCTTTCGCAATGGTGTGGTAGTTGGGGCTGGTTATAACGTGGGTCAGTCCATCTCCTTTGAGTGCTATCCAGGATATCAGCTGATGGGACACTCCATTCTTACCTGTCAACATGGCACTACACGCAACTGGGATCATCCTTTTCCTCGCTGTGAAGGTACAACCCACTCCGTTTCCTCCCCCACATCAGTAAACATCTGGTATGCTTATTTGCATTCTGAGAGGACAGTTTTTATATAGTAACCAACCTAGTTTTATGAGGCAGATTTAATATATCATACATTGTTAATGTCATTACACATTTGAATGAGACAAATTTCATTAATTGAACTAAATGCACATTTTAAAGTTGATGTTCACCCAAAAATAAAAAAATATGTCATTTAATTACCCTCACATCGTTTCAAACCTGTATAACTTTATTTTTCCTGTTGAACACAAAAGGAGAGGGTTCACGGCATGTTCATGCTGCTCTTTATTGTTTTATTTTTTTTACAATGCAAGTGAATGGTGAACAGCGACTGGCAAGCTTCACAAACACCATTAAGTAACATTAAATAGTCTGTATATAAAAAAACTTCTTGCAAATACTTTATTATGTATATTTAATTAATAGCTTTGTTCTCCCCATTGTCACTCATGCTTTGGATGTGTGGTCAAGGAGGGTAACTGCACATAAATGTAGATTCTTCACTGTTAGCCATCCCTACAGACTCAATGGCTTCTTTCTAACATCTCCTCCAAGGGGATGATGGGAAACGAATCGAGTTCGTCCTTGACCCACATTCTCATGCTAATTTTTCTGTTGATTCAAAGAGTTAATTATGCAGTGGGTCACAAGGTAACATATGCACAGGGGATGCTGAAAGGGGCTGACATAGCATTTGCCCAGAGTCTCTGCACAGGTGAACCCGCAAATAGAAACACACATTATTCATTCACTTTCTGTTATAATAATCCACACAAAGTAAATCGTAATATCAACCTGGGCCTTGTTAAAACACTCTTGCACTGTGTGTATTTAATTTGTAGTAATCGAGAACTCGGTGTGACAGAGTGAAAAAGGAAAAATAGATATGATGCTCTACACTCCCATGGTGTGTAATATACACACTGTCAAGACCAAAAGACAAAAGTTGTAACTCTTTTGTTCAGCATTTCTTTTTTCTTTTAGACCATCTCAGGTGCTTGAATGTCATCTCCTATAATATATAGTAGGAATATTTCAAAATATTGCTGTTTTTGCTGCACCAAACTAAGCGTCTTATAAAATACCTAAGACATTAAAATATGTCTTTCTGCATTGCAAATAACTTTCAATATGTTAGACACATCCTTCATGTGGGCAAGCTTTCGTCTTAACATTGCATAAATCAACTTTCTCTTACAGAGAAAGGTTTTCAGCAAATGTGGGCATTTTGCATTCTCTTCATTTACATAGTTGCACTAGTGTTACTGTTCACAGAATCACTAAACTAAGTTTAAAAAATATATATATATATATATATTACTGTTCAAAAACTTTTGACTGGTAGTGTATTCATTTGACTTTTGAATATAATTGTTTATAACCTGATCGTTGACCATGCGCACACTCAAGTCAAGTTTGTCTATCATTACCTATAGTACAAAGCTGCTCTAACAGTGGATTGCTTTAGGTCAAATACTTAATGTCGTGGTGACTGATGAGATGTCTCTTTAAAAGCACAAATTATAATAGTTGTGGCTAATTACATTTTACTCAGAAAATTGATTGTATTGGTTGTTTTAAATTGCATTACATGCATCAGGAACTCAAGTAAAGTACACATTCTTACTAATAGAATTATAGTACAGTTGCTAATAGAAGTATAATATAATTTTATTAAAATTACATTTTAAAATTCTAAGTACTTCACACCCCTACTGTCCTAGCTATCACCTACACATGCTGCCACCAGTAGTTCATGCCCAGAGTGTCATGTACATCGATTTCCTTTCCCAAGCATTAGAAAGCTGATCAATTTTCTCTTCCTCTGCCCCACCTGTTCATGTAAGCCTGCTTGGCCTGTCCTCCATCTATGGCTCTCTTCTTTTTTAGTTCACCACAACCCCACATCCTCCCCTCCCACCTCACCACCAAACTTTTTTTGCCCAATCGATAGCGTCACCATGCATTTCTGCTTGATAGCGTGGCATGTTTTTTTTTAATCAATCCTATGATCGATACTTCATTTAGCAAGCAAGGTGGTGAGAGAGAGCACACGGCACGAGGGATTAACATAGGCGCCCCTCTCAGCATTCCATCGGAGACCAGAGGAAATTAAGTAGGTGGAAAGAGAGCAGGAAGGATTGAGAGGGCAGGAACGAGTGGGGAGGGAAGTGGGGACGGTGAGACCTTGACGGTGCAAGAAACTGCTGAGGGTACAGTCAGAGAGAGAGTGTATTATGACAGTCCTTACGTGGGCATACAAGTCGTGGGCCTAGCTTTATTTTGCCAGCTGGAATCGCATTGATTATTTCCACTCCAACTTGGGACAGCAGCAGCGTGGGATCAGCTGAGACAGGAAGGGGATTTTATTTCATATGTCTGGGGCTCATTTGAATCATTGGAGACATGGACACATCTATGTAAATGCAAAGCACTGCTCCAAGAGGGATTTCTATGATGAGTCGGACAAGGAAAGTGAACTACTGGGAAAGACTGAGTGGTTTTTTAAAACCCAGCGGGGATTTTCACCCATGTCGCCCTGCCCCTATACTAGTTCCTGCTTTTTCCACCATACCCCTGCATGCTGTAATGCATTTCTGTGCAAGGCTGCTTTCCATGATGGTGTTTCTTTAATCTTTGGTTGCTACAAAAAGTTTTTCCATTTCTACGTGTTAATTTTTACCTTCTAGTGCCCTGCGGAGGTAACATTACATCAGACAATGGCACTATCTTCTCCCCCGGTTACCCAGAGGATTACCCCACTTCTGCGGACTGCAGCTGGCTGATTACGGTGGCAAGCGGCCTGGGTATCCATCTTAATTTCACCCTCTTACAAGTCCATGGCCCCCAAGATTTCATCACAGTCTGGTGAGTTGTCAAACTTCCTATATTGCGGTTATCCTTCTGCACCATGTCAGCTTCTCTTAGTCTCTCAATCACTCTCTATTTGGGGAGGGGACATTTATAGCACGCTCAAACTGGTGATTAATTAATAAGCCTCTGCATTGAGCCGCTTGAGGCCTATATATACAGGAAGGACTTTGAACCCTGTCTCAGGTTCACCCTAAAACATGTTAGGCCAAAATTTGCAGTCTAAGCACGTCGTCTTGAAATTCATTGCTTCTCTTGGGACTGCAAATTTATGTTTGGATTAACTGAGGAATCATTGATCTTTCCCTACTTTTACATGCACTTCAAGTCAACCTAGAGGTACAGTATAACCAGAACAGCTAAGAAAAGCTCCAAGCCACAGCTTGGCCTCACTTCATTGAGCCAGCACTCCCTTTAGCCAACCAGATGCTTTTCTGAATGCACAGGACAGGACGTAATCTATATCACAAACTCAGGCAGCCACAAACAGATGGTTTTGAAGCTGAGTAATCATGGTTAAAACTGGGATTAGGTTGGCGCCAAGTTGTTCCCTCCCCATTAGAGGGCTGGAAAGATGGAGGTTATCCCTCTAGGGTGATGTCCTTGTAGATGGTGACTTGGGTTTTACAACGTCTTGACAGAGAGGCTGATTCTGACCTGAGCTAGAGAGAATGTAGCGCACTCCCTAAGAGAGTGTGAGAAGAGTCTTTGAAATCAGAGAGGTAATCAGTATGGCTAGAATCGTCTCTGAAATCAGTAAAGTAATCAATATGCAGAGAAACGCCTCTCAAATCAGCCGGGAGATCAATATGTGTGGGATCTGATTTGCTTTGCATTTTTAGGCAACAAGGCATGTGGTGTTCTCCTGTAGCACTGGTATGCAATGTTAATGGGTTTGATACGTATAATTTTAATATTGAATCTTAAACAGGGACGGACCACAGGAAACAGCTCGCAAACTTGGAGTGTTTACCGAGGGAGAGCCCAACAACCCACCAAGCAGCACATCTAATCAAGTTCTAATACGTTTCCGAAGCAATTCTGAGAAAGGTGGACTGTTCAAGATCAATTACCAAGGTAACTAGTCCAAGTCAAAGCTACCATTAGCATTCTCATACATCTAAATAGCTGTCTCTGAATGAGACCATTTGTGACTGAACAAGCATTGCAGAGTAGTTGAGACTAGCTCATTTGAGTCCAAGTCCAGGCCAAGACCTGAGTGAAAAAGTCAGATTGAAGACTGAAACCAAAAGAGGGTCAAGCGCGAGTCAAGACAGAGACATGAAGAGGGTCTGAATGAATTAGACAATGAAATGTGTCTACAGTCTTGCAGTACACCAGACCAGACTCGATCTCCAGTCCCTGAATTCATGACAAGACCATGACCTTGAAAATTTGGACATTGCCTGGATACTTTAAACCAAATAGTTTTAGTTTTTTTTCTTCTTTAGTCCAATGGAGTCAGAGTAAAATTATGATATGACAACACTGACACCACAACAGACATGCCACACTTAAGAGCCCTCCAAATATGAGAACTGGTCAAATGTCTACTATTATAAATAAATTATGAAAAAAAAAATTGAAATACAAATCTGATTACATGAACACTTGTACAATACATGCATTTCAATGTAGAAATATTCTCTTTGGAGCTAAATGTAGTTGGTGCAGTTACTCCCTTTGCAAGCAAAGGGCTAATGGGAATAGCTATTGGCTATTCAGTCAAACCCTGCAACCATTAAACCCATGAACTCTGATGTCCCATTAATTCCACTTTGTCTCATGTAGAACTGTTCTTTACCTTAACAATGGATACAAAAATGCAATATGCCATGTCTGACTCTTTTCTCTTTGCCTTTCTGTCTGTCTGTCTGTCTGTATTCTAGCCTATAGACTTCAGTTTTGTTTGCCACCTCCCATAATTCCTAATGCTGAAATTCTGATGGCCAGTAAAGAATTTAAGATAGGTGAGTTTGAATAGATTTTATATAATTTACAATCTGATTTGTATGCCTGCTTGTGTGCGTTTGTGTTGGTGGACTCGGCCTGGCCCAGTATAAGTGGAACATTTTGAGCAGAGACGCAGTCTGCCAGTTCATTTTCAGGCTTGAGCGGCTCTCATTAATAATGTTCCCAGAATAGCAGAGCCAGCCACACACCCCCCACACACACACCCACACCCACCCATAACACCCTTCGAGAACTCACTTTGAGGAGAGAAAACCGCTCAGATGCCAGGGCTACCAATCCCATAAGGCCGTGCTGATATGCTGACTCATTGCCAGAATTCAAAGCAGAGGCTGATGTTGTGTTGTGTATGGTGTTCGAACATAAGGTAAGAGTTTGCATTTTGTGCAAACATAAAATGGGTGGAAACCAGAAAGAAGCTATATTATTTATTAAGTATAATTTTTTATAGTATTTAAAATAGTTCGTAACACATTCCTATAGCAGGTGATTTGAAAAATTTACCTCCCCTAAACATTCTTTTAAGCTTGATTTTTGCTCATATTGTCGTGTTATTATTTAGCTGTTTTTATTAGCACATTCTATGCTATCCAATCTTTGTGTGAAACTCCAGCTCTCATAAAATCTTAAATACACTTATCTGTGGCTTAATGTATTTAATATTTCACACATGATTTGCCACATGGTGCTCTGGATGAACAAATTTCAGATGCTTGGCATATAGACCTACTGTATATGAAGTGCTTTTACAAATACTTTTTTTATTGTGCATAGGCAGCAAAAATGTAGTTTGTGCTACTTAAATAATAATCACAATCACAGGAAATTATGTACTGTGTACCTGAACGTTGATTGTTGATTTTTGTGCAAAGGAGAAACACTGATTTTCATTAAGAATCTAAAAAAGTAGTATTTTTTAGACTCAGATGTTTGTTTATAATTAAATTAGTGATATTAGTTTAGTCATAACTACATCATTGTACCTACAGCAACAACAACACTGCTACTAATGTTTTATATCATTATAATAATAATATTATTTATAATATATAATAATATATATCATTATATAATAATATAATACATAATCATATTGTATCATCATTATTATTTATTTATTATTATTATTTAACTTTTTCCCCCTACATCTTTTGAATAGTTTATTGAAGCTGTTGGTTTCACCTTCAATTGAGTGCCCACAGAAAACACAAATAATAATGCAATCCTGACCTCACTGGTCCTCTAATGATGACTCACCAGCCTCTGTCGTCTCTGAAATCCATTGTTAAATCAATGCACTGCTTTTCTGTCATGGGGAAAAAATGTGTTCATTGATATTAATTGTTCTAAATGAGTAGTTACGGGTCGGTGCAGGGTTGTTTGATCTCTCTGGAATGGAGCGTGTTTGTAGAGCCTTCGTCAGGGTTAAAGCAGTCATGGTCTTTGGCACTAACCTGCACTGAATCACTGTTTTGATCACTGATTATCCACCACATCCAATTAATTATCTTAATTCAGTGATTTAACAAAGACTGCTATGTCCGGATGGCCATGAACGCATGCTCTCACAGCCACAAACACATTCCTATGTGTGTATTTTCAAAGCATGCAAAGGCTATTTTTTATGCTCTAACTTGTGTTCCATTATTTCAGCAGAGTTAAATGCTGTATATAAAACCTTAGCTGAGTCACCGAGTGCCTGAGTGTTTGTGTAGCAACAGGGAGATTTGCTTCTGAGATGTAAGCGGCCCTCAGGTAGCAGCCGATGGGTGTTATGAATGTAAACCATGCTGTGTGGCACTTCCTTAATTACACTGCAATGCAGCGCAGGCACATCGAGTCTCCCTTCGCCTCTTTCCTTCTCCCTTTTTTTCTTTTATCATCACTGTCAGCCATTAAGCGAGACAGTGAGGCAACAGCAAGAACAGCCAGATGTCGCTCCTGTTGTTCCGAGCTCCTCAGAAATCCCATGTTCTCCATAATATTTCTGAAGTATGACGTGCGTCTGAAAGACGATTGATAAAGCAGTGATGAATATTTAATTTGTTCACTTGTTCACCTGTTCTCTTTCCACAGGTGATATTGTGCGGTACAGATGTCTCCCAGGATATCATCTGAATGGGAATAGCATTCAAACTTGTCGCCTGGGGACTCATCTTGAGTTTGAAGGACCTCCACCTTCATGTGATAGTAAGCTACAAGGTTTTTTTGACTTGCAGAAGATCTCTTGACACTTTTTATGGTCTCCAGCAGAGGTGGAAAGTAACGAATTACATTTACTTGCGTTACTGTAATTGAGTAGCTTTTTTGTGTACTTGTACTTTTTTAAGTAATTTTTTTAATCTGTAATTTTACTTTTACTTAAGTATATTTTGTGGGAAGTTTTGTACTTCGCTACATTTGAAAACACATTCGTTACTGAGTAAAAAAAAATCGCTCAGTGGAAACAACTGCAGCAAATAATGGGCAGAAGAAGAAACTGGCGCTAAAAATAACAAGAACGATGCAGAAGGACAAGACAGGCGTTTTAAGGGGCCGCTCACATATCGCGTCTTTTGCGCGCTTAAGTTCGTTATTTCAAATGTAGACGCAGCGGTATGCGTCATATCGGAAGCGACGCGGTCGCGCGGTGCGACGCTCGTTTTTCCAGGCGCGTCCGCGCGCATCGAGATAAAACATCTCAACTTTTCAGAATGCCGCAAGCGCACCGCAGGTCATGTGACGAAATTTCCTTCTTGTAACGGAGAGCGCAGCTGATGGTTGCTTAGCAACGACAAACGCCTCCGGAGCGCAACCGCCCGAGCGCTTTGGAAAAAAGGAGAAAGCAGCGCGCCTAGCGTTTTCCATGCGTTTTTAGGCGCGATATGTGAACGGCCCCTAATGGTGCAGACCCAGCTGAAAACCAAACCCAGTCATATTCTGCTGAAGTTGAATTCGAAGGAAATGAAGTGAACCCCTGGCCATATTCATGCTCTATTATGCAGTGTAAGCTGTGTTTGCCTCGGGAGACCGAACTAGCAGCTTATAACATCTCGACATCGCCCGTCGCAAGCATGTAAGTTCAGTTAGAGGTAACGTAAATACTTACATCATTGCATTGGTGGTTAAAACGAAGCTTTGACGGTTTAGCAAAAGGTTTTGCACAAATGAGCCAAAAAGACAGTGGTGCAGGGTGTGCAATATCATCTGAGATAATATAGTAATTGTTGTTTTAACGGGAGTGCTTTCTTTCACTGCGTGATTCAGTCTGTTAAAATGCGTTTAGAATGATCACAAAATTGAAGATATAGAAGCAGAAAATTTATATATTTATATAATTTAATATCGTAAGTCAACATCACACGAAGAATGCCGTTTTTCTCAAAAAATCACCATGATTACATTGGCATGTAGTTTTTCTTTTTACACAGTTCAAAAAACAAGAAGTTAATTAAGAGACTTTAGACACCATATTGCCTGTTTTTGCTCTATTTCGACAACAAAAATAATTCCAAACACAGTTTTGCGTCTCTGACTCTGAGCAATGACGTGTTTTGTGAATGAATTAACCGTTTAAATGATTCCGTTCAATCACAACGACTCTCTTATGAGTGACTTGCTGACACCTACTGGTGGTTCTAATTTAACATTTAAAGTATCTTTTGATTATTATTATTTTTTATTTCTAATGACTATTTAACATTTGTGACCCTGGACCACAAAACCAGTCTTAAGTCGCTGGAGTATATTTGTAGCAATAGCCAACAATACATTGTATGGGTTAAAATTATACATTTTTCTTTTATGCCAAAAATCATTAGCATATTAAGTAAAGGTCATGTTCCATTAATATATTCTGTAAATATCCTACTGTAAATATATCAAAACTAAGAGCTTAATTTGAACAACTTTAAAGGAGATTTTCTCAATATTTGGATTGTTTGCTCCCTCAGATTCCAGATTTTCAAATATTGTCCGATCATAACAAACCATACATCAATGGAAATATGATTTATTCAGCTTTCAGATGATGTATAAATCGCAATTTAGGAAAATGGACCCTTATGTTTTGTGGTTCAGGGTCACATTTTATGCCTTATTTATCAAAACATTATTTCTGCATGTGTAACTGCAGGCTAAATGCATTCAATGTCCGTGTAAATACATCTATGCCACTTCAGATGAAGCTTCTGCGTTTCCTCTGCATTGCAAAGATTAATTTTGTTGATACTGATTTAATTTGCCTGGTAACAGCCCAAATGTCTTATAATTCTAATTAACTGATTCCTTTAATTAAAAACACCTAGTTTGAGATTTATAGGCCCATATCCCAGGTGTGTCAGACTCAGTTCTTGGAGGGCCGCAGCCCTAAAGAGTTTAGTTCCAACCCTGCTCCAACACACACACCATGTAGTTTTCAAATAAGCCTAAATGATTAGTTTAGCTGTATCAGATGTGTTTAATTAGGGTAATATCTACACTGTGTAGGGCTGTGGTCCTCCAGGAACTGAGTTTGACACCTTTGGTCGATCCCATTTTTTCCTCCCTCCCATTGTTAAAATGTAACTAAGTACTTTTTACTCTGAGTATATTTTAAATGAGCTACTTTTTACTTTTACTTGAGTATATTTTTAGACTGGTACTTTTACTTGTACTTAAGTAAAATTTCAGTAATGTAATGGTACTTTTACTTGAGTAGAATATTTTTGTACTCTTTCCACCTCTGGTCTCCAGTATGGTCTTTTTCATTAGTTTTAACCGCTAAGATTCTCGGTCAACAAGGTTAATGATAAAGAAAAAAATGTTTGGGTTTTGACATGATTATGCCAGCCAAACCACCACCTAACAAACCTAAACCAGCTTTAGCTATCATGAAACATCATGCTTTTTTCTTTCTGCATTTAAACATATATTTTTTATATATATATACAATAGAAATCAGTGGAGTCCAATGATGTCCATTTAAGCTCCATTATAACCATTTTGTAAAAAAAATAATTCCCCCCTCTGCATTTTACAAAAGACCAGTCCTTCGGTTTATATACTATAATATATACCCCCACTGTGTTGCAATGCATGATGGGTCTATTGATCTTGATAGTTGCTTCTGTGCTATATGAAGCTTCATTATTGCTATTGGCTTAGAGGTGGGATGAAATACCTCAGAGCCTGTCAAGCAAACCCCATGAGTATGCTAAACGCTCATCTACCTTTCCTCCAGCTGCTTTTATGTGATTTGATATGGCATTTCCCATAAACTCCTTCAGTTCCTGCTCATTATGTTTATCTCTCTGCTCTCAGCGTAGAAGAATTATCTCTCTGAGCTCTCTGTACTAGTACTGTACTTCATGTACTAGCTTCAATGAGCAAATACAATAATATTAGGTCACTTGCTTGTTTGGCAGAACCAAAAAGCATTTCAAAGCAAACATCCGATTCATTGCTGAATGATTCAGTGTTTTAAACGAATCGGTGGAGCCAAAGTTTCATTCGCCCATGCATGACCATCTGATGAATCTGCCGTTCGAACAAATCGTTTGAATGAACGGCTCAATGACTCATTAAAAAAGCTCACTACTGGCACCTACTTTCATTTTTATTTAGTTGAAAAGTACTATTTCCACCATATTTTTTGTTTGTATATGCAATGTTTTTTTTAAAGAATATCATAATTGAATGTAGTTGTATTTTCAGTGTAAATTATTTAATTTGATAATGTATAGATAATAACAATCACATTATTATAATAGAATTTACAGATAAAATGTAAGAATTTGAAATGAAAGTTAATGAGATTAGTGGGAAAATCCCTTCTATTAAAAAAATAAAAAAAATAAAAATCCTTGGATAAAAACATGCAGATTCAAAGCCTATGTCACAGCTGATAGAACACCGATGAGAATATTGCATTAGAATAAAAAAAAACACAAAAAAAAAACACAATACATATATATTTCCATTGTCCTCATTTGTAAGTCGCTTTGGATTAGTGTCTGCTAAAGTACTAAATGTGTATATGTGTGTGTGTATATATATATATATATATATATATATATATGCTTGATACCATGGAGCCCCCCCCCCCCATACACACACACAAACACACATAAAAAAATCCCAATTTAACCCGTGCATATTAAAGTAGTATTCATAACCGCAGCGCAGCTTTGTTTACAGCGGCAACCAAGGAAACAATGTTTAATTGCTGTTCAAGCGCCACCTGCTGGCAGAGAGTGAATTATAAAGCATTCTAATTCAGCCTGTCTGCTGTTTCATTTAATGCAGATGTTATATGTAGAATAGTTTCACAAAACTGAAGTCAGACCGTTTTGTTTTTGCTTCAAATTTCGAAATTATACAATCCAATTTAGATTAAAAACTGCTCATGCTGCATTGTATGCATTGAGTTGTGTTTATACCACAGTGGTTTCCTCTCATTTTAAATTGAAAAAGAGCACAAACAAAGCCTTAGTTTGTTTATATGATATTTCTTTAATTTGTGTTATTCATTTGATTGATTGGGGTTTGTTTTAAAATGTCTATTTAGTTTTGTTGTTTGACATATTTCAATTTTACAAATAAATGTGCAGCATTTTGTCAGACAAATAATAAATGGACACCTTTTCGTTTTTTTTTTTTTTATGAGAAAATTATATTGTGAAATCAGTATTTCAAAACGATTTAGCCTCAATAACTAGCTGAAATAACTGTTGCTAATAAACAGAACAAAGACTTGAGACTTGACTTGGACTCCACTTTAAAGACTTGAGACTTGACTTAGACTCGAACTCAAAGACTTTAGACTTGACGTGGACTCCATTTTAAAGACTTGAGACTTGACTTAGACTCGAACTCAAAGACTTGAGACTTGACTTGGACTCCACTTTAAAGACTTGAGACTTGACTTAGACTCGAACTCAAAGACTTGAGACTTGACGTGGACTCCACTTTAAAGACTTGAGACTTGACTTGGACTCGAACTCAAAGACTTTAGACTTGACTTGGACTTGGACCTCAGAGACTTGTGAACATGTCTGATATAAACCAAAATGTTTAAAACTGTTTATTTCCCAGTTTAAATAGCATTATGAATCCCACTTTTACAATGTGGTCTCTTATTTTGGACCTCATATATCAAAACATATAGCCTGTGTTTGGCCTCATCTATGATGTAAATAAAAAGCAATTTGGCTGTTTGTTAACTGGAAGAAATGCGTTGGCTGCAGTACAGCTGTTTGGCAGAAATGTATTAAGGCAATTAGAAAAAGAAGAAACAAAAATAGACAAGCTTTATCATTTCCAGATTAAGCATATGTCAGACAGAGGCTGAGGTTTGGGGCAGTTTGAAGAGGAAGGACACATAATATGATTATTTTATTAAATATTTTATAGCAGGCCCAAACATGTACCTCCTCAACCTTCATGGTGGAGTGCGCTCTCTGAAGCTTTGTAATTCATCCTATCATTAATTAGGTGTCAACAGTTAATTGCTTCAGCTATATGAAAAGCCCCTTATACTGAGGGCCAACATAGCCAGCTGACACCCGCTCCATTTGGTCAGGGTGCTGCCTCTGGCTGTCAGACACATTAAGTATGCCTGCCTCGTCAAACACCTCAGAGGGAAAGAGACAGGAAAGACGGAGGGTCTGGTGGAATGAGATAGGAGGAGGGGAAGAAAGTGATCTTATACTTTATATCAGTCATTTGTTGAGAGAAACAGGTCTGTTCTGATAGGACCAAGAGGGAAGACAATGAAAAACTTGAACACAATGTGACCATTTACTTGCCTCGTTTACTTACCAAAATAAATGCGCTTTACATAGTATATATTGTGGAATGGGTTATATTTACGTTTTTTTTTTCATAATAATATTTTCATAAAATAGGTCCAGTAACAAAAGTTTTTTTTTGAGAAAAAAGGGGAACTATCTTGGAAAATATGGCAACTGCACCCCAACTGAAAATCGAACAAGATTTGAATATTCTACAAAATCAGATCCTCTATCAAACCTCTATCATTTATTTTTCAATATTGTTTTCACCTTCAGTGTTAATGGATAACTCTTTCCTTAACTATAGAAAATAGTTTACATTTTTCAGAAGACATAATAACAGACATCATAATTGATGGTACGGAATTACAATATGGCAACGTTCATATTTCCTGTAAAATTATATTAGACAAAGTTGATCTGTAAACAACATCTAATTATCAAATCAAATATTATTTTATAAATCCTGTTGTATGATAAATGTAAAAAAGTGTTTTAATAGAGCACTTGGTCGTATTGAGAATCAAATGCCATGTGGGTTTAAAAAACAGCTTATTATTTGTGTTCTTCTAAATCTGCATTTTTTTATTCCAACAATGCATTTTGTTCTAGAAAATTAAATAAAATAATATGTTGCCATATGGCTACACTGTACCATAAAGGGGCAAAAGCAAGGACAACGTATTTTTAACCTTTCATAGTCTTTCCTGTTGTTGACGTCAAAGGCTAGGCATTCAATCAAACTGTATGGTATTTTGATGAATTCCTTTCATGTGGTAGGATCTAGACAATTTGTTCAAATGCCAACATGGGCAGGCTTTGATATGCTTTCATCTTCAAAAAAAAAACATTAAATACGTTCTTGTACGTTAAGAGTAAACATGGCTTGAGCATAATTACATTTAATGGCAATAATTGGACTAACATAATGAAAATTGCTAACTTTGATATTTGATTTAAGGACAGATTTGTTTTCTGTGATTCTGAAGAACAATTGAATATGTGAGCAAGCATACGGACAGCAAAACTGAGGGATTGAAAGAGTAGAGAGGAAGGACAGTGATGGGTAGAGGGAACGCAAAGCTCATTGAGATGCAGAGGATATCCAGGCTGCAGGTGCACCCAGCTATTAAATCACAGCTTCTCCCCATCTCTCTCTCTCTCTCTCTCTCTCTCTCTCTCTCTCTCTCTCTCTCTCTCTCTCTCTCTCTCTCTCTCTCTCTCTCTCTGTCATGTGATCTGTCACATCCTCTTGTTGAATACATCACACCATGTTTTGCTTTCTATCAAATATGTCTCCTTACTTTTTTCAACCTTCCTCTAATTCATGAAATCCCATCCAGAACTTCCTGTTTCTTCTGCAGACATAATCAGGCACACGCATGAACATGATGACCTTGTGCCAGTCTCGTCAAAACTAACCCTGTGATCAAGTGACAAGTGTTTGATGAGCAAAAGATGCTTGGTAGTTAGTTGTTTTGTTTAGTTTGTTTTATCTCTCTCTTCCCTAATTTGTTATATATGTTTTCTGCTTATGATCACCCTGGTTCAAGCTGTCTAGCCAAAGCAAATCATAAAGGCAGATTAAAAACATTTATGCTGCATTGCTTTGTCTTCCCTTTTTCTCTGTGTTCCCCTCGCTTTCTTGTTTTTTGTATCTCCCATGCTCTGAGAGAGAAAATAGATCTGTGAATGCTGATAGTGCATCCACATGCCATTATGCAAATTAAGGGTAGGAACCTCACACGTAACTACATTTCTGTAAGCATAAACACTCTCTAGACTTTCAGTGTTTATACTTAAATAAAATATGATTTTTATCAGTGAAGCACAGAATGTCATGCACACATGCATGTTGATTTTGTTATTCCACCCATCTGTCACCATGGTGACATTAAAATCCCAAAGCATGTTTTCTCCTGATGGCATTTTATTGCTGTTTTCTTTCATATTATTCAATACTTTAGAATGGTTTGCAATATTGTACTCTTATTTATAATTCTGTGAATTGATATTAAATATTTTTCATAGATATGTATTATATATGTCACTGAATGCATGTGAAAACTCACATGAACACACATCATACATATAAATCTATTAAAATTGCTTTATCTTCTGCGCCTTTCAACTTCTGAATTCTAGCAAATGGTGAAAATATCTCCACATCTCGTATTAATTTAGAAACCCTGCTCTTCCTCATTATCAGACGGTCAGTGCTTTATGTAATAAATGTGTGTATGTTTGTTTTCAGCTTCAGATGTTTCAAAACATTACTCATTCAAGTTCTTCCCAGTGATTTAATATCTCCCTATTAATTATAAAGTCCACTAGCAGCTAGACATGTAAAATGAACAAAATAGTCCTTAACTGACCTTTACAAATGTTTCTGGCTAATAATCTACCTTCGCAACTGCTTTTTCTTATAAGCTTTTGATCTTTTCTTTTTTGTCAAAGTCTGTTGAGAATCTGTATGTTTGAATTGTTTTAAACCTAATTGTACATAAAATGATCCAAAATATTCCATTAATAAAACAATACAAGGGTATTATTTTCACATATTTCAAATATTTAAAGAAATCTTGAAGTTCATGAGGTGGGTATGAAATAAATACGCAAAACATTGGCAAGAAAATATAAAACTTAATTCTAGTTAGTTATTATATGTATTGATTCATATTGATTGTTTTCATATAGATTCATATTGATTGTTTGAGTGCTCTTATTGAACATTCAGTCTGAGCTAGCAACAGTAACCAAGTGGGCGGAGCTTAACAAATTATCAATTATGTGAAAACTTTCTGTGGTGAACAGAAAACAAGCCTACATTGACAATTTTCATGTGACATTTATCCCTTTCTTTGGTATCATGAAATGAATGCTTTATGTTGCCATTTTCTGAATGTAAATTTCTGTGGGGGGCATATTTCCAATTCATTGTCACGAAGGGTGACATTTTATGTTGAAAATCCCCTTTTAGATGCCAGCCTGTCTTGTACAGTAGATAATCTTCAGCTGCCATTGTTGGAGGAGCAGTTTTGACATGCCTTCTCCTCTTCTGTCAGAATCTGCCACCAAAACTGTTGTTTACATTTAGCCTTTGACAGTCCATTTCAAAGTGGATTAGGGGATAAGGGCGACCTGAGCGAGTTAATTTCCGTTTGCCACCATAGTGAAAGGCCTGGGATGATGAGGATTTTGTCTGAGATGCTGTCTAGAGGGTCATGCTCTCCCTTATTTTGTTGGGGCAGAATGGAATTTGGGCTGGGCGGCGTGATGGTATGATGCAGCAGCCAGTAGAGATTCTGCTTTAGCACAATATATCTGTGCTGCATATCAGCTATTTTGCAATGTTTTAGTCTGCTTTTAACCCAGGAGTTACATTTTCACACTGATGACTTGCATATACCAACGTTCAAATGTTTGGGGTGAGTAATGTATGTGTTTGTTTATTTATGAGCATTACACTGATGAACAGTGACTGACTTCAAATAAATGCCGTTCTTTTGAAAATAATCCTGAAAATATATCACTGTGTTTTATGCAGCACAACCTTTATTTTGTGAGCACCAAATCAGTATACTAGAATGATTTCTGAAGGATAATGTAACAATAATAAAATTCAGTTTTGCCATTATAGCAATAAATTAGGTTTAAAATATATTCATAGAAAGCACTTACTTTAAAATTTAATATTTCACACTATTATTCTTTTATTGTATTTTTGATAATTTTGAAAAAATACTTTTTTCAAAAACATAAACAAATTTAAAGACCTCAAACTTTGAACAATAGAGTATTATTAATTTATCCATTATGAAGAAGGTATTTAGAAGTATTTTATTAAAATTAAATTAATAATAAGGTATTAAATAAAATATTTTAAAATACACATTATTTAATATAAAATATTTAGTATTTGGAGTAGTATTTGGTAAGTCACATAGTTATTAAAGTACATTTAAGTGCATAAAGCATAAAACTGCAAAAAATATGTATTGATATATATACGGTATTGTTATACCACCACACCTCTCCATCAAATATTATAGATAATATAGCCCTCAGCACAGATGCCAAGAGTTCCTTTTATGTTTTGCCGTATAAACTGATTTAAACATGACTATACTGACAATGTAAATATCAAGAATATAGAAAGGGCCTATAACTGTTATGATATATTAAACATGCTCGCAAAAGACTTGTCATATCTATCAGTTTGCTGATTTACAGTACATCTTTGTTTGTTATAGGTTAACAGCCAGCTTTCAAAGTGCTTTATGCGGCAGCAAATAAAGATCCGTAACACCCACGCTCACACTTTACAGAATGTAATTTGTGAGCTTGAGCTCCAGGATGCACAGATGTAGGTTATTGGTGGTGTATTTTTTACTTGAGCGCATTAGGCTTTATGCAGTGATGATAGGCTCAAACGGCCATCGATATGCATCCACGATAATGTTTGTCCTCCAATGAAACCACATTCAGATTTTATATCACCTCCGAGCCCTGTAGCCAGTCCCAGAGCCTCTATATTTTACCCTCGTAAAGGAAATGTGTCAAAGCAGCAACCGTATCGTCACTGCATATCCGCTGAGCTCGAGCTCAATCTCGACCAGAAACCACAAGCGTGATTTAGATCATATCAATTCTCAAAGCAACTTTTTTGAATTTAATCATTGTCACCGGAGCAATTCACTGGACTGTGAACCAGAATGTCATTATAAGAATAACTTATCTCAGGTTTGACACGTAAAGCCGGACAGTGCATAGCATGCATAAAATTATTGCTTTGATAAACATCCATTCTAATCAGTCCACAGACCCATGGGCTAAAATGTTAGTCAATTAACGTGCTAAACAACTGACTAAAGGATCAATTAAAGAGGCAAAATATAGAAAAAAAACTGTTTACTGTGGGTCATGTTATTTACAGGGTTTTAGCGTGCTGCATCGATCGATATTCGGACAAGCAGAGGTGAGCGGTGAGGTTAGAAATTCTCAATTCTTCCGTTGTGATAATCTCATTCAAATCTCAACTCAATCATGCAGTATTCACACCAGCAGAACTCTGAAACAGCAGCGTGTTTATTTAGCAAGACAAGTAATAGAAAATCCATATTTCATATCCGAAACTTAAGTGTCATAAATATTTGATAATAACAATCCTCCTTCTTGTCTGATATGGTGTTTGGCTTCAGACGCGGTACGCAGTACACGCCCTCTCATCCATGTCATCCACTTCATGTGGAAGAAATGAGACAAAATAATACATTTGTGTCAGAGATTAAGGTTTATCCTTTTATATTATGATTTGTATTTGGATACTTGTTTCGTATTCCGACAACTGCAAGAGATAATAAAAGACGGGCTTCCAATTTTAGGGAAGCGCCCAATGACGGGCCTCTGTATAAAGCCTGATAATTCAAGGTAAAAGTGTGGGGAAATGTCACAGCGGGCCTCTGAGGAATATCAATGACTGAGAGATGAAACTGCAGACTGAGGGGTTGAGCCAGGCTGTACATCTGTGTGAACAACAGTGATCAATCCTCTGTGTCATGACAGACTGGCCTGGGGTGCTTTGTGTTATCATCAACGTGCTTTACCAAAGGCATGTACAATCAAGACTAGATTGGGCCTTGAATTGTTGGGTGATCGATAGGCCGCTCACTTTCTGTTGCATCTGAAGTTCAAGCGTCATTGAATGAAGTTATAGATCTGTAATTGGAATTTTTTGGTGAGGGTTTCTTTCGTGTATTCCTTGGGGAATAGAGTATAATAGTTCTGAAGGTTGCTTTGATGGGTACTGTCTTTAACAGCTAAATCTTGGCATTTTACATCATGGCTACCATTGCTGATGTATGGATGTGGAATGTTAAAAGAAAATGCTTTTGTTTCCTGGAGTTTGTATGTAATAATGTATTGAGCTGAACTACCTCTTGTCTGTCTTCCTCACAGTTACCTGTCCTATGAACGAGGTATTGACAGCCTCCACGGGAATAATCCTGAGTCAGTCACCGGGCAGCAGCCTGCCGCATTTTGAGTCCTGCTCCTGGGTGGTGAAGGTGGATTCAGGTTACAACATCACTTTCACTATTGAACACTTCCAGACCAGCAGACAGTTTGACGAGCTGGAGATCTTTGATGGTGAGTGGATTTATCACAGCTTTACCTTAGGATCTTTTTTGGAAGATCCATACCGATCCTTCCATAAATAATATACACTACAGTTTACTTTTTCATTAAATGTTCCCTCCTGGTGGAATGACCTGCCCAACTCAATCCAAGCAGCTGAGACCTTAGCCATATTCAAGAAATGGTTTTAAAAACATATGTGTGTGTGTATTTGTATATAAAAAGAAAAACCTTGCTACATGTTAGGCTAACCGAGACTTGTCATAGCACTTACATTGTATTGTTCTTTTGTTGGTTTTTATTTTCTCTATTGTCCTCATTTGTTGCTTTAGATAAAAGCATCTGCTAAATGACTAAATGTAAGTTTAAAAGCTATACTGTAAAAAAAAAATGTTTTATTTAAATTAATTAAACAGTTTTAAAACGTATGTACGTTTTATAAACTACGGTTTAAAAATGGAAAATGCTAGGTTATTAGTATTTATAAAGCAATCTCCGATGCTTAGAAAGGATTTATTCACGATTAAAATGCATTATAAAAAGTATTGTGAAATATTATTGCCGTTTTCTGCAGCAATTACTTCAGTTTTCAGTGTCACATGAACCTTCGGAAATCATTCTAATATGCTGATTTGCTGCTCAGTAAACATTTATTAATATGATCAATGTTGAAAACAGTTTTGTTTATACAGTGTTATATTTTGTGCATATATTTTGTAAATATTCATGTTTTTATAGATATATATGATTTGATTGATTGATTCATTCATTCATTTATGAATTGATTCATTGATTGATGTTGCTATAATAAAGTTTTAGCGGAACTTCATAGCGAAACTAGTTCTGACATGGTTTTTGGTCACAAAGAGCTGTTTTTTCTTCTCCTTCCAATACAATTACTGACATACACCTCACAGGCAATCTTGCTGTGTTGAGCAAGATAGACAGTTGAAGAGAGGCCAAAAAGGGATGACCTTTGCTTTTACACAGTGAAAACCTTTTGTAAAAGGCAAAGGAAATTGCTTTAGCCAACAGAGGTCTGTTCAGGGCCAGTCTTAGGTCAGTGGCTTTGCTGGGGTCAAAGTGATCCCATTTAGACTGAGATTAGGAACTAGATTACAGGTCAGAAGGGTCATCTCATATTCATGGAGTTATACTCAACAGTTGTATGTCTTTAATATCACGTTGTTTAGCAAAAGTATTAGTTTATTAAAATAAGTACTACTTTTGAATGGCAATGTCAATCTTAAATTGTATAGAAGATTACTATTTGTTGTCCGAAAGTTTTAAATTGTCTCTCAAATTTTTTTTATTTATTATTGTAGTACCTCAAATAAGTTCATTTAAATATAAGCATAGTTAAAAAAGAGAGAAAGCCATGAACAAAACACAGGACTTTAAGACGCCCAGAAAACAGGTACATTTTATGTACCTTTTTTCTGAGAGTGCAGTATTAGACAGCTGGCCCTCATAGAAACACATTGTTCTACATACTTTTTTCTGAGAGTGCAGTATAAGACAGCCGGCCCTCACAGAATAACATTGTGCTACACACTTTTTTCTGAGGCTGATAAAGCGCCTATGCTGGTGTTTATTTGCGTGTCATCTGGGAGCAGTGTGAGCTACTCCTGAGGGGAGCTGGCATGCTCAATGCTGATTACGCTTTCAACTCTCTCTGAAGCAGACTTTGCTTTTCACAACATGCCAAATCCAGCCAGATCACACCAGATCCCTTTACCTCCCCGCAGCTTGGCACAGACGCTAACATGACATCTGGAATGGCCTTTAACACACACACACACACACACACACACACACACACACACACACACACACACACACACACACACACACACACACACACACACACACACACACACACACGCACACACCTCTGGACTGAATCAGAGTTCAGCTGATCTGAAAGTACTGCCAGTGAAGTTTATGAACAGAGCCCTGTCACTCAGCATTAACCATGAGGGGTGGAGAGGCTATTTTGTGACAGAAACACACCACTGTTATCACTGCGGGTGGTAAACATGTCAATTTGAAGTGTGTAAGATATGTGGCTACAGATAGTGACAAGAAGAGATGAGAAAGATGCAGATTTTTTTCTTCTCAGTTCAAAAAAAATACAAATACAATAATAATAAACAAAAAAAGGTTTTTTTTCGTGGGTTATTTTTTATTTATTTATTTTTTTTATTTATTGGGGGGGGGGGGATTCTCAAGTTCATATGTACTCCAAATTTTAGTAAATCCGATTTTATGCATTTTAAATTCACAATTGATTCTTGTGCACCTGAGATGCATCGCATACATGGTAACGTTATGCTTTGCTTTATGCTGTAGGTCCATCAAGACAGAGTCCACTGCTCATTTCTCTGAGTGGGAACTATTCATCTCCCTTCAGTATTACTAGCACTGCAAACAAGGTTTACCTGCACTGGTCTTTCGATCACACCTCCAGCCACAAGGGCTTTCGAATCCGCTACTCCGGTGAGTATTCAAACACATAATTTAAACACACAGATTGTATTTTATTTCCCCAAGCCACTGTTCCCTGTGGACCAGGAGTTCTCCCAAAACACAATGATGGAATCAGTTTATTAAATGAAACTAATAAATCAATTACTGAATTTTTGTTTCAATTTATATTAGAACTAGACATGTATTTTCAAATACACACACGGACTTCAAAACATTCCTTTTGCCATTAATTGTAACAATCCTTTTAGATTGTTGTATGCAAATCCAAAAAGAACTATGTCAACATTCCTACAAAGCTACATTACTTTGAGAAGTTTTAGGCACGTGTGTAAATATGCTGTGAAGTTAGGATGCTTTCAAAAATAAAGTCATAAATAGATATTATTTGTCAATTAACTTCTATTAACTTAGTTAAATCAACATATGGTATGACCATCCTTTGCATTTAAAACAGCTTTTGTCCTAGGTGCACTTGTGCATAGTCTCAAGTAGCTTTGTAGGAAGGCTTCTTGAAACATCTTGAAGACGATTGAATTTAGACGAGACTAGGTACTTTGAAATAATACTATTAAATATTCTCTACCTGCTAGCGGAAATAAACTTATAGTGTAACTAGTGTAGTTTGAGTCATGAACAAATTACTCTTATAAACCAATTATTTTAATGAATTGGACAAAAAGACCCATGACCACTGAGTTATCGGTTTGGCTTACAAATGACTACATCTAACAAATCAGATGACTCCTCGACTGCCTGAATGTTTATGACAACTTACAGTTAAAGATACACATTCACAAAACGACCAATTATGACTCACTGCTGCAAAAACAGAATTACGCAGGAAATGCTGCCACAATCTATAAAGACCTGATTGCGCCGTTTCATGAGCAATGGCGTAATTCTAAATGAGTTATTACCCCGTAAATATTTAAAAAGTTTCCGTATGCTCCTAATCATTAGCATTTCAGAAGAATGACTAATCACCTCTTTGTCTGGCTCATCAGGGTCCTTTCTCTCGGCATCAGCTTGTTTTGCTTTTTCTGCTCTCTCCTTGCATGATGGATTTTTGATATAGGGCTCTGTGACAGTCTGGGTTAGCAGCGGCAGCACACCTAGGTTTCTCTGCTCAATATGGTTTCCCTTCTGTAGCGATACCTTGGTGGGACAAAAACAGATGGTGGGACAGATTCAAAGCTTCGTACCGTTTTCTTTCTCAATCCATCTTTTATCTCAACAGGCTGTTACTTCATCAACTGTAGTGGGTCCTTTCATTTCTTCCTCCCACTCTCTTTTGTGTTTCTCTTCATTTTTATTTGCTGACCTTTTCTTCACACCATCACCTGTGTGAGGTTTGCTAAATTACTGGCTTTGAGGATCTTGAAGGCCTTTCTTTGGAAAAAGAAGAAACGGGGCAGGTTAAAGGTTGAAGATTGACAGCATCAACTTTGTAATTTAAAAACAAGGGACAAGGAGCATGAAAGTGTGTTTGTATCGTAACTGTATTAAATGCAAAGCTGGGGCTCTTGGGTCAAAGTAAGGTAGGAAACAGCACCACGACTGGTTGACGCAGATGCAAAAAGTATTGGAGCAGGAAGGCAACATTTCTGCTAAGGCTTCTCTTACAGCTAGACCTCTGTGGCCAATAATCAATAGCAGTATTTTTAGCCATTTAGAGGGCAGCACCTGCTCTATCACATGAGAGGTATGATGCACGAACCGCTCTAAAACCGCACTCTTACAAGTTTTACAACAGGGGCCCGTTTCAGAAAGGAGGTTAAGTGAAAACTCTTAGTATGTTAACCCTGAAATAAGGGAAACTGGGTTTTCCTTTTCAAAATGGGAGGTTTGTCAAACCCGAGAAAGCAGGGTAAGTCAAGCCCGTTTCTGAAAGAGAGATAACTTATACTCAGAATCAATTACCGTGGTAACTTACTCCGTGAACCTAACCTGGTCGGGAGCAGGTTTTCTTCGGTAAACCCGGAGTTCCTTTCGGTCTCCTCTCCCTTTTTATAGTTTTAGCGAGGTTTAAATGCCTAATTCAAACTGCAAAATTGATTTTCTTACTGAGTATTTTTTGTCTAATTTCAAGTACAAATAACTAAAAATGTAAAATTATATATGAAAAAAAATGTCAATATTTAGTCTTGTTTCCTGGGCGATTTTCTTTTTTAAGTGCATTTTACATAAAACAAGTAAAATTGTCCACCATTAGGTAAGAAAAATAATCTTAATGCAAACGGAAACAAGAATATGTTTAATGTCTTACCCCATTGGAAGATAATTAGCAAAATAGGAAAAATGCACTTTAAAACATCGGAGATGCAGAGCACATTATAAGTCCTGTATGCAGATTTTAAGGAAAGTGTGCATCGCTCTCATACTCATTCTGATCATTTGTCCTGGGCACAAATCCGTCAAAGAGGAGTTTCACAGGACTGTAGTCGGTTTAACATCGGTTTAAATGAGGCTAATCTGATACATGATGTTCACTTGATAACGTCTTTCTGTGACATCTGGAAGTAACGCTGAAATAGCCACATTGTAAAATATGTACGGATTGCCGTGAGATCGGGCTAGAAATAATGTGGTTGAATGCATTGATGACAAGCATATCTCCACCATCATCGCACCTTCTGAAAATGAAACTAATTACTGTATGGAATGGAAGGATGCCAGATGGAGGGGTAGTACAAGCCGTAACCACCTCCACTGCTGTTAAATAAACAAATTATTCACTTTTTTATCATCTTTATTTCCTAATACAAAAGCAACATGTATTCTTTTTACTTTTGTATTTGAGAATTCTTCCAATACTTGACCACCTCCTCTTCATCTGTCAGTGGTGCTGGTTCTCCCTCTGCCTTCTTGCTGTCATCAAGTCAGTAGTTAATTGTATTACTCTAATTAAGAAATGCAACAGGTTGGATTAGAGAATATTTAACTATGTGAAAAGAGTGTTTGACTATGTGGAAAAAGCTGCAGCGCATTGAAATAGACATCGAATGATATTTAATGTCAAATGTTTGTAAAGTCATTAAGCCCACACATATGAACCTTTCATGCTTAAAGCTTTATCTTGATTTAATTGTGTTTTTATACTTCATTTTTAGCTGCTGCACGTTCTTGTTTCATTTTTCCGTATTTTTACTTTTTTGTGGCCGTGGGATACCATTAAAATGAATATGTTCAATAATTTACAGTTTTCACCTCTGATATTATAACAGTTATTCAGTTATTAACAGTTATTAAGAGTTAAAGTTACGCATTGATGGAAGTACGCACACTCAACGTCTTTTTGGCGGGAGCTGTTGCCATGGTGAATCGTAACTTCGGTGCCCTGCTGATCATGACTTTTCATAGTCATGGTGCACGCGCTTAACTCAGAGTCAACCTACTTAGAGTTGAGTAAACTAACACAATTCAGCTGTTCTGTAACCGAAAACTCAGAGTTTCCCATCTCAGAGTAACTCAACTCTGAGTTCAAGTTTAAACTCAGAGTTGGTTGAACCTCCTTATTGAAACGGGCCCCAGGTATCTGATGTGTTATCTATGATCTCCAGTCAGGGTTAATGGACAAGAAGCCGGAAACATTTTATTTCTCAGTGGTTTGATCATTAGAAAGATTTGTGCCTTGTAAAACTTGATGGTTGCCCTTCCATTACTGTTATCTGTATTTATTTATTTTCTTTGTCCTACAGTAGGTTAGCTTTTTAAATTTTCTGTTAAGAGCTACATTTCCATGAAATTACTTGATGAGTGCAGTTTTCTCTCCTGTGTTGATGTTTGCTGGAAAGTTGAGACAGGATTGAGTATTATGCCATCAGCACTGTGTTTTTAATATGACTTTAATGTAGCTATAGCTAATAGCTGTTCAGCTTTGAAAAAAAAATGTCTCAAGACCCCTCTTCTCTATTCCATTTTATTGCCTTTTATTGCCATCTAGCTGTTTTCAATGCCAGAATGTGTCCTGTGTGAGTGGTCCCTCACTCTCCTAAAGGAAATTATCATTGCTAGACATTGTGTTGGATTTAAATTAGAATTGTTTTAATGGCATTTAAATGGAAGTTCGGCATGAGCTTGTTCATCTAATCCAACACAAGGGCATATACATAAGCGGTTGCTTACACTGCAGAAAATCATTTTCTTAATCAGTATTTTTGCATTATACTTTACATAGTGTATCTTGGATATATCTAGAATTAATTTCCTGTGCAGTTTGCCTTTGCAAGTTAACTTTGCTTCTATTTTGTCTTTAAGTATAACAAAAAATAAAGCTTAAGAAAATGATTTGTAGTAGACTGCCTCTCTGCCATTTTCAGGAAACATCCACTAATCTTACACTAATTAACTTGCATTAATTAAATAGTCCGGGGGGCAACATCCCCAAGCCCCTGCATTACGGGCAGCTAGCCAAACGTGTTTACCTGTAACACTGAAGGATTATATGAACGTGAACTCGTGAAACAGATAGGCATGTAATGCGCTCATAGCGATTAATAATGCAACAAATTGCATTCCTGTCCCATTTCCTCCTAATTTCTTCCATACCTACTTTTATATTATGCTGGTATCATTACCGTTATTCTTCTCCTTGTTTGGTCTGAAAGGAGAACAACCTGCTAAGATCTGATCTCAGACACCTTGTGTGCCACAGGAGAGAATGTGGCCTGGATTGCATATGCCAAATAGCATAACTTTGTATAATGACTCTTGTTGTATTCTGAATTACAGTTTAGACTAACAACCTGTACAAAAAACAATATATTTTTTTACATATCCATCATTTATGACCATCCACAAGTTCCTGCAATTCAATATCGGGCATCTTTTTAATCAGTCCTCAGCTCCCGGCTGCGTTAATATCCGCTGTTTCCAGTAAACAGGATGAGGAATCGAAACGCAATAAGCAGCAGGCTTCACAGACTGATGTGTTTTTGAATTCTGGCTGTGTTTACATTTGTATGTGCTACAGCGGCATACTGCAGTACCCCAGACCATCCTGTGAATGGCTCGGTGCATAGCCAGACGGGCACGAAGCTTGGCAGTACCTTGCGCTTCAGTTGCGACCGGGGCTTCAACCTGATTGGCCAGACCACCGCCACCTGCACCCGCACACCGCAGGGCATCTACCAATGGAACGCTCCAGTGCCGCTTTGCCAAGGTGAGTATGAAAATCTTGTCTGAAATACCATGGAAAAAGTCTGGAGGTGATTGTCCGCATCTCCTCAATGAACTCTCTCTGCGAAGGACCGGCGCCGGCATGGCTAATTCTGTATTCAATCATTGTTTAGGGCTTGGCTGCATCTGTCAAATTGCTCATCACAATAAATGGGTTAGCCAGGAGCCATAGCTGCAAGACTATTGCTAATGTGCTGTCCGAGGGGAGAGTCTCCTCAGAAAGAGGCAGTTATCTTCCACTAAAGCAGGGGCCTCCACAGGGTTTACTTTTTTGCAGTCTCAGAAGTGCTGCGTTTTATCACCACTTCCTAGCTAACAAAGATCTCATCTGTGAGAGAGGTGAATTTCTCTTTGACAGGGACGGTGTGAGATGCCTTAGACTGAAAGACTTAGGGCTGTACTGAACATCCTGAATGGTATTTTTCGTATTCAAAAGTGGGACGTAGTTGACTCATGATTGATTGAAAGTAGGGCTGGACGATATATCTCATGCGATATGCATGCGCATCTCGTCGGTAAAGCCGCTTCCTTGATTAGTGGTAAATCTCCATCACCTGTTTTCAAATGGAGCAGCATTTAATACACAGAGCCGTAGTTCACTAACAAGCTACACAATATCGCTTTCATTATCGCAAAGGAATCGCCTTCAGAGCATGTTCTAGTACACCCCCAAAACAAAATCAAGACTTTGTAAAAGAGCATAATAGGACCTCTTTAAATCAGCATTGCCTGTCATCCTGGTGTTGGTGTTCTGATTTGACGCATACAGTGGTGCAAAAACTATATTTAGATACTTAATCAGCCCAAATTTTATTGCAACTGAATAATACAAAATAAAAATGTACTCTTTTTTTTGTATTTGCTTTAAATGTCAGCTTATTTAATGTTAGATTCGATGATAAAGTGCCAAACCAAGTGTCATCTGCTAACAAATAATGTTTTTATTTAGATTTTTTTGTTTTTGTTTCTACAGCTTTTTCCAAATAATAAATGATGATTAATATTTTACCGTCTGTGACGTAGACATTCCTATATTTACGTATGTCTGAAGTGCCCAAATACTTGTTGAGGCCAGAGAGAACATTGTGTTTATGTTCAGTACCCTCTGACACTCTGGTGGCTGTCCAGGATGTTGGGTTTCTTACTGTGTCCTTAGTGTCCAGATGTAATCTACATCTTGGCTTGTGCCCGTTGCTTTCTAGCTGCTCTTGTTTACCTTCCCAGAACCACTGCAAGCTTGTGTTAGCACAGTCACATTGCTGCTTTTGGTGTGTTCACTGAGTGTGTTTACACTCAGTATTCTTTTAAGTGTAATGGCGAAAATAAATACCCACTTTCCTTGGGGTTTTGTGAGAAAATACTTGAGTTTGTTTTTGAGGTCAACATATTTCTCTCCTTCACAGTTGTTTCATGTGGGATGCCCATTGCACCAGTGAATGGCACTGTCATTGGGCAGGACTTCACTCTCGGCTCTAGAGTCACATTTTCTTGTAATCCTGGTTTCCGATTGGCCAATGCTCAGCCGGTGTCAACGCTTTGTCAAGAGTCTGGGAGGTGGAGCCCGATGGAGACCCGCCCTCGCTGCGTCCGTGAGTTCATTAGCACCACAATCACTGTTCATATTTACATAAAAGATTGTTAAAAGAAAGAAAAGATAAAATGTGTATTATCTTTAACTATTTTTTCTATAACTTGAAAAGTATTAGGCCACATTTAACCTTGAAATCTAAAAATTTTTTCAACATGGAAATGAATGGATACAGACATAAGAAATATGTTGCTGTAGGTCTTAATCGAATAGCAAATTTTGATTACTAACTTTGACCCTCCAGCTGTGACCTGCCCTGACATCGGCCACTCCGCAGTGGATCATGGGAGGTGGAGGCTTATTTATGGCATGCAGAATAAGTATGAGGCCATGATGATGCTGACCTGTGACCCTGGATATTTCTACAAGGGTCAAAGGGTTATCCGCTGCCAAGCTAACGGCACCTGGGATTACCCTGAGCCGAGACCGTCCTGTGAAAGTGAGTGCAATATAGAATATAGTGACATTAAGACATGCTTTGTGACCTCAGTATTTTAAAAATAGGATTTTTTTATTTTTTTTTTAACCTGTGCCCTAACGGAGGATAAGTGGTTTGGAGAATGGATGGATGGATTTTCAAACTTTAAATGAAAACCCCTGATCTAGTATGTCATGATATAATTTACAAAAGTCAATTTACATACCATATAAAGGTTGGGGGAAAAGTCAATTTCAGGACTTTAAAATTAAATTCTTTGTTCATAGTTACAAAAAAAAATACTAATACATTTTTCATCTGATTTTACATAGTCATTTCCTGTGGTGACCTTGGAACCCCTCCGAATGGGAATAAAATAGGAACATTAACCGTGTATGGAGCGACTGCCATTTTTTCCTGTAACACGGGTTATACTCTGGTGGGCTCCAGAGTGAGAGAGTGCATGTCCAATGGCCTGTGGAGTGGAGCTGAGGTCCAATGTCTTGGTAAGTCTCGTTACTTCCGTTATGGGAGTCCATCATTCATTTGAAAATGTACCCTTATGTTCTCTAAATGAGCATTTACAATATTTTTCTTCAACAGCTGGACACTGTGGCTCACCAGAGCCTATTGTAAATGGCCAGATCATCGGAGAGAATTACAACTACAGAGGCAGTGTTGTTTACCAGTGTAATCCTGGATTCCGACTCATCGGCGTGTCTGTTCGCATCTGTGAGCAGGACCACCGCTGGTCTGGAAAGACTCCTGTCTGTGTCTGTAAGCGTTGCTTAAGCAATCTGATATGACGTATTTTGACAGTTGCATGACCCTGAAAAATAAAATAATCATGTAAATGGATATTAATATATCGCTCTCATGTTCTGTAGCCATCACCTGTGGACATCCAGGCACCCCTGCTAATGGTGTGACTCAGGGAATGCAGTTTAACCTGAATGACATGGTGCGTTTCGCCTGCAACCCTGGTTATGTTCTGCAAGGTGCAATCAAGTCTCATTGTCAGCCCAATGGCCAGTGGAGCAACGCTCTGGCCAAGTGTAAAAGTAAGTCCTGTGGCTTCATTATCAGCAGTAATCTGTAGTGTGTATGTGTGTTACTTGACAAGGAAATGTGAATAGTGCTGTTATGTTAAAATAACGTGACTGTTCTATTCAAATCTGCTCTATAACTCAGCATGGTATAGAACAAGAGTATGTGTTCTAATGGTTCTTAACTGAGAAATAACAGCATTTAAAGGATTTAAATAATGGAAGTAATGCGTTTCATTAAAAAAAGATTCTAAAGACTGTAGAAGCAGCTTTCTGTTGGTCAGCGTGGAATATTTGCATGAGCACCTTGAACTGGTTGTGAAACATTGTTTGCTCAATCGTTCGCTCTCATAAAAATCCCCTGTCGTATGGATTCCTATTAACGACTGAATTATGCTCTGAAAATTAAGCAAACAATGGCTTTACTTACTCAAAAACTGCTTTAGTCGGGGTTACAGATAACTTGCATAGATCCAGCCTATGAAAATCTATGCAAATATTTTTGTGTAA
Source organism: Gymnocypris eckloni scoliostomus (assembly GCA_027564155.1). Classification (NCBI taxonomy): domain Eukaryota; kingdom Metazoa; phylum Chordata; class Actinopteri; order Cypriniformes; family Cyprinidae; genus Gymnocypris; species Gymnocypris eckloni. The sequence goes on from CM050421.1 coordinate 15,627,353, forward strand.
TTCAAGATGTTTCATTAGGAGTTGACATACGCCACAATGTGCCATGAAGTTCATTACTGTTTAAAATATAATGTAGAAGAAGAATAATTTTTTATTTGTCACATACACAATTATATGCCTTATATAACCTGCAGTGAACGTTGTGCTCTGCATTTAACCCATCCAAGTACACATACACTTGGAACAGTGGGCAGCCGACACTGCAGTGCCCCGGGGGGCAGTTGGGGGTTCGGTACCTTGCTCAAGGGTCTCACCTCAGTCATGGACAATTACTGCCGGAGCCGAGATTCGAACCCACAACCCCGGGTTACAAGTCCGACGCTCTATCCATTAGAGCCACGACTGCCCCTAAAAAGTAGGGGCAGTCGTGGCAGCCCCAATGTAAGCTGCAATTATCTCAGTCTTCAGTGTTACATGATCCTTCAGAAATCACTCTAATATGCTGACTTGGTGTACAAGAAACATTTCTTATCATCAGTGCTGAAAAGAGTTAATATTTTCTGGAAACAGTGAAACAATTACACAAGTTATGAATGCATGGCATTACTCTGATTGATCTGAATTACCTTAATTTTAATATTTGAAGTTGCATCATCCACCCTGCTCAACCCATCCCTCTCTTTAGATTATAAATGTGTGTTTACTCTGACTGAGAAAGTTGAAGTGGTCTGGCTTTGTATCAGTCGCGGTCTCTTCTCCATCTTGGTCCGTCATTAGCACTGAGCGTGGGAAGACGGCCGTTTAATGGCACAAAAGGAGCCGGTAAAAAATGCTATGAGCTCGGAGCTGCATCAATAATTTAGTAGGCCTCTACACAGCCCCGCTAATCAGCACCAATTTGTGTCTGAGTGAGCCGCTTCTATCTCCAAAATGGCCTCCTAAACCACACAGATAAGTTGGTTAGACTCATATCTGCAGATAATTGAACCACATCTCCTCAAAAAGTGCCACTGGCCAGCAGGAACATCAATTTTAATATCGTATTACAGCCAAGCACAAATAAACAGATTGGTTTCCTATGTTCTTTTCTTTTTATGATTTTCTTTCTATTGATTTTATTAGTGTATTTATTTCTAGCTTAACCATTAACATTTTAGTTAAAAATCAAGCTAGTGTTAAGTTATAAATGGTTGCATCATAGAAAATGGCTTTGGCTGGCTCTGCTAAGAGCTATTAAAGGCATTAGCATGCATTACTACCCTGGAAAGTCTAATTCTGTTGACAAGCTGTCCCTAACGGAAAGATTTTAAGGGAACGTTGCTGGCCTGAAACAGCATAAGGAACACTCTGTAGTCAAATAAGGAAGCCTGTCCTCTTCATTTGGCTTCACTGTTTCCCCATAATTGCACATAAAATGTAGCCAGAAATGTGTTCAACTGAATTTGTTAGAATCAGTTGAAGTACTCAAAGAACAAAACGTCTCAGGTTACGTATGTAACCATGGTTCCCCGAGTGGGGAACGAGACACTGCGTCCCCTAGGGGTCGCTACGGGGAACGCCCTCAGCGTGACTCGGTCTGAAGATACATATGTAAAAACACCACCTGTTGGCGGCGACAGCCCATGACGTCACTACCGGCGTGTCACAATATAAGTGCCGCCGGAGCATACATCATCAGCTTCTTCGCCTGAAGCTTGCGTCCGAAGCATGGCCCAAAGCCTAGGGGACGCAGTGTCTCGTTCCCCACTGGGGAACCATGGTTATACGTAACCTGGAGACGTTCCCCTTCATGGGAACTCGAACTGCGTCCCCTAGGGGTCGCCACGGGAACGCTATACCCACGCCGCCATGCTGAGGGAGTGCAAGCCAATTTCGCAAAAAGGCGAGCACTAAGCCAACTCTACCAGGCTAAGTGAGTTGCCCCCGGGACGGTTGATGGCTGTCAGTGACATTATCCCCTACGGCCAGAAGCCTGAGCTACATACCCTAAAATCCTTACCTGCTGGGTGCGGAACTACGGACCCAGGGTAGAGCTCAAAGGTCTGGAATCAGAACGATTCCTTTAAGGGAATATGGCCAAGCACCTAGTGGTAATAACTAGGTCCTGCCCGGTCACTCAGAAGCTACCGCTTGCTCTGCACAAGCTTGCTGAGGGACTGTCTCAACAGACCCTTTGGTAGCGACACCCTTTTTTTTTTTTTTTTTTGGAACCCAACCCATATGGGACAAAAGGAGCGGGGCCCAAGGCACAAGCCGGGGCTTTAACCAGCTCAGAAGAGGGCACGAAGCTGTGCGCGTAACCCTACCCTTACGGGATTTTTAGAAAGAACGCAGAATCTTTGACGTGCGAACTTACCACTTGAGTGGATTTTAAAAAAGTGCCCAAAGTCTAGCGTGCGCACTTACCATAACATGGATTTTTTGAAAGAACGCAGAACACTTGATGTGCGATCTTACCACTGAGTGGATTTTTCAGAAGTGCCCAAAGATCTTAGCGTGTGCACTTATCTAGATGGGTAACGTTCTATGGCTCCGGGGCGGAGAACTATTCACCCTTCAGAGTGAGGGGGAACTCAGACGCTCAGAAGGGAGCGGCATGCTCATAAACGACCCTCTATGGTGAGGGGAGCAATGCTAGCTCGACCAACAAAGAGAGAGACCTATCACAGAGCTCTGGGGAGCGGAGAAACTCATTCTACAGAATGAGAGAGGACTCAGACGCTCAGACGGGAGCGGCATGCTCATAGGCGACCCTCAGGTGAGGGGAGAAATGCTAGCTCTACCGACAGCGAGCTCTGGAGAGCGGAGAAAACACCCCTCGAAATGAGAGGGAACTCAGACGCTCAGACAGGAGCGGCACGCTCATAGGTGACCCTCGTTGGTGAGGGGAGCCGTGCTAGCTCTACCAATGAGGAGCTCTAAGAGCGGAGGACTCATCCCTTAAAGTGAGGGGACTCAGACGCCCAGAAGGGAGCGGCATGCTCATAAGTGACCCTCTATGGTGAGGGGAGCCATGCTAGCTCGACCAACACGGAGAGCGACCTATCACAGAGCTCTGGAGAGCGGAGAACTCATTCGTCAGAATGAGAGGGGAACTCAGACGCTCAGAAGGGAGCGGCCTGCTCATAGATGACCCTCTAAATGAGGGGAGCAGAGCTAGCTCGACCAGCACGAGCTCTGGAGGGCGGAGAACTCATTCCTCAGAATGAGAGGAAACTCAGACGCTCAGACGGGAGCGGTATGCTCATAGGTGACCCTCTAGGTGAGGGGAGCAAAGTTAGCTCTACCGACAGCAAGCTCTGGAGGGCGGAACACTCATTCCCCAAAATGAGAGGGAACTCAGACGCCCATAAGGGAGCGGTATGCTCATAAGTGACCCTCTGTGTGAGGGGAGCAGTGCTAGCTCTACCCATAAGGAGCTCTGGAGAGCGGAGAAACCATTCCTCACGCCTAGAAGGGAGCGGCATGCTCTAAAAATGACCCTCAGTAGTGAGGGGAGCAATGCTAGCTCGACCAACAAGGAGAGCGACCTATCACAGAGCTCTAGGGAGCGGAGAAACTCAGAATGAGAGGAAACTCAGACGCCCAGAAGGGAGCGGCATACTCATAGGTAATGCTGGCTCTACCTATAACGAGCTCTGGAGAGTGGAGAACTCATTCCTCAGAATGAAAATACACTCAGCCGCTCAGAAGGGAGCGGCATACTCATAGGTAACCCTCTTATCGTGAGGGAGTAATGCTGGCTGCAGTGGTGACCAGAATGACTGAAGATCCAGGAGGATCCGCAGAAACCTCCGAGGGGACTCACGTCCAGACCATCAGTAAGGCAGTTCGAGAATACAGAACCTGCCTTAAGTCATCATAAGTCCACCTGACTGCAGTTCTTAGTTGGGAACTCATTTCTCAGAATGAGAGCCTATAATGCTACCTATATCGAGCTCTGGAGAGCGGAGAACTCATTCCTCAGAATGAGAAGGAACTCAGACGCTCACAAGGGAGCGGCATGCTCATAGATAACCCTCTATAGTGAGGGGAGCAATGCTAGCTCGACCAGCACGGAGAGCGACCTATCACAGAGCTCTGAGGAGCGGAGAACTCATTCCTCAGAATGAGAGGGAACTCCGCCCGCTCACAAGGGAGCGCCTCTAGGCAGGAAACTTCCACCTAACCTCGGTCGGTGGAGTTTACGGTGGTTACAGGGGAATTAGAGAGGAATGAGAGGGCTTGCTCTCTCTGACCCACGCCTGTCTCACCCTAGCCGCAGGAGGGGAGGGGCATGAGTCGCGAGACTAGCCTTCTAAGCCCATCTCTGATCCTCAGACCGAGATGGGTTAGGACCCTGGTTGTTCGGGCTCAGACCTGGACCTTATCCAGGACTTTTAGCAGGTCAGTCTGGTACGCCTTGCAACTTAGCAGGCGGCGGTCTGACCTGCTGCTGCATATGCCCTGCCATTTAAGCGAGATTCAGGGGCTTAGATGGCCAGGAGGGAGCCTTGAGAGAGGATGTCTCGCCATAGAGATAAGCTGGTTATCATCTCTTGCACAGGGGCATCCTCATAGCCATTTTCACGCATCCTCAGTGTCAGCATAACTAGTATGCTGAAACCTATGAATACGAGAAAAACTAGCTTTTCCCACTCCTTCTCAACCTCCACATCGAGATTTATGAAGAAAGGAAGGCTCACTCGAGCTGGGGTTATTTAAATTTATTTTTATAATCCATAACCTCCAAAACTCGTTCATATGCAGCGGAGCACTAGCTGCTGCATCTAATGATGTCAGAAAGATCGCATCATCACAATCCAGCAGCTCACTCTTCGCTCGGCCGACGCGCGAAAGGGGCGGTCCCTTTCCAGCTTATCGGCCACCACCAACTGCGAACCCCACGATTTCATTCGCCTCCGTGCCTCGCAACGGTGGGTCTTGAATCGCGGGAAGCAGACGGCTGCCCTCTTTCCTCGAAAGAGGGACAGGCGAGAGCTGAGCTTCCTCATAGAGAGCCGCTCACAACGCACGCAAACCGCCCCTCAAGGACATCGCGTGCGTGCTCCATGCCCAAACAAAGACGCAACAGTCGTGTGTGTCATCGGGTGTCAAATAACGAGGACACGGATCCACACACTTCCTAAACGCCTTGCTAGTGCTCGCCATAGTAGAGTTAGAAAACTGTACTCTTACCAGATTCACTCTGCACGCTTCAAACAAACCAGTCAGTGAAGACGAAAAAGCTGATGATGTATGCTCCCGGTGCGGCACTTATATTGTGACACGCCGGTAGTGACGCCGCTGGCTGTCGCCGCCAACAGGTGGTGTTTTTACATATGTATCTTCAGACCGAGTCACGCTGAGGGCGTTCCCCGTAGCGACCCCTAGGGGACGCAGTTCGAGTTCCCATGAAGGGGAACATAGTTTAACATGATGGCCCATTTTACTGTCTTGGCCTGCTCAATTGCACTTGCACTTTAATGTATATTTTGTTTCCTTTCAGTGTGGGACTAATACAAATTACTGCTGATTTCTGCTTTAGGTTCTTCATCATGCAATTTTGTCCTTCTGTGCTCTCGTTCTCCGCATGTTTTTGGCTTATAACTAACACACCAGCACAATGTCTCATCTCTCCTCTCTCTAAGCCCAGATCATGTCCTCAGCCTCAATTAATGAAGAGATTGTTTGTGTTTATGTAGTTTCAAACATTTACTGAAGTTTTTTTTTTTAAGCCTTTAATCTTTTTTGTAAATTTTATTTTTCTGTCATTTTGTGTGGGAAAAGTGTTTGGTTGGATATCAGGGAAAAATAAACTGTGCCCAATGGCAGCGTCTTTTATTTCACACAAATTGCACAAATCAATTAATGGCACAAACAAGGCCAAAAATAAGTGCTGAATGTGATTTGCATGCCACAGTTGCCCATCATTTAGATTGGCTTGTTGTGGAGGAGGAAGCAGACCTGAACAGGGGATATATTGAGATATATATCTGGATAGATGCTTGTTTACAAAAAAAAAAAAAATCAATCATGCTGTAATCATTTGATGAATTACTGCCACCAAGATAAAACATTTACACAAAGGTCTCTTTTAAATGAAATTTAAATGAATTATACTAAAAAAAAAACTGTTCTGATTTAAATAATTAAGGCACAGTATGCCACAAACCACTGTTTAATAAATGGTGTCAGTAATTTTTTTATGTTTTTGAAAGAAGTCTCTTATGCTTACCAAGTAAAATATTATGAAATATTAAAGTTTGCAATAACTGTTTTCTATTTTAATATATTTTACAATGTAATTTATTCTTGTCATGGCAAAGCTGAATTTTCAGCAGTCATTGCTCCTGTCTTCAGTGTCACATGGTCCTTCAGAAATCATTATAATATGCTGATTTGGTGCTTAAGAATCATTTATTATTATCAATGTTGAAAACAGTTGTGTACTTAATATTTTTTGTGAACTCAGTGGTATTTGTTCAAGATTGTTGAAAGCTAAAAAATACAGCATTTATTTAAAAAAATATTAGAAATAGCTTTGCTTTAAAATGTCATCCATTTAATGTGTCCTTGTAACAAATACAAACTTTTGAATTGTACTTCTCACCAGTATTCTTCATAAACTTATTTCTCTATGTCTTTCTTTCTCGTTTTCTCTCGTCCACTCTATCTGTGTCTCAGTTGTGAACTGCACTGATCCGGGACATGTTGAAAATGGTGTCAGACAGGTCCTGCCCAGCGGGCCTCATCGTTACAGTTTCCAGACCACAGTTTCTTACAGCTGTAACTCTGGATACTACCTTCTGGGCACCAGCAGTCTGAGCTGTCAAGGCGATGGCACATGGGACCGTTCTCTACCCAAGTGCCTCTGTAAGTCATCTAAGCCTTATAAACCAATACACAAATAATTTCACAACATACTTTACTCTGAATTGTTTCTGAAAACGTGATCTGACATTGTGCACTGTGGGTAAAGTTTGCCCTTTTTTCCTCTCTGCTGCAGTGGTTCTGTGTGATCGTCCCAGCATGCCTCCGTATGCACAGATCTCAGGGGACAGGCGCACAGTGGGCTCCGTTATCCGCTTCAGCTGCATCGGCCAGCGCAGCATTGTGGGCAATACCACCCGCATATGCCAGCTGGATGGCCAGTGGAGCGGCTCCCTGCCACATTGCTCTGGTACTTCAAATATTTTCCCTACTCAACATGCTCATCTGTCTGTCTTTATTGTTATTTTTATTTAGTAATGTATTGGTATATAATTTTTTTAAATAAATATATATCATTGTCATTTTTTTATATTTCCACAAACTAGACTACCTACTTTCATTTCAAAACATTATTAGGGCCAGAGCACCGATGGTGTGAGGACCCTATTGGAATTGCTCTGTTTATTATTATTATCATTATTATTCTCCAAAGTGAATTGCATTTTTAAGAGCCTAAAACTCATGAATCTTTTCACACGGCTCAGAACTGGCAAAAATGTACATCTGATATGGGTTTCAGCAGTGGGTGTGGCAAAATGGCTCGATAGCTCCATCTATAACATTTCAAAAGAGTGTGCCTCGAGCTACGTTTTACGTACATTACAGACGTGTAACACCATTACCTACAAAAAAGTATCTTGGAACAAAATCCAAAACCCAACAGGAAGTACAGGAAGTAGACCAGTTTTTGCAATTTCCAAGCAATTTTTCATTGGGAGTGATTTAGTTTTATTGAGTTTCTCCACACCATGTGTCCGTTAGTTAAACAAGCTGTGTCTAAAATCACCACCTTATCCCTGAACCCTGAATTATGCATTTAGAATTTAGCATTATGGGCCTGACTTAAAGATGTATCTTTTGTTAACACTGCCATAAGAATAAGTGTCCAAGTGCTCAAATGTATGTGTGTCGTTTCAGGGGATTCTGCTGGTTTGTGTGGAGACCCTGGCATTCCAGTGCACGGGATCCGTCTGGGAGAGGAGTTCACCGTAGGAAGCATCGTACGATTCAGCTGTGAGCCTGGCTACGTTCTCAAGGGCTCCTCTGAGCGAACCTGCCTGGCTAACGGGAGCTGGGTGGGCATCCAGCCTGAATGCCATGGTAAGAAAAATTAAACCTGGGTGGTCTGCAGAAGAATGCGGCTTAACTTAGATGATTAATCGCTTCTGCCTCTAGAATATTCTGCTGCACCCAAAATTGTAGCCTGTGCAAATTTATCAGAGAGTTATTTCACAGCTTGATTCTGCACACAAATGTCTAAACTTGTGCAAAACAAAAGTGCGAGATGGAGACAGACTGACAGACTGAGGGTAGAAAGTTATTTTCATCTTGATTGGTTTCCATCTGGTCTCTGATGTAGCTTTAAAGTGGCTCAGTACACCTGGGGTGTACACGTTACACTTCTACTCGTACCATGCTTCCTTTCTCTCAACATGCTGAAACGACTGTGCCAACCCTGCTGGTCCCCTGGACACTGGGCTGCTGTGTTTGCACTCGCTCCTTCTCTCTTAAACAGCATTATTATTCTGCTCGTGTTGGTTTGTGTAAAGTGCCTGCAGAGTCAGGCTGACAACCCAAAGAAAGGCATGTCAGAGAAGCAGAAAATCCAGGTTAATTACCCGTGTGGAGATGTCTGCCATTTTTCTTACCCTGATTTTTTTAACACCAGCCATTTGTTTTATCTCACATCTTGTTAACAGTCACCCTTAAACATTCAAGATATTTTTAGTTTTGCATATATTACAAAGCACACTGTCATCTCGATCCCTTTCCTACCTTCCAAATGCTTTGGGGTTGTGCGTTTGAAATGTGTGCGCTTGTGTTTCTGCCTAAGTTTGTGCTTCTTTTATTGATTTGACCCTTGGGCTATTGTTATCCATGCCAGTTCAGCAAACTGTGTTGGCTTAAAAGGTGGATTCTCAGAAAATGCTGATGTTTCAAGAGAGTAAATCAATAACAACCTAAAACCCCTCTCATAAATTTACATCCTGAATACACGATAAAAAGCTCATCGTCTTCAAGTGCAAGGGGAAATCAAGATGACTATTTTCGTTTATGTCCTCATCACAAATGTTTGATGTCCTAGCCTCATTTACTTATATGAGGAAATAGACCGTTCTTTGCAGAACTGGTGTGCTTTATAATAATGTGATATATATACAATAAAATAGTGGTTGTCAACTGGTGAAATGTGATGCAAAGAAAGGAAAGCAGGGAAACATGTCATACATACAAATAATTAATAAACGCTAGCGCTTTAGTACAGGGACCAATTCTCATTATTACCTAGTTGCTTATTAGCATGCCTATTATTAACATATTGGCTGTTTATTAGTGCTTTTAAAGCACATATTCTGCATGGGCATATTCTACACCCCTAATCCAACCAAATACCTAAACTTAACAACTACCTTACTAATTAATAATAAGCAGAAAATTAGCAAACTACTAATACAATATTTTTTTTCTATGCAAATGTCACAAGAAGCAAACATAAAATAGGCTCAATCACTTTTAAAAGGAAGCAGATTTATTTGGAGCAAAGGGTGGTCACGTGCAGATTTTTTATATTTTCAAATTGACATCAAATGTTCTCTATCCAGTGAAATGTTTTTGGCTAAATTCATCCTCTTGCTAGAAAAATAATCCACACATTATGCTGACAACAGTGTGTGGAGAATTATTTCTGTCCAAACATGATACCATTCAAAATTAGGTTTGTCTGATAATCATATTTGGTACTTGGCACTCACCCATGAATAAACTCCATCTGCCCTGTTTTGGGGCAGAGGATTGTCTAATGTATGAAACCTCCAGCAGTAAATGTGTTTATTAATTAAACGCTATATTAACAAATAACTGTCCAGGTTGAAGGAGGGGCATGTCCTATGAATTGTGTAGATGCCTAGTAGTGTGCCAGCCTCCCTTGCACCTGAGATTCATGTTCTACGCTGACCATGTATCTTTGTCACCTTGCATCCCATCTGACTTTCTCTTGTTGTCTTTCACAGTGGTCTACTGTGGCAACCCTGGAACTCCCCGCAACGCCATGATTCAGTTCCATGATGGACTTGTGTTTTCCTGCTCTGTCACGTACTCCTGCAGAGAAGGCTACTACTCCACTGGCCTGCTCACTCGTCATTGTACTGTCAATGGCACCTGGACCGGGGACATGCTGGAATGCACAGGTGCCTCATCAACACCTCAACAGGAGTTTTGATGTTTAAACATCCATTTGTTTTAAAGCTAGCGTGATGAAAGGTGCGGTCACATTTACCATAGTTTGGGAATTTTTCAAGAAGTCTAGTCATTTCAGTAGGAATCCATGCGATTTAGATTTAAGCGCAAAGGTGAAAGATTTCCCCACAAGGTCATGAGGATTTGCCTTTTTTGCACGCAAACTTTGGCTGAAATTCCGGTAATGTGACCAAACCTTAGCTCTTTGCAGTTTTAGGTAACACTTGAAGACACCATGAAATCATAATCAAAGTTTTGAGGCTTTAAGTCCATCAACAGTAAATGCTAGTTAAACAAATTTGGCAAAAGTAGCAAATATACACATTTAAATGTATAGAGTAACTGAATAGAATTAGCATAGCAATATTGATGAATAGCATTATTCATCCTATCCCTGTTTCTTAAATGCTGATTAAAAATATAGCATGCTATCTGGTAATCTTATTCTAATCAAAATAGCTTTTACGCTTATTAGTACTGTGCTAAGCTGTTAGCTTGGTACTCGGCTAATTAAAATGTTATCATTAGCTTTGCAGTTTTTCACTTGTCAACAAAGACTAGCTCCTAGCAAACTAATTTAATAAAGTAAGCATTTATTTTGTAGGATTATGAAGATCATTACCTCATTTGCACACATTTCACATTTTAGTATTAAGCAAATGTAGTAATTATGACTTGCATCTTACATTTACGTTTATGCATTTAGCAGACGCTTTTATCCAAAGTGACTTACAGTGCATTCAGGCTATACTTTTGTTTTTGTCAGTAGGCTATGTGTGTTCTCTGGGAATTGAACCCACTAACTTTTGCACTGCTCACGCAATGCTCTACCACTGAGCCACAGGAACACATCCTTGTGCTGACTTATTAATGCTTTTTATTTGCTTAAAAGTAAATGTTTATTGTTGCCCATGTGCACCTCTGAGAGTGACACCATGATCATATACCATCTCAGGAAATCATATTTCTAAGTTGGAAAGTTTCCATGTTCCAAGTCTAACTCTAAGTGGGTTTATTTTGCAATTTCCTAAATTGCAAGTTGGAAATTCCCACTTTCCTGGTTGAATGAAATACAGGATAAGTCGACTATGCTCATAGTGTCTTTTCATAGGGTCTTTAAGTGGCTTTAGAAAGGGACGGTTTTATTCTCGAAATTCTCTTACGCTAAACTGCTCTGAATAGTACAGCTCTCAGTGGCAGAGCTCTTGAGGAATCCAGAGGCTGAAGTTGAATTGGTTTTGTTCGCATGAAGCTTTTCAATGCATTGTGGGACAGGAATTAATAATGAGGCACAGTGTTCTCCATTATCCCAACCCTGGACACAAGCTGATCAGGGATGTCTACATAGCAGCCCTGTGTTGGAGAGATAGAGACTAGCCCTGTCCCCCTCTTGGCAGCCACCCGAGTGACTTGCCATGCTCATAAAAATACAATGCTCACTGTTCAGGCTCTGTGCAAATGGTGGTCACGTGCAAACGTTACAGCTCCAGACACATTGGTGTCTTTGGCACAGAGCAGGTGCCGGTGGCCTCAGACTACAGGAAGTGACTAGAGGAAAGAGCCTCCCAAAGCTGATGCCTAAAACAGTTCATTAATTTAAAGGCACCACTAAGAGTGATAAAACATCTTGTTGCTTCCAATTTATGATCCTTTTAATATGAAAATGTTTCTGCTTAAATCTGTTATCTGTTTCAATGAAACGGCTAATTATAAAATGGTTCCAAATCATCTGAATTTTGGCACACTTGTCCTCGCTTGTCATTTAGCCATGTACTTCCTCTTATCACACCACAAATGGCTTTCGGCCTTCTTAACTGTGGAGATCCTGGAGTGCCAGCTAATGGTATAAGACTGGGCAGTGACTTCACATATGGCCACACTGTGAGCTTCCATTGTTCACCAGGCTTCACTATGGATGCCGGTCGTGCCTCCACGCTCATCTGCACCAAGGATCGCACATGGAACAGCACCAAGCCAGTTTGCAAAGGTTCGAGTCCACTTCTTGTGAATGGAGGCTTCCTCTGTACTTCCAAATGATTGGGCTATTGCACTATCGGCTATGTTGTTTTAGTTTAGTTTAGTTCAACATGACTAATTGTCTATGTCCTCTCACAGCCATTGTGTGTGGAGCACCTCCCAGCATCCCGAATGGTCAGGTGGTGGGTTCTGACTTCCAGTGGGGGTCCAGCATTAGTTATTCCTGTAATCAGGGCTACCAGCTGTCCCTTCCCACTATCCTCACCTGCCAGGGCACAGGAAACTGGAGTGGCGAACGGCCGCAGTGTTTTCGTAAGTGTGAATTTTTCTGAAGGCTCAAATTACAATTTAAGGTATACCAGAAATGTTCATAAGCATTTAAATCAACAAATAACATTTTAACTTGATGTTTCTAAATTTAAGCTGTACGCATTGTGTGATGGTGGCAAAACCTTATAGCAGAGGTCTCAAACTCAATTCCTGGAGGTCTGCTGAGTTTAGCTCCAACCAGCTCCAGGAATCGAGTTTGAGACCAGTGCCTTATAGTATAATAATTTCCTCATTGAGTTTCTCTTTCTCTGCAGCTGTATTTTGTGGAGATCCAGGGATTCCAGCCCAGGGCAAGCGAGAGGACCGAGGGTTCACATACCTGTCCTCTGTTTCATTCTCATGTTACCCGCCTTTGATTCTGGTTGGCTCTGCTCGCCGTTACTGCCAATACGATGGAACCTGGAGTGGAACCCAGCCGTCTTGCATAGGTCAGCTGATGTATTCATGCTGTCTTCACACTTTAAAAATAAACAAATAAATAAAACATAATTCTGAGAAATTATTATATTGCAAGATGGAAAAGAAAAAGTGATTGGGTGTATTTTGAATAATAATTTTTAACCTGGCAACTCTGCACATTACAATTCAAAAGTAAAAAAAAAAAGTATATCCTTTCTGCTCAAGTCTAGATTTATTTGATCATAAATTCAATAAAAACAATATATTGTGAAATATTTTGCCATTTAAAATAAGTGTTCCCCTCCGGGAACATCGAGCTGCGTCGAGACGCTACGGGGAACGCCATCAGCGATGTCCAGCTCTGAATCATATGTGTAATCAGTCAAAATTGACGGCCAGACGTCAGGTGCGGGTGACGTCATGACCAGGATGCTTAAAAGCACGTGATGTGCAGCCGGCGCCAGCTTTTTGTCATTCAGCAAAGCTCTCTGTGTGTGTCAGTCGATTGTGTTCTGTGAGTCTGTTACTATCAAGATAGGAAATAAGAAAGTTTGTTCTTAAAAAGAAAGGCAAAGAAAGACTAGAAGCAGATATGTCGAAGGCATCTTATAAGTCTAAGAGGGGTGAAAGTAGTTCACAGTACAGACAGTGTGTTACTTCCTGCCCTCGCTTTATCACGAGCGGGGATACACACAGTCTATGCGTGGTCTGCTTGGGGGTGAAGCATGCAGAGTCGGCTCTTGAGGGGGCATTGTGAGCGGCTTCCACTGCGTACGCTTCGCTCCCGGAGAACTCTCTTCGAGGAGGGAGTTTTCGCTAGCGCTCCTCACGGTGCTGGCCCCGCCTCCGCTGAGGCGGAGCGGCAGCTGTACTCGTGGGGCTCGCAATTGGATTTGGCAGAGGGAATGGATACGGGTGGGTCCCTATCTCTATCCTCACCTGCCAGATCCACTGCCCGTTCTCTGGGATCGGAAGCCCGTTCTGCGGTTTCTTCCCCTCAGAGGGCGGGACCAGCGTTTCACCTATCTCCCTCCGAGGAGGAAGATGTGGAGAGCACTGATTATTCGCCCATTCAATCCCCACAACACGAGGAGCTATTAGAGGTAATCACTCGTGCGGTTGCCAAGTTAAACATCGATTGGCCTGCCGATGATCAGACTGAAAAACAGTGAAGTAAGCTAGATGAACGCTGTCTGAGTAGTAAGTCACTACCTCTACGCCGGAGCCTGCCTTTCTTTCCCGATCTTCACACTGAGGTGTCGAGATCGTGAAAAAATCATTTTTCATCACGCTTATTTATCCCTGCCTCTGATTATTATGGTAATGTGGCGGGGCTAAGCGAGTGTGGTTACAGAACGATGCCCCGGGTTGAACAGACGCTCGCGGGCTATCTGTCACCCGGTGCGGCATCGTCTCTGAAGGCTCCGGTCTTGCCCACCAAGCCGCTGCGTGTATCATCAGCGCTGGGGCAAAGTGTGACAGCAGGTCAGGCTGGTGCATGCCTTCACACTATGGCTGTGCTTCAGGCATATCAAGCAGACCTGCTTAAAGAGCTAGATGAGGGTGAGCAAATCAGTTCGAGTGATGTCGGAGAACTGAGGATAACCGCTGATTTAGCTCTCCGCGCCACCAAGGAGACCGCCCGTGCCATTGGGTGGTCCATGGCAGCGCTGGTGGTAGCGGAGAGGCACTTATGGTTGACTCTGTCCGACATGAAAGAGAAGTTTCTCCCTCGCCGCTCTATAGCTCTAGGGGCTGCTTGGAGGGAGCAGCCCCAACCATGTACCAGCTCCTCATATAGGGAGATCCAAAGGCAGAGCATTGCCTCTCGTGCTCCCCCGCAGCGGGACCGAGGTCGACAACGCTCTAGAAAATCGAGACATTCTGAGACGAAGCCCGGTCCTTCAGGGATCTCCCGAGCAGCTACGTCGGTTGTTTCCTGCCGGACCTCCGTGTCAGGGCATCGATCTAGCAGCTCCAAACACACCAGAGGCCAGTCTCGAGAGACTGGCTCCCTTAGTAGATTGTTTAGCAGCGTGGAAACTACTGCCAAATGTATCTCGTTGGGTCCTGCAGACTGTAGAGAAAGGCTATCGTATTCAGTTCGGCGCTCCGCCGCCACCTTGCAAAGGGTTATTTCTCACGTGTGTGAATCCCGAGCAGGCTCTGGTATTAGAACAGGAGGTCAGCTCTCTCCTGAGGAAGGAGGCCATCGAGGTGGTCCCTCCTCTCGACAGAGAGTCCGGGTTCTACAGCCGGTACTTCGTTGTTCCAAAGAAGGATGGGGGGCTACGTCCAATTTTAGATCTGCGGCTACTGAACCGCTCAGTCAGGCGCCTGAAGTTCAGAATGCTTACTGTGAAACAGGTCGTGTCTCAGATCAGATCCGAGGACTGGTTCGTCACGATAGATCTAAAAGACGCTTATTTCCACGTATCCATCCTTCCCAGTCACAGGAAGTTCCTGAGGTTCGCTTTCAGGAGCAAAGCTTACCAATATCGGGTTCTTCCCTTCGGCCTCACACTCTCACCCCGAACTTTCATGAAGTGCGTGGATGCTGCCATGGCTCCCCTGCGACTCCAGGGCATCCGCATACTCAACTACATCGACGATTGGTTGATTTTAGCTCATTCAGAGCAGATGGCGGTTCGACATCGAGATGTCGTTCTCACTCAGATGAGAGAGTTGGGGTTAAGACTAAATGCAAAGAAAAGTGTGCTGTCTCCATTACAGAGAACCACTTATCTAGGCGTGGTGTGGGATTCGACCACGATGCAGGCACGATTGTCCCCTGCTCGGATCGAGTCGATTCTCAACACAGTCAGGAGAGTCAGAGAAGGCCTGTCACTCACGGTCAAGCTCGGTGGTGGTGAAGCCCCGAGGTGGTGAAGCAGATTTGGAGAGTTTTTGGCCAGGCACAGGTGGATCCGTTTGCGACTCTTCAGACATCGCACTGTCCCCTCTGGTACTCTCTGACTCATCCAGCTCCGCTGGGGCTGGATGCTATGGTACAGACGTTGCCGAGGCTTCGTCTGTACGCCTTTCCCCCAAACGTTCTACTCCCGGGAGTTCTATAGAGAGAGCGCCGGGATGGGGTCCGGCTGTTGCTAGTAGCCCCGTTCTGGCCGGGCCGAGTATGGTTCTCGGACCTGACTTCTCTCCTCGACGGCTCTCCATGGGAGATTCCAGTCAGGAGGGATCTCCTCTCACAGGCGGAGGGTACGATCCTTCACCCCCACCCGGAGTTATGGAAGCTGAGGGTGTGGCCCCTGAGGGGGCGCAACTCATAGCATCAGGTCTCTCAACCGAGGTTGTTGAGACCATTCTCCAATCTAGAGCTCCCTCAACAAGGAAACTGTATGGCCTCAAGTGGAGACTTTTCACTTCTTGGTGTGGAGACCACCAGCTCGACCCAGTTAACTGCCCGGTTGGTACAGTACTGGAGTTTCTGCAGGCTCGGTCTTCCGCAGGGTTATCCTACTCCACCCTGAGGGTTTACGTGGCAGCTATAGCGGCCTACCATGCCCCTATGGGTGGACAGTCAGTGGGCAAAGACCCCCTGATTACACGTTTCCTCCGCGGTGTGATGAGGCTCAGGCCTAGAGTACGGTCCCGGGTCCCTCCTTGGGATCTCGTTGTGGTGCTAGAGGCTCTCTGCAAACCTCCGTTTGAACCTATCGAGGAGGTATCAGAGTGTCTCCTTACCTTGAAGATGGTGCTGCTCTTGGCTATATCTTCTCTGAAGAGAGTTGGGGATCTGCAGGCCCTTTCAGTGGCCCCTTCCTTTTTAGACTTTGCGCCCGGTCTGGCAAAAGCATTTTTGTACCCTCGTGCGGGGTACGTCCCTAAGGTCCCCTCCTCGGTACCACGGCCTGTTGTACTCCAGGCTTTTTGTCCTCCTCCCTTCAGGGAGCCCGACCAGGAAAAGCTTAACTGTATGTGTCCAGTGCGAGCACTGGACGCGTACGTCCACAGAACTGCCCTGTGGAGAAAGACGGACCAACTGCTGGTATGCTACGGTCCTCCTAAAAAGGGTCTTCCAGCTGCTAAGCAGACCCTTAGTCGCTGGATAGTGGATGCCATCATAGTTGCCTATGAGTCCTCTGATCTCCCCTCACCTTTGGGGGTCAAGGCTCATTCAACCAGAAGTATGGCGGCCTCCAAGGCCTTTCTCGCAGGTGTTCTCGCATTTTTGACGCTGCTGGGTGGTCTACGCCCCTAACCTTCGTCAGATTCTATGACCTAGATCTGCAAGCCACTCCTGGCTCTTCTGTTCTCTTGCCGTAGCTGTGCATTCCACACACTAAGCAGGGATTTGCAATTCTGGCGGCGTGGATATCTCGTTCCCCGTAGCGTCTCGACGCAGCTCGATGTTCCCAGAGGGGAACGTCCCAGGTTTCGTATGTAACCCTGGTTCCCGAGGAGCGAGGCGGCTGCGTCGCAGGGCCATACTTCCGGCATCCCTACTAGAGCTATGCTTCATTCCTGGAAGCTGGCGCCGGCTGCACATCACGTGCTTTTAAGCATCCTGGTCATGACGTCACCTGCACCTGACGTCTGGCCGTCAATTTTGACTGATTACACATATGATTCAGAGCTGGACATCGCTGATGGCGTTCCCCGTAGCGTCTCGAAGCAGCGTCTCGTTCCCTCTGGAACGTCTCGGTTACGTATGTAACCCTCGTTCCCTGAAGGAGGGAACGGAGACGTCACGTCGGATGACCGACGAATTGGGATCTCGCCAGAGAGACCTATCCACTTCGAGTGTAACTAAGCGAGCCAATGGACATTGGCATGCGATCGTGCATCCAGCTGCCGCTGATCACAGCGTGAGTATAAGAGGCAGCCGGTGCACCGCATTAATCATGTTTTCGCTGAGGAGCCGAGCGGAGACCCGGCCGCCCAGCGGTGGTACAACAACTGTGGCGGCGGGGCGTGGCGTCTCCGTTCCCTCCTTCAGGGAGCGAGGGTTACATACGTAACCGAGGCGTTCCCTTTCAGTCGGTCACTCCGAGTCACGTCGGATGACCGACGAATTGGGATCCTACCAAAGCGCCACAGGAGCTGCCCTTCCAGCGCCCTGTGTAGACCTCCTGATCCTTCCTATAAGGCAGGCGATAGGACCGGGCTACACAGAGAAGGTCGACTACTGCTGTCCCTAGAGCAACCCAAACAGTAGGACTTGAATAACACTGGGAAAGTGTGCCCTTCCACTTGGAAGAGGCACACTGCGAATCACCTCCTCCCAGCGGGGTTAAGTGACATTACTCACGTGAAGTAACCCGTAGGGGCCAATGCACATGGAAGTCTCTGTGATGGCTCAGGCTGCATCATTAGAGACGGCAGAACATGGTCTACCTGGGGAACACGGTTCTAATAAGCATACCGTGGAAAACACATATGGGATCCCAACAGGGTCACTCATATGGGCACTAGCCTCACACCAGATTTCAAGAATTCATTGGCTGAAAGGCCTGGCGCCGTCACGTTCCGCCACGTCTGGGCACCGGAGTGCTGGAGGACTCGACAGGGTTTGCCGGTTAGGGAACTCTCTGGAGAATAAGGCGTTTAGGGACGCCGCAAGCCGACTCTGAACAGGGCCTCTCAGTGCCACTACCCGTTTGAGGTGAGAACACAGGAGGAAACCGGTTCGACACGCGGGCTATAGAACCTAGCGAGCGTGTTGGGAGTCGCCCAACCCGCAGCTCTACAGATGTCTGCTAGCGGGCGCCACGAGCCAGCGCCCAGGGGCGATGCAACACCCCTAGTGGAGTGAGCGCGCAACCTGAGCGGGCAGGGCACACCTTGTGCTTCATAGGCCAAGGTGATAGCATCCACTATCCAGTGGGCCATCCTCTGCTTGGAAACAGCCTTCCCTTCTGCTGTCCACCGTAGCAGACAAAGAGCTGCTCTGAGGTCCTAAAGCTTTGAGTTCTATCCGTGTACTGTCGCAGTCTGCGGCGTGCCGGACAGAGCAAAGCTAGGGCTGGGTCTGCCTCCTCCGGGGGCAGCGCTTGCAGATTCACTACCTGGTCCCTGAAGGGAGTGGTAGGAACCTTGGGCACATAGCCGGGCCGGGGCCTCAGTGTTGCACTGGAGTCAGCCGGCCCAAACTGAAAACAGATAAATCGTCGACCGAAAATGCCTGCAGGTCCCCACCCTCTTGATCGAGGCCAATGCAGTCAGGAGTAGGGTTTTCATAGATAGAAACTTCAATTCGACTGACTGCAAAGGCTCAAAGGGGGCAGTTATTAGGGCTCTTAGCACCAAAGCCAAATCCCAAGAGGGTAGAGAGGGGGGCATAGGAGGGTTCAACCTCCTGGCCCCTCTAAGAAACCTGACAACCAGATTGTGCTTCCCCACCGACTTCCCCTCTACGGGGTCGTGGTAAGCAGAAATAGCGGCCACATAAACCTTAAGGGTGGAAGGGGACAGCCTACGCTCCAACCCTTGCTGTAAGAAGGAAAGCACAGCTCTGATCGAGCATCTCCGGGGGTCCTCCTGGTGGGAGGAACACCATTCGACGAACAGGTTCCACTTCAGTGTATAGGCCCGTCTGTGGGCGGTGCCCGTGCTGAAGTGATAGTGAGTGCTACCTCCTGGGGTAGGTCAGCTAGAACCTCAGCGTCCCATCCAGGGACCATACGTGGAGTTTCCACAGGTCGCGGGTGCCATAGGGTGCCCCGTCTCTGAGAAAGCAGATCCTTTCTCAGAGGAATTGGCCAGGGAGGGGCTGTCGCGAGGAGCATGAGTTCCGGGAACCAGGTCCTGTTGGGCCAATATGGAGCCACTAACAAGACCTGCTCCTCGTCCTCCCTGATCTTGCACAGTGTCTGTGCTAGTAGGCTCACTGGGGGAGCATATTTGCGCAGGCCCGGGGCCAGCTGTGTGCCAGTGCATCCGTGCGGCGTTGCCTCGTTTAGGGAGTAGAACTCTTGGCAGTGGGTGGTTTCTGGAGATGCAAACAGGTCGACCTGAGCAGCTCGAATCATCCCAAATCAGCTGAACCGCCTGGATGGAGTCTCCACTCGCCTGGAAGTGCTGCTCGAGACAGCTCGTCGGCTGCCCGATTGAACACTCCTGGGATGTGGATGGCACGAAGGGACCTCAGATGCTTATGACTCCAGAGGAGGAGGTGGCGGGCGAGTTGCGACATGCGACGGGGCGCAGACCGCCTTGCCGTTTGATATACATAGCAGTCGCAGTGTTGTCCGTCGGACCAGAACGTCCTTGCGCTGAAGGCGCCCTCTGAGACGGCTCAGGGCAAGGCGTACTGCTAACAACTCGAGGCAATTGATATGCCAATGCAGTTGGGGACCCGTCCAAACCCCTGATACTGCGTGCCCGTTGTACGTGGCTCCCCAGCCTGTGGTCGAGGCATCTGTGAATACCACAGCATGCCTGGATACCTGCTCCAGGGGCACTCCTGCCCGAAGGAGCGAGGGATCTGACCACGGCCTGAAGGTCTTGCGGCAGGCGGTGTAATCTGAACCCGGTAAGTGCCGCGTTTCCACGCCCACCTCGGGATTCGGCCATAGAGCCAGTGCTGAAGCGGTCTCATATGGAGCAGACCGGCGGAACTGTCACGCAGCTGCAGCCATATGCCCCAGGAGCCTCTGAAAGAGTTTCAGTGGAACCGCCGTCCTGCCTGATAAGGTCTTGAAGCAGTTCAGCACTGACTGAGCACGTTCCTGGGTGAGGCGTGCTGTTTGGTTGACCGAATCGAACTCCATGCCGAAAAGAGATCCTGCATTGGCACGAGTTTGCTCTTTTCCCAGTTGACCCGAAGGCACAGCAGGCTGAGGTGCTTGAGCACCAGGTCCTGTGTGCAGACAACTGCTTGCGAGACTGTGCGAGTATGAGCCAGTCGTCGAGGTAGTTGAGAATGCACCTTGTTCTCTCAGGGGACAAGGGCCGCCTCCACGACTTTGGTGAAGGCGAGGCGACAGGGACAGCCGAAGGGCAGGACCTTGTACTGATCGCCTGTCCCTCGAACGCGAACGCAGGAATGGCCTGTGTCGCGGGAGGATCGAGACATGAAAGTCTGGCGTCCTTCAGGTCGATTGCTGCAAACCAATCTAGGGGACGGACGCATCCAAAAATGCGTTTCTGCGTCAACATCTTGAACGGCAGCTTGTGAAGTGCACGGTTCAAAACTCGCAGATCCAAGATCGGTCGTAACCCACCACCTTTCTTGGGCACAATGAAGTAGGGGCTGAACAACCCCGACCTCATATCGGCTGGAGGGACCGGCTCTATCGCGTCCTTCGCCAGTAGGACTGCGATTTCCGCACGCAAGACAGGAGCATCGGTGGGTTTGACTGAAGTGAACCGGATGCCCCTGAACTTGGGGGGACGCTGGGCGAACTGAATCGCGTCGCCAAGTCTGATGGTCTGCAGGAGCCACCGAAACGGACTGGGGAGCACTAGCCAGGCTCCGAGAGACCGTGCCAGCGGAACCAGAGGGGCCACCAACATACCCGTGGTGGAGCAGTGTTGTGGAACACAGGGACCCAGCCTGGGGCCTGTTACGGCCTGGCCTGTGACGGCAGGGGGTGGGGTCTGGGTGTAGTGTAACACTCACCTGATTCCTCCTCGTGTGGGAGGAAACGCAGGAGCCCGGCTTGCGTGTGACGACTTGTAGCGGGGCTTGAGTGCTACTGCCTTTACCGGTTCCACAAATGGGCAGGAGGGGTGCTCTTGGGCAACCCCTGCCTGGCGAGAGAGGAGGAAGTGATCCCGTGATGCACGGTACACCACTCTCCTCCTCTTGAGACCCAGAGACTGAGGAAACTGCTCTTTTATTGAAGTTTTGGGTACCGCTGGCTGCTGGGCCAGCGGCGGAACAAAAACAAAATGAAACAAAGGATTCTCCACCCGGCCCTCCTCCGGGGAGGGAGTGGTGCGGTCACCATCTCCCGGCGAGCAGTTCCCTCCATCTCTGGGTCGCCCGTCTCAGGACCTCTTGCACTTGCGCTTGCCGCGGGTCTGGCGGGGCCTGGGCGGGCTGGGCGTCCTGTCTGTGACCCGGCTCCACGACGCCCGCACGGTGGAAGGCTGCTGCAGCGGCGTGGGAGGCGGGCGGCCACAGGCGCCCATGGCGGCAGCAGGCTGAGGGGCTGCAGCCGAGTGGAAGCAGCAGCGGGTTTCCTCCGGCGCATGATGTGCTTAATCGCCTCAGTCTGCTTCTGTGCTGCCGAAAACTGCTGGGCACAGCTCTCGACAGCGTCGCCCGAAAAAGGCCGGTCTGTGACACGGGAGCATTCAGGAACTGCACCTTCTCCTGCTCCTTCATGTCAGTGAGACACAGCCAGAGATGGCGCTCCTGGACCTGGCGTGGACATCTCACGACCCAGAGACTGTGCGGTCACCTTCGTCGCTCGGAGCGCGAGGTCCGTCGCAGCACGCAGCTCATGTAGAACCACCAGGTCGTGCCCACCCTCGTGCAGGTTTCTCAGTGCTTTGGCCTGATGGACCTGCAGTAACGCCATGGCGTGTGGGGCAGAAGCCGCCTCCCACAGGCTCTATAAGCACTGCCAGTGAGGCCTGGCCAGTGCCCACAGGCCCGTGAGGGAGACACGGTTCACCCAGAGTGGGCGACTGTTGGACACAACTGCATGGCCCGTGTACCCCAAAGCCCGTGTACCCCAAAGCGGCTCCACCATCGAGGGTGGTGAGGGGGGAGGAGCCACAAGGTTTATTTCGGGCAGTAAAGGTGCCTTCCATGACCTCGTAAGCTCCTCATGCACTTCCGGAAAGAATGGCACCGGGCGCTGAAAACCAGCGCGACCCCGAGCTCACTCGTCCAACCTAGAAGGGTCGGGACGGTGGAGGATTCCACACGAGCCCGGCGTTCTCGTGACCCGGAAAGCATAGCCGTCATCTCTGGGTCTGGCTCGGACAACGCTACCACACCCGAAGAAGCAACGCAGCCAGTCGTCATCCCGGAGAGAGGGCTCGCCCTCCGATGCAGCGACCGACATCTGGTCATCAGGAGGCACCGAAGGAAGCGGGTGAGGTACCCCACTCAGCAGAGGCCCCAGTCCGAACCAGCGGTACCCCGCCCGGCTGCGGAGTGCCTGAGGGTGAGAACCTCCACTTGGGAAGCCCTCACCGTAATCCTCAGATCACCTCTGACTCCACCGGATGCTGTGCCGCCCGTTTTGTGCCAGGACGAGCGCCAGATCGCGGCAGAGGCAGAGGGACCCGCCATGTTTGACACAGCGGAGTCTATTGCGCAACTCCGAGATGGTCATGTCCCCACAAGAAGAACATGAACCATCCACAGCTTCCTCAGCGTGCTGAATGCCCAGACACGTGAGGCAGTGATCGTGACCGTCCTGAGGCGCCAGAGATCGATGCGGGTGATAAGACATCTTTAAAAGACGCGATCACCCGTGTACTCTTTAGAGAAATCTGCTCTTTTTAGTGCTGAAGCACGCAGGGAGCTGGCCACCGCACACTCCTGTGTGACTGTCTTCACGGACCGTTGTTGTCCCGTGAGACGCGACCACCGCTGCTGTGCCGTGCGCCGCCTCGTAAAGCTTTCTCGTGGCGTCAGGAAGAGCAGTAGTGAAACACCACCGCTCGGCTCGAGCGAAGGATGATTAATGTCACGGCTGCACTCTTATACTCACGCTGTGATCAGCGGCAGCTGGATGCAATGATCGCATGCCAATGTCCATTGGCTCGTTTAGTTACACTCGAAGTGGATAGGTCTCTCTGGCGAGATCCCAGTCGGTCATCCGGCGTGACTCGGAGTGACCGACTGAAAGGGAACCAGGGTTACACGTAACCTGGGACGTTTCTGTTTTATTATATTTTAAAATGTAATTTATTCCTCTGGTGGCAAAGCAGAATTGCTCAGATTTGTATTTATTTATTTATTTATTTAATACAGATCCCAGTCACACCAGCTGTGTAGATCCTGGCACTCCTATTTTTGGCCACCAGAACAACTCTCAAGGCTACCAGGTGCTAATCACATCAATCCAAGACTGTTATCAATTAATCTCAAACACATTTTTTCTTGTCATGTATTGACTATTTGTGTGTTTGTATCAACAGATTGGTAGTTCAGTATATTACAGCTGCAGAAAGGGACACCTCCTTCTGGGCTCCATCTCTCGGACATGTTTGCCCAACCTCACCTGGAATGGCATGCAGCCTGAGTGCATCGGTTAGCCGCAATTTTGCAAACATATTAGTTTGACTTTTTGGTTACTATACTTTTTTGTTTTCAAATGCATTTTTAAAAAGGATTCATTAAAAATAATTAGAAAATTATTTGTAGTGATGAATAAAGTAGAGCATCCTGTTCTGGTTTCATTTGAATTTTAATGGCTATTTAGTGTTTTCATTTGTTTGTTTTTACACAATACACCCTCCACACTGTAAGATTCTCCCTCTCCTTTCTCTCCTCAGCTCATCACTGTAATCAGCCGGAGCTCCCCGCACAAGCAGATGTAGGTGCTATAGAGCTGCCATCTCTGGGTTATACGCTCATCTACACATGTCAGCCTGGTTTCTACCTTGCTGGAGGGTCTGAACACCGCACCTGCAGGGCTGATGGCAGCTGGACAGGAAAACCTCCATTGTGTGCACGTATGTACAAAATACTATATAAATACGTGTGTGAGCCCTCAAACCAAAATATACTGAATTAAAGTGTACTGTTACATGCAAATGGCTTGTTTTTTCATGCAAATGTAAAATAAATTGATTGATTGGTTTTGAGCATGTTCATGGACATGTTTTGGTGTAGCCCATCTGCTTGATTTACAGACTTAATGATTTACGGTATTCAGCCACTTTGCGATTTTTCTTCTCTACAAATGTTGATAAATGGCAACGTCCACCTGTTTCATCTCCACAAATGGTGTGAACACTGTGCCCGATTCATCATGTTATTGTTGAAATTTCATATCAGTAGAGCTCTGATTAGCCCAGTGGAATGCATTGATTTGGTTTTGGAAAGCCCAGACTGCTATAAAATATCATCAGATAAACAGTTCCCATACAGTATTTACCGTGGATGGGCAGAAAAATAAGATTAACAATTTCCTTTTTACTCTTTTGAAGGAGGATGGCATTAGTATCAAGTTAAACCCTAAATACATCATAGTCTAGTAGTTGCTGAAATATGTTGCTGAAATATTTTATAATAAAGCTGAAAGTAGGGTTCTGGCCTTTTGCAGTGGAAGGATATTAACAGCACCTGTGGGAGACCAGAGACAGAGACAACATAGTCGTATGACATCTAATAAAGCAGTTTTTCCCCACTGAGTGTGTCCAATCATCTTAAAATGCCCTGCGAAGTAGACTTCACAGGGTATTCAGATATATTAAGCAAAATTCCAAATCATATAAAGTCTATATATTCTGCCCATAGTGTCCAAAAGTTTTTGGTTTTAATTTATTTACACAAGTCATGTAAAAAATTGTATTAGTACTGCTTTTGAAAAGTCAATGTCAGGTGTTTTCTGTCTCTTCATCTGACACCATATATATTTGCTTGTCCTATAGCTGATAACAGACCAAGCGGAAAAACTGTAGGAACAGTGCAAGAGCCGCCCAACACAAAGCAACCTGGTAAGTTTCACTGTCTACCATAAATTAAATCCAAAACAAAAAAAAATGTTTACAAAATATGTGTGTGTGTATTAGGGGTGACCCCGAATAGTCGACGATTCGTTGCTTCGATAGGAGGAGCCTGATTTGACTCCCAATCTCACAGTCGAATATTCTCGGGGTGTTATGATTATGCCATTTTGGCCGTATGGGGATGCTCAATGCCTGATTTCACATAGAACTATCGTTTTTCTCCCAACAAGTTAATACAGCCTATTATGATAATGCTGTAAATAAATCTGAAAAGAGAGAAGTTGTAAATAAATATTTTAACATGCATGAATAAATCCAACAGCCCCTATAGTTTTAAGTTTCACTTTTCATTTTCTGTGACCGACAGAGATGAATGGCGGCAGGAATTTAAATCTTTAAAAAGACTCAAATTGACACAGACACAGACAGAATTTAAATACGGGATATTTTTTCCAGAATAAGGTAGGGTAGAAGTTATTTCAAAACATTTTGGCCACGTTATATATAGTGTATTTAGGCCTACTATTATTAACTTGTATGAGATGCATTTGGTTGAGTTGCACTGCAGTAAAAGTACTTCATTGTAGTAGGCTACTATGGTGATTATCTCATCAGCACGCATCGTGAGTAGGACAATAATATTAATGACTATGACTCGTACTGTCATATACATAACATTATAAGGAGAATACTATTGTAATAAAATGCTGTAAATTTTTTGTTTAGCTGCCGTGTTTCTTCACATTGTTGCATGAAGAACGCATCTACAAGAGTTCATTCAGAGCCGCACAGACACGTTCACTTGTGCACTCGGGGCATTTTGTGCAGATAGCCTGTAAAGTTGTAACATAAATAACGAAGCGTATTCTGTATGAGAGAAATGAGTTATATCCCATTTCTTAAAAAAAAGAGCTCTCCTATGCTTAATTGTACTAGTCATCTTCAGCGCTAGCAGCTCAAAACAGAAATGCAGAGCATTAATAACTATGGCACATAGCCTACATAACGTTAAAATTAGAGCACTATTGAAAAAACATTTGTGAATTCTTAGGGTTTTGCTGGGTTTTTCATTGTACTCATGTAGGAAGGGGAATGTTGGTGATCTGCTTAATTCTGTGTTGAGAATTGTTAATAATTAATAATTAATTGAGTTGGTTTTGTTCCAATTTTTTGTGTTTAGTGTTATTATAACAGTTTACCTCTTTGTTACTGTTAAAGTACATTTATTCGTTTTTCTTAAAGTTTCTTTATTACCATTAATTACCAAATGGTTTAGCCCAAGTAGGAGGGGCTTTGTCTTTTTAAGATGGCCTCTCAGAATTGTTAAGGGACTCGTAGAGTGAGTAGTGAGATGATTTTGGAGTCACTATCTTTTGAGTCAATTTATTTGACAAATAGTTGGTTGAACAGTTTTTTGAATTTTCAGCTATTTCCTTTGCAAATAGCTGTGACACACTTCATTTGAAATCTTCATTTTTGCACTCCTGGGAATAAACACTCTGAACTTTAGGCTCCATTGTCACGTCACTTTATTTTTACACCTCCATCTGCCGGTACATTTGGGAACAGTGGTGTTTGTGCTCTGCAGAACATCTTTGGGGCTCTTTTTTCTACACTTGACACACCACTGGCTCCCTTACAACTATCTTTTCATAAAAAAATAAAACATTATTAACCCCTTTTGTATCTGCGAGGCGTCCGTGACACATTTTCCCTGTGTGTTAAATTCAGCAATAATTACTTTCAAATGTCTGACTTGACTCTTGGTAATGTATCAATGTAATGTATGGTAATGGACTCCTGCCCTCAAACATATGATTCGACTATCAGTCGAATATCGGCAAGATTCGAAAATTCCGATTCGACTATGAAAATCCTTAGTCAAGGACACCCCTAGTGTGTATACATACTCACAAACAGTATATATTTTGGAAATATTAACATGTTTATATACATGTTTACATGTTTATAAATTTATATTCTTATAGTTTGTATTATATATAAATATATTTAATATACTGTATAAGCATAACATATTTTATATATGCATCCATGTGTTTGTATTTATATATACATAATAAATATACACCACGCACACACATATTATGTAAAAAAAATATATTTATTTTGGATGCGATTCATAATTTGACAGCTTTACTTTTAAAGCAAGGCAAGCTAAAAAAATATTTTAGTCACTTGAATGTATCATACTCTTGTCTTTGTTTCTCTCATTGTGTTCTTCTTTTCTGTACCTCTATTGCAGTGCCAAGTGGGGTTTTTGCTAAGAATTCTCTTTGGAGGGGTTCATACGAATATCTAGGGAAGAAGCAGCCAGCAATGCTTAGCATAACTGCTTTTGAACCATTCAGCAATCGGGTCAATGGCACTCTCATGGACCACAGCGGAGTACAGCTCAATCTGGCTGGTGAGTGTTTTTTATTTTAACCTCACAACACATTTTACCAACCCCTCATCTGTGATGCTTCAGCAGAAAGGCAATGCCAATTTTCTGGCTTGTACTTGTCTAGCACTGTGTGTTGTGTTGTCTTAAAAAAGGTTGAGCCAAAAATGAAAAGTCTGTATTTGTTACTCACTTCAGAAAAAAAAATTGAGCATAAAAGGAGATATTTTCCAGAATGTCTAAAGCCTGGAATATACTAAACAACTTTTAAAATCTCTACAGTTTTTCTAACACTAAACATCATGCACTTGTTGTTTATGTAAACTGTTAAGGAGAAAAAAATGGACATCATACACTAAATGACTTTCAAGGCATTCCGAATACAGCAAACTCACACAAAAACACATGCCTTGTTGCCATGAGACATGTAACAAATGAAAAAAAATGTTTTTCTAAAATCGGCTCAAAATATCAAACATGTTTGATAACCTCCAAAAAGATGCAATCATAGTCTGAGGCTAAAACAAATCAGAGTCTGTGACTATCATACACTAGTTTTCTATGAAATCTGTCAACTCAAATCTGCAGACTCTGACTTTTGCCAACTAGCCTATGTGCTTTTTATTTTTTTATCTATAACCATATATTTAATTTGTAATGGAAATGTTCTACTAATGTAAAGTAAATTGTACTAGTAGTGTCATCAATGTTACATTGAGTCATTGCATTGAGTCCATCCATATGAAATCAACATATATACAAAAAGTAAGATCTTTTTTTTTGCAAACACTCGTGACAACCATCAACACTCCTCACCATTTCTGCAGGTACCTATAAAAAAGAAGAAGCCCAGTTGTTGCTGCAGGTGTATCAGATTCGAGGTCCTGTGGAGATCTTCGTTAACAAGTTCAAAATTGACAACTGGGGCTTGGATGGACATGTATGTATATTCCTCTTTCCCATTCCTCTGATCTTCCCCGTAGTTGTAACAGGAAGCCCTTGTGTGCCTTACATTTGTAGAATCATTATCCTGACGTTTTGAAATTAAGACTCCCTGCAGTGTGAAACGTAGAAGTAATAATCATTGTGATGATTTTATAGATTCTTTATGTTCTAATGGATTAGATTAAAATAGATTGTTTACTTTGAAGATATTAGGCAATCACAGATCAAATATTTGAACAATGTATATACAATTTAACTTGACCCAGCCTTCCGATTGGCTTATACATAAGTGGACTGGTTGCTGAAAAAAATAAGCATTTTACATTGATTTCAACAGCCGTGATTTTATGTTAATGCAAGTCCTTTCTCCTTTATGGTATGAATCCATGCAGATGTAGTCCTCTGAAAGTCGTGCTCTTGCTTTGAACGGTGGAGGTTTCTGAACCTTTACTGCAACCCGAGGGTGCTCAAAGTGTACTTCAATACTCACAGGCTGATGTAAGGGATCTTGTATAGGGCCAGACCTTGGGCTGCTTGTAACTACTGAAACCCTCAACCACACACACACAGCTTGTCACTCCTGGGGATAGAAGAGAACCGACAAAGTTTTTCTTTTAATTAAAACGTCAGTTAAATCATTGCTCGGTAATCAGGGCCAGACGTCTCTACCCCCCTCCAATGCACTTGGGACAAGCACCTGGGAGAGTGTAATTAAAAGTGTGGGCTGTGAGTGTGTGGCTCTTGTGTGCGTGTGTGTGTGTGTGTGTGTGTGTGTGTGTGTGTGTGTGTGTGTGTGTGTGTGTGTGTGTGTGTGTGTGTGTGTGTGTGTGTTCGTTCATGTAAGAGAGAGAGATAAAGCACAAGAGGTAAAGCAGGAGGGAGAGAGCTAGTTTTATGTGTTTGCATGTGAATTTGTACACTTTTTATGCCTCAGCGAGGAATGATTGGAAAGTAAATGTCAAACATAAGTAGTCTTTCACATCACTGACACATTTTACCTTTTAGTAGCTCATGTGACATTTTGAAAATTCTTTATACTTACTGTTTTGTACTTTTCTCCACAGGTGTCATACATGCCTTCTTCTGATTCATTTGTGTACCAAGGCTTTGTTCGAGGAAAAGGCTTTGGCCAGTTTGGACTTCAGAGGCTGGGTGTGTGTGCTTGTCTTATAGAACTGTAAAATCGTATTTGTTTAAGGGATACAATTACAAATTACTCAGTGTCGTTCCAAACCCGTAAGACTTGTGTTCATCTTCTAAGCACAAATAAGCTTTCAAATGGAGGGACAGAAATATCTCAAGTTTTATTTATGCTTCAAATACAAACAGAAGTGTATTATGTTTTGGCATGGGTATGGAACAACATATTGACAGAAGTAAATTAAATTATAAAGGCATCAAATTATGTAATGTTCATCATGTAGTTATGTTGAATTGAGTCCACCTAGGACCCCCAAATTGATGTTCAGTGTTGTCTTTGCTTGATTCAGATTGATTTATTATAGGAAATCATATTACAAGGGTGTATCTGTGTCAGGCTGGATGCTCAAACAAAAGAGTCCAGGAATTTGCATATAGATGTGTCAGCATTTTAAGCTGGCAAATTATTTTAACATTGAATAAAATACACACTTCAGCTTTAATGGCATAGTGAAAATGTCAAGTCTGTGTCATTTCCTCAGGTATCAGTAATCAATTATATGTTTAAAATGATATATACTGCCAATGCCGCCCACATGTTATATATATATGTATTATATATGTAATAATACAGCTATCATGTATTATTATAATACAATTTAGTAGGAGAGAAAGGAAAACTAGAGTTGGTGTAAGTATTGGTGTACAGCTTGTAGAGGCCAAACCATGAACGGTCTGTCAAACCCTGCCATAATGAAACAAGCGCGCCTTCATTTATAAACGACAGCTGTATAGACTCCTATCCCAACATCATCAGACAGATTGAGCAAACAGAAGATTTATTAATAAGAGGGGCTGTAGTGGAAAGAGCGTGTGTGTGCACACGCACCCATATTCCATCATTTCATGTTGGTTTGATGAGCTGGCTCTATTGAGTTAGTTAATTGAATCTCCCACTTGCAGCCTTGATGTTATTGGGAAGCTTTTTGGCATTGTCTGATGAGCAGGTGCACTGACACTCTCTCGTTGTTTAGGAAAGCTCTGTGGTTGAAATTGAAAAGTGACTTCAAAATGACTTCATCTTTGCCGTGTCTTGATATCTGTAATTAAAAAGCATTGTCAATATAATGCAGTTTGACATCTCCCAAGAAGAAGTCCACCAATTGAGTTATACAAAACAGTGAGATGTGGAGTTTTGCCCAATTAATTGATTCATTTCTTATTTGTTGAATGGTTTCGAATCAATTCAAACACATGCTTTGGCAAAAAGCTTTTCACTTGTGGTTAGTTTTTGTTAACAATAACTCTATACAGAAATCAATCGTTTATTCCTGTATTGCTTGAGAAGGTAAAAGCAAGATTTTGCAAATGCGTTATTTTTATGTTCTTTTACAGAGGGCCTTGACCCAAATGGCGAGAATCCAGGCTATAATTTTGCCTCCAATAGCAGTTCAGTGGCAGCAGCCATTTTAGTGCCCTTTATTGCCATGATCATAGCAGGCTTTGCTCTGTATCTCTATAAACACAGGTACGGCACTTCACCAAAGTATTCATCAAATATATTGCTCATTGTGCATTGGGTTTTGTGATTTATTATGAATCACTCTTCCAGAATATTTGGTAATATGTCTTGTTTACTTGCAGAAAAAGGCCCAAAGTACCCTTCAATGGTTACGCAGGCCATGAGAACACCAACGGAAGAGCCACTTTCGAGAACCCTATGTATGACCGTAACATCCAGCCCACTGATATTATGGCCAATGAGACAGAGTTCACAGTCAGCACAGTGTGCACAGCAGTATAGCGACTGCTCTAGTCAAAGGTGAGTCTTCAATAAGAGAGATCTGTTCGTAGTGAACTGCCTACATACAATACAGGTAAAATAAGAGGAAGGACACAAATATACCAATAAACATGAAAGTACTGCTAATAAACAGGTTTCAGATCATGATCAGGACCCTGTTTGCCTCAAATCTATATACCTTCACATTAGAAGTATGTTTTCATAGGTTTCATAGGTTTTCATATGTCTGCTAGGTTTTGGAACAGAGCTTAGAATTTGTTCTTGTAAAAATTTCACTAACTTTGTGAATTATGAGCTGATTAAAGTCTGATATTTGATTAATTTACTTTTTTTTTTCCTAGAAGAACTTGTTTCAAGATTTCAAAGTCATAGCGTGACCTTAGCATTCTGCATCCACAGCTAGCGTGCTTCATTAGACTACTGTACAAACTAGCATGGTGTCAGGGATGAAAAGGTCATTGGTGAACAAAGTTGAAATCTTGCAGTGTAATAAGCCGAATGAGGACAAAGACCTCAGGGAAAAGGAAAAAAGCAATATATCCTCACATAGTTGCTTTTGAAATTATTTAGAGGTATCATTTGCTGTATATTTCTGCTATTATACACACACTGCCTTTTCAGCATATAGTTTGTTTGAATGTTGAGTGGGGGAATTAAAACTTAAAACTGCTGAGGCAAGGGGATAAGGATAGAGAAGTATTGAATTTGAATGTATTTATTTCAGCTGTTATACTATCTTCCAAGTTTTTTTTTTTTTAAAGAGCACCTAATCTAACCCGCAGACTATGAATTTGGGCGGGATTTGTAATTGGTTTTCCCCTTGATTCCATGTATTTAAATTTGTTCAGCTGATTTGAACCTGAAACAATTCTTTGTCATGTGTTTTTCTGCTATTTGAGGATTTTTTTTTGTGATTGCTTTTCAAAATTACATAAGAGTTAAACATGTACTTTGCTATTGCAGTCTGTTTTTAACGATGTTAGTCTGATATTGTTGTGTTGAGCATCTTTCTTTCTTCCTTTTTGCTACTTTTTCCTTTTTTCACCATGGCCCTCTGTGTTTTTATGTCTTCCTTCCCTATCTGACAAGCAGAGTTTTGCAGCAACTACTAAAACGTACTAAAAGTAGCATTTGCTATATACTACATCTTTCAGTATTCTAGCAGTACCTCAGCTGTTTTTAAAATAGCTTTTCAAGTAATATTATTATTATTATTATTTTAAGTATCTGTGCAGAATACATGGCATAACATTTTCAACTATGCATTTTCAACATTTAGGGGCTTTATGATGCAGGTTTGATGGACATTTTAATGAAAAAAAAAGTTTTTTGCTGTTTTTATTAGGACAGGACAGTGTAGAGCAGACAAGAAGCGAAATGGGAGGTGGGATCAGGAAAGGTCCTCAAGCCGGGATTCGAACTCAGGACACTTGTAACACAATAGTTTTACATATCAGCGCACTGCCCATTAGGCTATTGGCGCTGACTGTCATTTTAACTTTTTTTACTTTACTGCATTAGCACTGTGCCTCTGCTTGTGCGATCATTTTTCAAAAGATGTTCTTAGTTTGAAGTTAGTGTTGTTTGTATTTTGGGTTGTCATGTGGCTGAACCAATTGTTAGTGTTTATACCAGGGCTCCTACGGGGTTTGGAAAAGTATGGAATTTTATTTAAGCATTTTCCAGGTCTGGAAATGTATGGAAAAAAGAAAGCAGAGTATGGAAAAATACAGACTTTTGACCCTATTTGTTTTTTTTGTTTTTTTTAGGCTTCATGGCAGCTGTTCTTTAGTGATCGCCAAATATGACAATGAATTCAAGGTGTACTTTTGTATTATGCAAAATGCAGGTTATACGCATTTTGGGGTTTTTCAGACTATATTTTTTGCACAGTATTACATGACCTCAAGGACCTTGCAAAAACAAACAGACTTGTATGTGCACACAATGAACCATTAAATTTAGCATTTAGGACAATGCACACTGAGCCACCGGTTGTGCCATCAACCCATTTTGCGGTGTGGTTTCTTGGCCGCCACAGAGTATGCATTACCCAAGGCCTTGAAATATGGCATACTGCCTCAATGAAAGCCAAATCTTAAAGGGATAGTTTACCCAAAAAGGAAAATTCTGTCATTATTCACTCACTTTCATGTCGTTTCAAACCCGTAAGATCTACGTTCATCTTCGGAAAACAAATTAAGATATTTTTGATGAAATCTCGGAGCTGTCCTGACCCTGCATAGACAGCAATACAACTGAAATATTCCCAAGACCAGAAATGTAGCAAGGAGATCGGTAAAATAATCCATGTGACATCAGTGGTTCAACCGTAATTTTACAAAGCTACGATAATTATTTTTGTGCGCAAAATAAAAAAATTATGACTTAATTCAAAAATTTGTCTCCTGCGTGAGTAATTAATGACAGAATTTTCCATTTTGGGTGAACTAACCCTTTAAACAGTTTTTACAGTACCAGTCTTTTTTATAAACCCTTGAACTTAGCAAATTTGATGCCATCAGCCCGTTTCATGTCATGGTTTCTCCGCCGCCACAGAGGATGTATTAAATTGGACATCAGGCCTTGATATTAGAGGTACTACCATAAGAAAAGCTCAATTTTGAGCAGGAAGATCTCTGTTAATTCATGTATAATCCATGCTCTCGTTTTATTCAGTGATGCACAAAGGAAATAGATTTTATGAAACTAGAAATTGTAATGCGTAAGCATGCAAAACATTACAATGCACATGTGAATAGTTTCTTGAGGGCTCAAAAAAGGTTATTGCGTGCATGTACAAGTCTGTATTTGTTTATTTATTTATTGTTATCTTAGGGAATCTGTATGTTGTCACTTTGAGAAAAACTACGGAAAAAAAAACTGAAAATAATGCTCTATGAACCATTTATGTTAAATATGGTCTGAAAATCTACCGAGAAGTTTGGACATTTGAGTCTGGAAAAGTATGACATTTTGAAATGGAAAATGCGTAGGAACCCTGTTATACGATTTATTTTAGCAAATTTGTGAAATCTGAATTTATTTCACCAATGAAATAATTAAATGAACCAGCTGAAATCTGATTCCCTTTGTGTCATCATGACACAATATTTGTGTTCCATATCATTTTTTCACAATTTGCTTTTCATTTGTATAAAACTTAGTATAGTATTGTATAGTATTTTATAGTGTTATCTGTTGTATTTTGTAGGTTTTTCAATGTAGAAATTAGTTTTTTATTTTAAAATAAAATCTGTCCAAATCATTTTTAATGTCAAGGACAAGATATAAGCTGAGTACAAAATCAGATTATTAGACATTACAAAATGTCTTAAAGTTTGGTCATATTTACAAAATTTTGACAAAATGTTGAGGGCCAAAAGATTCATAGTCTATTGTCAATAGTGTACCAATATATGATGCACAGCTCACACATAAGTCACTTTCTTGAAGACTGACTTGAACCCATTACAAAATCTGTGTTAAGAATTTAAATGACTGGCTTTTACATTTGAAAATATACAGAACAGTGGTAAATGTGACTTTACAGCTTCAATGTAGTTAGCTACTTTTAGTAAATTCTAGTGTAGATACTTTGACAGTAGTTTAAATAAGTAGAAAGTAGTTACTTCAAAACTGCTGACAAACGTGTCTTTCTCTTCTCTTTTCATAGGCTGGATATAATATTTCCCTCTCCACACAACTGTTCCCATATTAAGAATGGGCCACATGGATGGACTAAAGAGGAGGATTTTTGTTTTTGCTTTTCATTTGTAAACCAATTCCAATTGTGACAAAGTGATAAACCTTGACAACAATGATGTCAAAGCGAATCAACAGAGATGCACTGATAAAGAACCATGTCAGTGTTTGCTAGCTAAAACTTTATTCCTACACTCTTCTGCTGTCTCCTCTTTTTTCCTTCTGATGGAACGTCCAATTTGACTGTGTCAGCGCAAATGAACACGTGAATCTCACAGCCGTCGCTTGCCAAAAAAAAAAAAGACGTGATACATTGTTTGGTCAAACGAAGGCCGAATTCTCAATCTTGAGCTGGAGGAAGTCTTCATGTAAGCAGGAAGTCACAAGAAGCATGTTGTTGGAGAGTTGAAGCTTTGTTTTAATTTTGTATCTTGAGTTCTTTCCATGGAGTGCATTTGGGCTTATTTTATCCCGTTTCCACCTTGAACTAAAATCACAAGTGCAGACTTCACTGAGGACACACTCTCTGACACCTTCCCCATCAGTTCCCTGAGTATGTAACGCCACAACTCGGTCTGAAGTGGAATGAGAGGCTTTTGAGGCTTATTAGAAGGCATGGGTTCTAGCTGTAGCACCTCTCTTCTCATTTCAGCCTGAAGAAACGAGTGTTTTCCCACCATCTAATCATGATTCTGACTGAAAATGGACAGTCTAACCCTTCAAGCAGCCCAGCGGAGAACATGAAAAGATGTGTTTTGGTGTTCAAGGGCTTTATGAAGCTGACTTCATGCCCATTATCTGCTGTCATCTCCTTATGCTCACACTGACAGAAGAAAAGCATCCCACATTGGAGGGTTGGATTTGTATTAGCCTGGTATTACCCAATCCGAACCTCCTCCTTGTGTGTTTGGATGTTCTGAGATGGATGTTCTTGGTTTGTGGGCTGGGATATCATGGCGAAGAACCATTTGTTAGCATTTATAGTTATTCCTGATGTCAGGCGAGCTTTGGATGTCATTGAATGACAGAATCCAATTATTTTCTTACATAGATTAAAAAACAACAGCCCTTGAAGAGTTGAAGTACATAGGTAAATATAACTTGAGACGTGTCTTTTGTAACCAGGGGAGGGTCTACTTTCGGTCCTCAAGTTCTGAAGTCAAGGATAAAGATGACGTGTGCATGAAAATATTTAATCTCTGTAGCTTTGTGTCATAATCTGTTTCCCTGCTTATTCCTCCATGTCATCCATGGCCACGCCACACTTACGATAAGGAAAATGGGCTTAGAAATCACTCATTTAAATAATGATCAAAGGCTGGTTGTTGATTTGCATGCATTTGCCCAGTAACTTGATGGGAAGGTTTGAAGATGAGCAACAGCTTGGGAAGTTTACAACAGAATAACTTACCTTTGGTTGTGAAAGTACACTATATTCTGGGTGCAGCATCCTTTAACTGGCCAGAGTTATTATGATTTGTAATTCAGTTATTGAATTATTATTGCCTCTTGAATTATTGCCTCTGCTTGTTTCTGCATCATTCGGTTCCATTTTCTTGTCTTACGACCTCTGTTACCTGATGCTGGCATTTACTTTCAGTGGGCATTTAAATTCCTCCAGTTTATTTGCTGTACTCTTCAGCTTCTGAAATCAATCGCTGATATAATGGGATTTACAGGTTTATTACTTTTGAAATTGGTAGCCTATCATGGTTGTGTTAATATGAAATTACCCAGAGCTTGTTTCAATTGTAAATTGATCGAAAAAGCAAAGATTATATTTCCCTTGGGATTTTATGGGCCAGGAGTTTAGCAGGTACATTATCTTCAACCTATTGACATTACCTTTATATTTACAAGACTGTCATATGGCCATTCTTTTTAGGATAATTTCATTGTAGATCTTAATGCATTTTCCACATATCAGACATCATGTTGAAAGTTTCACATTCACTTGGTGTTTTAAACGTAGTTACGTTTTACGTCTCAGCAACCCAACCACATCAATGCTGCCAGATTTACAATGCTGACGTTAGAAATTGCTCCTTTTAAAATCCTCCAAAAATTGCACTTTGCTAGCGATAACACACAAAAATTCAAGGCACAAGGGCTTCAAAGTAATCACCTCTGCTTTATTTTTCATCTTTATGTGTATATTAAACCAAAATATTGTTGAAGTATCCAGGCAGCCTATGTTTCATGCTTGTCCATCTGTTTCTCATAACAGTGCCTTGGTAACTCTATATGTGGTGTATCCAATCTCCACTTATTGCTTCATTTATATTATTACTGCACACTGAACAAGAGTTGCCAGTTGCAAAGGGATAATTTAAAAGATGCAGATTTTTTTCTGGTAGAGGGTCAAGTCTTTGTTAAACTCAATTTAAGAGAATAACACAAACACAAAAATAATAACCAGCACCCCAAAACATGTAATTAATTTATATCTTCACAAATTCCTCTAGGTTAGATCCTGCACATTAAGGTAGCAAGTTAACACTCTTTTCTTTGACCTTCATGCTAGCATGTTTCATGAAAGTATTCTTATATTGTAATTATTAATCATGCCGCAACACCTATGGTGCTGCTATGCATCAGCCTATTGTATATACATTTATAGAGCGACATCCAGCCAAAAGCATTACAGCATTTATACTATTATTTATAGCATTTAGCAATGCTAACAGTGAATTAGCTGAAACACCCAGCACATTATTGTTGGTTTTCCAGTCTGTAACTGTGTCGTCGTTGTACTGATCTGAAGAACTTTGCCTGGCAGCCCTTTATATAATTTGTACTCAGCCCAACAGTATCACACATACAATTGGTAAAATGGAGACCAGCACCTCAGTTAATTTACATTCTCGAATATTACCTTCGAATATTTGTGAAGAGTATATGGCAACCCTTTTCATCAAAGGTTTTGTTGGCATGATATGAAAGTGAGCTTGAAGCAAAGATTATTGTGAAAACTTGGATGATATTATCAAGACTACTTTGTAGTGTCAGTGTCGTTGTCTCATTTATCAGTCTTTAAAAGATGAGAAGTTTGGATGTAGACAATATCGGGACTGCACTGATTGTATTTTTAATTTTGGAAATATCTATGCTATACTGCAATACATATGATGAACAGCGTAACTAAACCAGTCATGTTCCCTTTCAAAAACCTATCGGAAAAACACCACCCCTAAAATACTGCATATTAATATATTTGAATTGCATATTACAGCTTAATAAATAATTATATGAAAATGTACTACAGGATGAACATATCAGTTTTGTGTGGAGGTCAATGTGAAAATATCTTGGTATGTACTTGTCCAGTTTCTTTTTTTCTCATTTTGAGAACCACAACCATGCATTTCTCTCCAGTCGGTAAGAGGTACGAGCCCAGCCTTGAATGACTTTTAAAGGACTGCTCTGCTCTGGCTATCCAAAGCCTAAAGGAATACAGTCAGTCTTGAGTTACGTACTTGACCAAAATGATTTTTTTTGAACAGTGACATTCAAACTTTCAAGGACCTTAATGGAGGAGTCCGTTGTGGATATCCAGACAGAGACTCTGACGCTGAAAGAACTAATGATTAGAAACTTTTTTTTGTACAGAGATATATTTTTATGGAAATAAATTTGTAACATAAAAAAAGAGAAAGTGTATTGACAGATCTGTAAATGTTTTTCATTATTGTAGTATAAATGCTAGTGGGGATTATAAAAAATATATAAAATATATATATACAAAGACAAAATAGAGACAAAGTTTTTTTTTTTTTTTTGTAAATGTAAAAAAAAAGATTGTATATAGAAGTTTACATATTGTAAATATGTAATACCCAACATGGCTTGTCTGCAATATATAAAATGTATTTTATCTGTCTGTATATGATGCTTTGCATTGTGTTTAAGCTTATTCTACTTTCTTGAACTTGAAACCTATTTTGAAGTTTTTGGAATAAAAATGAAAACCTACATGTGCCTGCTATTTACTCCATTGTGTGGAAGGTTTGTAACTTTGTGCATGATTGTTCTTTATTCATCTGTGCACCCAACCTGACAAAACAGGACAGTATTAAGGCACATTCAAATCCCATGTTTATGTTATTATGTTATGGATTTTTGAAAATAACCTTTCATGCAGTGTGTTACACAGCTCCAAGTGAATGAAACATCCTGTAAAGTTTTCAATCTGAAAGTGCACAGTGTATAATGTTATTGTCTCCAAAAAGATAGTCGACTCAGAATCGTTGAAATTAGTCACTTTTTAAACTAATCCCAAGCTGTTTCATGTTGACGTCAACATGAACGATTAGCATTGCCTGCCTATTTGTTGTTATTTTCGCATTGGTCTGAATGAAAAATGCAAATTCATTCTTTGCCACTAGGTGCTGCAGTAAAAATAGTGGTTTCCCCAGCGTACACGCTGCACAAAAAGTAGCACTGCACTCACAAACGCTGCTTTATCAGGGATTGCAGGCATGATGAAATGAAAATGAGACCAATCGGACCAATCACCCCACCAAAGGAGGGGGTTGAAAAAATGTATTGTTTAGCGACTCGTTTGGGAGTCGTTGAGCAAGTAAGGTAAAAATAAATGCATATTATAAGACAATGAAAGTGTTTTTTGATCTTGCATGCATTTCAACCTGTTGTTGGTGACACTCAAAACCAAAATATTTCCTTTAATTATCCATAATAAGGGCACTTTAAGGGCAGGGAGGATGAATGAGAATCGATGGCAGATCTGCTCGTTGATTTGCCTAAACCTTTATTTTGTCATGTATAGTCCTTATTGATGTAGTTTTCCCTTACTCATGTAGCATGTAGAGTCTTGTTGCTCAGTAGTAGTTGTTTTAGAACTATGACTTTATGTATTTTTGACTTGTTAGAGTGACCAGGTCCTTGTAACAGCACTGTTTCTCTGTTCAGATTCCGGTCTCATGTGGATGTGAATAACAAGTGAGATTGGCAGGTCACTTTACCCTTTTACTCCATGTGCCCTATGGAGCAGTGTTGGCCTGTGTAATCTAGTGCAGTGGTTCCCAATCTTTTTTCTCATTAACCCCCCCTATATACACATATGGTGCAGTTAGTGTTACTACAATATAAATCCATGGTAAACGATGACGATTTGTAGATTGAAAAGCATGTATCATTGCACACAGTGTTTTTTTGCTGTTTGTCAGCGCTGTTTTATCTGGATTTAAACTAAATATCAGTTTACTGATATCGACTAATACTAGTTTATACAAGTCATTTGTGTTCTTCTCTGAATTCAAGTGCTTCTCGCTGAATCTTACAGACATTGATGTTTAGTGCCGCTGCTTGAACCGAGCAGATATGGTCCGTGTGACGTGGTTCAAATTAGTTGCTTTGTTCCGCTTTTCCCGCATAAACATTGAATGTTTATCGAACTTGTTTTAAAGAGGAAAATTGTATCACTACAATTATAGTTATTGTTTTATCACCCAGCCCTACCTCAAATAATATCTGCTCCCGTGCCTCCGCTGTGAACTCTGGGGCCCCCCAGGTTGGGAACCACTGATATAGTGCATGTTGATTTTTTTTTTCAGAAAATCAGAGGAGTGTATGATGATTGAAAGCAAATTTCTGTAACCAAAAATAAATATAATTCTTTGTCATATTTTTAAGGCTACATCTGTGTCATGTAAGCATTTGCTCCTAAATAACTCCTAAGTATTTTTATAGGAAAGCTCCGGGTGCTTGTGCTGCTCTGATGAGTGTTCGGCATGCACTGTTAAGTGTTCGGCACGCACTGTTAAACTTCTGAAAACTGTATCAGGAGTAGGCAAGTCCATTCATTAAAAGATGAATGGGAGGAAAAAGTAACTTTCACTCAGACATCATGTTTATATCATAAAGTCCTTTCGGTTCATATGAATTTGAAGATTTTTGGTCTTTCCCAATGTATGTTAGCTTGAGGCTGTACTTGCATGACTGGAAATAGTTCCCAGATCTAATTGCAAACTTAAATAAAGACGTATAGGCCTGTGGCTTATACAGTATTAATTGATACTGAAGTTAAAATAATGCTTCCATTAACAAATATGGTGACCTTACCTTAAGAAAAGCTAAGCATACTTATTTTTAAATACATTAATTATTCAACTTAAATGTTGGTAACACATTACATTAAGGTTAAAATATTAGTTAAAAATATTTCTAAAGCATTTATTACTTGTAGGTAAAGTTAATTTCAATTTCTACTAATAGAATATTAGTAGACCTGAGCTAACTTGAACAATGAACAGTTTTTATTTTTTAAATAAGCTGTAATAATATCTAATAACAAAGATTATTAAATACCATAACAAATGTTTTGCAAATGTTAGTTAATGCATTAACTAAAGTTAATTTGTGTGAATGTGTTGTAAAGTGATGCATAATTGTTGTTTTCACAGAGTATTTGTCTGTTTTTGTGGTTCACCAATGTTCAGTTGACTTTTTTTTTTTAAAACAATTGATGTAAATGTACTTGCTTTAAATTTACCTGTTGTGTATTGACCCTGTTATTTAGATATTTATTTATCCATCCACCCAGAAACAACAAGATATAATATTGTAGCATGCACATTTATAAATGTCTGCTTAAGGACTGGTTAACTTAATATTCAGTTAACCTAAAATAATTGCCGTCTTGGAATATTGCTTAATTTATAGCAGATACCATTTAGCATTATAATTAGCCTTATTAAAATGCAGTTACAATGATTGCCTCTTAAGCTAAAAGCAGTTGATACTGTGGGTGAAAAGAGTCTCGCCAGATTTCCTCCCAGCTCTCATTTTAATGAGTTTGTCTTTCAAACGTTTTGACAGTTTTGGGGGACAAACATGGAGACCCTTTTTTTTTTTTTTTTTTTAAGACCTAACTTTATTTAGAAATGGAACCCAGACTGAATGTTTAGCAAATGTAATGTTATTTGCATTGTTTGTATGCTAGAATTATCTTCAAACATTTCTGAAGAATCATCTTCGGGCGACACAGTGATTTGATGCTCTTGATTAATGGTTAATTATTTGAATATTTTGTCAGCCATAAAG
This sequence comes from Gymnocypris eckloni scoliostomus, assembly GCA_027564155.1. NCBI lineage: Eukaryota > Metazoa > Chordata > Actinopteri > Cypriniformes > Cyprinidae > Gymnocypris > Gymnocypris eckloni. The sequence goes on from CM050421.1 coordinate 15,669,868, forward strand.
TCAAAATTTCTCTTTTATTGGTTTAACAAAGCAAAATCATTCCAAGTACCCCCTGGAACCTGCTTAACTACCCCTTTGGGGTGCATGTAGCCCTGGTTGGGAATCCCTGCTGTACGACACCAAGCCTCTGGGTGTAATAACATTCTTTAGAAGCCACTTCTCTAGGAAATACAAATACTGTGGGAGTACAGATGGCATTTTGATCGTTTATTATTTATTCAGTTCTTGTCATTAGAGTCTTCCTGCTCGTGTTCAGTAGTAGCTTGAGGGAGCAGACTTTTATCCTAACTTTTGAAACAATAGCATCTAGTAGGCTTAAAGTTTTGTCAAACCATGCCTGGGATGTATAATTAAAGGTAAAAAAGCAGCACAGATCTCCCAGGGTTCCACGCACCTCCCACACAGCACAAAGAATCAAGCTGGAGATTCTGTTTGCTGCCAGTGACATGTTAATAACTTTTATTCACCAAAATTAACTCCCTTTCATAATGGGAAGATTTTTCTAATGGGTCTAGTCCATTAAGGCATTTTTGGTCAGGAATCTCCTTGTGCATTGTATAAGGTAATATGTAATATACATGGGAAACAGGTCAATTTAGCTCAAAGGGAATCATTTATGATTTTATAGGGAATTTGAACAGACTCACTGTTTCACTGCTGATCACTGGGTCGGCAGCGATTAACTGAACGAGCCGTATAACATCAACTCTGCACTGGATATTAAATGTTTAAGACATTAACTTGTAAGCACAAAACACAAGATACTTCTCTTTTCAATATAAATAAGACTTAATTTATATAAACCTAAGACAATAACTAATCTACCACATGAACACATGCATTCACAGGTTGCAGTAAGAGAGAAAGTGAGGAAAGGATGAGTTTAGGGAAAGAAAATGTGAAATCCCAGCAATATGTTTACAGCAATATGTGCTATTGCATAGACCTGAACAACCATCAATCACTTATTTAACCTTCGCATTGAGTTTCTCAATAAGGCTAAAATTTATATTAAAATTCACCAGCTCAGCAATAATCTGGTGTTTGTACTTGCGTTGCTTTTGTGTTTAAGTATACTTTTGGATTTGATTACTATAACCAGAATATGATATATTTGACAAAGGATTCATTGAAATAAATGTTTCAAGCATGATTTTTCAAACTCATACATACCAAACACGCATACAAATCCTTAAGCTATTCCATAATTATTAAAAGACATACACAATATGTGATTACATGATAGTAAATTGTGTGGGTTACATACATGATATGGAGTTATGCATAGATATGATTAGTTGTTCATAATTCATTTTAAGATGATTTTAGGTGCATATGGGAATGAACATGTCTCTGTGAAGTTATATGTAGGACATAGAGACATGTTCTGTGAAGACCAGAGAGGATAAAAGGTCTCCTAAGGAATTTCAGTCTTTGTCTTGTGTCTTTGGTTGGGAGGGGGGACCCAAGAATGTCTGTAGCTGTGATTTCTATCACAGATTTACATGTGACGGTCATGTGGTGCATCTCTTAATATGTATTACTCGCCCCAAATTTGATAGTCTCCTTCCTGCATTGGACTTATCAATAAGTATTATTTTGTCTTAATGTTGCAAGCTGTTCTGTGAAAGAGGCTTGCTGGTTAGGCTGTATTCAGATGGGCTGGAGCTAGTAATCTGACTTACGACTTCCTGCCATTGTCTTGTTCTCCTGTTTGTGGAATTCGGCTCCTCATGTTTCAACCATGTTCTGATCGAATCTTGATTTGTCTGATTCGGTCTCTGATATTCTACAATTGTGTCACTTTTACCATTCACAACTTCTGACAATGGAAACGGGCATAATTGCGTACTGTACTGAACCATAATACTTGGTGGAAATAAGAGATCATATGCAAGGCCAAAAGTATGACTCAAACCAAGTGCGTGTAAAAAATTGTCCTCAGTGGGTGGGGAAAAAAATATTTTGGGGGACAATTTATTAGAAGTTGCAACTTGATATTTGGTTTAAGCCGCAATTTAAATAGATAGTTTGCCTAAAAATAAAATATCTTTATAATTTACTATCCAGCATGCCGTTCCAGATCTGTATGACTTTTCTTCTATGGAACAAAGATATTTTGAAAAATGTTATGGTTCTTCACATAACTGTAGATGCCAAAAAAAATATGTATAAATATTTTACTTCTAAGATTGCACAATAATTAATTTATGCAATGGAAATGTTCCATAGATGTTCTTTCTGGAACCAAAGATACAAACAAAGAACATTTACTTTTAACAGCGTATAGACAAAAAAAACTTCTTCAAAATATATTCTTTATTGTTTCTGTAACAGGGCAAACGAGACGTGAGACGTGTAGATCTGTACGTAAAGCTTTATTCATAGACATGATATAAACAGGCAGGTTAGAGCATCAGCAAACAGGTCTGTAAGAGGCAAGATGGAAGTACACTAACCAGATTTATGACAGAGCACCCCAAGGAGCGGATTCCAGATGCTCCCAAGATGGTCCAATACAGGAGGGTGGTGGAGCGGAGGCAGAACAGGGGGAGGGACAGGTCCATGTGCAAGTGAAGAAACAGGGCACGTAGGCAAAGCCAGCAGAGCAGGATACCAGGACAGATCTGGCAGTATTGATGGAACTGAGGATCATCACAACAGAGCAGACAGAACAGAAGACCTCCACGGCGGAGTAGACGGAGCAGAAGCCCACCAGTGAGGGGAAGACAGCGCAAGAGCCAACCAGTGCGGAGCAAACAGAGCAGGAGCCCACCAGGGCAGAACAGAAGAGAACCACGAGGTAATACAAGAAGTCCATCAATATATTCCCTAGTGACAACTGAGAGGACAGACAATTCATAAGCAAGCTCACTGGTTGAAAATGGACAGGCAAAACATTTGCCCACAGTTTCATTATTTGAGACTGGACAGACAGGCAATTCTGAATCAGATTTAACTGCATAACTGTATAAACCATTTAACTGTATAAACCAAAATATAGTTCACAATTTGATGCCTTGACTGACAGTGGATTAGGAGACAGTTCAGGGATTGAAGCCAAGTAGACAGACAGTTCATACTCAGACCCACTAACAGAAACTGGACAGACAAAAGGTTTAACATTGGACCTACTGACTGAATCAGGACTGACACAAGGCTCAGAATCAGATTTGTTAACTGAAACCAGATATGTAGAAAGTTCATAAATGGTCTCTATGGCAGTGACAGAGTTAACAGGACAGACATGGGGTGCATTCGTAGTTTCTGTGCTCAAAACAGGCAGTTCAATATTAGACTCATGGACTGGAACAGGACATACAGTTAATTCAGAATTAAGTTCACAGACTGAGACTGGTAAGACAAATGGTTCAGAATTAGACACTTGGGAGCAGGGGAACCGACTGACATATCAAATCCAGGTGCACTGACTGAGACTGGACTGGCAAACATTTCAGTAAGTGATATTAGACATGCAGATATTTCACAGTCAGATTCAAGGGAGCAAGACAGACAGATAGTACAAAGGGAAACTCCTTGGCTGAAACTGGGTTGGCAGACTGTTCATTTTCTGTCTGATTGGTTGTGCAAGTCAGTGCAAGTTTATTTCAGTTAAAACAGCTAAGAGTTACATTTTAGTCTAGGACTGGGTTCAATCCTTGTCTGTGAAAACGGGGGGTGATGTCTTTTTCGTTCATACTGGATGCTAGAGGGCACCCTCGCACAGAAAATACACAGATACAGTCACAGAAGTAGCAAACTTTTGATGCTCCAGGGATATGGATAAGTAAACAGAAGATATAAACGTTTTGAATGATAACATAAATACAATAAACACACGAATACGACAATGCATAATTTATCTGTGTTATTCAAGCCATCTCTGGTATTTTCATAATAATTAAGTATATTTATAATCCATTGCTAATTGATGTATTATTAGCCTATGGGGTAGTAGTAGTATAGCTAGTTAATGGAAGGCCGTCAGAGCAAGTGAAATTGCTGCATTCACATGCTCCTTTTAAGCTTTTAATCAGAATGTGAAGCTTTTAAGTCGGAATGTAAAAACCGCACACTCGGAATGTGAAAACCGCATACTCGGGTTACTACAAAGATTTGTTGGACTTGTATTATTAGAGCTTTCCGAATTGAGTTCACATGCATTTTCTCAGTTGGGAAATTATTTTTCACGTGCTGTGCCGGTGATGATGCTTCTTACGTCCGTTTCTGAGAAACAAAGGACAAATATTTCAACCGATCGCTCCGGCATGGCACCGAAATTAGGCACCTAAATCTGCGTTCTGATTCGGTTCTAGTACATACCGGTCCCGTTACATAGGTACCGGTGCCATAGTGGTACCGGGTTTCAGTACCCAACCCTAGACTTAACTTCACTCATGAATAACAACTGTGACTTGACTCATGATGATCAGCTGTAACTTGACTTGACTCATGATGATCAACTGTGACTTGACTTGACTCATGATGATCAACTGTGACTTGACTTGACTTATGATGATCAGCTGTAACTTGACTAGATGCACGAAGATCAGCTGTGACTTGACTGGACTCACGAAGATCCGCTGTGACTTGACTGGGTGTTGTTGTGGCCGCCATCTTGCGAACGTGCTCGGGGGCAGCCGCCATTTCAGTCACAGATGCAGTGTCGCATTCTTCCTCCGTGACACCCACAGTAAACAAAGAGCCAATAGTCAACAAAGCATAATCCATAAACTGAGAGAGTGATGAACGTGAACCCTCGTGTCTATGCTCAGATCGTAGGGGTGATTAATGCCATCACAGAAAAACTATCAACAAACAGTTCGGTAGATCAGAATAGTTTGCGATGGCTAAAAATTTGTGTATGTAGTTCTCCAGCGATCGCGAGTCTTGTTTAAGGACTAACACAATTATTTCCGTGTCCATACCTGGCCAATGTTCCTCAGAAAAGCTGCTGGATCCTTGCAAGTCCAAGTATTTTGTAACAGGGCAAATAAGACGTACGGATCCATACGCAAAGCTTTATTCACAGACATAATATAAACAGGCAGGTTAGAGCATCGATCGGTGTACAATATACAAAGTGCTGAACAACAAACAGGGGTAATCCAGAAACATGAGCTATAGTCCAGATGAGGTACAAATAGAATCCGAGAGGCAAGATGAAAGTAAACCCAAGAAACACGGGCAGGAATCAGAAAACTGGAAATAAGGTAACATGAAAAGAATATACTGAACTAGAACAAAAAGTGCAATGGAGTGCGTACTAAGTGCGTACTTAGTGCAATGGAGGATGGGGAATGCAGTCCAGGGTAATACGTAACTCTCTGTGTGGTGTGAAAGTTAATTTAATAAAATAGCAATCTCTGGTGGCTAGTGGATTGAAGTCCATTAACCAGATTCATGACAGCTTCACAGAATAAAGAAAGTCATACAGGTTTGTTCCAATGTTATTTAGGAAATGGGGTGACTAATGGTTGACTGATGGCGACGGGTGCTTGGTTAGGTTAAACTCCGCTCTTGATTGATTAAATCAACTGCCACACCAGGTCATTAGTCACCACTGGCTCCTTTTGCACTTGGCATTTATTAATCATAGCCATGATGGCCCACCATCCACTGCAATACCCCCATGCCAGCTCTCCATTCTAATTAAAATCTCCAATGGATTTTATTGTGGTGTACAGTAATGGGTTAAAATGTCCCAATACAGTCAGACCACTGTTAGTGTGAGAATAGAGACTGGCAGAAGCACCTGAGAGTGGTAAATTAGATAGATGGTGATTGGTGTGACAATTATGCAATTAAGTAATTATGGATGTGCTCCCAATGAGCTGATAGATCCTTTTATACAAGCAGACCTTGACTGTAATTACTCTCTAGAGTCAATAGGTTCATGTTTTTTTTTTTTTTTTAAATCTTAATTCGAGTGAAGGCTTAAGTCATCATATGCCTCTCTATTAGGTGGGTGAAAAAAAGAAAGATTCAGTAAATTTGTCAAATTTAATTCTGTAAAAGATTCTGGATTTTGCATTAAAAGGGCTTGACTTACTGACCACATCCTCCCCAGTCCAATAAGAAATTGTCAACTCTGCCCATCCATCCATTGCAATTAGTTACAGGATGAGTAAATGTCATATTTGTATTTGTTCACAACACTCATTAGATTGTGTTCCTTTCATACTCATGTCCCTAAAATTGGTAAATTCTCAGAGAGGGATTCTCGTTTCCATGCAGGCTCGTGTGGCCGCTTGGATACAGGGTTTTTAAATGTCTCCATTTTCCAGTATTTTGAATGTTTTTCATTAAATCTGGGTTGAATAGGGTCTATCTGAGCTGGCCCTAGCCTGCTGGACTCAGACTTTCTCTTCTCTAATCAGAAGGACTCGCTCATTCAGACAAGGAATTGATAGACTGGCAGGGCCAGCGAACTGCACCACTTCCCCGTCAAATTGAATATAACTTGGCATGCACCTAAAATGCAGTGTCATGGCAACCGGCACCTTGCTACACTAGGATCCGGAGCTCAAACGTTTGAACAATTTATTGCTCAGATTCATGTTCTTGTTTGTATTTTCAAAATGATTAGGTAACTGTGGTGTTTATGATGTTAGTGTAAAGCTGAAACTACAAGTGGTGGTGAATTTATATTTATAATGTTTGGTAATGTATTAAAATGAACTGCATGCAGATCAAATGCTCAAAATGATTAACATTCCTGACTTAAAAGGATTTTCAGATTAACCAGGTGACAGATTAATTTATTTAAAAGTTTTTGGTAGAAAGCAGCCTCCAATATTAACAGTAAAAGAAATAGGAAGCGTTTTGTTCTTTTTGAATATTACAGACCCTATGACAGATTTTTGGGTCACAACCAGTGTAGAACTACTGTTCTACCAGAAAGACTCAGCAATTGAATTTAACATGTTTATTTAATGAACATTTATATAACATCCTTTGGAATTATCCCCATCTGACACTGTGGTTCCTTCTCAGATTCTGCCAGAAAAAAAATCATTTCGGCACACTGGAAGCAAAATTACAGACTTTTGAAGGACGTATAAAGCAAAAACTGCACCATGTGACAATACAATGTTCAGAAATTAATTAATTGTAATGAATATTCTGATTATCCTTCAGTGAAAATTGGAATTTTCAATTGGAAAAAGGTAAGACACCTGACTGGTGGCCATTGTTAAGTCCAAGATCCTTTCAGAAGAATGTACACTAGGCTCTTCTGTGCTAAAGATAAATTATGAATAGCATATATAAAACAGGCAGTTATTTATGGAGATGAGAGAATGTTAAAGACTTTTTTTCATTAAATGCAGCTGATCCAAGCTTTGTGAGCTGAAATCCCCATGGCTTATCACCTTTGAACTTCCATTTTGTTATTTTAATAAAAAAATAAGATTTGTTGAGGCATAGAGTCCATGTCTGGAGGTTATTAATGCCCTCCAACATTTGCCCCAACATCACTCTGAAACCATTGTTAATTATTTAAAACAAATACAAATAAATAAAAAAGTCAGCATATAAATAAAGAACAACGTAATATGAATGAATATGGAAAAGTAATACACTGTTTTTAACACCCTTGTACTGTAAACTATGTTTTGCATACAGCAAAACTGAAAAGGTCTCTTGTCGTTCATTGTTATTTATCTACCTTTTGTTTATTAGAAAGATAGCTTGAAGCAAGATTTCCCCCTGTATCATTAAATTATTTTTTGAAAGTACATAAAAGGAAAACAAAGGTTGTTGTAGAAGTTATGTTGCTTTTCTGTTTGATTACTAGGTTTTACAGTTGCTTTATTGTTGCTGCAGCTTTTTTAAATTGAATAATTTATTTATTTTATTTATTTATTATAAATTTTTAAGGCCAGAAGGGTAATAGACTTGGTATAGACACTGTATGGACAATATTTAGAATTACAATCAATTATAATTCTACAAATGTAGAATATGATAACTCCCATAAGTAACCCAAGATCATTGCTTATCACTATTAATAAATAAATTGAATATGCTTGCATAAACGCCACACACTGACCTCAAAATCTGGTACATGAAAAGGAAAATATAATAAACCCCTGCAATAATCTTTTATTTGTTTTTAGCAATTTAATTTATTAATATTAATAATAATTTCTTGAAGTATTGAATGCAGTTGAACTTAACTGTTTTTGCTTCACACATTTGCTTGATAACATTAATTATAATATATTTTCTATGTGGAGAAAACCCTATATGGAGCTTTGAGGGATTTTTGAAGAACTTTTGAAACAGAATTCAATGTTTGGCTTCAGAGGTTTGGTGAGGATTTTTAACCTGTTCAGACAGTTGACAGACAGTCTCCAAATAAATAAATCAATGAATGCAGGAATAAAAAAATAACAACTTTATACAATGCAAGCAAGTGTGTTTTGAGTGGGTTGCCACATTACAGGTCTGAAGTAACTTGGAAACTACTTTTCAGGTTTGAGGTATTGACGTAATCAACTTTATGAAAAGTTTTCTCACTTGCTATTATATTTACAGCTCGTGTTTTCTATTGGCCATATGTATTGTGAGCGCTGACACATGTCACAATTACTGCTGACCGTTGTTGTTGGAGTTTGAGACAGTTTCATCAACATTCTCACAGCAACACACACACACACACACACACACACACACACACACACACACACACTGTAGTGGCAGTTTCTTGAAGCTCAGCAAAGCACTTTGACACACCTCACTGTCTTTGCTCATAAGCTCCCTCAATCCATTGCACTGTAAAACAGCCAGACGCAATTTGAAGCACCGGCTGCTGGGAAACTGTGCGGTAATGACTGCATTACAGCAGGGATACACTGGAGAGAGTGAGTTTTATCTCCTCCTGAAGAGGGCTAGATGGGAGAACAGGGTCAGGGAGAAGCCAACGGTCCCGAGCAGCACTACACAGAGCCTCGTCCATTCACAATAGACATACAGTATGAATGATTCTGTGTTGAAGTGTGATAAGATCTCACCCTGTTCTGACCACTGACAGCTCTGCCTTTATCTTGACATATGCTGCAAGCTGAATCTGAAAAGCATAATCCCTCTCTATTTCTCCTCTCTCTTTCTCTTCTCCTTTTCCTGGGCTAAGCAGTTGTTGAGCCTCTTTTGTATTTGTTAGTATTCTTTTTAGTTTTCTTCCTTTTTTGCCTCCTTTTTGACTCATTAGCCCAAAACCAAATGGGGGAAAGTAGTGAAATTTGGCATACTAATTTGGGTGAGTCTGTTATATATTAATTTATTTTAATCCCTCATCATCATTGAAATTATTTCAATTTCTGCCATCTTGATGTCTCTAATTTTGAAATGTTTTTAGTCTTTTTTTTTGCCTGCAGTTATATTGGCTGACATTGTCAATGCAAACCTGACAAAAGTATGCATTTGTTTGCTTAAAATAATGAACACAGTTTTTCATATTTCAGACATACGATGCCTCAAAGTTATCCTATATATTTAATACTATTTCTGTAACATACCAATAAATGAGATTATGAAGTCATCTAACGTTTTTTTTTCTTTGTAAAAAATTAGGCCTAGAGTTTTTTTTTCTCTATTGTGATTGTTTTTCATTCTCTTGCTACATTTCCAGTGGAATTGTGCGTTTCCGTGTAATTTCTGCTCGATGAGTCACAATTCTTAAATCAACGTATCTGTTTTTTAGAAGCCTGTCATATGCTCTTTCCTAGTTCCGTCTCATTGCTACTCCTCCGAGATATTGTCTAATTCGCATTGGTTTTGTATCAGATGATCTTCAGACCATGCCGGGCAAAAGTCATCCCATTGATTGTTTGTGTTCAAAACCATTTGGCTGTAGCAGCAAAAGATTTTGTCCATGATGCTTTTAAAGTGCTTTTTAAAGTCTAAGTTTTGCTGCAAGAATAGTTATGTTGTTTGTTAAAGTGGGTCCATTTTGTAATTGTAATGTTTTTGTTTACAAATTTTGCCCCCAGGCAGGGCGGCAAGTAGAGTAGTAATTTTAGTAGTAAAGACAGAGTAGTAATTTTAAATAATTTAATATCGTAAACTTAAAAAAGGTGTTCAATTTCTGTTCCTGTGGCTCAGTGGTAGAGTGCATTGTGTTAGCAGCACAAATGGTTGTGGGTTAAATTCCCAGGGAACACACATGCTGATAAAAAAGTATTGCCTGAATGTACTGTAAGTCGCTTTGGATAAAAGCGTCTGCTAAATGCATGAATGTAAATGTAACAAGTTAGATATATCCTTTAATGTATGTCTTTGGAGGAGAACAAATGATGAAATGTACTGTAATTCGTCCTGTGAGGTGCATGTCAGTCACTGAAGCAAACTGAAAAAAGCAACCGTTTCTGCTCACCAGGGATGAAGGATCTTTGAACCTCGTGTTTCACTAGCAGGTGTGATTACTATATCAAAGCTTGAACAACTGTCGTGACACTTCTGAAATCAAAGTATTCACTCATCCACAGGCTTTTTGCCTGGAAACAGTCGATGAGTGATGGGTGTGTGTTAAGTGTGTGTGTACACTCACCGGCCACTTTATTAGGTACACCTATTCAACTGCTTGGGAACACAAATTGCTAATCAGCCAATCACATGGCAGCAACTCAATGCATTTAGGCATCTAGATGTGGTGAAGATGACTTGCTGGAGTTCAAACCAAGCATCAAAATGAGGAAGAAAGGGGATTTTAGTGACTTTGAACATGGAATGGTTGTTGGTACCAGACGGGCTGATCTGAGTATTTCAAAAACTGTTGATCTACTGGGATTTTCACGCACAACCATCTCTAGGGTTTACAGAGAATGGACCGAAGAAGAGAAAATATCCAATTACCAGCAGTTATGTGGACACAAATGCCTTATTGATGTCAGAGGTCAGAGGAGAATGGGCAGACTAGTTAGAGATGATAGAAAGGAAACAGTAACTCAAATAACCACTTGTTACAACCAAGGTATGCAGAATACCATCTCTGAAGGCACAACACTTCGAACCCTGAAGCAGATGGGCTACAGCAGCAGAAGACCACACCGGGTGCCGCTCCTGTCTGCTAAGAAAAGGAAATGGAGGCTACAATTTGCACAGGCTCACTAAAATTGGACAAAATTAGATTTTAAAAATGTTGCCTGGTTTGATGAGTCTCGATTTCTGCTGCAACATTTAGATGGTAGGGCCAGAATTTGCCGTAAAGAAAATGAAAGCATGGATCTATCCTGCCTTGTCTCAATGGTTGAGGCTGGTGGTGGTGGTGTAATGGTGTGGGGGATATTTTCTTGGCACACTTTGGGCCCCTTAGTACCAATTGAGCATCATTTAAATGCCACAGCCTACCTGAGTATTGTTGCTGACCATGTCCAGCCCTTTATGACTACAGTGTACCCATCTTCTGATGGCTACTTCCAGCAGGATAATGCACCATGTCACAAAGCTCAAATCATCTCAGACTGGTTTCTTGAACATGACAATGAGATCACTTTATTCAAATGGCCTCCACAGTCACAATCTCAATCCAATAGAGCACCTTTGTGGAATGGTAGGTTCACATCATGGATGTGCAGCCGACAAATCTGCAGCAAATGCTTGATGCTATCATGTCAATATGGACCAAAATATCTAAGGAATATCTCCAACACCTTGTTGAATCTATGCCACGAAGAATTAAGGCAGTTCTGAAGGTAAAAGGGGGTCCAACCACTAGCCAGGTGTACCCAATAAAGTGGCCAGTGAGTGTATGTGCACACCCCCGCATAATTAATTATATTGAACTTCTCCTGAACTTTGTCATGTTGATTTTTAAGAAATGTTTCACCACGTGGATTAAATTTGTATGTAATTTGGAGTAAATGTGCAAATGTAATAGACAATATCCAAACTTAACAAAACTTGATATACATTCTGAGGATGCTTGCAAAATTTTGTCAAATTTTGCTCATATGGAGCGACACCTGAAAAAAACCCTCACAACTCTGCAACCATATGATCAATCAAGTTCAAAATTGGTGTGCTTATGCTTTGGGAGGAATTCCAAAATATAATTGACTATCACTCAGATAAACTAACAAACATGATCACCAATAGTCAGTCAACTTTCAGCAGCTTATAATGTGAAATCTGAATGGCCAACCATTATGAAAATGTATATATTATTATAGTTTCAAAATAATATTGAGTGCCACATTTTTAAAATGTGTGTGTATATTAAGCTCATTTTCATTTTAGCTAATAACTCTAGAACCATTATTGCTAGAATAAATATGTGTCACCCCTATTGTCATGGCGCACACACCGGGGAGGAACGAGGAACACGGAGATGAGGACAAACTCAAATTAACAGTCTTTAATTTGGACAGGCAAGGCGAGGCGAGGCGAGGCGAGGCAAGGCAAGGCGAGGCAAGGCAAGGCAAGGACACAGGGAGTAACGAGTAGACCAGACAGCACTAACTATCCAGACAGGAACTTAAATACACAGGTAAATTATAGATAATTACAAAAACACAGCTGGGACAGAATTAACTCATAACCACACTTAACAAGGACAGGATTATAACCATATATGGACACGAGAGGGCGGGAAATACACGACACAGGACTGACACCTATGAATCCTTTAGTGCCACCAAAACCATTTTGGTAAGGACATTGTTCTTCCACTTTGAGTTTTTCCTACTTTTTCAAACTCGTCCAAGGCCGTTGGTTCAATTCACATGGAAATTGATGTGCATCATCTAGTGATGCTTCTAACAAAAATTTATTTGTTTTTGATTGTTAATTGTTTAGCAAATATAGGCCAATATGTTTTTAGGTGTGGCCCATAATGATTAATTAAATAAAAAATTCTAATTTCACATAACTTGGTACACAGGGACAGCAGGACATTTTGAAGAAACCTACCAAATTTCATACGTTTTAAATCCTAGGAGGTGTTATAACTTAACACAATCCTAACTGTGCAACTATTAGCAATAACGTTTAAATGTGACACACACAAAGCGATGTACCCACAGCACCAAAAGACCAAATCTTTCAAAATTAGCTATTTTGGTCATGTTTTCCACAATAGTTGCTGCTTGTGGCTATAATAGTGTTTTCAAATGTGTGCACATTCTTTCGTGTTCCTTGGAAGAAATAAATTCATCCAGGTTTGGATACAGTATATACATACATTGTATCTCTAAAAATAGGTGTTATATGCTAGTATTCTTAGAGGTTACATCTGTTTCACAACTTATGTGACTCAATTAGACAGTCAACGATCACAGATACAAATACAACACCTAAAGAAGGCTAACAAGAGGAAGAAATTATTTGCTGACTCCTCGAATGGCAAAATGCTGATCGTGTATGGTGCTTTCTACCTGTGCATGTCTCCCATCATGCGTATCGGTGACCCGGGTCACCTCAGCCATAAATTGCCGACAGCGAAGCAGGAGACAAAAGCATTCATCAATGTAATTAGAGTGCTGTGCACACAGTGTGTTTAATAGCGGCAGTAGGGAGATGGATCCCTGGCTCTTTGACAGATGAACAGCGCATTCATAGGCCACAGGAATACACAGTGCGTGAGCTGCCTGTCAGGAATCTGCATGTGTCGGGAGATTGGCGTATTGTACTGAAGGCTTTCAATGGGATTCAGGGCTGCGGTGGCAAGGAGGCTTCTTATGCCATCATCCAGTCATCATTTCAGCAGAGTGCTGTGGTTATTACAGGGGAACGTGGCTTATTGCCATTAAGTAGGACAAAAATCAAAGCATTGTACTCCCAGTGGAAGGCATGGAGTTCTAATCAGAGAGCAAAAAAATGTCACTGGCACTCGAGTGGTCGTGACTTAAAAATGAGAACAGTGCCAGCCATTAACTATGATGTGTCATACATAATTCTAGCCTGCTAATTTGATAATTTTCATATTAGTTGACCAAGTACGTTACATCAACATACTCTCATCATCAAAAATCCATAGTACATTTTAATTCTGAAGGTCTGGTGACCAAAAACTTGACCCCCATGGCTTAAAGTCTATTTTGGTGTTTAAATTGACTGTCAAATTCACTAACATTTATATTCTCAAAGTCTTCTAAACATTGCCATAAAACTAATGGGAGTTATATCCGGTTACATGGACAATTATGTTAAAGACCACATAAAACCACAGTGTGAGGATTTTTGGTATTTTTTAGCAGTGAAACTGGGCTGTATTTGGAACCAGGGCTAATTATTTTGTAATTTATGACAACATGTAAAAACGAATGTTAAACACTTATTGTGTTTCTTGAACAGACTAACCTGATACTAAACTAAATACCCCACCCAGTCCATATTCAATACCAAAACAGAGAAATCCATAAAAGTATAATAAATGCCACAGAACACTGAACTCTGACATTAATATCATATAGCCTTTAATTCAGCCTCAGCCCATCATATAATGGGACTTTGGTTTACTGTGATTGGAAACAATCGCATTTATTTCTCTGTAATAAAATGGCAAGATAAAGTTTTACTCAAGGTGAGTGAAACTGGCTTTGGCAAGAGAATAAAATTGCTGTAACTTTATTAGAAAATGTAACGCAGTATGTGGTTTAAATCAAGTTTTAAGAATTGTATTCTGACCTTCACTGATATATGTGGCATAAGCAATTCAAATCAAAGACACAATCTATCTATTAAAAAACGTTCTTACCCCCAAAACTCCACAAATGTGAACTATAACTCGCATTAAGCCACGGAAGTGAAAATATAATGAACAAAATCACAATAGGTCTTCTCTGTTTTTCGACAAGGGCAGTTTCACTGCAAGACGGATTCTGACTCATCGTATACATCATGCTGGGAGTGACTCCATGACCTGTACTGTCACTAATTTACAAAGCAAAACAGCTAAATATTCCTATTATCATATCTATTATTTCAAATAATGACCAGATCTATTTGGATATGTATCTTCATTATCCTTTTGGAAATGAGAGGATCTCTATGGTAAACAGGATTTATTTTCCCCCGTGGTAAACCAATGTTTCTTTAAAATCATTATTTTACTCAGACGTCTTGGAGGTGTTGACCTGTTGCTGTAATAATACTTTTAAATTATACCTAGGCGAAATTGAGGAGCCTCCTACTCCCGATTTTACAGATAACTAGTAGGGCTATTTTAAATCACTCAACAAGAAATATCCAGAGTCAAACAGCATTAATGGGGTCCTTCTTCTTCCTGGAGCTATCCCGCTCACAATCTGACACAGTGATTACGTCCTTTCTGGCTTCTTGATTTAATTACAGCTGTTACCTGTGGAGAACACACTCGTCTGCATGCTCTGATTGCTTATCTAGGTTTGTTGACTCTGTGTCCGGTCTGGCAGGTATAGTGGATTAAAGCAGAGACATTCATTTGTCAGTTCTGCACTATAGCAGTGACCCTTCTGGCTGATGGAGAAGATGACCTCTCCACACTTTCTGGAAACATTCGTCAGATAGGCAGGGTCGAACACTGGCCTCTGTTGTATTGCTAAAGTGCAAAAGTACAAAGCAACAAATATAAAGATTCCACTGCCATAAACCATACCTGTGGAAAAAGTTAAACACTATATTGCCAAAATTATTGGGTCACCTCCTTTTAATGAACAAATTTGACTACTTTAGCAATATCCATGAGTACAAATCTTAATGTTTAAGCATATAATGATATTCTAGGGAAGTGTGTGCTTCTAATTTTATAGCAACAGTTTGGACAGGACCCTTTTCTATTCTAGCCTGGCAATGCCTCTCTGTATAAGGCAAGGATCAAAGAGAAATTATGATTCAGTCAGTGTGGAAGAACTTGACTGGTCTGCAGAAAGCAGCTGAACACATCTGGTGTGACTTTAAATGCAGACCTTGAGCCAAAAATTCCTCACCAAACACCAATGACTTGTAGATATGGGTACCGTCATTTCATTTACTTCAAAACTGTTGCAAGAGAGGTGGAAATAAAATGTTTAAGTACATTAATTATATTTCCATCTTTGTTACCACAGTTTGGAAATGCCTTTTTCTCTTCTAAAGAAGGGGGTGTCCCAGTACTTTTGTCCATATAATGAATGTACAAGTCATTGGTGTTTGGTGATACATTTTTGGCTCAAGGTCTGCATTTAAAGTCACACCAGAGGTGTTCAGCTGGGATTAGGACTCGGCTTTCTGCAGACCAGGTTCTTCCACACTGACTAAATCATCATTTATCTTTGATCCTTGCCTTATACACAGAGACACTGTCATGTTAGAATAGAAAAGGGTCCTGTCCAAACTGCTATAAAATAAGAAGCACACAATTCCCTAGAATATCATTATATGCTTAAACATTAAAATTTGGACTTTGTTACAAATTGTTAAAATTGTCAAACCTGTTCATTAAAAAGGGTTGACGCAATACTTTTAGCAATATAGTGTATATATAAACTATTTTAATCCTCATGCTTCAATTTCATGTTTAATTCAACGCGTTACTTGCAGTTTCTTTGTAATTGTTTAAGAAATTTGCTACAGTAAAGTACAGCTGCAACTGCAAATATCAAATCAAATTAAACATGAAATGTTAAAGAATAATGGCTTTAATAGATTTTTTTCACTACATTGCATTGTTATATTTCGTAAAAGTTTTACTCGCCAACTGGCGACTGACACTGTTACATGTACTCGCCAACGCCGATTTTTACTCGCATTTGGCGCTTGGCGAGTGTTAATTTTAGGCCCTGCATATATCACTTAGTATTACATGATCTTTTTTTATTTTATTTTTTAGAACTTACTTGTCCCAGAGAGTGACATTATATATTATTTTTAAATATGAGCAAGAAACAAGAAGAGGCTTTCTGAATTAAACAAATAAACTCAACTCCCAAATGTTGGCTTTAAATCCACAGATACATACAGCACTTTGACTTATGAGAGAAGCCTGCTAATTTGATGTATATGCTAATAATTTGATGGATGTAATCCAAACACTTTCATTTGCATTGCATTTGAATTATCACCTACAATTCATCACATCACCCTATGACTTGTCTCATAACGTAAAACCTCCAGCAGAGACTAATTCTTTTGAAATGTAAACTGTGTGATAGTTATTATGATGGTTCGAGAATCAATCCATACTGTGCTATTTAAAAAGCTGTCATCGGTGACTGGTTAAAGCTAAGAGTGAGTATCTGAATACTGATTCTAAACATGAAGTCAAATTGTATAATGATATGAAAATTATGCTGTGACCTCAGTGAATTTCTGTCGCTTCAAACTCAACCCCCTTGCACAAAACCTGGGCGTTTTAGTCAAAACTTTAGCATACATCATTTACATAATTAGGTGTCATTAAAACGTTATCACATTGCTGTTTTGCCAAGACATTTCTGTAAAATGTATTTTGAATCTCTTTTATAAAGATACATGCTCTGTTCAAAGTATTTATTTTGTAAAATTTCAGGTCAGGTATTTTATCCAGCTGGAGTTCTGATGGAGAACAAAGTATTAAATGATTTCTCTTTTGCATGATCACACACAGACTCCAAGCTGCCCTGTCCTGCTAAAACCTGACATGACAACATAGTATTATGTCTGAACAAAAACATCAGTTTTAGTATAACATGGACCTGAAATAGTGTTCACTCATTCAAGGTGTTGTTAATGTCTTTCTGATTTAAATTTGTATTGATGCAGCCAAACATCTCGAGTCCTGACAGGTGAAATAAAAGCGTGACACAATTATCCGCATGATTACACCTAACGTGGAGCATATCAAACAACTTGCTTGATACTGGTGAGCCAATACTTCATTGTGAATTCAGTTGGCTTCTGCAAACAGAAGTGAGCATATGTAAGTTCATACAAAACCATGGCTTATGGACCGAGCTGCATCATAAAATTAACAGCAGCTACTTGGAGGCAGATAAGTAGCTGACATCCAGATCTTGTAATCATTTTGAGTAAACAAAACTGTCACTGGGTTCATAATCCATGCTTTGCATATTAAATAAGAAGATTTCAGTTTCCACTGGTTTTCTAGAAATACTGAAGATGCATTGCAAGTAGGGCAGATGGCCAGTGTATACCTCAGCTCCTGTGTTTTCCAAAAGAGAGTTTATGTCATTTCACAACACCACATATTTTTGTCATTCCAAATGATTGAGCTGGCAGTGGAGCGCGGGAATGTGACAGAGTTTCATCACCATGGTGCTCAGCCTACAGTATGCAGTTAGAAATCCTGACATGATTTGTGTCATGTTTTCCATATCACCGTGTCTTGTAAAATTCAATATCTAGCTTTTTATTGGAATGTTAACCTTAAAAAGAACACTTTAGGCCTGCAGGAATGTCCTTGCTGGTTCTGGCTGGTTAGTGCTGCTTTGGTCTAGCATAGCCACGTAGTTCACTGGCAAAGTGTTTACTTGCTTGCTTACACAATTTCCTTGTTTTTCTGGATGTGCATGCTTTCTTCATAACTTCGGTAGTTAAGAAGCCTGCCTTGTAATGTCACTAGCACAACACTGGACAAAGACTTGACCAGCAATGCTCTTTTCAAAATACAAGGTGCACATGTTGTTATCATTATACTGTTTACAAGGCTTTTGGAAGCACTAAAATATCAGTGTTTCACAATCTGTAATATAATTATATAGCTGCAATATCTCTGTTTCCCGAGCAGGATTTAGGAGTAACTCATCAGCTCATTAGTACAGAGCTCTATGAACTGAACACAAAAAAAATCCACATATCAAACTTGATATGATATCATGCTGTTCATAACTTTCATCATCTGCGTTAACAGTACAGCTTCCAATGCTGGACCATTCAATGCCCAGTAGAACGATATCAGGATAACATCCAGCCAATGAGCAATCCAGCTTCAGTGTGCTGTTGTCCAGCCGCAGACCACACAGCCAAAGCAGCTAATGATTCTGGCTGAGTTCAGTCATTGTGAGAGAAAAGAGATACGGTAGATAATAACGCAAATGAATTCATAGAGCATACAAAATAGATAAGAACCACAAGAGAAAACTTAGGGCCTAAAGTGTGACTCTTTCATTTGTAATTAATTTGTAAAAAAAAATCTAGCTGTGCTAAGACCTCATGAATAATTAAATCATTAAACTAATTAGTTCAAGAACTTCAAATAGAATATGTTGTGCTGTTTTTGCATTAATATGAGTATTTGATGATTCATGTTTATTACTTTTATATTGTTACAGCTCCCTCCGAGTCATTTCAAAGCCCTCCACACTAGCAAAGATGCTTTTTTTTTAATTATTCGATCAGTTATGAGTTGATTTAAGGTTTCTCAGTTATGATATTATTATAGTTTTCATGTTGTTAGTATCGTTTATTTTTATGATGATTTGTTATGCTTCAATATCAATCTCATCTATTTCCACTTACTGTAGAGCAGTTGAGGACAGAGTGTGCTGCTGGGTGCCAGCTGAGAGATGGAAGATGTGCATCTTAATCTTGCGGAGTGATGCTTGCGAACAGTTGTCTGCTTCTCTGGCCTCAAGCTGCACTGCACTGTTGCTCTATGAATAATGTGACTTCCGAGATCTTGCAAACTTTCTGTCCCGCTCTGCAGTAACACAAACACACAAACAAAGCTTGACACACACACACACACACACACACACACACACACACACACACACACACACACACACACACACATGTTGGTTTTTATGGTTTACGGGGACTTTCCATATGCGTAATGGTTTTTATACTGTACAAGCTGTATGTGCTATTGCCCTACACCTACCCTACACCTAAACTTAGCCCTCACAGGAGACGGTGCATTTCTATTTTCCCTCAAAAAAACTCACTCTGTATGATTTATAAGCGTTTTAAATTATGGGGACACTGACAATTTCCTCATAAATCACCTTCTCCTTGTAATACCTATGTCATACCCATGTCATTATACAAATTTGTGTCCTCATAAACCACATAAACATGCCCACACACACACACACACATAAACACACATACACACACACACACACACAAACAAATCTTGAAGTCAATGTAAGAATGGCAAATGACAGAAGTTTAAGATACATATACAGGACAGGTGCATCTCAGAAAATTAGAATATGGTGAAAAAGTATTTTTTTCTTGTAACTTATTTAAAAAATTTGAAATTATGTAAGCGTATGTACATTTTGTAGAACCACATTTTACGTAAAATACATAGGAATTATCATGAGATCCTGTTGAAGATTTAATATAGTAGCTTGTTTCCAGAATAGATTGTTGTTTTCTGGTGATCCAGATACTGTAAATTATTGATCATATGAGTGTATAGTGTAGTATAAATGGTATAGCAGAATTTCTACCAGTTGATACATTTTAGGTCATAGTTTGGACGTCATATGGCCACCACATTATCCTATAACATTACCTCGACTTAACGCAGCAAGAACTATTGTTTTTGGAAATGTCTTGCTTCCTCAAACTTTTTATTTACCTAATTTGGCCCCAGTCTGCAATGACTGAGGTTAATGAAGTGCATGGACATGCAGCACGCCTCATAGAAGTGGTCCAAACAACAGCTGGAGAGTGTCCCTCTGGTGGCAAGCTATCCAATGGTGTGCCACATTAGTTTGCTTAAGATGGCCATCAGCCATGGCAGAGTATAACAAGACTTCAGCCCAAGGATCAAACGTTTCTGAGCGTGACCGATTCCACCAAAGTGATTTGAACCATTCATATCCAAAGGCCACCAAAGCCTTGATTCACAAACACTGTATAGATGCAGGAAATAAAAAGACAGCACAGAGAGTGCATCATATCCCGTTCTGTCTGCCTGATGGCCATATGGCCAGTGTTATTATAACAGAAGTACCACCAAAGCCCAGTTGTTTTCCTCAGAAGGCTAAATCAGCTTGGATTTGTGAGTCATATTTTCTTTTAAACACAGATTTTAGAACATTTTGGGATAAGCAGACAGTCGAGGCATGGAATTTCACGCTAATTGTTTGAATAATATTAAAGGGATATTTAAGCTAATAATGTATTCACCCTCAAGTTGTTCCAAACTTGTATTAATGTATTTTTTTCTGATGACAATAAAAGACGTTTTAAAGAATGTCGGTAACCAAACAGTTTCTGGTCCTCATTGACTTCATTGTATGGAAAAAAATATGATGGAAGTCAATGTCAACCAGCAAATTAGGGTGAGCAAATTATGACAGAATTTTTAATTTTTAGGGTGAAGTATTCCTTTCAAACAATAACCTCTTGATCATGGTTTACATCTACCTACCTATATATATAAATATATATATACTTATTTTTGTATAATACCTATTACTAATAAAGGCTACTACTACTATTATTAGTAAATATTTTTATATTTAATGTGGCAAAGACCATTATATATGTTAGGCTACTTGAAATTTCTGAAAACATTTGTGTGCCAAAGTCTTTCTGTGTTGAACATTTAGTGCACTCAAATAGCATGCCAAGGGCTAGGAGTAATACAGTGAAAATAAGCCTCTGATACTCTCTTTCTAAACCTCTTTGCAGAGGGCCAAGAGGTGAATCTTTATCTCCTGTTATTCAATCTAACACAGTGCTCTCTCTTACTGTGATCAGATACATCACTAGATTTGGTGTTCTTCTTTTCCTCCCGAGCGTTTTAAGGGCAGCCATTCAAGTCAATGTGATTCGGAAGAGGTGAGATTCAGGGAATGATTAAAAAATTAAGTTGTACTGCAAAAGCTATTAATTTTCACATTGATTGACACTTATTTACTGGACAGATTGATGCTGAATGCTGTGTATGTGAATCCGTATTGGGCAATAACTAATTAGTAATGCTACTTTACATTGTGAGTAATAGTAGTTAAACAGTTTTTAAAATAATGTTTATTTTTCTGCTAACAGACTACTTGTTCAGTTATTGCTGTCACCTCAAATGAGATTTGTTAATTTATTGAAAAACCTATTGTTTTGGTTCCATAAGAACGTGGTTCTAAATAAATGATAGTTTATATCATATGGTTGTTTTATTTCAAAAAATCCAATATTATTTTTATTTAAGAAAACTTACCTTCCTGACACTGATGTGTATTGTTTAAAAATGTTGCTGCATTATTCACCATGATGCACCATATCTTTAACAACTTTATGCATTTTAATATGCAAGGCATTTGATTATGATGGATCTCCCCTAGCATGCAGAGTGCTACAATCTAATAGGTCACAGGCAAAATACAATTTGCATTACACGAATATGACATTATACATTCATTTGTTAAGGTTTATGGTTTTGGTTCCCAAATGAGAATACGTCAGCACTGAATCTGAAACCCACAGGCCCGAAGATAACACAGATGCATCTGCATAAAGATATAATGAGATATGACACACTTTTACTTCTCAAGGATGAAATTGATCTTTACATGACCATTTAAGCAGGGATAGTACTAATGTTCAATTGGCCCTGTCCACTTTCCTGCAGCATTAGCATTAGATCAGTGCTGATGCTCTGTCTCGTGCTTGTGTTTCTTCTGTTGAGCCATTGATAAAAGCTTCTGATAAACTTGCCAAACCATTTCATGATTCTGGTATCCTTTTTTACCGTTTAACAATTGACAACAGATCTTAATGGCAGGGCATTAGTCTCCTAATGAGCCAAAAAAAAAAAAAAATCTAATATTGCATATTAGCAAGAATATATACAAAAATATTTAAATTAAATACAAATTACATGATAAAACCTAAATGTTGTAAGTGGATATGGGTTCAATCAGTAAAAAAAGAAAAGTTCTGTGGAAAAATATAATTGAAGAAGATCATAAATCATTATCAGTTAAATAAACTATATAAAACAATCTATTAAGAGTTCTGTTTACTATACGCAATTATTTCATTTAGAAAATGAATGCGACAACACAGTTTTATTAATCAGAAATGATTAGTATTAGTCCTTTGGCGGTCATAAATAAAGGATGTTTTGCTCATTAAATGAAGTCATACCTCATCTCTAATTTAGCTACATGTATTGTCTTGACCTTTGAGCCTGACAAAGACTACTTTCTTTAATTGTACTTTTATTCATTCCTTTCATCTCTGTTACCTCCCCCTCTGTGTATTATATTAATTGTGACAGACGTATGCATAGACCTGCTGTATGTAGTGTAATTAGGGTCAATGAACCTTCAGGATGCATGGGCCATTGACCATTATATTGACTTTGACTGCCACCACAAGAAATTAAAGTTAAACAGCTCAGCGTTTATGGCCTGGACTCTTCATCTTCATTCCTATTCATGAAAGAAAAACACAATGCTTTTAGAAGGAAACAATTTGTTAATATAATATAGTTACACTTGTATGTACTTGTGTGTGTCTGCGTGCATGCGTGCGTGTGTGCGTGCGTGCGTGCGTGTGTCCGTGCATGCTTGCAAGTTTACGCTATAGTAAAACCTGATTTTTTTTTACAAAAAAATACTAAAATAGTAAAAGATGTTTAACTGAATGTGTAACAATGCAAACAGGTTTTCTGTAAAGGGTAGGTTTAGGGGATAACAAAAATTATATTGTTTGGTCAGTATAAAAGTCTCCTGTAAGGGCTAAATTTAGGTCAAGGCAATAGCACATACAGTTTGTACAGTATACAAACCATTACGCCTATGGAGAGTCCCTGTAAACCACATATGCCAGAGTGTGTGTGTGTGTGTGTGTGTGTGTGTGTGGGTGGGGGTGGGGTGTGTGTGTGTGTGTGTGTGTGTGTGTGTGTGTGTGTGTGTGTGTGTGTGTGTGTGTGAGAGGGGGTAGGTGGGTGTGCTGTGTGTGTGTGTGTGTGTGTGTGTGTGTGTGTGTGTGTGTGTGTGTGTGTGCGTGCGTGCGTGCGTGCGTGCGTGCGTGCGTGTGTGTGTTTGTTTTGACCACCATCACCATGTTTGATATTTACTTCAGTCACTGTTGCGATGGCTACAAGTCGAATAGAATAGGGGACTGACATCAGTTGTTTGTTCACACAGTTATTGGCAATTGACTCCTTCGTATACATTCTGTTGCATTTATGATGTCATAGACTTGAACAACAGTATTGTAGTCACTCTGGATCATGTGTTCGACTTGGAAGAACAACATGTCTAGCTATTAATGAAGGTAAATCTCTATTTAAAAAATTATTAATATATATATTCTGGGACAACATAAAAAACTATTAACTTGTTTTAAAGTGCAGCATGAATCTTTGTGTTTCTTTCTTTGCATGACTCTTTCCAACTACATGCCATGGATTGAGTCGTCACAATGGTGACTATGGTAAAAGATCACACGACAGCAATTAGCAATAAAGATTACTCAAAGTGGGAAGTTCACACCATTACACAGTAATGCACACTATAGTTTAATCTTTAGCATACCACCACTTCTTACATGTTGCTTATATTTTGCCACAGTCAAAGAATCAGTGTCTGGGTTATTAGTAATGACACTATATAAATGTAAATGACCTCTCATCTCAACAATGAATATAAATGAAAGTAGAATTGGTCTGGTCTATCCTAGCTCCAGTAACTAATAAACTAATAAACAAGTATTTATTTATTTAATTAATTCTTGGTCCAGCACTTTTTCCTACTTCAAGCACTGCCCCTGAAGTCGCCTTGTTGGTCAATGTTACTCATTTTTATGGCATACAGTCACTTATGAAATTCTCCATACTTTTGACATCTAGATTTATCTAGATAAATAACAGGACGGACTGTAAAGTTGCTTGTTTTTTTTTCCTTGCATTCAATAACAAGTGAACTGTAGGTCTAAATTTGACTGTTGTGCATGAGTACCGAGTCTAGCAGTGAACCTGTCCATACTGACAGCCCATTTTATATTGAAATGAAATAAGACTAGGCTGATAATCCTGCAGTCGGCTGGCAGCATCTGGGTGCTAAATCTGCCTGCTTATTTGCTTTCATTTTCTGTGACAAGCTGGGCAGGAGGTTTGGGAGGTAGACTTGAGGGTGAGCAGGGGCAGTTTCGCCGTGTGTGTGTGCACTTGAATGGGTTGTGGAGTGCGTTTTAAATTGAGTATGTTCTTCAGAGTATTCAGAAATCTGTAGAGCATGCCGCTTGCATTTCAGTGATGATGAAGAGCAAAGCTCTCATAGCCAGAGTCTATGTTTTGTACTTTATGAGGCAACATATATATATATACAGTATATTAGGCAACAGAACTGTACTTAGGCATAATCACACCATTCAATCCACAAAAATCATGAGTTTTATTTACTCTATGCATATGCTCAAAAATAAAACATTACTGTTATGATACTCCTTGAACTCTGTTTCAGCTAATATTACCTACGTTTGCACTGGCTTTAATGTTATGTAAACTAAATTAAGCAGATTGGATTTAATTCTGAATAGAATGCTTGTAGTGAAAGTCATGCATCCTTCACATCTGGGTCCTTTGTCAGTAAAAAATGTTTGACCCTTATTATCTGGCTGGGATGGTGGTGATTAAGACAGCATAATTCCCACAGGCTACCATACTCATTTTATCTGGCTAATTTTTATTAAAATCCCCCTGATTCTATTTGCATAGTAGGGCACCAGAGCTTCTGTGTATGTCACTTTGCTGGAGACGCACACTCAAGGCCAAGGACAATGGCTACCCATATCAAAACAAACGACCATGGCCTATTACAGAGACTAGAAACAGAACACAGCCAATGACAAGTGAGGTCGCTTAACTCAGCCTGCCAGTAAGCAGCAGTGCCCCTTAAACACCCCTACTCACAAATACACCAGAGAATATGCACATACAACGTTGGTTGTTGTTGGTACCAGATGGGCTGGTCTGAGTATTTTAGAAACTACTGATATAAAGGGTAAGAGCCAAGAATCTAAGGCTACAGTTCACACAGGCTCACCAATATTGGACAACAGAAGATTGTAGAACGGTCACCTGGTCTGATGAGTCTCAATTTCTGCTGCAAAATTTGGATGGTAGGGTCAGAATTTGACGTAAACAACATTAAAGCATGGATCCATCCTGCCAAGTATAAACGGTCCAGTCAGGTAGTGGTGATGCAGGTGAGGGTGTTTCTTTCCTTAGCTCCAGCATATTTCCCAATCCTTAGTACCAATTGAGCATTGTTTAAACACCACAGCCTACTTGTTGCTGACCACATATAAGGTGTTTGTGTTCCACTCATTCTAAGCAAATGTTAGTAGCCAAATATACCCAGCTTTTGTTTTCTAGATATAGCCTATTACAGAAGTTTCCTAAAGGGAAAAAATTATTTTGAAGAGGCTGAAAAAGCGCCACCATTTCACATGCAATTCATAAATGGACTGATCAATTCATGCTGAATTGTATCTGCTCAAGCAGGCATCAGATTTCTAATGCTGTCCATTTTGGCAGTTTTTTCTTGGTTACTGCTCTCATTGTACAATCCCCATTCATCATCATAAACTGAGCCGAGTCCATTTATCTGAAACTGAGGACCGTTCACACACTATTCTGCTTCTTTTGGTACTATGTAAATAAGGGCAGTCAGCAAAGGGGAGGTATAGTCTTCTCATTTTCTCCATGGGAGAGCGGCACAGTTACTAAAAATTGTGAATTTTAGCAGGGGCCCCTGATGTACATGATGTGTGTCTTTACTTGGCTCATTTAAAGTTCAGGTAACAAATAGAGCATGTGTACTGTGTCTGCTGTTGACAGTATTTTAGTAGGCCTAGGGTGTTTTTACACACATTCCAGTAGTAATATACTTTTAAAGGCTAGTGTTTTACATTGGTAATGTCATAGGGAGCAGGTAATCTTATTAAAATGTAACCGTGTATTATTAATCCCCCCCAAAGGATGTGTCATATTGTGGGATGGTTAAGGGTAAGATAATGCCGGATTTATTTACTTAGAGCATTATGTAACAGCCAACAGTAACTGGGATTGATATCAGAAATGTTCTTTAGGAAGATGCATGCATGGATGCATGGATGCTTTAGTAATTTATCTTTGCACAAATCTTTTCATTAGCTGCAGTGATTAGAGGCTATGTATGCTTTTGCACTGGTGTATTGTGAACGCAGGCAGTGTTTGGTCTCTGGGTAGTCACCAGGTGTACCTGGAATTAATACAGTGTTTCATCCAAAAATTTAAAATTGTTGGTCAGTCCAAACTTTGTTGTATCTTATGGTGAAATATATTATGGTAATTAGAATCTATGGTGAATTAATCATATACTAGCTAAGCATAACTGAACATGCAGGGCTCTAGACTAACTTTTTGCACTGGGTGCACTGGTGCGCCTAACTTTTTTTCTTAGGTGCACCGGCACAAAAGTTAGGTGCACCCAAATTTTCATATAGGCAATATTGACTAGTAAACGATTAACTAACAATCTGGTCAACATAAAGTTCTTTATTTGAAGCACAATTCTACAAGAAAGGTAACTTACTGAAAAAAGTGATGGTGCTTAAAGTGCTTCACTGAGCTAATATTTAAACTTAAAAACATCTCAAGATAAATGAAATAAAAAGAACATCTAAATTAAGTGTTTTAAGGGCTTCAAACTGAACATCTCATGGCTCAATGTCTTATGGACTATCCTCCATTGCAGTCGCATGCCTCTCGGATGGCCAACTCCTGTAGTTTGTCCTTCTTGATCTTTGGCCTCGGCTAAACCAGCTGCCACACTCTCTCTAGCATCAACATCTTCCAGACTTGCCCCCTCTACACAGATTCTTATCAGATCTTCCACTGTGTCTGAATGAAAATGCTCTAGTGCAGTGCTTCTCAAACCCTCCCATTAAACCTATTAAAAAATCCTTCAAAATATACCACAGACAACATTCTTCTAATATTGTTATGACTTTTCTGACTTCGAGAACCATTGTAGGGCTCCAGACTAGCATTTAAGGACACCAGCACCAGTGCCTTTAAGTTCTACAGAAGGTGGCACCAGCACCTGACAGTAAAGCACTCACCCTAATCACACATGTACATCTTGTACACACATGTACAAGACGTCTTACAGATATACTTGTGCTGTCTGGGTAGTTGAGATGCAGTTCAAAATTAATTTTTATCAATGTAATTCATAATCTCTAAATATAATTTAATAAATACAATATATATATATATATATATATATATATATTAGGGAGTGCAAATGGCTGATAAGCCTATAAGTACTTCTCTGCAGCCATCTAATAGTGGTAATTTAATGTATTTTTAAATAAGTGGTTGCTTTCCTACATTATGAAACGTTTAGTTTTATATATGGGAAAACCTATGAAGGATGAACAAATAATGTCATCACATTAAAAATAACTTTAAAATTCGGTAATACTTAAAGTTTGAAGTGCTGGGAAAAGTTGTGTGAAGCATTTAAAAACACTTTAAGACATTCGACCATTTCTGTCACAAGTTGTTCCTGTAACGTTAGTTATATTAAATTAATGGTGAATGGTGGAGATTTGTGTTTATTGAACAACGTTTCTCCTGTTTTCCACATCAGTGGAGTTTGTTCTGATATCTGTAGCTTTAACATAATTATGTGCCGAATTTGAATGCTTCTCACAAGATCTGACAGAAATGTTATGGATTCTGCGGCTAATTCTACTAACGTTACTTTCTTCACTATCTCCCAGCGCTGTGTATAACGGTGTCGCGTGATCAAGAGCAGCCCGCGGCGCCGGTCCGAGCAGATAAACGGTCTGTAGCCCAAACGAGTAGCGCGGATTTGTTCCGCTTTCGGTTCGTTTGTCCAATGTAGCTCTTGAAAATCGTGCATGAAGAGAACGCAAAGCTGTTCATTCCATTTTTTGAACTGAGAAACAACCTTTCTTTGAATGCGCATTGCGATGACGTCACAAGACGCGTCTAAGAGCAAAATCTGCAGCAATTTGGAAAATGGCGGAGTTTGCATGATTTTGCGATAAATTCAGCGATTGCAGAATCCTGGAGGGACTGTCAGACACTCACTGAACAGATCAGATTCAGAGAAAGAGCTGCGTGCATCTCTACTACTCACCTCTCTCTCTGACTGCAGCAGCACACGCATCTTCAAACGCACACACACATACAGGAATATCTGGACCACGGACAATCAGAGGGGGGGGTCCACCCTTTACTATCTCTGATTGGTTTAGACCACGATATGAGCCTAACGTGTCTGTTGTCGAACAGCAGAGAGACTTTCTGAGTCGCGGAGACTTTTGTTTTTTTCCTCGAATGGCTGGGCGCACCAGTGCGACCAAAGTTTTTTTTTAGTCGGACCCCTGAGAAATTAGGTCGCACTCTAGAGCCCTGACATGACACAGCAGTTTTGATATCAGGGATGGAAAAGGACATTTGAAAGCTTCAGCTGAAGGTCTTCAAATAAACAATGACAACATTTCCAAGCGATTGATGCTTTAACTGGTTCTTCAGTGAAATGTTTATAAATATGTGCTAATTACCCATGCAATATAACTATATTCACTATAGTGAAAGTGACTTTCAGAGTGTAATGTAGACTGACTCGGTTGAGTATTCGAATCCATGTGCAGAGTTTATTGCAGTACAACAACTTCAGGAAGACAAGCGGTAAGCGTGGTCAAAAACAAGCAAAGGGTCAAATACCAAAACAGCAGTCCAGACAGCAAACAAATCCAAAACAGAATCCAAGAGACGAGGTCAGAAACAGACAGAGAGATGTTAACTTGCAAACAATACTGAGATAACAAACGCTTGGTAGAGACAGGGGAACTGGCAATACTTTGCAACATGATCTACAAACAACATGGCTTATAACAGGTGTAGACAGGAAGAGGAAAGAGAAAAACCGGCAGTGTTCAGTATTCGGGAGATGGCTGCCTCTGGCGGTTGGATGAATGAATGGCGGATGCAGATGTTACAGATTCGTGGCCGTCCCCTTGATCTGGGTGCAGGACGATCGGGGTGTGCCTGGTGGAACTCCTGGGTCAAGGATGGGTCTAAGATGTCCTTGGCGGCTACCCATGATCTCTCCTCTGGACCATAGCCTTCCCAGTCCACCAGGTATTGCAACCGACCCCCAAGACGCCTCGAATCCAGAATCTCCTCTACCCGGTAAGCCGGGGCTCCATCAATGTCAATGGCTGGAGGGGGTTCCCTCTCCTCAGTAGTGGGGCCGGAAGCAGGGTGGACCGGTTTCAACAGTGATACATGAAAAGAAGGAGAAATACGGTAATGAGCAGGAAGCTCCAACCTGTATGTTACTGGATTAATTTGTCGTAAGATACGAAATGGGCCTACATACTGTGGGCTTAGCTTCCTACTGGGCAGCCGCAACCGTAGATCTCGAGTTGACAACCAAACTCTCTGACCCGGCTGGTAATTAGGATGGGGATGCCTCCTGCGGTCTGCCTTGATTTTCTGGGCTCTGATTGCCCTCTGCAGCCTCACATGGGCACTGTCCCACACCCGTTCACTTCTTCTGACCCAATCGTCCACCGCAGGTACTTCTGAAGGCTCTCCAGACCAAGGGAACATGGGAGGCTGATAACCTAGAACACACTTGAAGGGGGTGAGTCCTGTAGATGAATGTGTGAGTGAATTCTGTGCATATTCCGCCCAAGGTAAAAAGTCACTCCAACGTTGTTGTTCTCGACTACAGTAAGATCTGAGATAACGCCCCAATTATTGGTTCAATCTCTCAACCTGCCCGTTAGCCTGGGGATGATAGCCAGATGTTAAGCTCACATTAATGTCCAATTGTTTGCAGAAAGCTCGCCAAACGCGAGATGTAAACTGTGAGCCCCTCTCAGAGACTATATCCTCAGGTATTCCATAGACACGAAACACATGGTGAAACAATGCTTGAGCAGTTTCTATTGCTGTGGGTAAGCCCTTTAGTGGGATAAGACGACATGCTTTAGAGAAGCGGTCAATAATTACCAGAATTGTGGTGTAGCCATTGGAACTGGGAAGATCTGTAACAAAGTCCACAGCCAGGTGAGACCAGGGATGCTGAGGAATTGGCAGGGGTTCTAGGAGACCAGCTGGTAGTTCTCGGGTTGTCTTGGATTGACTGCACACACTGCAAGACTTGACATACATAGCAACATCCTTAATTAAACTAGGCCACCAAAAGGAGTTACGTATCAGTTCTATTGTCCGTTGAATGCCAGGATGCCCAGAGCTCAGAGATGTGTGCACCCATTGTGTGATTCGCTGGCGAAGAGACCCTGGGACATAATGACGGGCAGGAGGACATTCTGGGGGAGTTGGTTCTGTCTGCTGTTCTCGTTGTAGTTCCTCCATTATATCCCAAAGAATGGGTGCCAAAATAACTGAAGGGGGTAGAATTAGCCCTTGGCAGCAAGGAGTTTCATTAGAGTCAAATCTTCGTGACAGAGCATCAGCTTTACCGTTCTTGTTTCCTGAGCGATAAGTGACTGTGAACTGAAACCTAGTAAAGAACAATGACCAGCGGGCTTGTCTTGGGTTGAGACGCATTCACACTTGATGTATTCTAAATTCTTGTGATCAGTAATAACTTGAAAAGGATGGTGAGCTCCTTCCAACCAGTGTCTCCATTCGGCCAGCGCTGCTTTGATAGACAACAGTTCCTTGTTCCCCACATCATAGTTCCTTTCTGCAGTGTTTAGCTTTCTGGAAAAAAAGCACAGGGAAATATTTTACCAGGGTTTCCATGTCTCTGAGATAAAACTGCTCCGATGCCGAGGTCAGAGGCATCTATTTCCACAATGAATGGTAAGTCGGGATCTGGGTGCTTCAGGATTGGGGCAGTAGTAAAGCTGGTTTTCAGTGTCTTAAAGGCTACCTGAGCAGGCTGAGTCCAGGATAATTTCCTTGGCTTACCCCTAAGCAAAGAGGTTAGGGGGGCTGCAATGGAGCTGTAATTACGGATAAACCTCCTATAAAAATTTGCAAATCCCAAGAACCTTTGCAATTCCTTAACCGTGGTAGGACGTGGCCACTCCATGACTGCATCGACTTTTCCAGTGTCCATCTCTACTCCTTTTGGACTGATCCTGTAGCCAAGGAAGGTGGTACTTGAGACGTGGAATTCACATTTCTCAGCTTTAACATATAAATGGTTAGCCAGTAACCGAGACAGGACGTTTCTTACATGAAGGATATGTTGCTCACGTGTCTTTGAGTAGATCAGAATGTCATCGATGTAAGCTATAACGTAGCAGTTCAGAATGTCACGGAAAATCTCATTAATGAAGGATTGGAACACGGATGGAGCATTAGCTAGGCCATATGGCATAACGGAGTATTCATAGTGCCCCCTGGTGGTGATAAAAGCTGTCTTCCATTCATCTCCCTCTCTGATTCTAATTAAATAATAGGCACTGCGCAGATCCAATTTAGTGCATATGGTGGCCTCGCGTAACTGTTCTAATGCAGAAGGAACTAATGGAAGAGGATACCTGTTTTTGATGGTAATGGA
Organism: Gymnocypris eckloni scoliostomus; assembly: GCA_027564155.1. Taxonomy (NCBI): domain Eukaryota; kingdom Metazoa; phylum Chordata; class Actinopteri; order Cypriniformes; family Cyprinidae; genus Gymnocypris; species Gymnocypris eckloni. The sequence continues at coordinate 15,702,300 of CM050421.1, forward strand.
GTTGAGACCACGGTAATCTATGCAGGGGTGTAGACCTCCATCCTTCGTTTCAACAAAGAAAAAACCAGATGCCGCTGGTGATGTGGAAGGATGGATGAAACCAGATTCTAAGGCCTCTTCAATGTATTTCTCCATGGCCTGCGTTTCTGGAATGGTTAATGGATATACCTTGCTCCTTGGGGGTGAAGTGTTTGGTAACAATTCAATGGCGCAGTCCCAAGGGCGATTTGGAGGTAACTGGGTGGCTTTGGTTTTGCTGAAGACCTCGCTGTAGTCGGAATACTCGGGGGGAATATAAACTGGTTCATTAGTTGCCGGACTTTCAATGCTAGTGGTTAAACAGGGGAGTTGTAACTGGCATTGGAGACAATGGCGGTAGCAATATGGTGACCACTTTGTGAGCTCTTTGGAATTCCAGGAAATCTGTGGATCATGAATAGCTAGCCATGGATTCCCCAAGACTATAGGATGCTGGGGTGTTGATGTCACATACAACGAGATGGTCTCTGAGTGAAAGATGCCTATCTTGACTGTAACCGGAGCGGTTTGATGTGTAATTCCTCCACCAATAGGTTGGTTATTAATGGCGATAATGTTAATAGGTGGTATGCATGGGATAATCGGTATATTGAGCTCATGGACCAGTTCATGATGAATCAAATTTAATGCAGAGCCAGAATCAATTAGCGCTGGAACACATTGAGCAGAATTAGCATAGGTGAGTGTTAGGAGAAGGGTAAAACATCTAGTCAGCATTGTAGTTATGAAAGTACTCACTTTGATCTGGGTGAGCTTGTTGGGGCATGAACGACACTGATGACCTGATTGACCACAATAGAAACATAGACGGTTAACTCTGCGTCGTTCGCGTTCCTCCACAGACACTTTCGTATATCCGATCTGCATGGGCTCAACTGGTTCCTGAACATTTGTGGCTGGGGTATATGAGGTTGCACACAAACTTGGTGGGTTATTGCGTAGGATGTTATCAATCTTTATAGCTAATGAAATCAGTTGGTGAAAATCTGTGCCTACGTCCTTGCATGCAATTTCGGCCTGTAACATCGGACTGAGGCCCTGCTTGAACACTGGTTTCAATGCTACCTCATTCCAGCCACTTTGCGCCGCTAGGGTGCGAAACTCAATGGCATAATCGGCTGCTGTGCGATTTCCTTGACGTAACTAATAGCTGTAACGAAACATCTCTCCCTCCCGCTGGATATTCAAAAACTTCCCGTATTTGTTTGGAGAAATAATCAAACGAGGTCTTTAAACAGTCATCCTGATCCCAAACAGCTGATGCCCACTCGAGAGCTTTTCCCGTTAACAATGACATCATAAAAGAGCATTTAGCTGAATCTCTGCGAAACGCTTCAGGCTGGTTATAAAAATAGATCGTACACTGACGCAAAAATCCTCTGCATTTTTCAGCTGAACCATCAAACTTGTCAGGTAAAGAGATTCTTACCGGATCAGGCCTGGTTGGTTGGAGAGATTGAATGTAGCACATGAGATGTTCATTTGCAGCTCGTAGTGACGAGAGTTGGCCTTGAAAATCCTTGATCAATTCATTCTGGTATGCAAACGCAGCCTGTAGTTGAGTTATCTCCGCTGGATTCTGGTCAGGCAAAGTATTCTGTAATGTAGACTGACTCGGTTGAGTATTCGAATCCATGTGCAGAGTTTATTGCAGTACAACAACTTCAGGAAGACGAGCGGTAAGCATGGTCCAAAACAAGCAAAGGGTCAAATACCAAAACAGCAGTCCAGACAGCAAACAAATCCAAAACAGAATCCAAGAGACGAGGTCAGAAACAGACAGAGAGACGTTAACTTGCAAACAATACTGAGATAACAAACGCTTGGTAGAGACAGGGGAACTGGCAATACTTCGCAACATGATCTACAAACAACATGGCTTATAACAGGTGTAGACAGGAAGAGGAAAGAGAAGAACCGGCAGTGTTCAGTATTCGGGAGATGGCTCCCTCTGGCGGTTGGATGAATGAATGGCGGATGCAGATGTTACACAGAGTCACACATTCTGGGTAATGTTATTTCTGTAAACATTTCTTATTCTTGTCATCGTATATGCCTGCTGAAATCGATTCTTTTTTTTTCTCCTGACATTGCAGGATATGTGTGTTTGTCTAATGGGTCCTGTGGTAAAGATCAAGTGTTATTTGCCTTGCTGGATGACTAATTTCTAGGATTCTTTCTTGAGACTAATTCAGGCATACACATATTTGACAAAACATGATTTATTTTCCCCTAGGCCCCTGCATGTTATATGTTGATAAATTGACAAATCAGGTGTGATTGGTTCCCATTTAATCACATAGAGAGATGAGATGCCAGGACCAGGGCCTGGCTGCATGCACAGTCTATCAGACTGAATCTATTCAGTCTAAATCCTATTTCAGCTGAGGAACAGTTCTTGTCACAGCATCCCCATTTTTACTTTGATATGCTACAACACAGTAGCAATGGCTCAGGGCTGCCACAAAAATATGTTTCAGATTTGAACAAAAATAATTATAGAGTACTGAAAACGCCTTAAAATATAACAAACATATTGTCGCTTTGACAACAACAGAGTTACTACAAAGAATCATGCATTTACTTGCAGAAATGTTTTCAGTATTCTATAAGAAATCGAGTGCAGGACATCATGTGATAGCAAATAAAGACCTTATGAGGTGGCTAATGTATCCCTAGCTCTAAATGAGCGGTCTATTCATTTGTCAATAAAAAAAGGCTTTGAATTCCTAAGGAAGTCCATATTTTATATTCACTGATGTGTTTTTAATGTGGTTTTGGATGACATTGAAATGACTTTGAAACTTGGTGATTAAGGGACACTCACTGTCCTCCAGATCCACTTCTTATATGCCCATTTCAGAGACAAGACCAGAAAAAAAGCCTTTTATTTTACAGTTATATAGAGCTCACACGACTGTCTGCTCTTGTACAGTCTGGGTTTTAACTGCTGGCTTTACAATGACACAGACAGGACAATCCCAGTGACTGGCTATTTAAGTCAGAAAGAGAACAACCACTGAGATAGATTGATGTAGAGACCACAAAGCTGATAGATTTTTCAGGAATTCATACTTAACAACTATTGACCCACTTTAAACTCATAAGGAAATGCTGATTGGACAATTAATTAATCAGTTATTCTGTATTAGGTCAGATTTAGCTTGAAAATAATTACTACAGCCTAAACCGCTAACATTCCCTGGGAGTATTAAAATCGAATTTCGTATACATTCTCTCTTTCGTTTAAACATTAATCAGAGCCTCTATCTAAATCAAGGTTGTTCTGTATGATTAACACAATTAGGATCTTATCTGACTGCAGTGGCACTTTGAGGCCAAGGCATGATAGCTTAATCACTGTAAAATGTGATTTCCAAGCCCTTTCGAATTATGTATCATCCCTGAACTCATTTCATATTCCCCTCTCCTGCCTCTGACGTTCAGAATTAGCAATATTGGATGGTGGTGGTACGAACAGCTTGTTAAACTCGTGATGAACGATACAAATAACTGAAAATTGTTGTTGAATCACCATTTCTCACATGCCCAAATCATCAAGGTTTTTATATGTCATGGGTTTGTCAGCAGCTTTGACAAACACTACAGCCAAGGATACGCTGTGAAAGAGGCGATTCCTTGCTTGTTTATAAATGTTGAACACATCCTTCGAGATACAGTCGATTTAATGGCATATTTTAGAGGTCCAATGAAATGCATAGCCATCTGCTCCTAAAATGAGGAAATCTGTTTATCTCAGAACTCAAATACTGAAAATAACTGCAGTAAACATTTAATTTTTAGCAATCTCTTCAGCATTATTATACAGTAACAATCTTTAAATTGGTTTTCAGATGGCTTGGTTTGACAGTCATTTGACTTTTTGAGTTTTATTATGCTTCTTTCTTTCAGTATTATTTTTATGACTGACTTTTTTATTTGGATGAAAAAGGTATATGACATGTACTTAGCACTTCCTTTCATATTCCAAAACAAATGCTTTTTTTCTTCAAATTCAAATTCAAATCCAGTACCAAGTATATGGTATTTGTGTTTGGGAAATTGCAATCTCCTTTTACAAATGACTGAAATATGCAACATCTGAATTGCCAGATGGTTTAGATTTGCAAAAAGCATACATTGACATGTGGAAAGTTTTCCCACTGAGATATAAATTGAGCATTCACTCAACCTTATCAGGCACAGAGGAGGAACGCACAGCAGTTAGGGCCCTCATAGATGAGATAGAGAAAAACATCATGATATAATTTCAAAGATTCTCTTCAGAGTGTTTTCCAGACTAATGAATGTGCCTCTGCTAAAAAGTTTCCCTGTGATGTAAAGGCTTCAATAAACATAAACCCTGATTGCTTAATTCTTGAGGCTAATTTGGTTTAAAAGAAGCTCTTCAAAACTTAGAGGAGCTCATAAGCACGCCCAACTATAATTAAAGAGTGCATCCTAGTGAACTGTTTATACAACAGTTCAATAAAAAATAAGTTAATATTGTGTAACTTACATTATATACTCAAAATTTCCATTTAACTTGTCTGTTTTTGCTCTGCCAACAAAGCCACAGCAGAACTGTTGCAGCAGCGAGCAACACAGTTGTTGTTTGGTTCCTGAATGAATCAGCGCTTTTGAACAAACTGGTTGGAGGAATAAATCCAAAACTTATAAAGATAGTTTCTAAAAATAAAAAGCATACCCGTATATCTTTACATGGCAGAGCTAGTAAGTGTAGTTTCTAACTGTTATAATTGCTGAATTAATCAGTGTTTTTGAATGAATAATTTGATTGAATGATTCAAAATGCTTGCTCATCACAGTCCTATGATTCTTATAAAAGATTGAGTTTGATGTTATCATAATTATATGTGCACCATTTGGACTTCTATTTGCCATAAATGGTGGATCAGCACCTAGAGACAACCTCTATAGCCCTGAACGTCAGCGGAGTCTAGGACACATAGATGAGCCCCAGAGACAGATCTCCAGTGAGGAACTCGTCACCTAGACATCCATCGGATAAAGACCACTGGAACCAGTGGACCACTTAAAATTTGACTTTGATGCAGTTGGAACAAACTACTGGTTCGTCTGACTGGAGGGGAACTGGCCCCCCAACTGAGCCTGGTTTCTCCCAAGGTTTTTTCTCCATTCTGTCACCGATGGAGTTTTGGTTCCTTGCCGCTGTCGTCTCTGGCTTGCTTAGTTGGGGAATTTTAATTTCCAGCAAAATCATCGACTTGATTGCACAGATATAATTTAAACTGAACTGAGCTGGACAATGCCATTACTAAATTCAATAATGAAATACATTCAGCTGATAATTGAGTGTTAAATCCTGTCATTTTACATTATTGACACTTTTTGCCTATTTTGATACTGTGCAGTGCTTTGTTACAATTTGTATTGTTAAAAGCGCTATATAAATAAAGGTGACTTGACTTGACATGACTTCATCAGATCACTACTGTACTAATTTAATGAAGCTATTATTTCAGCTTTGGGGAATCATTTATTAAAGATTCAATATTGCTTTGATTGAAGTGATATTAATCTTTAACTTATGATTTATACTTTATTAACGACTCGTCCAGCGACCATTAACATCAGTATATCTTTAACAATTTTGTTTATCTTGCTTCGTGGCCAACGATAAAACAAACAAAATTAGTTCTTTATCAAAATTGAAATGCGATCTTTAGCAAATAATTTAAAACTTGAAAATCACACATCACAAGACATCATTCTTTATAAATGAAACAAGGTTTATTTGCTAACTGTTATTCTACAATACTATGTTAAGCGTACTAAAACACATATACACACATAAACATACGCACACACATAAGGAGTTTTGTGGTTTGAAGAGGTCTTAAGGCTAACACTCTTTTGCTATCTCGTAACTTTACCAGAGGAAGATCACAGAAGAGACTTCGCTATCTTTACTGCATACAGATCAATTCACCTAAAAAATAAGACTATAGAGATTTGTTTGATCTACTTGCTTTCAGTTGAGTTGTCAGCTGATCTGGTGTTTCCTGCAAACCTCCGGCTGCTGGTTGCGTGATATCTTTGGGAAAAGCCTCTTGTGATTGGCGGTTGCCTGGTTCCTTTGTGACATGATGCTGCTGTTAGGAAGCTTGTTTTAGAGTTCTTACGGCTTCAGGCATTAAAGTTCTTCAGTGAGACCTTTGTCGAAGTCTTTGAGTTCTTTAGGTTTGTCAGCCTGATGGTTAAGGTGGTGATCGAGCGCGATCAAATGACGAACCCAAAGTTCCAGCGAGCAGCGAGCGAGGGCAAAAAGCTAGTGAACAAAGATTGTGTGCCCATTTTAAACAGACTGACTTCAGTACACCCACTAGAGGGTTCTCCCAAACAGATTGTCCTGGGCGGAGCCCCGCCCATACTGTTTCTTTTGGACATACCTAATCTAATCTGTGATCTTCCATGTGGAGAACTCTAGGAGTTTAATACTTATGTAAAGTGTTATCACATGCTTACCCATTTATAATATCACCAAATCTGTTGCACCACTGATTAATAATTATCATGACCATTCGTATGAAACTAAACACTAGTTACAACTTTACAGGGAAAAGGTATGCGGCAAAGATTAAAAATATCATAGGTTCTAATAACACAGAACGCTTATAGAAGACATAAAATACAACCTTAATATATATGGTATCTTGAGTATGTTGCTATAATAGCAGCATCGATTATTGATTTTCCTTTGGGAGAAAGTCAATAAAAGTTCGGGTGTTCCTTTTGGAACAGAGGAGACACAAAGTGCATTCCTTTGGCATGCAGGGAGGACGAAAGAGGAGCTGTCCGGGGTCATAAGAATGTCACGTTTGTGGAGACCCGTGGAGACCCGCATCATTGAATTATGTGTTAATGGTCAAAAGGGTTCCGGGAATGTGGTCGCTGTCCTATCTCCAAATAAGAAGTTCCTTTCTTCTGTGTTTATTTATGGTAAGCCAGTCAGGAACAACGATTAAATTCTGTTCCTAAGTGGATCTTATCATGTTCCTTTGATGTGTGAGAGTCCATGGTAATGTGGGCCTGTCCATTCAAGTGCTACACTACACTGGCAGACACTCTGGAGAACCTCTTTTGAATAGGTTAATTCAGTGAAGAACTTACAAAATGGGGTTACAACCCATGAGTTCCTGCTAGAACTCATCATTGGTTCCTCTAGTAACCTTATCATAAGGAAAAGGCTTTGAGTCACTTGGAATATATATATATATGGAAGTTTGTTGAGGACAAAATAGGATATCTGAGGTCATTAAAAAAGGTTATCTTAATGTTCTCCAGAGGTTTTCACCACTGTGGCAGTCTCAGGCCTAAATAATCGTTTCATTATTACAGTGTGCCTGGTTTTTATAACATATTCTTCACAGGTTTCCCTCACACATATGTTCACATTAAAATAATCTGAATTACTGACTCTGTGGACAATCCTTTAGCTGTGGCACTTTGTTGAAAGAATGAGGTTTTGAAATGGAAGAACAGCCTGCAACTCATGCAGAATACTATCAGGTTTTAGTCATATTACTTTACATTAATTTAAGGTCCCTAGTTTTAATGGAAACTATACCTTCATCTAATGCAGAAAGAACTCACTGACGCTTCAAATGCAAGGTCATCTCTTTAGAGGCTATAACGAGCGCAGTATCTATTTAATGTAAGCCCTAAAATGCAAATTTTCTCTTTTCTCTTTGAATAAAAAGGGCTTGTTTAATATTACAGAAATGTACTTTAATATTGGGCAGATGTACTGCGAGTGCCTCAAATAATTTAACAAATTATGTATGTGCCAATAAATATCATGGCATGTTGTTGTATTATATGCTAATCCAGTATTTGTCATTTATCAAATGTCATTGTTTATATTCAAATGTATTATAAAACAAATTGCCTTTAAATAGGAATTAGATAAATGACAAATCCCGGCGTTATCATGCACTTTTTAACATATCAAATGTCTAAAGATTTGATGAATTTCTAACATTTTATGCAACAGCTAAAATCATTCATAACTTAGATAACTTGTTAATTGGTGTTGATTGTCAATGTTTATAAGAGCATTTAAACCCTGAGCTTTTTTAACACTGCAACAATTAATGCCTAGGCCATTATGGGTGATACAAAATGGCTTTCAGAGAAAATCAAGGATTTCATGCAATCATAAGACAGTGCAACTTCCTGCTGTCTGCTCAAAATGCATACAGCTGGATAATCTTTGAATCTGTCATTATAGGCTTTCAAGTAACTGCTTATGGCAATGGTTCACCAGTGACCCTGTGAATGATGGAGAGATTACCCAACCATCATCCTTTAAGTCAAAGACATCGTTTTCATTATAGCTGTAGGATGAGTGCTGATGACAGGTTTGCCTATTTTAAAATCCCTGCAGACATCAATTGGAGTGACAAATGATGAGGTTAATGGTGTTACATTCACTCCCATTACGTCCACTCAAATTTTACTTGCAGGGGAAAATCCATAGTTAGGTTTCATTTCTACATATCTATACCTTGTGGAAGAAACTACCCCAACCTTCAGGAGTGTTCTTTAGCTTTTCTACCAGAAATGATAAAATGTGAAGTACTGATAGCTGTTGTGGTTGTCAAATGATCAGTACAGTTTAAATATGCAGTCAATTGTTATATAGTCAGTATGAATAATTGAGGTCAGGTATTGCCTTTAATGGCTTTGGCGGTAAAATCTATAAAGTAGAATGGAGGAAAATGAAACAAAGACAGATCATATAGCCATTGTCATCAGCACTGCAGAGATTAGGCCAGCAATTGAGCTTCACCCTTTTGTTGATGCGTTCAGCAATGGAGAGTAGGGAAAGAAATGATTCAAGAGGGTGAAAGAAATAACAATTCAGGCACTATAAATGGCTAACGGCTGAGTCACTAAGCATGTCTTTCAGCATTTCACCAACTTTCATGCATTCATGTTTGCATAATCTCTGGCATGTAGAATAGGGAAGATAGAGGGGCTCAATCATGAAAGTCGAGTCAGGCTCTAAGCTTCCTCCACTTTGGCATTGCGAAGCACAGGCATTGAAGTTAGGAAGCCACCCAGGTATAGACTTTTGTTACTGATTATGCCTGTAGTGAGACTCGGGGTTAAGCCGTGCAATCTCTTGTGTCTGACAAAAGGAAGAGCCTCTGTTCTAATGACTCCTGCAGGGTAGGCCAGCTGCTCGTGTACCACATGACCTAAATGCAAATGCTCAATTAAAACACAAGCACAATCTACCTTTTATCCTTCGTCTTAGAGTAAGACACAATAAAAATATCTTTAAAAATATATCTGCAGTGTCACACATGTGAAATGTAAGCTATGTGAGGAAAAGTCAATCTTACATCTAATCTATTATTAATATCTTGTTCTGCTGCCAAGCTCTGCTTTTATGATACATGTGAGCCCTCTAGTGTTCCTATATCTGAGACCTTAATTTAGAAAATGAATGGTGCTGTTTTGGAACACATATAATGTTGTTCTTCCTGAGTCGATGGTTTAAAACTGGCGGAGAACACAGCGTGTGTCGAGATTCTGGAGGTAAAATAATGACTTAAGTATTTGAAATAAAAAGCTTGTTGAACTGCACTTATTGAAAAAATATATACATTGCATTAAACCTGCTTGCATTTTAATGCATTGTATGTTTAGAGCTTGCATTTTTATGGGCTGAAATTCAACATGGTTGTATATTTAAACTTTGAATGCTTCAATTCAAAACATTTCACATAGATTTTCATTATAAAAAATTCAAAAAAAAAAAATCACCTTTCAGATTTCACCTTCAAAACATTCGGTCTGTTTAAAAATACAACCTATAATATTCAACAGGTAGTTGTCGGTCGATTTTAATTCGCTTTACAAATTCGCCTCCACAAATTCAGTGGTTAAAATTCGACAGAAAATGCAACACCGCGCATCCGGGGACTGCAAGAAAAGCAGTAGATCACCGATGCGTGATCACCATCTGCTGTTAGTCGCCTCACCAGCAGGTGCTGCTAGCGGCTGTAGGCAAGGCCAACACAACAGGTTGAGAGAGCCATTCATTGTCATTTTCATTCACAAAAACAGATTTACAGAAATGGGAAGTATATATTATGATCATCAGGGCCAGTATATATTCGGAAAATCTGGTAAATGAGACAAAAGTTGTGTCTATGTTTAATTCAATGTCTCCACGATTGCTTTCCCTGTGCATAGCCTACATATAAGTAGCTTTCTCTACCGCGAACAACATTATAACATTAGTCCCACCCGATGCTGATGCACAGATCAAATATTACATCTGAGGAAGACATACAGTATTGCTTTTATATCGCAGTACTGGGGTTTCCCTTACACATCACACCCCAGGATACTTATATGTAGGCTATGCACAGGGAAAGCAATCAAATACTTTAGTCATTAAATTACTTCCATACGAGATACTAATGTTACATGTTGTTGTAAGGGACAATGTGTGTATTTGAGTGAAAATGGCAGAAAATTCAATAGGTTTATGTATGATTTTCCTCTGTGTAGATATTACACAGATGGTATGAAAACCTGCTCATACAAACAGACATTTAGTTGGACAATTCTGTTTTTCAAAAGTGCACTCAGGAACAAATCAATAATCCATTTGAAAAATGTATAAAGACAATCAAATGTGAGACTCGAGTCATGTCAATAGCCTAATAAAAGCTTAAATTTAATGGAGCTGGTTGAATGCCAATCATTTTATTCTGGCAACTTCCATGGACAGTTTTTTCTCACAAAATAGCATCCAAAATGGATTACTTTGCATATTGTTTCTGAATTGTTATAGATCAGATACAATTAAAAATATATATTTAAATGTTTAAAAAAAAAAAATGATCGGATGTTCTGTGTACCCAAACTCTTAGCCTCATCTTCAGAGACAGAGAGGCCCAGTTAAATGGATGTCTCAGCTGTTTCTTTGCTATTTCAGTCTTCCTTAGAACCATTACATTGAGTTTTTAAATATTATGACTCCAGATGGTTCACAAACCCAGTCATTTGGATCTTGAGTATTAAGTTATCACACATATAATCTACTTTGATTGCTCCTGTTTTGCATATGTGCTTCAATTGTTTCATCGTGCAAACCACCCTGATTTTCACCTGTTTTCCTGTTCAGCTCATTTTTGAAGGGTAGTGAATTGTTAGTGTTCACTGGTATTTTAGAATTTTTCTGACCCTAAATTGGATAGGCATTTACTGCAAGTACCCTGCAATTTGCAATGTAAATGTTGTCTAACTTTTTCTGAAGCTTTTGCATATTTTACCCTGATCCATTACAAATACTTAAAATTAATTACTAACTTAAAATCTCAATCACTAACAACAACTATGAACCTTCTTCCTCAGCTTGTATAAATTACTTGCCTTTATACTTGATATTATAAATTTAGCAGCATCTTTAGCTTAGATATATGTATACAAATTAGTTTTACTTTTTGGGGGAAATAAAAACTATACGATGAGTAGTTGTCTTAAGTAGATGAGACATTTCAAAAGTAGAAAACAGCCAAGATATTGAGCAACTTTTAGACATCATTAACAACATGAATTGGAAATTCATGTTACAAAATTCAATACCCCAAAATGGAAATTCTGTCATCATTTTCTCACCCTGTTGGACACAAAGACGATATGTTGAACCAGTTAATGGTAGCCACTGACTTCCGTAGCATGGAATAAAGATCAAGGTTTCTTTAAAATATAAAGATTCTGTTTCTGTAAATAATAACAAACTTTTTACATTTATTTCTTATATTGTTATATTGTTAACAAACTACACTACATTTTAGCAGCTATCAAAACAATTTTGTGACATTTTTTTACAAGAAAACTCTCAAGGAAGCATAAAAATTGTATAACAAACCTAAACCTCATTTGAATGAACTGATAATTTCACAAACTATATTTGCAACCTTCAAAAATGTAATTAGTTCTCTGGAGATAGCAAAAAGAATAAACATGCCTTGCTCTTTCCTGTCATCTACTGTTCAGTTGAGTAGATGTTTACTGAAAGACAGCGATCATTTAACACTGTCTGGGTTGATATGTCGAATGAGGAGGAGATGGATGGGCAGGCCATCAGGTCATGCCACAAGGGCATTGAGACTTTACACAGGGTAGGTTACAAGGATGCGATGTGTCTCCCTGTTGATGACAAATAAATCAATCATCAGCAAACTTTGACATATGGTGTCTGCGTTTAGACATTTAGAGGTTTGACACTGGACATGGGTATACAAAAAAATCTAATTTGCATCCATTGTCTTTGTTACATCTAGACAAATATTATGAGAAAATGGGAATGATGCACTAATATAACTGTGAAAAGTGGACAATTAGAGATGGGAGCTATGGAGATGTGTTTTATAAGAGCATCATTTGCCTGTGAATTATAAACTGCAGTGCAACCATTATCACATTACTAGTAATGTGAATTTTTGTCTTAGCGCTGCTCTTGATGGCTGTAGGTACTTAGTCTGTGAGCCATTTACCATCATTAGTGATGAATAGACATGTTTTGCCTCAATCTAGCATATTTAGTCATATGTTTTGAATGAATGAATGATGCATTTATATAGTGCTTTATTGTGTATAGCTGTACACCCAAAGCGCTTTACAATCATGTGGGGGGGGGTCTCTCTCCTCAACCACCACCAGTGTGCAGCATCCTCTTCAAATCAAATCAAATTAAGGTAGCAAACAGGATGCAGATTTAAAATGCATCATATAAAGTTCAAAATAGATTCAAAGTTCAGAATAGATCTATCAATTTTGTATTCTTTTATAAAAACTTTTGTATTACTTTTATGTATTTAATTGGTTATAAAAACTAAAACAGAAGTGAAACAAGTAGTAGGAAATAGGATAAATAAAAAGCTATACTTATATCCCTTTGTTTGGAAATACAGTCAGCTTTGGGCGAACAGCTAGATCTTCAATCTATAGGTCTACCACATGGTATATAATAAATCTCTAGCAACTTTACTCAGCTCTTATGAATTGCTGGTCAACCCCACTGACTGTATTGTTTTTTAGACATGATGGCTGATGTATGGGCCATTATTGTGCAAGTGTGAAATGTAAATCTAGTGATAAACACCTCCATCAGATCAGGTTCCACACCTCATCACGGCGGGTGTGCTGCCTGCTTTCTCCTTCATTGGCAGAATAATGGGCCGTCCACCAGAGCAAAATTGTCGATCGGGTCCATTAGTGCACCGTTAATGACCACACTCCCAACCCAAAATCTTAGCTGGGCACCACAGTTTGAACAGCTCACACTCCCTATAGCTAAGACTTTATTTTAAAAGGAGTAGGTGGCTGAAATTTTCACAGTGAATTCTTAGAAACTAAAAATGATTTCCAACCCACAAATTCCTCTCAATCTTGTTAAGCCATTAAGAGACATCTTCAAGAATAATAAAAATATGTATAATTTTTATAATATTCCATAATTATTTTGAAAGGTAGTGTATATTTATGAAAAAAAGTATTTTAAAATCTGTATTAGTATGTTTTATTTTTGCTATTTTGAAATATAAATATATATAAGATCTTCTTTTTTTTGCCAAATAGGTTTTATGCATTAGTAGAATTGGCGTACTTGGACTCAGATTCGGACTGCAATTATGAATGCACTTAGACGGACTCAGGTGTAAATATACTTGAACTTGACTTGGATGTTTTGGACTTTGAATTTTTCAGAATGCAGAAAAATCCATGTGATGTGTAACATGAAAGTTAAACAATTTTACAAATTCGAACAACATAAAATTAGGATTAAAAGTCTACTAAACATCTCCTACTGAAATTCAATAGGTTATGGACTAGAACTCGACTCAGATCTAACACTACAGTATGTATTAGATTGATCCATCTATCTAAATGTTAAGTGGTGTCTTTTCACACAATGCCTCTTTTAAAAGGGTCTCTTGTGGTTTTGGACAAATTGAGGGCATTGGTATAACGAACATCCACGGCGAGATCAACTGCAGAATTGCAGTGATGCAGGAGCAATGGGGAGCTGGCAGGGGGCCTGTTGTCTCTAAGTCAGGGGCCACAGAACAGATTGCAGCAAATGCTCAGATCTCAGCTCAATCTAGACAGATATTTATATATATATATCAGATGTGAATGAGTAATTCAAACCTCACTTTGCTCAGACTGGTAAAACATATTTGAATGTAGACTGTCTGGGATGTCACCTAGATTAGGATGAATCTGACTAAGAAAATTGATAATTCTAATATCTAATAAAGATATTGATTTAGATATTCTGCTCAGTAAATTAGAACAATCATATTTCTCATCTTTTTATATTTTGCCAAATATAGTTAATTTAATGTGAAATGTATAATTTTATTTACATTTATTGTGTTTTAATATTCCCCCTGTGCTTTGAAAATGTGTGTCAATATGCACTGGCATCCTGTTAGACAGTGTATGCAAAATTTGCTATAGGAGAAAACTACTAAACAACTAAAGCAAAATAATGTAGGATATATGCAACTGTAGTCTGGAAATAAAACCAAAATACATTCCATGAGTGTGTTTATAAGGGAAAATAAAGCCCAAAGGCACTTATAATAAGTGGACATGGCAACACTGGTGTCACGGTTCCTGTAAGATCTGTATGTAAATGTGTGTTGTGGTTAGCATAGGCTGGTCTTCAGTGATACTCTTCCTAATAAAAATGCACTATTAAATCCGTGGGTATTGGGGAGAGAGTCAGATCAAGGATGGGGTAGAATCTGAGTGCCTATAATTTTGAGGTTGATAAGTAAATTTGTTTGCCAGTTCCTTCCCCCAACAACAATTAAAGATTTAATTAGCATCTGCAGAGTGACTCAAGAGCAAGCCTGACCTAGAAATTGGAATTGATGACTTTGTTAGTGGAAGTTGTTTAAAGTCCCGTTTGCTGTTTATCCAGCCCGATCTCGTGGCAATTCGTACATATTTTACGAGGTGGCTAATTCGTACAAATTGTTACGACCTCACTCGTACAAATTCATATGATTTTTGCTAAATCGTACATATTTTACAAGTTGCCAATTCGTATGAATTTGTACGAATGACCTATACCTAATCCCATCCCTAAACCTACCTGTCACTGGGGTTTAGACAAATTGTACAAAATCGTACGAGTGAGGTCATACAAATTTGTACGAATTGACCACCTCGTAAAATAAATACGAATTGGTTGTGAAATAGCATTGGTTTATCAGCAGCACTTGTTTTTCAATGTCAATTTATTTTGATAATTGCTTCAAAAAAATTATTAGAACTGATAATATACAATGCTGCTTCCACAATGGACATTGTGCTATGCAAAAGACAAATCTTTTTGTTATATCAGTCTAACACTGTGTCCTAATTGAGCATATCTGGATAATAAGACAAGCGATGTAAATCAGTTTATTGTCTAAATCAAATCTATCTATAGTAGCAGACTTAATGTCTTACATAAGACTACTGGATATTAAGGAGTCTTAAATCATTTAATTTCTGCATGTATTTGTCTTCATGCAAAAGGTATTTTTTTTATTAAACCGAGCAGATAAACCTAACATCCTTTGAGCATTTACTTCTTATCGGATCTATAAAATAACTGCTATTGTCATTCCGCTGGGAGGGTGAGAAATGAAGGTGTTTTTTAAGACCTGCAGCAGTGTGTTCCTCTTAACAGTAAGCCTCTATTAAAAATAATGAGACCATTGGGTTCAAATCTCGTTCTCAATTGTTAAAACCCTGCAGATATTTTGTTTATGCAGACATGGCATGGCATGCTTTCATCAAGATCTGAAGATGTCAAAGAAAGATGAGGAATTTAAAAAATCAGCCAGACAATGATGTTCATGACCAATGTAATGACCAACTAACAAGAGTTGCTTTAAATAAGGAATGTGTCTTTTTTTTAAAATATCTGCCTGCCTGCCTGCCGCCCTGCCTTACAGTATACATTAATGTACATGGTTGCCAGAAATTTATGAAAATAGGTTTGGGCTGATGCTCAAGCACTAACAGTTTATAAACCTACTCTCTTTTTCAAATCAAAAGAAAAGTTCAAAAGAAACATCCCAGCTTCTACATTGCTGTTTTATTTTAGCATATTCATGTTTTAATATTAATAAGTTGTAATGGACGTGATGGCTCTGAATCAGACAATACTGAGAGGTTTTGTGGACTTAAGCCAATTGCTGTTTCAATTTGCTGTTTAAGATAGATTGTGGGTTGTCATCTACATTAACATTCGAATAATTTCTCTACAGTACAATCAACTTAAGAGATCAGTGTTCAGAACAATTTTCTTCTCATTAAATATCCTGTTTCATTTTGAAAAATTTCACATGACAGAAATAAAATGGAAAACAGAAATCCAGGCATCTGATTCAGTTTCAGAAACACTGCAGGGACAAATTCTACATATTTTTTTACATTATGTAACATTTTCCAAGGTAAGCTGATGTAAGACAAATTCCCCTCAAAACAATCCACACGCTGACCACAATATTGACACCAAGACTGGTGTACCGCTGGAGGCTTGTTTGGTGCGAATTTACCCAACTGCCAGAGTGGAGCCAAACAGCAATTCATCAGGCTAGCTTTGGTTTCTGAAAACACAATAACAATGACAATGTAGTATTTCAGAATCGAAGCAACTTGACTTGCGGCAGTTTTTTTTTTTTTTTATCTGAGCAACTTGTGTCTTAAATTAAAGGGTCAAGAGGACTGTTATTTTTCGAGGTGTCTTTGTGAGCTTATTAAGCTCATTTAGTTACAGCCAGAATAATGAGCTCCAGCAGTACATCTGCATTTGTGTGCCCCACGATCCTGGCACCCAAACAGGAGAAAGGATTAGACTTTTCCGGAGATATGAAAAGTAAGACATTGTTTCACCTGCCAGCATCTCACTATCACATGTATATTTGATTTTGTTTATGTCCTAATGTTAAAAAATTAAAGGTTATTCTGGCTGCTGTATGATGAAAGAGAAGCCCTAGGAAATATTCAGTTATTATGTAGTTCTGAGAGAGTAAATGTTTGTAAAGAGTAATAAAACTGTAGGAAAATTATGAAAGGAATAAACTAATGTACCTGTGGCAAAATTCAAAACAATTATAAAAAGCTTATTTATCATCTATCTTGCACTGGAAGCATGATTCAGACAAATAACGTGTGACTATAGAAAGTGAAACTAGGGCATAAAGCTGACC
The DNA here is from genome assembly GCA_027564155.1 of Gymnocypris eckloni scoliostomus. Lineage (NCBI taxonomy): Eukaryota > Metazoa > Chordata > Actinopteri > Cypriniformes > Cyprinidae > Gymnocypris > Gymnocypris eckloni. The sequence continues at coordinate 15,719,627 of CM050421.1, forward strand.
AAAGATAGAATCAAAAGACAAAAAACATTTAGATTTGTATTTCATGAATTATACATTGTGCACTAAATCGATCTTTTGAGTACTAAGTCTGTAGAAGGCATCAACTCCTTTTGATTTGTAATCTTTAATCAGCCTTCTGGTGTTCTTTTAGGCATTTATTTGCCAAACGCAGTCTGTGACGCCAGTTAATTCCAGTTTAGCTTTGTTCTGTACTACCGTGAACACCTTTTAACTGGAATTATAATGTAATGCTTTCTTAACATGAATGTTTACTTTATCCAGAAGAGATTATAGAACTTCATTCATTCTTCGAATATGGCTAATTATTCTTTAATTTGTGGATTTGTGCCTTGTGAAAATGATGCATATTAATGGTTAACATCAGTTCATGCTGTTGTTAATGGACTGATAAATGGCTCAGACAAATAATTCCACATCAGAGTAAAGCCACCATTTGGCATTCAGTCGCAGTTTTCCATTAACATGAAACATTCAAGTATAAACCATCATTTCAGAAATAGACTTATAGACAACTGAGATATGCTTCAGGAAATGATGTAGGGTGTCAAGCTACATCACATGACATGGAGTTCTGAATATGTTTATCCGCTGATTATAGCTATAGTAATTGTATAGAAAATTAAATGATAAAACACTTGCAAGTATATGGGGAAATTAAGGAGGTTTAAAGATATGATTAATGGATAGCTTTTTGGCATAATGCTGATTAACAAAGATAAATAAATAAAATGTTTTTCCATTTGTCCCTTAAATGGGGACTACAAATTTTAAAATACTTACTGTTCCAATAGTATGGAGTATAGACATAATATGTAAACAATATGCATATAAACATGAACTATACTATGAACTAAAAATAAACATTTGTAACAGAAATATTATGTAGACACTTTTATAAAATGATTAGCTTCACATTTCTGCTTTCAAATTCCTCCAAAAACTGACCACATTGTCTTTCATTGTAATGTTTGACATTCATATTAATGTCAATGTCGCACTGTAAGCTCAAGTTATTTTTTTTATTAAAAAGGGAAGTGTAAAACATATTCAAAATTATACCACAAATGTTGTTGATTGAGCTTAACTTGAATTGAGAACAAAATATTATTTTAATATCATCACCATTTGAGATGCCAAAAATGTTCAGTCTGAAGTCGTTTAGATAATCTGTCTCTGTCAACAGCTTGTGTCTACACACTTCAGTAATTATCATTGATCGTCCTGTTGAGTAAATGGGTTTGATATTCACTGTCTCTAGTATGTTTATCATAATTATTAACATATCAAGAGACCAGTGTTCATTATGTGACTGATTTTAGGCGTTATTAATTGCATTTTCTTACTTACTACATTTGTTTTTGGAGAGTATTGTCATCGTGTTTACAATCTTTCTCTTTCTTGACTGGAATTTGGTGGGAATAAATTAGTTATCCACCTCAGAGTGCTAACCAACTAGACCGATAATAAAGAGCCCTTACATAGAAAGAAAATGTTTACCAAGTCCATTTACAGAAGCAATCCCACCATCTTTATGAATATTCATGAACTTTTAATCAAAATGTGCAAAATATAGATTAGTTTTTAAAGCTGCCTTTAATTACTCATGTGAAAACACATTCAAATTTGATCAATTTATTTAATTATTTTTGTAAACGAATGAGTTAATTCCTTTACCTTGATTGTGTTATGTCGGCTATTGGTCTCAGTTCTTGGCTCTTATGGACTGTGAAACTTAAATTGCTCAAACTACGGAAGTCATAAACAGATGGTCCTCATCCACATCTCTTAAAATGTAAATGATGTCTTTCAAACAATTGTTAGCATAGCTGAGAGCTCTTGGGGAGAAAAAATAAATAAATAGACGAGACAGCCAATGTATTTAAATGATTCACTTATGAATTTGAAACTTCACCATTTGTTCTCATTAAAAATAATAACATGCTAGCATTGTTGCTCTTGACATTGTCCTCAGGCTTTGGTCTCACAGCTATGAATGGTCATGCATGTAAATAATGAAGATGAAAGGATGAGCAGCGATTTACCCATAATTTATTGATGCTGATTGAACAATAAAAAACAAATGTGTTCCTGTGTGCATCTGGACCCTTAGCTCTATTGTTCTGACCAGGATCATTATGCATATGGTAACATGGGTATATGAAATTGGCCAGTGTTCAGATAGAGGTTCAATGTATTCATCCTGTTTCCCTTTCAATATTTCACTCGTACTGCGTCGAAGATGCTTATAAAACTAAACCTTTCATAATGTAGGACATATTTAAAAATAAAAAATACATTAAATTACCACTAGCAGATGGCTGCAGAGAAGCACGTAAAGGCTTATTAGCCATGTCCACTCCCTAAAATATATATATATATATATATATATATATATATATATATATTGTTTTGTATTTATTAAATTTGAATGACAGTACTAAAAGTTAATTTTATCTGCATCTCAATTACCCATACAGCACAAGTAAATCTGTAAGACGTCTGCTAAAGATCTGGGGAACATCTGCCTTGCAAACTGATAAACATCTCAGAAGCAGTTGTACATGCATTTGTGAATGCATAATGAATAATGAATAATGAATAATAAACTAATGAATGTCTATTTGACATCTGACAGTTAACGTCTTAGAGACATATTGCAGATGAGCAAACACCCTAAAAAATATGTCTTGCATATGTAAATGCAGACATCAGATAGACATATCTGAGATGTACATGTGTGATTAGGTTGAGTGTTACTGTCAGGTGCTGGTGCCACCTTCTGTAGAACTTAATAGCACTGGTGTCGTCAAATGTTAGTCTGGAGCCCTACGATGGTTCTAGAAGTCAGAAAAGTCATAGCAATGTTAAAAGAATATTCGCCATGGTATATTTTCACTGCAAAACAATAAGAAATGCTGCAAATATCACCGCAAATTTTGAGAAAAGCTGCAGCAAAGTCTGTCATTTTAGGGCACAAAAATCTGAAAAAAGTCCCGCGAAATCCTGGAGGGACTGGCTACACTCTATGGCTGTGCTCCAGGTCTTTCAGGCCAAGATGCTTACCAACGAGGAAGCCGGTCTGGATGCAGCTTCACTCAGGGACCTGAGGAGCGCATCAGACCTTGCTCTATGCGTCACCAAAGCCACCGCCCAGGCCATCGGGCTTTCGATGTCCAGCCTGATAGTGTTGGAGCGCCACCTCTGGCTCACGATGACGGAGATGAAAGAAGCGGACAAAGTTCCCTTCTTTGACGCTCAGGTTTTGTCAGGCAGCTTGTTTGGACCAGCTGTGGAGGGCTTTGCTGAATGCTTCACGGAGGCTCAGAAGTCACCTCAGGCAATGCGACACTTCCTCCCTAAGCCAACCAGCTCTTCTACTGCTTCCAATCTTCCCAGACCTGTGCCAACTCAGCAGATAGCTAAACCAATGCCAGCCACCCCTGAGCCCCGACTTCCTGAGGGTCGGAGATATAGAGGGCGCTCACGCTTGGCATGACGCTACCCCTTTTCGAAGCGCCAAGGAGCCCGGCCCAAGATCAGCTTGGATCCAGCGTCTCAGAATTCCTCCTGATCAGCCAGGCAGAAAGAGGAGGGGCCCGAGACTTGCTACCGCTGGACTACCTCGCAAGCAGCCTCTAATATGCCTCTTACCACGCCGCTTAAAGCTGGGTGCAGAGAAAAGTGTGTTTTTGGTTCCTCACGGGCCCACTATAGCGCCCAGGTATCTGAATGCTGTGATAGCGGACAAAATAAAACACATACATTTAAAAAATAGAGAGCAACAATCTTTTTCTGCCTACCGTAAGGATCCTACCCTTATGCAGCCAGTCTGCACAAACGTTTCAACCCCTTGTCATGTGGGCCGAGGCCTGGCAGGCCATCCCCGGTGTGTCAGCGTGGGTAATGATTACGGTAAGATGAGGTCATACTCTATAATTCGCTCAAAGACCACTGTGCTTCCGCGGTGTGCTCGCCACCAGAGTGCGCAGCGAGGATGCCCAAGTCCTCCGCGCAGAGGTGATGAATCTGCTGGAAAAAGGAACCATAGAAATCGTTCCTCCAGCCCAGAGCGAGTCAGGCTTTTACAACCGCTACTTCCTCGTCCCCAAAAAAGATGGCGGCCTACGACCTATTCTAGATCTCAGACTCCTGAATTACGCCCTGATGTAAAGGTCGTTCTGGATAATCACTTTGAAACAGATCCTCTCGCAAATATGCCCAGGGGACTGGTTCATGTTGCTGGATCTGAAAGACGTGTATTTTCACATCCAGGTAGCCCCCATCATAGACGATTCTTGAGATTCGCATTCGAAGGGGTGGCATATCAATGCAAGGTCCTGCCGTTTGGGCTGTCACTGGCTCCCCGCACTTTTACACGATGCATGGATGCGGCTCTCTCCCCTCTGCAGCAGATGGGAATCCGCATACTCAACTACCTCGACGACTGGCTCATGGCTCAATCTGGCCCAATCGCAGATGGTTTTAACATTGCAAAAGACCCTCCTCCTCAGCCACTTAGGTTGCCTGGGGCTCAGGGTCAACTTTGCCAAGAGCATACTGTCGCCCAGCCAGCGAGTTTCGTTCCTGGGCACAGTTATCAACTCAGTGCAGGTGACAGCAACTGTCTCAGCGGAGATAGCCATAACAATTCAGCGCCACACGTTTTCCTTCAACGAGGGAACCGCCCGACCGCTCAAAGCTTTCCAGAGAATGCTGGGCCTTATGGCAGCGGCTTCGCCCGTACTTCGGTTGGGTCTGCTTCATATGCGACCTATCCAGCTCTGGCTGAAACAGAGGGTTCCCAGAGTGTGTCCTAAACACGATGGCAGAAGCTAGAGCCCCATCTACTCGACGCCTCTATGCTCTGAAATGGTCTATTTTCTCGACTTGGTGTCAAGACCTAAACTTAGATCCGGTCACCTCCGATGTGTCAGTGGTTCTCTCATTTCTGCATGAGATGCTGGATAAACAGCGCTCCTCATCCACCATCAAAGTTTACGTGGCAGCCATAGTGGCTTTCCATGCCCCTTCTGCTGGCCGATTGGTGAGCAGAGATAGTGCGGTGGTTCAGTTCTTGCAAGGCACCAGGAGAACGAATTCTCCGCGTCCTCATACAGTTCCACCGTGGGACTTACCTACCATACTAAGGGCCCTGAAAGGGCCCCCATTTGAACCATTGAAATCCATGAGCCTCAGAGCACTCTCGTTAAAAACCACCCTGCTGCTTGTACTGGTGTCGGTCAAGCAATTAGGAGATCTGCAAGCCCTATCCATCAACCCGGCTTGCCTGGAATTCGAGCCTAATGACTCCAAGGTTGTCCTGAAACCAAGGCCGGGTTATGTACCTAAGGTGCTCTCCACTCCATTCAGAGCCCAGGTCATATCGCTTTCCGTGCTTCCCCCCTCAACGGGTAGCCAGGAACTGTACCTGCTCTGCCCCGTCAGGGCCCTGAGGGTATACATTGAGCGTTCTGCCTCATACGGGAAATCAGAACAGCTTTTTGTCGGCTTCGGTAACCGCACCAAGGGCGGCCCTGTTACGAAGCAAGGAATTTCTAGGTGGTTAGTGGATGCTATTACACTAGCATACTCCTCCTTGGCTTTGCAGTTCCCCATAGGAGTCAGAGCCCATTGCATAAGAGGCATCGCCTCTTCTTGGGCATGGTCCAGTGGGGTGTCCATTCCGGGGTATCCAGCTGGGCCTCGCCGTCCACATTTGTAAGGTTTTACAACCTGGATGTGACTGCCTTCCAGGCCAGAGTCCTTTCTGCTTAAATAAGCTATCTTATGGGTTCACTTGACCAACATTGCTCAAGCCCCTCATTCACTTGGTCTATCCATACTATATAGAAGGCAGGTATCAACGTACGTGAAGACACCCAGGCCATGGTTGACCCTATGGCTCAGCCGATACTTGGTGTATTCTCTTGACTCCCCTTTCTCTTACTCCCACGTGAGTCTTGGTGTTGAGTCGTTCCACGTCATAGTACGGCGTAATTGTTCCACATCATCCACGGCGTAATTGTACTTGTTCCCATACAAGCTTCTTCGATGCAGTACGAGTGAAATATCGAAAGGGAACGTACTCGGTTACTTTCGTAAACTCGCTTCCCTGAGATATGGAACGAGTACCGTGTTCCTGGCCGTGCTATGAGCTGCACTCCTCAGTCACTTCTTTCGAATTAATCTGAGATGTAGCGGTGAAGTGGCCGTTTACATAGCCAGACGCCCCTCCCGTTTTGGCAGGCTATGGCGGGCTGCACAGCCATAGGCTCGCGTGCCGCCGCCGAGCCATTGGTTAATTTTTTGTCCTGCACAAACCAATGGACGTGCAGTTTCACTGCGTGATTATAAAAAGGCTTCAGTTGAAGAGGAAACAATAGTTTTTTTCTCATACAAGCGTCTTCAATGCAGTAATCGTTCCATATCTCAGGGAACCGAGGTTACGATAGTAATAGAGTACGTTTATTCAAACTGTTTACTCAAAAAATGTTTGAGGCTGTAATAACATCAAAAGAGCATTCGGGGTAAATTATTGCAAGGTTTACGTCATGATTTAAAGGAATAGTTCAGCCAAAAATGAAAATTTGCTACAAATGTATATCCAAGTCCATCCAAGATATCAGTGAATTTGTTTATTATTATTATTCAAAAAATTACCATACATCACTTGCTCAGTGAAAAGCTGGATGTAAGAAACAAATCCATCAAGGTATTTTGATCTGAAAACTTGTGAACGTTTGCTTGATCTGTACATGTTTCTCTCCTGATTCAGACAAGATGAATTTGTCACTGAAGAAAGCAATAATATGGATAGAGGTTGGAAGCAACATTTCAAAAATAACAAGAACATAAAAAAGTATTCATGATGGATTTGTTAATATGCAGCTTGTCTATTGCTTACATTACTTGTTGATTATTGTGAAGTTTTTAGCAGCTGTTTCTGATGGCACCCATTCACTGTAAAGGAATTGATATAATGTTACATTTCTCCAAATTGTTACTCATCTATATGTTGGATTACCTGAGGGTCAGTAAATTTAGCACATTTTAATTTTGGTCAGACTATATCTCTTTAACATATCTGTGTGTTATGATGGTATTTTGGATATATCTTGTGTGTGTGTGTGTGTTGCTAAAAAATGTGGCATAAATTGGCTTAAATTACAAAAATTACAAAAATTAAATAAATTAAGTCTTGAGCTAATCAAACCGTAAAAAAAATATGTAATCTCTTGGGCTTTGTTAATTAGTCAGGTTGCAGACTAAAGTTAGTAAGACATAAAATATGTGACTACGCCAACAAACGCCAACTCATGACATCAGACCAAATATTAACACCCTTAAATAAATAATAATATATACATACAAATGTTTATTTGACATATTAAATGTTAGACGCTTATGTCTTGTAATGTCAAATTATTTTCATTTAAACACTGTGTAAATACAAGTATTCGTTCACTGGTGTTGTTGCCTGATTTTTCCAGCCCGATACACACATACTTGCTAATGAACAACAGCTTGACGGAGTGACTCACAGGTTTCCATCTCCCTAATTGGCACATGCAGTAAGATATCCACAAATTTCCTCCTGTATGAGAAAACAGAGTTCAAAGAACAAACAGAAAGAAACAGAAAGAAACAGCCTCTTTCTGTCTTTTTCTCAATGTGATTTCATTCATATCTGTCTTTCACCTCTGCCAGGCTGATGACAGATGTGTATTTGCTCTGCCACTCTTTTTTCTCACTGTGTTTCACTTCCCCTCAAGTGGGGTTAGTAGCTTTGCTTTCATGTGGACTGTGTCTCTCGGACTTATTTCACTACATGGACGGATGCTTGAGTTGGCCAAAGACAGATGCTGCATTATACACTGTTCTAGTGTTATTGTCACATGGAAAGCATCTGGAAGCATCCGGGAGAGGTTTAGACAAACATACCATTTAGTTAGGCTGTTTATTGTATTGCTTCCATCAGTGCTCTGAACTGCTCTGAACGGTAACGGGTTAGGGACCAAAAATATATATTTAACTTATTTTATTTTGATTAGTTGCTAATTTATATTGAGATTTTAATTTAATGTTTTATATTTAAGTCTTTGGTTGCACTTTATTTCGATAGTCTACTTTAGACATTATACTAACTATAAGTAACTTTGTAAATAGGTCAACTAATTCTCATTCATTTGCAACTACGTCTACTAAATCTCAGTAGGGTAGGTTTAGGGTTAGTAGAATAAGTCGACATGCTTACAAAGTGTCTCATAGTCAGTATGCGGTATATTGTGGACCCATCAAAATAAAGTGTTAGAAGATGTTAAGCAGACAGTCTACTAATACTCTAATGACTGCTTGTTGACGTAGTTTCAAAGTTACTTGTTAAATGTCTAAAGGGGACTATCGAAATAAAGTGCTACAAAGTTTTTGAAGCTGTGAATATCCAATTGCATTTAAGTTTTAGGTGCATACACTCTTGAAAATAAAGGTGCTTCACGATGCCATAGAAGAACCTTTAACATCATTAGAACCTTTCTGTTTCACAAAAGGTTATTTGTGATGAAAGAAGGTTCTTCAGATTATAAAAAAGGTGAGGAAGAGATGGTTCTTTAAAGATGTGGAAACAAAAATGGTATTTCTATGGCATTGCATGAAGAACCTTTTGAAGAACCTTTATTTTTAAAATAAGCATATGTCTGTCTATTTTATACAATCATACACAAATTACAGGTGGTAGGTGTACACAAGACCAAAATATGCTTATGAAAACTGTTCTTTGGTGTAGGTCAGGGTTCCTCAATTCAATTTTGCAGAGGGAGGAATTCTACCAAGCCAAGGGCCACTGACCTATATATATATATATATATATATATATTATTATTATAATTTTTGCTTTTGTTAAAATGGTCACAAGATAAATATTCAGATTTCCCCCCAGTTTTATTCAAACAATTATGAACATTTTTGCATTTGGATACTTTGCCTGTTGAATATTAAAAACAAATGAACAAACAAAAAATCTGGATCTACATGTCTGCCATGCAAATCAACTGTTCCCTATCAGTCAGTCACGTTCGACGTAACGTCAGAGTGACTGACTAATGGGATCTCGCCGGAGAGCCCAATCACCTTCGAGTGTTAACAAAACAAGCCAATGACAGTTGGCGTGCGTGTTCGCCACGCGACTCCGCCCCGCGGTGCGGGTATAAAAGGAGAGCGCGTGCAAACGCACATCAGCTTTTCGCTTCGGAGCCGAGCCATTGCAAGTCTCCAGAGTGTTCGAGCAAGACGAGTCTCACAGAAGAGCGTTGGTGTTACGGCGCGTCAGCGGAGGTCGCTGTCCAGTGCTGCTTTTCTTTGCGGTCACGCTGCTACCTCCCCTCGGCGCTTCAGCGCTCCTAAAAGAGAGTTTTTTCACTAAAAGAGCAAATCTAAAAGAGCTCCACGAGCGACGGGCGTCTTTTTAAAGATGGCTTCCCGCTCGTGCGTTTCTGGATGTGGTCGGTTCCTGACTTCATCTGATGGTCACGATCGCTGCCCCTCGTGCTTGGGCTTTAGGCACGCTGAGGCAGCGCTCGTGGATGAGTCATGTTCTCACTGTGGGAACATGACCATGGCGATGTTGCGCTCCAGATACCTCCTCGCTAGACGTGGGGGTATCCCCCTTGCTCTGCCCGTTCTAGTTCCTCCGGATGGAGGACTACTTGACTCAGGGCCAGGGTGATTTGAGGATCACAGTGAGAGCTTCCCCGTCGAGTACGTCTCCGCGGGCCTCTCACTCCTCGAGCACATCGCACCGTCTGGGGTTTCCGGATGAGTATGCGGGGTCCTCGGACAGGGCGGGGCCCAGCATCTCATTCGGTGCCCCAGCAGATGACGGGGTTTCGATCACTGCATCGGGGGATGAGCTAGGTTCTGGAGAGGACGATTCGGCTGCGCTGCCTCCGTCAGGAAGAGTAGCGTTGCCCGAGTCAGATCCAGAACTGACCGCTATGCTTTCCCGGGCCGCTGAGAGCATCGGGCTGCACTATAGGCGTCCGCCTTCTCCCGAGCGCTCGAGGCTGGATGATTGGTTCCTGGGGGCGCAGGCCGAACGTCGGCAACCGCCCCCGGTTCCGTTCTTCCCGGAAGTGCATGAGGAGGTGACTAGGTCTTGGAAGGCACCTTTTTCTGCCCGAAACAGGCCTAGTGCCTCCTCCGTCCTCACCACCCTCGACGGCGGAGCGGCCCAAGGGTATGTGGAGGTCCCCCCAGTCGAGCGCGCCATTGCCATGCAGCTTTGCCCGCAAGGCGCTGCCGCCTGGAGGGGTAATCCACGCCTTCCGTCCAGGGCCTGTAAGTTCTCGTCCGCTCTAACGGCCAAGGCTTACGGCACTGCTGGACAGGCCGCTTCCGCCCTGCACGCCATGGCCCTCCTGCAGGTCCACCAGGCCAAGGCGTTGAAACAGCTGCACGAGGGTGATGCTGACCCAGGTGTGTTGCAGGAACTGCGCACAGCGACGGACCTCGCACTAAGGGCGACGAAAGTCACGGCGCGGGCCCTGGGTCAGACGATGTCCACATTAGTGGTCCAGGAGCGCCACCTGTGGCTGACCTTGGCGGATATGAGGGAGTCCGACAAGCACCGCTTCCTGGACTCCCGATCTCCCAGGCCGGCCTATTCGGCGGCGGTGGAGGTCATTGCCCAACAGTTCTCCGCCGCACAGAAGCAGGCGGAGGCGTTTCATCACATCCTGCCCGGCGGTCCGCTGCTGTCTCCACCACCACCGCCGGCTGCAGCCTCCGCCTGCTGCCGTGCCGGCGCCCTCCTGCTGCCTCCACCTCCGCTCCAGCTCGGCCACAACAGCAGCCTGCACTACGGCCGCAGCGTGGAGCTGGCCGCAGCAGACCGGCGCAGCCCGCCTCCGCCCCTGCCAAGCCCGTGAAGCGCCAGGGCAGGCGGCGTCCCTGAGACGGGCGACCCGGAGCCTTTGGATCCTGCTCTTCAGGAGATGGTGACCGCACCACTCCTTCCCCCGGAGGAGGGCCGGGTGGAGAATCTTTTGTTTCCTTTTTGTTCTGTACCCAAAACTTCAATAAAAGAGCAGTTTCCTTTTCCTCCGGGTCCCAAGAGGGCGAGGATGGCAGTGTACGAGACCTCGTCTCCACACTCCCGTCCCCCTCTCTCTTCGCCAGTGGGCAGCAGGGTCCGGTCCGAGGACGCGACGCCTTCTCCCGCATCCCCTGCCCAACTATGGAGCCAGGTCAGTGTCACACCACACACTCAGACCCCACTTCGAGACGCACTGCCTTTCGAGTCGGGCCCCTGTGCTCCATTTCGCTGCCCCACCGTGGAGGTACGTCAGTGACTCCTGGTCCCGCTTGTACGGTCCCTGGGGCCTGGCTAGAGCTCCCAGGCCGTCGCTGGCTCCTGAGGACTATCAGACTCGGCTACGCGATTCAGTTCGCCCGGCGCCCCCAAGTTCAGGGCATTCGGTTCACCTCAGTGTTGAGCAAGGATGCCCTGTCTTGGCAGAAGTCGCGGTCCTACTGGCGAAGGACGCGATAGAGCCGGTCCCTCCAGCCGAGATGAAGTCAGGGTTCTACAGCCCCTACTTCATCGTACCCAAGAAAGACGGTGGGTTACGACCAATCCTGGACCTGCGCGTTCTGAACCGGGCCCTTCATAAGCTCCCGTTCAGGATGTTGACGAGAGCGCATCTTTCAATGCGTCCGTCCCTTCGATTGGTTTGCAGCAATCGACCTGAAGGACGCCTACTTCCATGTCTCGATCTTCCTCGACACAGACCGTTTCTCCGCTTATGCGTTCGAGGGGCGAGCATACCAGCAAAGGCCCTTCCCTTCGGGCTATCCCTGTCGCCTCGTGTCTTCACCAAGGTCGTAGAAGCAGCCCTTGTACCGTTAAGGGAAGCAGGCATTCGTATCCTCAACTACCTCGACGACTGGCTCATTCTGGCCCAGTCTCGAGCACTGTTGTGCGAACACAGGGATATGGTGCTCAGTCACCTCAGCCGGTTGGGACTTCAGGTCAACCGGGAAAAGAGCAAACTCTCCCCTACGCAGAGGATCTCTTTTCTCGGCATGGAGTTGGACTCGGTCAACCTCACAGCACGTCTCTCAGAGGAGCGTGCTCAGTCAATGCTGAGATGCCTGGAGTCTCTCCAGCGCAAGAGGGCGGTTCCACTGAAACATTTTCAGAGGCTCCTGGGGCATATGGCATCCTCAGCCGCTATCACGCCGCTCGGATTGCTTCATATGAGACCGCTTCAGCGTTGGCTCCACGACCGAGTCCCGAGGTGGGCATGGCGCCACGGCACATACCGGGTCTCACTCACCCCGTCCTGCCGTCGCACCTTGGTCGGAAGCCCATGGTCGGACCTTGCCTTTCTTCGGGCAGGAGTTCCCCTAGAGTAAGTATCCAGGCATGTTGTTGTTTCAACAGACGCCTCTGCCACGGGCTGGGGGGCCATGTGCAACGGGCACGCAGCCGCGGGGCTCTGGACAGGGCCCCAGCTGCAGTGGCATATCAATTGCCTCGAGTTGCTGGCAGTATGGCTTGCTCTGCACCATTTCAGAACGCTGCTACACGAGAAGCATATACTGGTCCGCTCGGACAACACTGCGACCGTTGCGTGCATCAACCACCAGGGCGGTCTACGCTCCCGTCGCATGTCGCAACTCGCCCGCCATCTCCTCCTTTGGAGTCAGAAGCATCTGAGGTCGCTTCGCGCCGTTCATGTCCCAGGCGAGCTCAATCGTGCAGCCGACGAGCTCTCACGTCAGCACGCCCTTCCGGGAGAATGGCGACTCCACCCCGAGGTACTCCAGCTGATTTGGAGACGCTTCGGGGACGCTCAGGTAGACCTGTTTGCCTCCCCGGACACGTCTCACTGCCAGTTGTTTTTCTCCCTGTCCGAGGGGACCCTCGGTACGGATGCGCTGGCATGCAGCTGGCCTCGGGGCTTACGCAAATATGCGTTTCCCCCAGTGAGCCTTCTCGCACAGACCCTGTGCAAGGTCAGGGAGGACGAGGAGCAAGTCCTCTTGGTGGCGCCTTACTGGCCCAATCGGACTTGGTTCCCAGAACTAATGCTCCTCGCGACAGCCCCTCCTTGGCAAATTTCTCTGAGGAGGGATCTACTTTCTCAGAGAGGGGGCACCCTCTGGCACCCGCGCCCAGACTTGTGGAATCTCCACGTATGGTCCTTGGACAGGACGCGGAGGTTCTAAGTGGGCTACCTCCAGCGGTAGTAAACACTATCGCTTCTGCCAGGGCTCTGTCTACGAGACAAGCTTATAGGCTGAAGTGAAACCTGTTCGTCAATTGGTGTTCTCCCCGCCGGGAGAACCCCCGTAGATGCCCGATCGCAGTCGTGCTTTCTTTCCTGCAGGATGGGTTGGAGCGAAGGCTGTCTCCCTCCACCCTCAAAGTGTATGTCGCCGCTATCGCCGCACACCACGATGCAGTAGACGGTAAGTCTCTGGGGAAACACGACCTGGTCATCAGGTTCCTCAGAGGGCAAGGAGGCTAAATCCTCCGCGCCTCACCTGGTACCCTCTTGGGATCTCCCTCGGTCCTGTCGGCCTTGAGGGGGCCCCTGAGCCTCTGCAGTCAGTAGAGCTTAAGTTTATGTCTCTAAAGACAGTGCTCCTCTCGGCATTGGCCACAGTCAAGAGGGTAGGGGACCTGCAAGCATTTTCGGTCGACGATTCGTGCCTAGAATTCGGGCCGGCTGACTCTCACGTTGTCCTGAGACCCCGGCCTGGATATGTGCCCAAAATTCCCACCATGCCCTTCAGGGACCAGGTGGTGAACTTGCAAGCGCTGCCCCGGGAGGAGGCAGACCCAGCCATTGCTCTGCTCTGTCCCGTTCGTGCCTTGCGCATCTATGTGGACCGCACGCAGAGCTTCAGGACCTCAGACCAGCTCTTTGTCTGCTTCGGAGGACAGCAGAAGGGAAGAGCTGTCTCCAAACAAAGACTCGCCCACTGGATAGTGGAGGCTATAGTCTTGGCCTATCAGGCCCGGCGCTTACCGTGCCCCCTTGGTGTGAGAGCACACTCTACGAGAGGCGTTGCTTCCTCTTGGGCTTTGGTGCGAGGCGCCTCAATAGCAGACATTTGTAAAGCTGCCGGCTGGGCGACACCTAATACGTTTGCGAGGTTTTACAATCTCCGTATAGAGCCAGTGTCCTCCCGTACTTGTCTCGGATGGCCAGTAACACTGGAACCCGCCGGTGTCAATCACGCTTGCTGCGCCATTCCCCACGGACCGGATACGTGCGCCTTGTTGCTTCTCAGTCAGTTCCCCACGGCGAACCCTGTTGAAGTTCCTCCCGCACCCTCGGCAGTCAGGTGTGGCGGAGCACCAGACGCCAGGTCCAGTACTCAGACGCTGCCCAAGGTCAACCCTTGTGCTGGGCTAGGTGCCCGTGTGTAGTGATTCCCCTTGGTGATCCCACATGTGTATTCTTCCACGCACGGCTCCCCATGGTGAGTCTGTGTCTTCCCTGGCAGAACCCTCTGCCTTCTCTGCTGTGTAGCTATCTCACCCCAGGCGGGCTGGGTCTACCTCAGAGACTCCCGTATGTGGAACTGCCCTTGGCCAGTCCATACGTGTAATCTCCACATGATACCTCCTTATGCGGGATGTGGCTCCGTAGCATTTCCCCCTACTTGGGGTACGCTTTCCCAGTGTTATTCTACCCGCTGAGCGGAACAGCAGTGCGGTTATCTCTGCCTAAACCCTCTCCTATCATCCATCCCAACTGGTGTGGGGGACTTGCCGGCTTCTGCAGAGCACTGGAGGGTCAGCAATAGTGGCGTTTTCAAGGGATCCCATTAGTCAGTCACTCTGACGTTACGCCGAACGTGACTGACTGATAGAACGCCTCGGTTACTTGCGTAACCCCGTTCCTGAAGGAGGGAACGGAGGCGTAACGCCCCGCCGCCATAGTTGCTGTACCACCGCTGTACGGCCGGGCACACAGTCTCGGCTCCTCAGCGAAAAACTGATGTGCGTTGCACGCCGCTCTCCTTTATACCGCGCAGCGGGGCGGAGTGCGCGTGGCGAAACACGCACGCCAACTGTCATTGGCTTGTTTTGTTAACACTCGAAGGTGATTGGGCTCTCCGGCGAGATCCCATTAGTCAGTCACTCTGACGTTACGTCTCCGTTCCCTCCTTCAGGGAACGGGGGTTACGCAAGTAACCGAGACGTTCTTGCTCATCTCCAGACTGGATCTCTTCTCTCCACTTTCCCTAATTGCAGATTCAATTATTCGATCTATTTTTTTATACTTAGATCTTTTAGAGGGAATCAAACTGTAACATCGTGTGTCCCAACTAGACATGATGCGATAAAAAGTATATTTTCCATGTGTAGCTGTTCTCTCTCGGCTGCTCCGAGGCAGGTTCTCGAACCACTACATGTATGGGAGGCGGACGCACTAACCACGAGGCCAAATGACGGCAGCAACTTACGACATATTTAGTGTGTCGTTGAGATCAGGGGAGTGAGGTTTACTTGCACAGCATCTACTTTGCTGGCCTCCTTTACACATGTAATTTTTGTCCAAACAACCCGCGACAGCGACACGTGACAATAAGCGATGTGGAATTCTACTTTAAAAAAAGGTTTTTATTTTTTGTGACGTTGCGTACACCATACAAAATAGGTCAAGTTCAAGTTTATTTATATAGCACATTTAAACAACAACATGGTGCTTCACAGTAACATAATACAATGATAAAAAATACAAGGTATCAAAATTAAATGAACAACATAAAACCAAATAAAAACATGAATAAGAAATGTACTCACTGAGACCAACCTAAGAATAGGCCTGAGAAAAGAGATATGTTTTCAATGATGATTTAAATCCAGATAAGGAAGATGATAACCTAACTGTTTGAGGTAACGAATTCCACAGCTTAGGGGCTAAAACAGAAAAGGCTCTATCACCTTTAGATTTCAGGCGAGATAATGGGACAGTTAATAGATTTTCAGAGGAAGATCTAAGAGATCTCCGAGGTGAATATGGACAAATAAGGTCTGAGATATAAACTGGAGCCAGACCATGCAAGGCTTTAAATGCAAAAGTTAAAACCTTGTACTCAATTCTAAATTTTACTGTTAGCCAATGTAGATGTGCTAAAATAGGGGTGATATGCTCCCTCTTCTTTTTTCCCAATAAGAAGCAGGCTGCAGCATTTTGAACCAGTTGCAAACGTGAAAGGGAAAACTGGTTGACACCAGCATATAAAGCATTACAATAATCAAGCCTTGTAGAAATTAATGCATGAATAACTGTCTCTAAATCACCAAAAGATAAAAGAGATTTCAGTTTACGTAAACCCCTAAGCTGGAAGAAACTAGCACTCACAACAGAGTTTATTTGCTTGTTGAATTTTAACTCTGAATCAAAAACAACACCCAGGTTCTTTACATGAGTACGGATATTTGCTTGCAAGGGTCCTGAACTAGAGGACAGGGCGTTAACCAAATGAGGGGAGCCAAATAGAATGTCTTCAGTCTTGTTCTCATTTAGCTGAAGAAAATGTATCACCCATCCAGCTTTTTATGTAATTTACGCAAGCAAGCAAGTCGGATAAGGACATAGACCCAGGTTTGATTGACATGTACAACTGGGTATCATCCGCATAAATGTGATATGGGACCTTGTGAAACTCAAAAATGTAATGAAGAGGGAGCATATATAATGCAAACAAAATTGGGCCCAATATGGAGCCCTGCGGCACCCCACCAGTAACAGAGGCAGGTGATGAATGAGACTGACCTAACTCCACAGAGAAATTCCTCGCAGTGAAATAGGATTCAAACCAATTGTGACGAGTGGGGCAGGGCCGAGAGCCGTGGGAACGGAGCGAGGCCGGTGGAGTAAATGATAATGAACGACACCTGCGCCACTCACCGGTCTCGAGTCCCACGGAGGAGCTTCGGAAGGAATAAAAGGAGGAGTGACAACAGTGGAAGACGAGAGAGGACCAGGCCTGGAATTTTAGTTTGTGTTTTGTGTGCGGCAGTCGTCCGTGAGGGGCTGCCGCTTTTCATTTGTGTTTGTTTATTTTATTATTAAATGTGTTAAATGTTCGCCGGTTCCCGCCTCCTACTTCCCGTATCTATCAACTGCGTTACACCAATCTAAGGCTGAATCACAAATACCAACCTCGGTTTTTAACCTGTTTAAAAGATACATCCCTGTTTAAAAGATACACTCTTGATGCAGCCTCGATAAAGGGGGCGGAGCAAGAACACATCCGGGGATTTTAACTGTACTTGGCTAGATGTGAACTTTGATTTGGAACAGTACTTGGGTGACGACTGATGAAGTTTCACAAGCCGCGTTTGATTTTTCGTGCCACATTATTTGAAATTAGCGTGGACCAAACGCCGCCTATTGAGGAACCCTGGTGTAGGTGGTATTTATTTGTTAACATTTTAAAAACATTTAGTAGATTAAGCAGAGACATAATGCAATTCAAATGGATAAAACATTTTTTATTCAAATTCGATGTTGGAAAAGACAATAATAATGTGCAAAAATACACCAACACACTGTCCATGCATCGTCAAATTATGTATTTCATAATCCATTGGACTCAGTTTTACTGATTTTCTGGTTGACTTTTTTAAACTAAGCAATTAATTATGATATTTTTCCCCATTATGGAGCATAAACGCATGGAATGGAAATGAGAAATGACCTTTGTATCTGCTGTTCTACAGTTACAAGCTGGAACAGCCAAAATGAGAAAGGTTAAGATGGGAAATACTAGACGAAAATATGCTCTGTATAAATATGCGCTGCAATTTCAGAAATATATGATAAAAAAATGACAGTGCCTCATTAAAATGGCTCTTATGCCAGTCAGAGACTTAGATGATGGGTATCATTTATATATAGTTTCCCTTGTGAGTGGAATGTCACTGCAAGACCCAACATAACTATTTTAAATAGACATAAATATACATTATACATTATACATTGCGTTATTAAGATTTGAATAATCCCAGGCTACAGTTCTCCATTTAACCTGATTTAGGTGGATGGCAAAGAGCTCCAGAAGCAGAGATTTTCTCATTGGCCGTCCTGTCAGGTTTCATACGGACTAATGGCCTGGTCATGATTGACTGTTTTGTATGACGTATGATACACCCATCAGTCTGAGTCTATCATGCTTTTAATCACAGATGAAATATGGAAGAATATGTATGGACAGTCTCAGTAAATCATAGTTATCCTTCATCAAGGAGTCAGTTATGCAAAACCAAAAAAAGGGTTCTGCAATAACCTTGAAGATCTGTAAATGAAAAAAAAAGAGCGAGAGACCAGAAGTCAGAGAGCTATAAGATCAAATCTATAAGATAAAATGTCAGGCATCACTGAATATCCCTTTAATCAGCTTCTATCCTGTTTTACCTCATTTTTATGATTTGATCTGTCTTCCAGATTAAGTAGGTATTAGTAATAGATATAATCCCTCTAGAAGTTGGAAACTGTAGGATCTTCTGATATATATATTCCAAAGCACCCTCAATATTTCAGTGTTGTACTTACTGTAGCACTATTTGGACGGATTATGTTTTCAAACTAATAAAATAATTACAATGATTAATATAGGACATCTATGATTGCATGTACTGATCTGAGGGATTACTGCAGAAGTATCTATTGTCTGGATATGAGCGTTACGGAAGGTTATACACTGGATGTGCACATCACAAAACATTTAATTTATATAAAGACTCTATATCCAACGATGTATATAATTAAGGAAAGTAGTTAATTATATAATGAGTGTTGTATGTGCCATATCAGCAGGTGATCAGAATATATATATTTTGTTAATTAATTTGTAAATAAATGTTTATAATAATTTAATAAACTAATGAGATCCCAGCAGTACTCAAAACCTCTAATGTTAAAGTTTAAAGCACAATTTATTTCAACAAGCATTGAAAAAAAAGAAGGAAAAAAAGCTTTATAATAAATATGGAGAAGCATTGTGAAAAAGAATACATAGAAATCATAGACATTACTATCTGGAGGGGTTATGATTTCTCACAGGACCCCTGAGTTACCTGAAAAACTATAGGTAATATACTCCATAATTTTTACTGAGGTTGTGCGAGAAAGAAAAGACAGGCTTTTAGGATTTGGATCGGATTAAGATCACAAAGTACATCTGTGAAGCTCAAACTTACCTAATTTCCACAGGGAAATCTGGTCTTGTCCAAATGGAGCATTTGCCTTATTTTTTCTATCCCTTTGCATACATTTCAGTGAGGCTTTTAAAATGTATATTTCTTCATCTCTTTAGATAGTGTTCAGAGCCACTTCAAACAGCACAATTGGTTATGTCAGGTTAAATTTCAATTTTGAATCCATAAAGCTGTTATGGTAACCATGGAACTGATGCAAATATATTACTATTTCATTCTCTCAGTTGCATGGGCAAAACCTGAACAATATGATCTGATGTCTAGCTGGAGCACATGCCGTCCACCCTTATTTTCAACATACAGTTCTGCTTATAAGTTTACACACACCTTGCAAAATATGCAAGATGTTAATTTTATTAATAATTGCATGTTTGAGTACTGCCCCGAATAAGCCATTTGACATAACAGATGTTTACATGCATTCCAGAAGACACTGTAATAACTGAATTTACAGAAATTAATCAGTTCAAGAGTTTCTATACAATTGAATCTTAATACTATGTATTATCTGGATGATCAAAGACTGCTTTTATGTTTTGGGATAGTTGTTCATTTGTCCAGAGCTGTTAAACTGCCACTGACTTAAGAAAAATCCTCCAGGTCCTGCACAAGCTTTGGATTTCTAGCATCTTCTGAATGTTTGAACCCTTTCCAACAGTCACTGCACACTTTTGAGATCCATCTTTGTGAAAATATTCTCTAATGCTCAAGAAGGCACAATGATGCATTAAGAGCCAGTGGGTGTACAATATAGAACAGTAGGATGATCTGTTATTTTTTCTTATTTTGTTTAAAGATCATATTGTTTTCATTTAATACAGCCCCTGAAGAGCTACATTAGTTATTTACATGTTTCCAAGAAGAAAAAGTAAGTACAAAATTGGGACTGTAAGAGCAGACCCAGCCATTTGTAACATCCTTCTGATGTCAGCCGCTTCGGTTCTTTTATCTGTATTTAAACCTTTATCCTATTATTTTAATGTATTATCATAATCATAAACACCCCGTGTTTTTAGCAAATAGTGTTACCATTTACTGCACTTTGTTATTCTTCTAGTAATTTTCTGTGGCTAATGAATCTAAAATCTCACATAAATAGCTTAACTTAAATCATGCAAATCTCACAGAAAATAGCTTACTTCCACAAATATAAAATTATGGTGGATAATTGTTGGTGTTCACAGAACATCAAAGCTAGGTAACGTAAAGTAGCTTTATCCATTATCATTACCCAGAATGCCTTATCTGATTGTTGAGGCAAGTTTACAAAAAACATTTAAACTCATAATTCATGAAAAGATTGTATGTGCTGATCTTAATAGTGAAAATAAAATCAGTTAAGGAGGAAGAAAGATGTCCAGACCCGGGCGCCAGCCAAGATAGATGTCTTTGGTAAATGGAGTACTGTAGAGGAAAGTCTCATCACTCCCTGGACAGTTTTATTCTCCTGATAAAATCTCCCTCTCAGAGCTGAGAAGCAGACCCGGCCTCACTGGATGTTTATCAGACTCTGTCAAGCAACAGCTCTTTGAGTGGCTCATTCCCTTTAACTCAACGTCATAGCCACTGTATGTAGTGGAGATTGTACATACATTCCCCCAGGCAGGTCATTACACTAACCTGCTAGAATATGACTTTGACCTAACTCCGTTTTATACCTCTGCCTCCCACATGCAGCTGTAAGCTTGTTCCCACTTGCGTCCGGTACTCAATGAACTGTTTTAACACCACGCAGCACCAGTAGGCAAGAATAAGTTAATTTGATTAAAGCAGAATTTGTGTATGTCAGCAGAGAGCGAAACAGTTGTGGATGGCAGGGGGAGGTGTAGCAGACATAAAAAACAGATGAGGAAGGGGGGATAAAGAACATGAGTGAGCGAGAGATGGAGGCAGAGGGGCAGAGGGGTTGTGCATCAGTGGGATGAGAAATTGCTGTCAGCTCATCAGTGTGCTGCAGATGGCACAGGCTTACCTTCATCGGCAGCAGGCTGCCATTTGTCTGCAGTGGTCTGACGCCCTCTCCACTTACCACGTCCTTCACTCCTCACTTTTCTCTGACACTTCACTCTGCCTAAGCTGTTGCTTCTTCTACAGGGTCACAGGAAATGGAAACAATTAAATTCACAAGAACCTGCTGCGTATGCCAGACTAAAGCGGCCGAAAGGTACATCTTGTGGAGAAATGTGTAAATAGCCTTCTATGCTAGAATTTATGAAAAATACAGCTATGGCACTGCTTGAGGCAACACAAAATTATACTTTAATCCTTCATTCAAAGCAGATGCATATGAATCGTTCTTTCTTTTTTTAAGAAATGAATACTTTCGTTCAGCAAGAACAAATTAAATTGGTCAAAAGTGACAGTACACATGAATGTCAATATATCATATAAATATTATATTTAAAATATATATTAAAATAGAAGCAGTTATTACTTTAAACAGTATATATTGTATAGATTACTTTAAACAGTATTTATTGTTTAATACAATAAACAGTATAGTTTAATACACCAGGCATAAATATAGTGGAACTTACATTTTAGCCAATATTGCCAGTTGCTGTCTATTTTTACTCTGTCACTGAAAATAGTTCCAAATAAAGCCAAATCAGAATCACCCTTGTGTCAAGCAACACATAGCAGTAGTGCAATGTATAGTTCCTAAATTAATCAGTGTTCATTTGAATCAGTGTTCAATGTTCAAATGAATCAGTGGAACATCAGGGTACATGGAACAAAATCCCACCGAGCTCTTTAGTCCAATGAAACAATAACATTGTTATATGGATGGATAATCCTTTTTTTACGTCTCCTTTCTTCAGGGAAAGTTATTGTTTGTATCCTTTATTGAATAGCTCATGCTCAAAAAATGGAGTCTTGGTTGTAAAAAAAACACATGGTTTTGTAGTATACAGTGTTACACACAGAATGAGACCATCCACCAAAAAAGTTAACAAAAAAGCAGAAAATAGTTTATTTGAATTCTGGCGCTCTCTTGCAAGGACCGTGACGCATGCTGTAACGTACCTGTCATCTGATGGGGGCGGAATTTAGCGATCAGCTTTTTGGACAAAATAAACATTTTTTTATATTTTTTATATATGTGTATTTGTGTTTTGTGGGGAATGTGGCTGTATTCCACCAATCGTTATGAATGTCTGGCAATATCAGTGTTGCACTTCTATTCCACTTCTCAGCCTACATAAAGTGTCATTAAGTTAGTTTACAAGCACATTCCTAAACTGATTGTACTGTCGGCAGCCATATCACCCTGCAGCCCAAGACCGGTTGCCCACTGAAGCTAAGCAGGGTTGAGCCTGGTCAGTACCTGGATGGGAGACCTCCTGGGAAAAACTAGGTTGCTGCTGGAAGAGGTGTTAGTAAGACCAGCAGGGGGTGCTCACCCTGTGGTCTGTGTGGGTCCTAATGCCCCAGTATAGTGAAGGGGACACTATACTGGAAAAAGCACCATCCTTCGGATGAGACGTTAAACCGAGGTCCTGACTCTCTGTGGTCATTAAAAATCCCAGGATGTCATTCGAAAAAGAGTAGGGGTGTTACCCCGGCATCCTGGCCAAACTAGCCCACTGGCCTCTGACCATCATGGCCTCCTAATCATCTCCATACACTGATTGACTTCATCACTCTGTCTCCTCTCCACCAATAAGCTGGTGTGTGGTGGGCGTTCTGGTGCACTATGGCTGCCGTCGCATCATCCAGGTGGATGCTGCACATTGGTGGTGGATGAGGAGATAGCCCCCTTACTATGTAAAGTGCTTTGAGTGTCTAGAAAAGCGCTATATAAATGTAACAAATTATTATTATTAATTAATAAGATGACAAAACATACAATTTTCCTTAATCGTTGTAAGGCAATAAAGAGATAAAGCATAAATTGATTGACATAACTAGATTTTTGCCCATTTATTCAGTTACTGCCATGTAAATGCCTTACGCTGCATTCTGTCAGCTAACTGATGTAATATATGAACTGTAATATATGACAGGAAAGTGTCCTTATGGAAGATCATGAATTCAACCACAGTGTGTTTATAGGGGAGGATTCCACATTTTTCTTGATCCCCCCAAGAAAATGCTAATAAAAATAATAAATGTTTTCATCTCATGCAGCTATATGACAAGTAGTACAGTTGTAGAAACTTAAATTATGACAGAAGAATGAGTACAAGTTTCCTGCTGATATTTTGTAATATTCCACTTTATTTAACACAACTCACATAACAAATGGAATACTCTACATACAGTAAAATTGTAGTATACTACATGCTTATGTTGTGATGTTACCACTGGGAAAAGGTATTTTTCTAATAAAGTCTTGTAAATACAGTTTACTTGCTCTGCTGGGTTATTGATTTGCGTGTAAAACTGGTTATTTCAATAAACTGAGTTTTGGTTGTTGTCAGGATATTGGTGTGCATGTAAACACGCTCAGTGAAAAATCTCCACCAGACAGACAGCCTTTGTGGAATCATTTTTGTGTGAGCTATTATTTAATTTCTGCAATAAATCATATCTTATACACTAAAGCAAAGGCAGTGTTGTGATGCACTTCACAGATACGCAGCTTCTGAGGAAGATATAGTAGCATGGTGCTTCAATTATAATCCTGATTGGATGCTTTTTTTGCAGCCACAGAGCCACGGGAATCCTAGCAGATCTATCCAGTGGCATTAAAAGACAATAAGTGAAATATTACACAGCTCCATTGTGAGTTCAGGAGATGCAGAGGTAGGCTAACTCCAGGAACAGATGTGTAGGCTGTAATAAAGTTGCTGGTGATTGTGTTTGTGAGTTTTATCGGCCCCCCATCTGCTGGAGATTTACAAGAAATATCTCTTTTTCACAACACACTCTAAGGGTTGACATTCCCAGCACCCCTCAAGCCTTTCCTCATCTTATTTCACTCACCTACAGGCCAAAAATGAACTGTAATTTCTGAAACCATATGTGACGAGATACCCACTAAATTCTCACAAGGGATACTCAACTGACTAGAGAACACTGAATATTAACACGTCATCAAAGGCAGAAAGTAAAGTCAAGTCAAGTCACCTTTATTTACATAGCGCTTTTAACAATACAAATTGTAACAAAGCACTGCACAGTATCAAAATAGTCAAATTGTGTCAATAATGTAAAATGACAGGATTTAACACTCAATTTTCAGCTGAATGCATTTCATTATTGAATTTAGTAATAGCATTGTCCAGCTCAGTTCAGTTTAAATAATATCTGTGCAATCAAGTCGATGATATTGCTGGAAATGACTAAGGAATTAAGGAAGCCAGAGGCAACAGCGGCAAGGAACTGTAGGAAAGGACCCGGCTGGAACGATCCAATGACGGCAGTCGTTCCGCGGGTGAAGGGCTTTGCGTGTTACGATCTTTCCTTTTCACGACACAACAAGAACATTAAAATGGAACACTTCTTCTTATATATTTTATCTCGTTATTTCATCTGACTCCATAAAATGAAAAGGGTTTTAATGATGTCTGTGCATCATTAAAACAGGAACGAATGATTGATTATTCTTATCAGCTCTTTTTTCAATACTTTACCCGTCCAGACATAGGGAAGCTATATCGCTCAGAGGTCCTGTTTTCCACAGATCTCACGGACACAATCTCGTCAGGCCCGGTCATCAGTCAGAGGTAAATTATGGTTACGTATCTGAGATTTGCAGAAATTCACACGCGTACACAATCAGAGACATCGAATAACCCTCATGGGGTACCCTCAGAACTCGAGTTCAATCGTTTACTTCAGTAAAGGGTTTTGGCCACTATCAGATATGTTAGCAGATCAATATACTACACTCGTAATAGCTTTGGGTTGGCCAAATCTTTGTTTAAAGTAACATTAATCAAAAGTCAGAGGTGTGGACGTACCCGAATTCAATCTGATCAGACGGCGTTCACCGTCATTGAACGGAATTAACCCGTCCCTACACCCAAGCACACTTAAAAGATGCCGGATATTAGCCGTCGCTAAAACTGACGCAGGCTTGCGGAAATATACGAATCCACTAATCTGGTAGAGAGAAAGCACTCTTCAGAGGCAGTTAGAATAGAATCAAACGTTACAATTTATTGACCAGGTAATCAAAACAATAATTCAAAGCTCCAATGTTACAAGAATAGAATCAACGGTTAACCATAACATAACAATAATTCAGGAATTGAAGAACTTGTAGAAATTACTACCTGGCAATGAAAAACTACACACAAGTGACATGTGCGGGTAATCAATTTACTGACTCCCAGATGTTTGTGTCCCTTTTCCTTATATACCCAGAATTCAATAGACCCACCCAGGTGGGTACCCAGGTGGTATCTTGTCATTATAATAAGTCTTTAGAATTGGCCACCAAAGGCTTCTGGAGATCCTGTGGCCAGGATTACTTATTTACATACAGGAGGTGTTTTGAGTAGGAAATCAGGGGAAGGCACGTCCCCTGCTGTACCTATTCTTCTCAGATTTTAGAACTTCTTTTAGCTTTTCATTATGATTGGGATGATGAGACCATTTTACCAGGCGCACTGAGACATTTCAAAAGATATCAAACATGTATGGTTACTTTTGTACATATTACATTGCATGGATTTTAGGTGGTGAGGGAGGGGAGAATGGCGACTGCAGCCGGTCCGTCGTGCGGACCGTCAGCACCGGGTGTGAAACCCCCCAGTGTGCTGCGTCCTGGATTTTGCTGCTATATGCAGGAGATAGCTCCCGTTGATTACTGACACCAAGCCCACAGTTCCTCTCTAGGGGGGCCCAGACATTTTGGCACCGGGCCCGGGCTTACAGAACCAAAACTCCATTGGTGACAGAATGGAGAAAAAAACTTGGGAGAAACCAGGCTCAGTCGGGGGGCCAGTTCCCCTCAGGCCAGACGAACCAGTAGTTTGTTCCAATTGCAGCAAAGTCAGAGTGTAAGTGGTCCACTGGTCCCAGTGGTCTTTCCCCGATGGATGTCTAGGTGATGAGGTTCTCACTTGGAGATCTGTCTCTGGGCCTCATCTATGTGTCCTAGACTCCGCTGACGTTTAGGGCTGTAGAGGTTGTCTCTAGGTGCTGATCCTCCATTTATGGCAGACTTTGGTTAAGTCAGTATAATCGCTGATGCTTGGCTTCCTCTGAGGTCCTCCAAGTGGTTGTCATCGTCTCTTCTCAGGTGTTCGGTCATCTCAGATCGTTTAAGGGTTGGATCCAGACTGAAGCTTGTGTAATTCCTAGCTACCACGGGATGTTAAAAAGTTATACCTCCTTTAGTGGACTTCGCTATCCTAGGTACTACCAAGAGTCCAGAGTTGTGCGACCTTAGGGAGCGGGTTGGATTGTAGCGTGATACAAGATTAGTTAGGTACGCAGGAGCTAAATCATTTAGGGCCTTATAGGCAAGTAATACTATGTTGTAACTGATTCGAAACTTAATAGGTAGCCAGTGCAGAGACTGTAAAATCGGAGTAATATGATCATATTTTCTTGACCTGGTAAGGACTCTAGCCGCAGCATTTTGTACTATCTGTAGCTTGTTTATTGAAGATGCAGGACAACCACCTAGCAGTGCATTACAATAGTCCAGTATAGAGGTCATGAATGCATGAACTAACTTTTCAGCATCAGAAACACTTAACATGTCCCGTAGCTTGGCAATGTTTCTAAGATGGAAGAATGCTGTTTTTGTAACATTGGAAATATGATTTTCAAAAGATAGGTTGCTGTCTAATATAACACCCAGATTTTTAACTGTAGAGGAAGTAACATTACATCCGTCTAGTTGCAAATTGTAATCCAAGAGATTCTGTGTACTGTTTTTAAGTCCAATAAGTAATATCCCTGTCTTATCTGAATTTAATAGGAGAAAATTACTGGTCATCCAATCTTTTATATTTTTAACACACTCCGTTAGCTTAGATAGTTTAGAGGTTTCATCTGGTTTTGTTGAGATATATAGTTGAGTGTCATCAGCATAACAATGGAAACTAATCCCGTATTTTCTAATAATATTACCAAGGGGCAACATATATAATGAAAATAACAGAGGAACTAGGACAGATCCTTGTGGTACTCCATACTTTACTGGTGATAATTGAGAAGACTCCCCGTTTAAATAAACAAAGTGGTAGCGATCGGACAGGTATGATCTAAACCATCTTAGAGCCTGCCCTTGAATACCTGTATGGTTTTTTAATCGATCTATCAGTATGTCATGATCTATAGTGTCGTACGCAGCACTAAGATCAAGAAAAACTAGCAACGAGATGCAGCCTTTACCTGACGCAAGAAGCAAGTCATTTGTAATTTTAACAAGTGCAGTTTCTGTGCTATGGCGGGGCCTGAAACCTGACTGAAATTCTTCATAGATATCTTTTTTTAGCAAAAAGGAGCACAGTTGAGCAGACACTACTTTTTCTAATATTTTCGACATAAACTAAAGATTTGAGATGGGCCTGTAATTTGCCAGTTCACAAGGATCTAATTTTGGTTTCTTAATAAGAGGCTTAATAACTGCCAGCTTAAATTGTTTTGGGACGTGACCTAGAGATAACGAGGAGTTAATAATATTGAGAAGCGGTTCTTCTGCTACAGGTAACAACTCTTTCAATAGTTTAGTGGGTACAGGATCTAATAAACTTGTTGTTGGTTTAGATGCAGTGATAAGTTTATTTAGCTCATCCTGTCCTATAGTTGTAAAGCAATTAAGTTTTTCTTTGGGTGCGATGAATGAAGCTGAAGTACTAGACGCTGTAGAATCTACATTTGTTATTGTATTTCTGATATTATCTAATTTATCAGTAAAGAAATTCATAAAGTCATTACTATTAAACTGTGAGGGAATATTTAGATCGGGTGACATCTGTTTATCTAGCCACTGTGCTAAATAAAAACCTTGGATTTTTTTGGTGATTATCTATGAGTTTGTGGATATACTCGGTTCTTGCAGTTTTTAGAGCCTGTCTATAGCTGGACATACTGTTTTTCCACGCAATTCTAAAGACTTCCAAGTTAGTTTTTCTCCATTTGCGCTCAAGATTACGAGTTTCTTTCTTGAGAGAATGGGTATAACTGCTGTACCATGGCGCAACACGTTTTTCTCTAACCTTTTTTAATTTGATGGGGCCAACAGTTTCTAACGTATTAGAGAAGATAGTTCCCATGTTGCTAGTAATTGTGTCTAGTTCATCTGTATTTATGGGTACACAGAGCAGTTGAGATAAATCCGGCAGGTTATTGGTGAATCTGTCTTTAGTGGCTGGAACAATAATTCTGCCTGGACAATAACGCGGAGCCATATAGTTAATATCAGTAATATGCAGTATGCACGATACAAGGAAATGGTCAGTAACATCATCACTTTGAGGTACGATATCTATATCAGTAAGATCAATTCCATGCGATATTAGGGGGGTATATTAGGGGGTGTTTGTTTCTATATCAACAACTCATGGTGTAATGAAAGGAACATACACTCTATTAAATCCTTCTGCTCCCCTGATCTGGAATTTCATATGCTTCTGTGTCGACCATTCTGGCTACCGAGGGAATTTACAGCGATCATAATCACAGCTGTTTATATCCCCCCCAAAGCAAATACAGACCAGGCACTCAGGGAACTGTACGGGAATATAAGTGAGCAGGAAACCGCGAACCCAGATGCAGCGTTCATTATTATGGGGGACTTTAATAAAGCCAACTTCAGAACAATAGCTCCAAAATACATTCAACACATCACCATCAACACGCGTTGAAATCGTATACTCGACCATTGTTACTCCCCCTTCTGGGACGCATACAAGTCCCTCCCACGCCCACCTTTCGGCAAATCGGATCACTCTTCCGTTCTGCTCCTGCCTGCATATAGGCAAAAACTGAAACGTGAAGCACCCGCCCTCAGGACAATACAATGCTGGTCGGACCAATCGGACGCTACACTACAGGACTGTTTTGACCACGTGGACTGGGACATGTTCCGGGCAGCGTCTGATGACAACATAGAGGCGTATTCAGATTCCGTAACATGTTTCATCAGGAAGTGTATAGATGATGTAGTTCTGACCAAAGCCATCCGCATCTACCCCAACCAAAAACCGTGGATTAACAGCGATGTTCGATGAGCCTTGTCAGCGCGGACATCTGCCTTTAAATCCGGAAACACTGATGATCGGAAACAAGCTAGTTACAATCTCAGGAGATCCATCAAAGCAGCCAAACGACAATACAAAAACAAAGTTGAAGAACATTTCAACAACAACAACCCAAGAAGCATGTGGCAGGGCATTAACAACATCACAGGCTTTAAAGGGAATAAACCAGCTACTGTGAACATTGCCGCCTCTCTACCGGACGAGCTCAACACCTTTTATGCTTGTTTCTAGGCTGATAACACCGCCCACACAGAGAGCGCTCACACGGCTGCTGCAGCAGCATCCATGCCATGCCATCCGTAAAGCCGTGGGCCCGGATGGCATACCAGGCCGTGTGCTCAAAGCATGCGCTTTCCAGCTAGCCGGGGTTTTTACAGACATTTTCAATCTGTCCCTCTCTCTGTCTGTGGTTCCCTCATGCTTCAAAAAATCCACCATTGTGCCCATACCAAAGAAAAATAAAATCACATGCTTGAATGGCTGGAGGCCCGTTGCTCTGACCCCCATCTTCAGCAAGTGTTTTGAGAAGCTCGTCAGAGAACTCATCTGCTCTGTGCTGCCTGCTTCACTGGACCCACTACAATTTGCATACCGCAGTAACCGTTCCACAGACGATGCTATTGCCTTCACCCTGCACACTGCTCTCTCCCACCTGGAAAATAAGAACACCTATGTGAGGATGCTGTTCGTGGATTATAGTTCGGCATTTAACACCATAGTGCCTGCCACACTAGTTGCGAAGCTCCAGACTCTGGGACTGAACAGATCTCTGTGCTGCTGGATCCTGGACTTCCTGACAGGCAGAAGTCAGGTGGTCAGAATGGGCAACAACACCTCATCTCCCCTGATCCTCAACACTGGTGCTCCGCAGGGCTGCGTCCTCAGCCCACTCCTGTACTCCCTGTACACACACGACTGTACAGCAACACACAGCTCCAACGTCATCATCAAATTTGCCGATGACACAACGGTGATAGGCCTGATCACCGACAACGATGAGACGGCCTACAGAGAGGAGGTGAGTACTCTGACTAAATGGTGTCAGGAGAACCACCTCTCACTCAGCATCGACAGGACCAAGGAGCTGGTAGTGGATTACAGGAGACAGAGCAGAGAACACACACCCATCACCATCGACAAGACACCTGTGGAGCGGGTTAACAGCTTTAAGTTCTTCGGCGTTCACATCACCGAGGATCTCATATGGTCTCCTCACACAGATGCAGTGCTGAAGAAGGCACATCAGCGTCTCTTCTTCCTTAAATGGCTGAGGAATTTTGGAACGAGCCCCAGAATCCTCAGATCCTTCTACACCTGCACTGTGGAGAGCATCCTGACCGGCTGCATCACCGCCTGGTTGGGAAACAGCACCGCTGGCAACCGCAGGGCTCTGCAAAGTGTCATGCGAACTGCCCGCCACATTGTTGGAGGTGAGCTTCCCTCCCTCCAGGACATCTACACCAGGCGGTGTACAAGGAAAGCCCGGAGGATTATCAAAGACTCCAGCCACCCGTCCCACAGACTGCTCTCTCTGCTGCCCTCAGGGAGACGTCTCCGCAGCATCCGATCCCGCACTAGCCGACTGAAGGACAGCTTTTGCCCTCAGGCTATCAGGCTAATGAACAGTCAGAAATAACCCACCCTACAACACACTTCCACTCACACAACATGCCATGCACTGCACTTTAACACAGTTCAACTGGACTACACGCACACACTGCACTAACACATCTGCTATCACTGGACACCATACAAAGCACACCCACGACATTGCATATGCATAATCTGTTGCAGCTTTGCACAACCATTCTGTTGCACAACCAATCTACTGTAAATTACAATCTGTTGCACCTTCACATATTACTATGCATAGATGTGGACATAATGCAGACGTGTACATATGGTGTATAATGTGTATTGGTGTATTGGTAACTAAGTATGTCTTTATAGTACACTGTGTGTACTGAGTATATGTATGTTTATTTTGCACATTGTCTTCTGTACAGTCTGTAAATATGTACTGTCTATATGTAAATTGTTGTTTTTTTTTGGGTTTTTTTGCACTGTCTGGAGCACGCTCGTAAGAATTTCACTCACCAAGGCACTTGTGCTGTGGTGATGTGACAGTAAAAGTGATTTTATTTTATTTTATTTTATTTTATTTTATTAAATCTAGCATATGATTAAAACGATGATGAAACAATAAACAAATCTGGTAACTAAAGATGCCAGATTTTGTTTGTAGGGTTCGTTTTCCAAACCCCTATTGAAAAAAGTACACTTTAGCATACTAAAAAAGTATATATAAAATACTTATTACATAAATAATGTACTTTGAAAGAATATACATGTACTTAAGTGTGAACTGAGTGTAATAGCTTCAGGACACTTAATGTCATGTTAATTGCAATTAAATAAAAAAATGTACATGTATGTAGTCAACACATCAAATAAGTGTACTTCTTTAAATTCTTAAGCAATGATACTTAGAATTACTGTAAAACTTACTGAAAGAGTACAATTAAGTACATTTAAGTTGCCTTTTTTCATTATTATATAACATGCAAGAACAGTTAAAAATACACTTTAAAGATTTTAAGTGCATTACAAGGGCACTTATTTTTCCCAAGGGATTGCCTGTTGCTTTTAGCTTCAGCGCAGTTAGGTTTGTTGTTTCTTCATAATATCTTTGGAATTGTACCTGTTTAATCAGATAGAAGAATCAATGCTTACTGTTTTATTCATTGCCACATCTTCAAAATATATATGCATATATAACAAGAAAAAAAGCTGTATGCAGAATGTGCAATATTAGATAGACATGGTGACTCATCTGAAGAAACTTGTATAATATTTTCTTGGTTTTATTGTCATGTCAATCAATTTGCTCTTAAAGCTCACAAAATAAATTATGCGCACTTAAAAGAAACGCCATGCCAGTGGCATGCCAGTGCATGCCATGAACCCTCAGTCACCGACGATCAGATGTAGCCTTATAGATCCAATCGCGCCTTTTATAAATCACCCTAATTGTGCTTTTGCATAATGTATTGTGCAAGGAGAAGCAGATGGACTAACTCAGTAGCAATTCCTGTATTGTACTTTAAGTCTTGGGGATCAGGTCGACACCATTAGCACATCCCTGTCATACAAGAAAATGGGAGGTAGGGTTATTTCATTCCATGTTTGACCCTTTTGTCTGATGCCGTTGAGAGAAAGCTTCATTTTTCTCCTGTCACATTATCTCATGCTTGATTTATTGACATTGCTACACTGCTATCCGAACAGGACTGTTACCTTTAAGGTGAAAAGAACAGTAATTTTGCTTAGGGTCTGTTCAAGCGAGTCTAAAGGGCTCATTTACAACCGGGCTCGTATTCTGAATTTGAAGATTGACAAATCCCACTGTATTCTCGCTGTCCCCTCCAGGCTCCTCCTAAGTCTACGATAGGATGTTGTGCGGGAGCAGTTGATTTGGAGATGAGAGGGAATGGAGAAGCAGCACTTCCCCTCACAGAGGAAGAGAAATGGTTGCGGCAGTGATGGAGAGGGGTTCTCACAGAGTCCAGGTCACCGCTTGAACTCTAAAGCCACCCGGTAGATCACAAACTGTCAGATGGGTGGAGACAGTTTAGGAAAGAGGAATGAGAAAAACAAGAGATCCCTCCTTCGAGAGCAATAATCGTGGGATAGATTGAGTGAGAATGAGAGTATTGTTGCTAGATGTAAATGACTAGAAGAATAACAATGTGTAGTAAACGGTTAAACTACCGTTTAGTGTGTTTATGATTAATATAATACATTTAAATGTGATGATGATAAGTACCAGTTTGCACAATCAAGCAGCACAACAGACTGTTTTTGCACAGCTAAAATAACTGGAAGGTCACCGCTTAAACTCCAAAAGCACGTGGTAGATAACAAACTTTCAGATGACTTTGAAAAGCTTAGGAAAGAGGAACAAGACAGTTTCAAGACAGGAAATCATATGATAGACCAAGCAAGAATGAGACGATCTTTGCTGGAAGTGCAATACATGGTAAAACTATTTAGCTACAATCAATGTGTTTATGAGTATAATTTATACATTTAAATGGTTTGCAACATCAACCAGCATATTGGACTGATTTTGTACAGCTAAAATAACAGGTAGTTCATCGCTTAAACTCCAAAGGCATCTGATAAATCACAATCTGTAAAATGAGTTGGGACAGTTTAGGAAAGAGGATTAAGAAAACAAGATTACCCTTTTAAGAGCAGTAATTGTGGGATGAATTGAGTGAGAATGAGAGGATTGTTGCTAGAGTTAAATAATTTGAATAATAATGAAGTGTAGTAAATGGTAAGACTATTTTGTGCTACAATTAGTCTGTTTTTGATTAATATAATACATTTAAATAATATGATGTTACGTACCGGTTTACAACATCAAGCAGCACAACAATCAATGTGTTTATGATTACAATAATAAATTAATATGATTTTGCAGTTTGCTAAATCGAGCAGCATAACAGGCTGTTTTTGTACAGCTACAGTAAAGGTAACCGCTTGACCTCTAGAGGCACCCGGTAGATCACAAACTGTCCGAAGCGTTGGGACAGTTTAGGAAAAAGTTGCCTCCTTCAAGAGTGGCAATCGTGAGAAAGATTGAGTGAGAACAAGAGGGTCACTGCTAAAGGCCCCCCTCGCCCTCCTTCCCCACCCGTCTATATGCTCTTTGGAGATATTGCTCAACTCCAGGCTTGACGGATGGCGGATCGGGAGCCATATTGATCAGAACAATGCCAATGGCCGACGAGATGGAGGATGGATCAGACATGCAATCTCACAACCCGGTGTGGTGTGGGGAGAGGGCTGGAGCTATCCATCTCCTCACATTACATTCAGCTGCAAGGACATTAAGCTGAGGGATAAAGGCTGTCTGTGGTGCTTAGAGAAACGTCTGGTTATCAAACCATGAGGCCGAGTTCAATACAGATTTACACCGCGGCACGGGTGCTGCTCTGCAAGTAAATCCTTAGCATGGCGGTGGAAAACAAGGGCTTGTCTGGCTCATGAGGAATCCAAGAGAAGCCATATTATTGCAGGTGGTCTCACAGGAAATTGTTCCGGACAGCATCAATGTACCTGGCCCCAAACAAAGGCTTATTTACCGTCCGATAAGCTTCTCAGCTTGGGGATAACTGTGTGCTGTTCCTCTCAGCAGAAAACTGCTTTTCTGAAGCATTTCACACCACAGAGTATTGTAAGTGCTCCCACTGATCAATGTTTGGTGTGAAGAACATCTTAACTCATCTCTACAAAGCTTGTTTTGCTTCCAAAAAGCAACTGAGAATGAGTTCTGCCTGCTTGCATAGCACACAAAACACAAAATACTCTAAACAAGATTATTATTTTAGCGTACACTTGTTAAATTCCAAATGATCAACAAAAAAAAGATAATTTAATTAAATAAAGATAACTCTCCAAACCACTTATACTCTGTAGGGTCAGTTTGTAAAATGGCTGAACCCACTCTCACAAGAACACTGAGATGGACACCTTTAAATTAAGATCTAGCTTGAGTACTTGAATCTGCTATCTTGCCTTTTTTGTGTGTGTGTGTCTTATTTCATAAGATAAGATTGACTCATCTTTCTGAAGTTAGATAACCAACAGTGTGTTTTATATATTCTAGATATTGGAGAACATATACTATTGTTGTAGCTTCTATAATAAAACCAATCTTGGATAGTTCTCATATTTGTTTTATTGAGGAAATCGCTTCAAATGGATTTTTTGGTTAAACCGAGTGAAGTAATTTATCACTATCTTCCAAAACGAACTGGTGTTAGGATTTACTACTATCCATAGACTAGAGCTGCAAACAAAAGTGTGTTCCGCCTATTTTATTTGTATTCATGCCAACTAGGCAAGATTAATGGACAGTTATTGCAGGTCCATCAAAAGTGCTCATTGTAATTAATTGTAGATCTTCTGAATACACCTTGCCTAAATGCACTTAGATGAGCCTGTCCATCTGTCACTTATTCATGGACACATCTTAGGGCCCATATTCATCCATATTCATGAAATGTTCATTTTATTACCATGTTTGAGGACTACCAGAACATATAATAGTGCACAGTTAATCACTGACAGATGCTAAACCCAGGTTTAAGGACAACAATAAAGTATGTCTTAAAATGAATACAGGGAGCAGCTGGCCCTTTTCTTCCAAGGGGCTAAAATTATGGAACTAGAGTCCTTCAGACAGATAGTACGCTGGCCGGAGAGGTGTAATCAAAGCTGCTAGGTCCTAAACATTTCACTTGCCTGAGGCTTTCTTCTGAGTTTTAACAATCTGCAGTCATACCGACTTTATATTAACACTTGCACTTGCTCATTGCTACCTATATTTACTTGTGAAGTCCAAAGAATATGATTTAGAAGTTAGAAAAAGACAGATAACATTTTTTAAGATAAACATGCATCTGTCTTATTGTTATGCCACATTCTATGTCTTTAACATTGAAGATCCCAAATACACTAAGCAAAACACACTAGCAAAGCCAACAATAGCTTTTATAAAGCCTGCATTAATTGGTCTCATACAAAATATTTTGTAACATCCACTTCTACCTGAAAAGCCACACGCTATTCGACTGAATATGATTTGAATATTTCTGCTGTTTAAATATAAACTCCTTGACTCCAGCCTGAGAAGAATTCTTGATGGCTGCCAGTGATGCTAATGGTCTTCGTATCACACATCTAGTTTCAAACGATGCCAAAAGTGGAACAGAGCGCATCCTCGCTATTTGCCTATTTCATGGTAAAGTATGCATGGTGATTCTGTAGCCCACAGAACCGTGCATGCAATGCGGCTCCAGGGACCAAGTGACGAGAACACCAACATATTATGTAAATATATGCTTTCGCAATCAGGTCCGGTGCTTTCACTTCACTATAGAAAACATATGAGTAACAGCTTGGCTAGCCTAGCATGGGAAACTAGTGAATTTAAAATAGAAGTTAGATTATACTTCTTTGACGAATGCGCATTGTTCCTTACTCACTGTGGATAACAGACATGTTTTTTTTCCCCTATGTAGAATTTTATACATCTTGGAAAGCTTTCAGCTATGGAGTGAATTTGGGATTATTTGTGTACAATACATACACACACGTGGGAGCTTTCACCCACTGCATTAGACAAATATGTTTGTGAACTATAGCCGTGGGAGGGATGGCTATTGAAAATTATAAACATTTTATTACAGTGAAACCAAAGAAATGGATCATCAGTGCTTACGAGATCATTTGTTCTCAGTCTATACCATTATTACAGGAGTAATACTAATTTAAAGCATTCTAACCAATTAGAGCTCATCAGAGCTCTTGTTTTCTTTTACTATAGTCTCACAGTTTCAAGTCTTTGAAAACGACACAAGCAACAAAATGTGTCATAATATCTCTGAGTCCAATATTCTTATACCCTTAGATTCAGCTACAAACATGATGAGTTTTTTTTCTCTAATATAGCTGTGGTTAGGTCATTTGACAAGATCTCATTTGTCACTAAAAACATTTAATTATCTGAACACTCCAACAGGAAAGAGTAATTACAAATGAGACCTATTTAATATAACGGTTGTTTCTCCTAGACAGCAGTGAGATTAAAGTCCTGTGTGTTGTTACCCAACACACGGGAAAAAACTGGCTCAACGCGGAGACTGTAGAATCTTGTGAAGGTGTTCGGTGTCGCCCAGCCTGCAGCTCTGCAGATGTCTGCCAAAGAGGCACCGTGTGCCAACGCATGGGAGGAGGCAACACATCGAGTGGAGTGAGCCCTCACACCCAGGGGGCACGGCTAGCCTTGGGATTGGTACGCCAAGGCGACGGCCTCCACTATCCAGTGGGCCAACCTCTGTTTGGAGACAGCCTTCCCTTTCTACTGACATCCGTGGCAGACAAAGAGCTGCTCAGAATTTCTGAAGCTCCGGGTGCGGTCCACGTATATGCGCAATGCTCTTACGGGACACAGCAACGCTAAGGCTGGATCTGCCTCCTCCGAGGGCAGTGCTTGCAGGTTCATCACCTGATCCCAGAAGGACGTGGTTGAAACCTTGGGCATGTATCCAGGCCGGGGTCTCAAGACCACGTGAGAGTAGACCGGCCCGAACACAAGGCACTCTTCGCTTACCGAAAACGCTCGGAGGTCCCCAACCTTTTTGATGGAAGTGAACGTGGTCAGGAGCGCTGTCTTAGAAGACAGGAATTTCAGCTCGACTGAGTCCAGAGGCTCAAAGGGGCCCCTCTGAAGTCCAGCCAGGACGATAGAGAGGTCCCAAGAGGGCACAAGGGGTGGCCTGAAGGGGTTCATCCTCCTGGCACCCTTCAGGAACCTCACGATGAGATCATGCTTTCCCAGGGACCGGCCGTCCACTGCATCGTGGTGGGCTGCAATAGCGGGCACATACACTTCAAGGTTGAGGGTGACAGCCTCTGTCTAGAGCCCCGAGGCTGCCTGCCCGTTGCATGTAGCGCCCCAGCCCGTGCTGGAGGCATCTGTTGTGACAACAGTATGCCGGGACACTTATTCTAGGGGCACCCCGGCCCGTAGAAAGGAAAGGTCTGTCCAGGGGCTGAGGGAGCGGCGACACTGCTAGGTAATCGCAGTTTACCGTGGTGCCATGCCAACCTTGGGACCCGGGAGTGTAGCCAGTGCTGAAGTGGTCTCATATGAAGCAATCTGAGCGGCGTGACTGCAGCTGCGGATGCCATATGCCCCAGGAGCCTCTAAATCCCCTATGTCGTCACGACATAACTCGTAGTGACCGACAGATAGGGAACTCAACATCTCACACTATGATTGGATTTTCAAAGTCTGCAATCAAATGTCAAATATTTAAAAATGAACTCAATTGGTAACACTTTAGTATAGGGACCATTTCTCACTATTGATCAGTTGCTTATTATAATGTGTATTACTATCGTATTGACTATTTATCAGTACTTCCTTATTAAGCACATATTCTGCATGACCATATTCTACATCCCTAATCCTCCACAATACCTAAATTGAACAACTACCTTATTAACCAGTATTTAGGAGTTTATTGAGGACATTTCATAGTTTATAGTTAACCACTAAATTAGTTTTCATTAAATTAAATGTATTGTTGTCAATAACTGCCTATTTGTGTATATTTTTATTTTATCCAGGGATTTTTTATCTTATTATCTGAGACATGATGATGATACTCAAATTTATACTCCTGAGCAACATCTGAGTGACCAGTGATGTACACAATACACCACTGATGCATTCATATATCCATTTATTTACTGCATTTATCCATTCTTTTTTTTAAGGTTTCCTGAATACCTCTCTAAGCAGAAGAACGAAGTCTCTAGTGAAATTGTTTTTCAGCTGTTTGTTGTATTCCTCTCAACGCCCAGCAGGGTGGGGAAATAATAGAATGTGTTTATTATTTTACTTGTTCCATTAGTGCGACTGACTGAAGATGCTAGCAGAGACCCCCTGCCTCTTTCTTCTCCTCTGCCCTCTCGCAGCGGTGCACATTCTTTCCCTCCTGCCCCAAACCTAATAGAGCTGAACTTTCACTGAAATTACTGCAAATCGTTAGCACAGCAAAATTCTCCGCCCGTCCAAGCAACACTCTCTCGTTTGCCCTTTCGCATGGAGGAGGACCAACCATATAGTTAGTATCAGTGGTAACCACATTATACAGCAACAGTTGAACAAAAAGAGAAATCAATTAATCATTTATGTTTCTTTAACTCTATGCTTTAAAGTCGTAATGTAACAAAAAAGTGACCAGGGTTATTTTAGTATCAGATATACTAATACAAAAGAAAAAAGTCATTCAGGCCAGCCATATCACCTTGCAGGCCAAGACTGGTTGCTCACTGAAGTTAAGCAGGGCTGATTCTGGTTAGTACCTGGATGGGAGACTTCCTGGAAAAACTAGGTTGCTGCTGGAAGAGGTGTTTGTGAGGCTAGCAGGGGGTGCTCACCCTGCAGTCTGTGTGGGTCCTAACGCCCCAGTATAGTGATGGGGACACTATACTGTAAAAAATAACACCGTCTTTCAGATGAGAAGTTAAACCGAGGTCCTGACTCTCTGTGGTCATTAAAATCCTAGGATGTTCTTCGAAAAAGAGTAGGGGTGTAACCCCGGCATCCTGGCCAAATTCGCCCATTGGCCTCTGACCATCAGGGCCTCCTAATCCATACAATGATTGGCTTCATCACTCTGTCTACTCTCCACCAATAAGCTGGTGTGTGGTGGGCGTTCTGGCACAATATGGCTGCTGTCGCATCATCCTGGTGGATGAGGAGATTCACCCTTCTATGTAAGGTGCTTTGAGTACACAGAAAAGCGCTATATAAATATAAGGAATTATTATTAATTATTATTATTATCGTCCAGTTTCCCTTACAGAGTCCCTTACATCAATAGTCATTAAGGTTTTTGAGAGACTTGTAAAGAACCACATTTGCTCCCCCATCCGTGTTACTTTAAACCCTCTTCAGTTTGCCTGACGATGCCATCTCTCACATCCTGCACTCTTCCCTCACACACATTGACAGCAAAAATGGGAACTATGTAAGGCTGCTATTCATTGACTATAGCTCTGCTTTCAGTACTACAGTCCCCATCAAGCTAGCTTTTAACTCACAAAAGACCTTGGCCTAAACTCTTTACTCTGCGACTTAATTCAAGACTTATTCACCGGCAGACCTCAAGTGATGAAAGTAGGCCAGTTCACCTACAACTCCATCACCCTGAACGTAGGTTCCCCCTGCTCTACTCACTCTCTACACACACGACTGCGTGTCTTCTTACAACTCCATTTCTATTATCAAATGTTCTGATGATACTGTGGTTCTGGGCCTCATTTCCAACAATGATGAGACCGCATACTTGGTTGAGGTAGAGAGACTTACATCATGGTGCCAGGACAACTGTCTCTCTCTGAATGTGAGCAAAACTAAAGAGCTAATTGCGGACTTCGGGAAGAGACAGCAGCGGCCCTACACTCGTCTTATGATCAGTGGGACCCCTGTGGAGAGGGTGAGCAGCTTCAAGTACCTTGGTGTAAACATCTCAGCGGAACCGACTTGGACTACACACATTCAAACACAGGTTAAGAAAGCCAGGCAAAGACTGTACCACCTGCGACAGCTGAGTAAATTCAGGGTCTCACCAGCAATCCTGAAAACTTTCTATTTAGGGGCCATTGAAAGTGTATTGACTTTCTCAGTGAGAGCTGAGTGAGAGCAAACTTTCTCACTGAGAGCATCTCAGTGTGGTATGGAAACGGCTCCAATCAGGACTGCAAAGCCCTGCAGTTGTGCGCTTAGCTGAGCGCATCTCAGGGTCTGCTCTCCCCTCTCTGCAGGACATCTACCTAAAACGCTGCAAAAGCAGAGCTGCTAAAATCACCAAGGATACAAATCACCCTGGTGACCATCACTTCATTTTACTGCCATCTGGCAAGCGCTTCCATAACATGATCAAAAGCAACAGTCACGCGCAGACCTCTTGTCCAGGGTCACATTTATTCTAGAACTACAGTAACATCATGTCACACAGTGCACACTACGCCTCTGTACTTACGATTTCTCCCAACATGGGGACAGGAGAACTGTCTGTCAATAAATAGGAAAATTCTGAGATAAAAATTGACCATGTGCACATGTCATGGGCTTGACAGGGGGCTTCAGTAACACAACCACAAATTAAGTCCTTCAATTAATTACATTTTTCTCTTGAATTAGCCGATTTAAAATCAGGATATGGTGTCACACCATAGGACATGGTTCTCAGAGACAAAATATATCAAGTTCCTATGCTTTCAGAAATATATGGATGAAAAAAATTATTGCCATTTATATTTTCCATTTGACACTTGTACAGTTTTGCCAGAGGTATTTATTAAAAATTTTATGTTTTTCTTTTTAATTTATAAAAGTTGTAATTTATTGAACCATGCTTGAGACAGTCACACATGGGACAATTTTGAGATTTGGCTCAAAAATATAAAAATATCAAATAACTCTGCAGCTTTTTTAACAACAAGTCCATGTAGGACAAAGGCATGTTTAATCATTAACAGCTTTTTAAATAACAACAATATTTTTTATATTATTTTTTATCTTGTGAGACAGTGAAAATTCCATGTCAGTTCAACAACCCATATATATGTATATTTATATATATATATATATATATATATATGTATGTTACGGTCTGCGACCTTTTGTGCTGTATGTTATTTCCTTTGCCTCTTTTGTTTTCTCTGTTCTAATGCTTATCCTCTTAGGTACCGCCTTCCTTGGATTCTGTTGGCTATCGTTGCTGTCATTCATCATTAATCAACTATGACGACATGTCAAGCGAGAGGAAGGAAGGAAGGGAGGAAGGAAGGAAGGGAGGAAGGAAGGAAGGGAGGGAGGAAGGAAGGGAGGGAAGAAGGGAGGGAGGAAGGAAGGGAGGGAAGAAGGGAGGGAGGAAGGAAGGGAGGGAGGAAGGGAGGGAGGAAGGAAGGGAGGGAGGAAGGGAGGGAGGAAGGAAGGGAGGGAGGAAGGGAGGGAGGAAGGAAGGGAGGGAGGAAGGGAGGGAGGAAGGAAGGGAGGGAGGGAGGAAGGAAGGGAGGGAGGAGGAAGGGAGGGAGGAGGGAGGGAGGGAGGGAGGAAGGAAGGAAGGAAGGAGGGAGGAAGGAAGGAAGGGAGGGAGGAAGGAAGGAAGGGAGGGAGGAAGGAAGGAAGGGAGGGAGGTAGGAAGGAAGGGAGGGAGGGAGGTAGGGAGGAAGGAAGGGAGGGAGGTAGGGAGGAAGGAAGGAAGGGAGGAAGGTAGGGAGGGAGGGAGTGAGGGAGGGATGGGGGGAAGGGAGGGAGGGAGGGAGGAAGGGAGGTAGGAAGGAACTAACTAACGAACTAACTAACTAACTAACGAACAAAGGAAGGGGGGTGACGCTTTGGATTGCAATTGTGTGCACCTGTGGATTGTGAGTGTTTTGCGCTCTTGGATTTAACTCCCTTTAGTTGGCAGAGTTTCAGAGTTCTTTAATGGTTTTGGTAATGACCTTGTTAACCGTTTAGTCACAACCTATGTTGTTAATGGCTTGTCTGTCTTTGCCTGCTTGTCGCTGGTTTGGAAGACAAGGAAGGCGTGGAAGAGTTTAGTAAGTCACGTGACCTACATACCCGCACGTAGATATCGTTGATGTATTAGACACATTAGTTTATGAGTGTGCGCTTCTTCTGTATGTTTATCTTTGTATATTTAGTGTAGTTTATGACGCTTTTGCATTGAAGACTTTTATTTCCATATCTTTACTCTAATAGT
Organism: Gymnocypris eckloni scoliostomus; assembly: GCA_027564155.1. Lineage (NCBI taxonomy): Eukaryota > Metazoa > Chordata > Actinopteri > Cypriniformes > Cyprinidae > Gymnocypris > Gymnocypris eckloni. Next base: position 15,762,421 of record CM050421.1, read on the forward strand.
TTAGGGGATTTGGGAATTAATTAGTATGTGGGATTCTTTTATTATTTTTATTTTCTGATTTAAGCGTCCCTTTAACTTCCCTTCTTTTCCTTTGTCTTGTTTGTTTAACTACTTATTTATTGGAAACAATAAATCTTTTTTTAGGTGTGATTTGTGTCATGTGTCACAGTGTATTTCTTTAATATGTCAATTTAATGTTACCTCTTTAAAATCCTAGACTAAACTTACATCAGAGACGTAACTATACACATATATATATATATATATATATATATACATATACACAGTATCTCACAAAAGTATGTACACCCCCTCACATTTCGGCAATCAATTTAGTATATATTTTCAAGGGACAATACTATAGAAAGGACACTTGAATATATTTTTGAGTAGTCAAAATACATCAAAAAAATTTAACTTAAAGTAAGGATAAAGTAAAGGTTTGCTGTCCTCTGAAAAAAACTCAACATACAGCCATTATTGTCAAAAAAGCTGGCAACAAAACAGAGTACACCCTAAGTGATAACAGCTGTACAGTTTAACCATGCAAAGCCATATGTCATATTCATCATGTTCATGTTTGGTCTGCTTGACAGGAGCCATCTTGTTTTAGAGCAGTTAAAATTTGGTTCTTTGAGTAATAAGAAATTATCAGAAATCGATAAAGATATAGATAAGTAGGTAGGTAGATAGATATGTGATGGAATTTTTGGTTATTTTCATTTTTTTTACCTGTATTTGAATTTTGCACTTCATGGCATTGATTTTTTTTCATTGTGATGTACATCCAAGTAAAACACAACAAAGCTTCTGTCCATCAGCTGTTGATTGGATAGACTGCAGTTGACTGTAAAAAAGGGGCAGGGTTTAAGTAAATGATTGGAGAGGTCAAAGAGAAGTCTGTCATTTCCACCAGAAGATCGAGTTATATTTTTATTAAAAATGTAAAAACAGAGGGAGGGAGAGCAAGACGATCATTAATATCTTTGTTAAGATCAGCCATTTCATGCTGACTTTAAGTTCAATGTGAAAAAGTTTCCAATGTTCTGCAAAGCAGTTAATTCAAACAAAATGAAGTGTTCTCCAGCAAGATTGTTGAATAGTCTGACGGCTTGTGAGAAGAAACTGTTCCTTAATCTAGATATTTTGTCCGGAAGACTTTTTAGCCCTTTTCCAGACGGTGAGGGTGGGAATAGAACATTGGATGGGGCAGAGATCCTGCTTTATACACTTCTCATTAGAGATATCCCTGATAACAGGAAGATTGGTATCAGTGATGAACAGGGCCATTTTCAACACAGGCCTTCTGCCTGAGCTCAAACCGTATTCTATACCTGCACATCTGTCATGTTAACATGTGGCTTTGCAATAATCAGACTTGTCACTTTGATTTGGCCTCCAGATGATCTCCAAACATCACAAAACAACATGATGACAAAACACAATTATAAAAATACAATTATACAAGCAGAATTATTTTGTATAACCCTTATTAGTATAACTTTGCCAGCAAAGTTTTGATCAAGGTAAGATAACAGAAAACAATCTAGAGTTAAAAAAATATTTATTATTTTTCTTTATCTCATCTGTAACACATGATTAACACATGAAAAAGACACTGTAAAGGAATTTTGATGAAGAAATGTGTAAATAAATATTGTTGTCTTGCTTTATATGAAGACAACAATAGAGCATGAAAGGCAATGAAAAGCTTACTACCTACAACAGCATGACATTGATAATGACCTCAGATGAAGAGAATTGGATGAATACATCAGTTCATGCTATTCCAATGGTTCCAGCGGCGCACATAATTAATGAAAACGGTGCAGCACAAATAGCTAAGGATGGGATCGCTTGTTATATGCACATTCAAGTATTCAACAGTGGATCTGGGAGGCTTTTAAAGTTAACATGAAACAATTCTCCCAACCGTTTTACTTCCATAATCACATGTTTCAGAGACGATCGAGAGAACAGAAAAATGTAGAGCATGACTTGATTTTATGCATAGGGATTTTATTGGATACATGGTGGTTGGAGGGAAAGGGCTGAAAATAATAAGGCTTGGTGACATCAACTGAACAAAAAAGTCATTTCAGAGGTGGAGAATATTCACATTTTACATGTACGTTACATTTTCATGAAAGCTTATGAAGACAGAACTTTTTGCCTTTGAAATAACCAAACCTCTGCTGGTACATATCATAACTATGCTATTCCTGAGGCAAAACGCATTTTTCTCCAGTGATGGCTGTTCAAAAGGTAGCCATGTATTCAGATGAAAGCATCACAGTATATCTCTTATAGACCTCCCTGGGAATAACATGCACTGATTATTTGTTCCTAGTAACATCTGAAAGATGTATTAAGAAAGTAAATGGGATCAATTTTGTTGTTTTTCAAACCAAGCAGCTTACACAGTGAGACTATATGCACTTGATTTGACTGATTTGTATGCCTTATATATCATAACTCCTTTCTCTTAATCTATTTTGAATGTTTAACCGGTGGTCTTGGCATTTGCATGCAATAGCAGCAGCGAGGACAAACAATGGAGTTTGAGCTGTTCTACTACTGTGTGTGTGTGTGTGTTTTTCTGTGAGATGCGGCAATGCCTTTTAAGTACACTGAAATATACATGCTATTTACATTCATTTGGATTCCCAGCATCCAAGAACTTCAGAGTATATCTGAGACAGAGCAACTCATTTGGCATTCCCGTAGGTTTACCTGAAAAGCTGCTTAGCATACTCAATCACGTTAATTCAGAATAGTTAGCTGTCTCTCGTTCTCAGCTTTGAGGTTTTAATATGACAACAAATATGAAATACCTGACACAAATATACTCAAATGAAACATGGCTTCCTGTTAAGTTCTGTCAGGAGTGTGCGTTTTACACATATAAAATCCATAAAAATAATCAAATACTTTAAAATGTTGTAGAATATCCATACAAGAGGAATCAGGGGATGTTATAGATTTGTAAGTAGAATAAAATAATAATACTAAATATCTAAACTTTAATATAGGAATTTGGAATTGTATTAGCCGAGGGAAAAACAATGTCTTTTCAATAGGAGGAGTAATCAACCATTTCTCACTGAAGAACCTAATATGTGGTTCGAAAACAAATCCATTTTGTGTTAGCCTTGTCAGGGAGTCTGTCTGGTATAATTCATCCTAAAACCTGTTCAACCGAAATGGCCCTCTTCACTAGGTGCCATTATAACACAGGTGGCTGGGACATGGTGACTGGTGGGACATTGATGAATGCACTCATGTTATTTCTGGTAAAACAACACCACCATGGGTAATTGAGTGATTGTGGTTATGGTCTACTCTATTTTTCCACCTTTACCTCAGGTGACAGGTGAGGCAGGCAATGAGGTTGCATGTGTTGCCCAGGCCTTGGCCTCCAGCTGATTGATGTATAATGTTATGTCCCATATATAAGCTCACTCCAGATGAATTCCACATCCATCCTAACCCTCTGAACCAACACTTCGGTTCCCTTTACCCTCAATTTGCATACAATGCAAACAGAAGTTTTGAACAGTGACTTCCAATGAATTTTCATGAGTGAAATCCAGTTATTTCAATAGGGACCCATGGGAAATTGGGAATTTCTCCATGCACAATTCCATGAATTCCTACTGAAATAAAATAATTCCAAGTTCACAATGGGTTCAAGTCTGTCGCATGGATATGCTTCGTTGACTGATTGAAAGCTGCTTGGTTTCAAAATGACTCGTGTTATCTGTGTTTCATGTCACTACATTACTGACAATAAACAATGGGCCCTTTTGCCAATGAAAATTCCCTAATTTGACCACAACTTAAAGGATTAGTTCACTTTCAAATAAATAAATCCTTATAATTTACTCACCCCCGTGTCATCCAAGATGTTTATGCATTTCTTTCTTCAGTCGAAAAGAAATGAAGGTTTTTGATGAAAACATTCCAGGAATTATCTCCATATAGTGTACTTCAATGGAATCCAAACGGTTGAAGGTCAAAACTACAGTTTCAATGCAGCTTCAAAGGGCTATAAATGAAGTTTAGAAACGTAGTTTATAAACTAAGTTCGGGAGGAGCACGTCAGATACTCAGGCTAATTAGCACAGGTGGTACACAATCTAGGTAATCAGCCCTTGGACATAAATACAGCTGTCTTACCTCCATCTAGTTGACGGTTAAGCAGCATCCCTCCACCACCCCTTATCCACCAATATCACTAGATTTCTAATCACACGGGGGGTTCACTGGGTTCGGGCCATTCCCGGCTAGGAGCCCTCCCCCAGGACAGCACGCCTACAACGTATTACCATACACGCCAAATACGCATTACGTTATCGTGCTAGTAGATGTAAGTGTGAAATCGTGAAACAATACCAGATAATGAATTAGGGTCTTATCTAGCAAAACGATCGGTCATTTAAAACATTTTAATAAATGTATATGCTTTATAAACACAAATGCTCGACTGTTCTGTGCATCCCAGACTTCACGTAATAGGTAATAATGTTTAAAAGGTCACGCTTGACATAGGCGTAAGTACCGAGTCAGTGTTTACAAGTTGAATGTGCAAATACGAAGTCAAACGCAGTTTACAAAAAAGGGAGTTACAACTCAACGAATTTACAAGGTAAAATAACGATGTCGGACAATTTTGAACTTGGAAGAGAAGATAAGATGGAGCCTACGTCAAGTGTGACCTTTTTTAACGTATTACGCACATCGCAGAACAGGCAAGCATTTGTGTTTATAAAGCATATATATATATATATTTTTTTTTTTTAAATGACCGATCGTTTCGCTAGATAAGACCCTTATTCATCGTCTGGTATCGCTTATAGCCCTTTGAAGCTGCACTAAAACTGTAGCTTCACATTCTAAGCACCTTCAACCGTTTGGAGTCCATTGAAGTACACTATATGGAGATAATTTGTGGAATGTTTTCATCAAAAACCTACATTTATTTTCGACTGATGAAATAAATACATAAACATCTTGGATGTCATGGGGGTGAGTAAATTATAAGGACATTTTAATTTTAAAGTGTACTAATCCTTTAAACACACATTTTTGAAATATTCAAGTTCCTGTTGATTAGCATTATAGCTGAACTATAGCTCCTATGATATATGATAGTATTTTTTTCTTATTTTATCAAACAAAAAATAAAGCTAAGGGATCTGTGGTCATTATTGCAATTCAGACCTTTTTTCATCTTTGCTTTTGCCTAGTCAGGTACTTGTTTATATTATAGTAAAACAACTCAGGCCCCCTTGGTACAGTAGTGGCTGAGGTATTTACATGAACGCTGTACTTTGTTTCAAGTCAGAAAACAGCACAACAAACTCCTCTCACTTTATTATTACATGCAGCCCCTGCCAGTTGAATGGCTGCTGGGAGGTCACTGACTCAAAAAACCTGTGCTACTTCTGAGAAATTATTATTACACCAGGCCTTGGGTTGGTAAACATGATTGAACCTTTTTCTTGCTACTGCAAGGCATTTTACATGTCTGATCAAAAGGAAGTGTGCAATATGCCAAACAACTAAGAATGTAAGCCCAGGTTAATCAATTGGTATTTAGTCTTGTTATGACTACTCTTTCCTGCAAGGTATTTCAAAAGATAAACAAAACAACAAAGGAATTCATTTATGAAATATTGTTTATGTATTTCTTTACTTATTCATTTAAGCTTATTTATTAGACACATCCCTTAAGGCCTATTTAAATCAAGAGCTTAGTAAAATGTTGATGAATAGCAATAGGTAAATTAATACTTATTGGTTGTGTAGCATGAGCACACTATTGTGCACACTAAGTGCACACTATTGAATCAAGAATAGGAACCTTAAATATAAATAAACATGACTTTTATTAATTCTGACCAATAACTTCATCTGTGAATGTGATGAGAGTTTTGATTAATATTGTTTTGGACACTGCAATAATATGTTGCCTTTTTCTGTCATTTTTAATGACACAAATGGAGATTACACAAAGTAAGAGACCTTCTGTAGAGAAAGACATTTCTAAACAGAGAAAGGAAATGTAATAGTTGGAAACATGTTTTTTTTTCTTTCTTTCTGTTAATTATATCTTGTCAGACCTTATTTTTCCACCAGAAAAAATAACGACATTAACAACAACAAATAATATTGTCATAATCTCTTTCCCTCCCCTTCCAAGGGTTTATTCAAGGAGCCCAAGGTACTAGTGTGCTCTTTCCCCAGAACTATATGAGATCAGACCTGCTTTAGCATATCTACGCAGTTTCCCGAGAAAGAGATGCTCTCATTATACAAAACCAGAAGCATATGACAGAGTCAAGCAAGAAGAGAGCAGTTTATGAATCTCTCCTAGCATAACAGTACTGTAAGAAGCCCCTTAACAACAAAATATCCAGCCATTAAACATAATATTATTACTTTTGTCACACACACCCACACACACACACACAATATTACTATCATTATTTGAGAATGTATCTAAAAAGAGCAGGTGCAATAAAACTCTTGAAAAACTCCCTTTTTTGTTGTATGTCAGATTTATACTCGAGTATAAATTTCTGCCCTAAATTGGGTTGAAATGAGGCTTGGATATTAACTGCACTTTTACAAATGTAAAAAGTCTGTCATCATTTACTCACCCTCATTTTGTTCCAAACCCCCATGATTTACTAACTTTCTAAAAAAGTGGTTTTGAATAATATTCTCTTTTCAATATAATGAAAGAGAAAAATATATATTTTCAATATAATGAACATGAATGAGAACAGAGAGAGAGAGAGAGAGAGAGAGAGAGAGATCATGAAAATACCACAAAGTGCTCCACATGGCGCATGCAAGTTTTCTGAAGCTCTTTGTGTAAAAAAAAGACCAACTTGACTTGTCCCTGGCATGTCAATGAGAGAAGTACTGTATATGTGAATAATTATAAATCAGATTTTTTAACAAATCAGTTCAATTCAATAAATGTTCTAAATTATTATTTCACAAATCACTGATCCAGTCACAATGGTTAACAGCCCACTGTGAAAGATAATCATTGAATAAAGATTTACATTTCTATCAGTTCATCACAATAGACTGTCAAATGAATTACGAAGTAACATGGATCAATTTTATCATCATTTATGGCATTTTAAGGTGTATTTGAGTACTTCTTGAAGCCTTAAACCTCCAGTCCCAGTAATTTTGTGTTTCACTGAAAGAGTCTATATTCCGAAATGACAATTTGCGAATTGCAATTTTATAATTTTGACGTCCACCCTAAAAGGGTCTATATTTCGGAATATAGACCCTTTTAGGGTGGACGTCAAAATTACGTCACAGCACTTTCTGGAGGCAAAACAAAGCAAAAACTGGAGATGGCCAATTCAAACCAGTGCAGATTCGTCTACACGAGAAGCTTAAAACATCATCTTATTGTGATGTTGGGTGCCCGAATCAATGTAGTAGAGGCTTCCATTTGAAATTTTAAAGCATGCATGCTGTCCCTGCCAGACAAAATAATGACGACAGTTGTGGTTAAATGCAATAAAATAAGCGGACTGGACAGAAACCATTGTCAAACATGATCGCGTTTGCAGCTCACACTTCTTATCAAAAAAGGTTCAATAAAGTATTGTCTTTTGTTGTTATGGGTGCGTCTAAAGATTTCTTGCATTTTACGTCTATGCTGTGTATGAAATAGTGTCTGTGTGCATGTGTGTAAAACAACAAACTGACAATTTATAATCATTTGTAATTGTATATACATTGTCGTGATTAATTGTGGCTGGAATAATAATGTAGCTGTAAAAATAGTTGCCTGCTGACATTAAAATATATATACATCTTTATGATTAGATAGATGTTGAGTTTGCCTTTACTATACCTGTTAGATGTGAGTCACTCAACCGGCGGTAAGGTTAACGTAATCCTGTCAGATCGCCTATTCTTTCAGTGAAAGTGTGTGCGGGTCGGCCAATCTGGTTTTGTCCATTAAAGTTAACCTTTTCAAATAACAATCGCTGTCCCGAACAGTGAGTGACCTTACATATGCAGGTTAAATCTGAATTTCTACAGTAATTGTTAAAAAAACAAGCTAACAAACTTCACAGCTAGCGTTAGTGAAGCAGTCAGCGGACTCTCTCTGCCTCCAGCTAAGCTCCGTCCACAGAAAAACGTCACAATGTTTACTAACATAAAAGGGGTCTATGGGGTATCCTTTAAAATCTGCAGTTAAGTGATTCTTTATCCTATCTGTTCTTATCTGTTCCCTCGTTTTTCTTCCCATCATGCATCCTACACTCTGTCTGAACCTGATAGGCTGCTTTTGAAGAAGCATCAGGCCGCTGAGTTTTAGTCAAGATTAATTAAGTCAGTGAGTCAGTATGGTGTGTAATTTTGGAATGTGCCTATCCATATCAGTTTCAGCCATCACTCAGATATAGTGATGGGTTAAATGTGGACCTGTTTAGAGCTGCATGCATTAATAATACAGATTTGCTCTCTTCACCGTGTCAGGAAGTTACATGCTGTCAGTGAAACACAGATTTCCTTAATTCATATTCTGCAAGATTGTTCTCTTGGATATGTTGCACTCTTTGCTGCATCCCTCAATGTTATTGAAGTAGTATGTGTTTGATGGCATTTGTTTCCATTAAGTCCCCCACCACCACCACCACCATCAATTGTGCGTCAATTAAACGGTCATTTTAAACTTGATGACTTTCTAAAGTTGTTTTGGACCCCACTGACTTTGGTTGTATGGACAATAAAAACGGCATTGTATGACACTTTAAAATATCTTCTTTTGGGTTGCTCAGAAGAAAGTCATACAGGTTTGGAACAACATGAGGGTGAGTAAATGATTACAATATTTAATTTATGGGTGAACTGTTTCTCTATGTATTTTAAGGATTTGGTATCAAATTGTGACATGCAGGAAAATGATAATCGAGTCCTGCAAATTATATCAAGAAGACTGAGTTCCCTCTTTGTCATGACTAGAATGGCATAATACACTGAGCGGCTCCAAAATACCTCTTTGCATTCCATTTGCATTGGCCTACCATATTAATGATGGAAATTGTTTAGATATTGTCAGTCAACTGTCCTAGCAATCACTGCGAGCGTGCAATTTTCTCCCTAGAAACCAGGTGCTTGTCTCTTGTGAGTGCATTTGCAGAGCTGCCTTCCATCAATTCATATAAAAATTGTCACATTATTTTCCACTGTGGGTAACTCATTTCTGGATACGATTATCTTTAGCAGTGAAACATGAATATCTGGTCCTTAAATCAGAAGGTCAAAAGACTTTTCTAGATGCTATATGCTGGTACGCCCAACACATAGTTATACATACAAATTAACTGAATCAACTGTTATTTTAAAGATGTCCTGTCTTACTCTTACTAATGTCATTTTCATAATTGTTCCTAATTAAAATAGTTTTGTGATCACCCAATAATTGTAATAATTTCTAAATGATCAGGTGACACTAAAGACTGGAGTAAGGGCTACTGAAATTTCACTTAAGCTACAAATGAAATGCATTAAAATAGAAAACAGTTATTTTAAAATGTATTATTTATCAAATAAATGCAGCCTTGGTGAGTATAAGAGACTTCTTTAAACAATATCAACAAATAATATCGTATTGGAAACACTCTTGTTATTGGTTTAAACTGCATAGTTTTTTTATATATGCTTTTTGATATATGCTTCATATGTCTTCTTCAAACTTTAATAAATATGTGGCAGGTATTCATTTTTATATGAAAAGGAGAGTCGGCACTCCTCTCAATAGGCACTTTTTGTTATTTCGCTGAGTGCTAGATTCAAAGTGTTGTAATTAAGAGGAGCCAGCTCACTGTTGCAGCTACCGCACAAAGGCGAGTTGGGCAGCTTTTGTGCCAGAGGTTTATTAGGGTACTGTGCACGTTTCTACGCCTGCCTTAAAAGCTATGATTTGATCGCAATTTGGTGTGGTGAGACTAGCTTTAAAAGCACTTTGTTGTCATGCCATATAGCTGGCACCAAATACCAACGTGGCTTGGCATTGACGAAATGCAATTTAAAGATCCCGTAATGTTGTTTCAGAAAATAATTTATATTTTTTGCATGAACAAGTCTGCATTGCAGACGTTCAAGCAGAGCCAGGAAGTGTATTAGCCAAGATCCTTCAATGTGCGCAAGTGATCTAACCACTTAGTAGATAAAACTAATTGATCCAGATATGGTCTTCCAGTCATTTGGATTGGCATCCAAGCACTATGAGCTTTTTTGGATCATTTAGTTGTAAGCCAATATCATTTTGAAATTCTGCCAAAATGATCCTTGTATCCAAATACTGCAATAGACATCTTAAAGCGGCTTATGTTAACTATTTCTTTGAACAGCAAAGAGCTTTTAATGAACCATTTGTAACCAACATAAGAGTTACATGTATTGACAATTTTACAATGAGAGGTTACTGTAGTTAACCGAGTGAAAATAAGCACTAAACAGAAACTGAACACCAATGTAAGGAAATATGCTGCAGACGTTTTTGTTAAATGTCTTTGCCAGTTCATTTTGGCACAATCATTCAGTCCCTAAAATAAATAAATAAAACAAATCTCTTTCTATATCAAAATCAAAACACCACAAGCAAGAACATGGTCCTATATGTACCGAAATAAACACTACACTGAGCTCCGTGGTCCATTCAGGGATGGGGAAGTTTCCAGAGAGCGATGTGGGTGTGGAGAGAAAGAGTGATGAACACTCATAGCCAAGGTCGCCGGCTGATTTGCCGTACTGAAGAGTCATCTGCTGAGCCCATCGCGGGCCACGGCAGTCATTTAAATCTGCTCTTATTGGTGGTGATTTTCCTCATCGGTACACACTCCTCTCTGTAAGCGACAGAACATCAATCCCACTAAAGGCCTATATTGATAACAGGCACTGCATTTATCAAGGATATACACACTTGAATGGAAGTCCTTCTCTTGATTGCCAGTATCTGCAGGCAGAATGGTGTTACTGGAGTCAGGGGAAAGCCAATTGTAATCTTAGTGAAAATAGGCAATGTAGAAATATATATTTCTGTAGCTAAATAATTTAGATCTATCTATCTATCTATCTATCTATCTATCTATCTATCTATCTATCTATCTATCTATCTATCTATCTATCTATCTCTATCTATATCTATCTTTAATAAAATAGTGAAATAATGCTAAATTATATTATTTAACAACAGACAGCATTTAGTAGATATGGCATTTTTTACTTTAAATGTTTATATATCAAATCTACAGATGAATAAACAGTAACCAATAATACCATCCACTTGTAAACTGAAATATGTTCTAAATAGATTATAAATGTTGACATAAATGATGAAACAAATCATACGTTTACAAGTATATTGCTCACAGCATTTAACCATACACCCCCAAAACTGCAGTTTTTTTTTCAAGATTATTTGTATAGCGCTTTTTTTTTACGATACAATCGTTGCAAAGCAACTTCACAGGAAATTTAAATGGTTTTGGAGAATCCTAACAAGCAATCTTTTCAGATTTCATTTATTTGTTTGTTGAATCCGTTGTTCATCTGTCCGATTGACACTTGGGCTTTATTCTTTGAATCACACAGAATACAGATGTAGACAGAACAGACTTTTTCAGATTTTCTGTTACAATGTTATATGCATTGAACAAATTTTGAGACAGTCCTGCTACTGCACTCTCACAAGTATACATCTTTAGCACAGTGTTTTAACTTCTCCGCACAATTCACATCAACTGTGTTAACCTTGTTTTGGAGAATCCTGACAAACCTCCATTATTTTCAGATGTCATCTGTTTGTCTGTTGCATATGTTGCTCATCTGTCTGACTCTGGGGTTGTGATTGCTTGTTTGAATCACACAGAATACAAATGTAGACAGTAGAGACATTCATATTTTTAGTTGCAGTATCATATGATTTGTTCGAACAGATTTCTATTGATGGGCGCCATATCACAAAATGTAAATATATTTACAAATATGATAATGAAATTCTCATATTTAAATTATCATAATTTACACAATTATCAAAAAAATAAGACAGGGGAATACCAAGGCTTCAAAAATACAGCAAAACACATTTAAAGCTGCACCAAACCAGTTTTGGGGGTGTATGGACAATATTCACTTCATTTCTTTGTAGAGAATTGACCCATTTCTCAGTAGGACGTTATGGTAATCACACACAATGAACAAGAAAAATGCAGCTCAGAGGCTGGGCGTTTATCTTTACAAAAACACTGTACAAGGTAACAGCTAAAAAATTACACATTTGAGCGAGTTGAGGAGGGGGTTTGAGAGAAGCATCTTGACTGCCCAAGACGTTCTCCACATCTCCCTGCCAGACTGGTTTCTCTAACACACTTTCAGCTTGCACTTAAAGCCAAGATGGCTCAAATCTGTTTTTCTTTTAAAAACATTGAAACAGTTCTTGGGGAGAGACAGACAGCCTACGTTCCCTTACTTTACATGAATGATTCAGCAGGTACAACCTGGAATAGAGATGGTCCCCTGCTCCCACCCCATCCTGAGGCGGTGTGAAGTTGAAGATGCAGTCCTGGAGGGCTGGGGAGGGCTTTGGTGTTCTGTCTCTCTCTGTCAGACTTTGTGAGGAAATGAGAGGTGGAAAGGTATTGAATTATGAATGATTTTTATCTCACAGTTCACAGATGAGAGACAGTAAAACTGGATTAGCATTCAGAGAATGTCTTGTGAGTGAAAGGGGAAGAGCAAAGGGAAGAATGACTACAGAAGGGCAACCGCTTCACCACACCACCCAGAAAATTTAACAAGTCACATTAGTACAGCTTTACTACATGTAAAAGCAGCCTGTTTAAGACCTGTCTGTGTAAAACACATTTTTAACATCTATTACTAAATCTGTATGCTGTATGCATATTTGGATGCCACAAACATATACCAGTTTAATTAGGCTTACATATTCTTAGATGTTGTTGTGTTGTTTAATCCTCTCAGCGACAAAAAGTTTTTCAAGGGCGATTAATTATATTCATATTTTTAATATAAAAATAAAAAGTGTAGTATTTCTAAATTTAACAGTAAACAATTAAAATAATAATAAGAAAGGGATTTAGTTTATCCCTAGGGAAACATTTGAAAGTTATAGACAGAGCATGGAGGTAACTGATCAAATATAAGGATCCTTTAGGTTAGTTCCCTTTCAAGGGAACTCCGTTGCGTCACAGTTTTTAGACGCTTGGGGAACGCTTTGTATGATAAGTCTTGAAGCACATGTGAAATCAATCCAAGGTGTATTTGGGACGTCAGAGCGGCTGACGTAACGAACCAGGAAGCTATAAATCCTTCCAAAACGAAGCTGTCACTAGCTTTTTGTGTCTTCACAAGCGCTCTGTGTGAAATTGTCTGTCCTATTTGGTGTTGTCTGTCATTACTTTAATACAAAGAGAACAGATATGGCAAGCAAGCAACGACAAGCTTTTAGAATGTGCGTTCTTCCCTGCCCGCGTTATCTAAACTGGTGGGGATACACACATTCTTTATGTTGCCTGTTTGGGAGAGGAGTATACTTAGTCAGCACTCAAGAGTGCACTGCGATGTGCTTCCCTTACGGACACTCCGATACCGCCTGCCGTTCTTTCACAAAGAACGCCAGGCGCATTCCCCGGGACTTCCCCGGGACTTGAGGCTACAGTCCTGGGGTTCGCAAATGGATCTATAAGTGGGGTTAGGGATGTGCACAGCCTTACCTCTACTTTCACCTGACAGGTCCAGTGCCTCTTATCAGGATTGGAAAGCACGCGCTGCGGTTTCTTCCACCCCGATTGAGGCACAGACACATCAACTATCTGATTCTGAGGTTAAATGTTGATAGTGTCAATTCAACAGATACTGAGGATTCGGCACCTCCGTAGGTTGTAGGTGAGTGAGGTTGTAACAAGAGCGGTTGACTGGCCAGCAGAGAATGAGGACGTTCATTTAAAAATATATATATATATACTTATGAACGCTTCTTGTCTTCTTGTGCACAACCTAATCTCCTGGGACTGCCGTTTTTTTTTTTTCCTGATCTCCACACCGACGTGTCTAGATCGTAGGAGAAACTGGTTCCCTATAGAGTTTACAGTACACAAACATCTCACTATTCCTCTATAATAAATAAATAAGTCCACATGTTTACCCATTAAGCCAGTGAGAACTATATCAAAACTGCTGGGAAAGGCAGTGGCTGGTCAGGCAGCAGCGTGTTTACACACAATGTATCTGCTGCAAGCATACCAGGCTGAATTGTTAGGAGATCATGATGAGGGCGGAGGTTGTGGTCCGAACGCAGTTTGCGAACTGCGTCGGGCCACAGATTTGTCTCTCAGGGCTATGGCAGCACCTGGTGGCCACTGAGAGACATTTATGGTTGAATCTGAGTAGCATCAAGAGAAACGATAAAAACTTTCTTATGGATGCTCCTATTTTCCCTCTGAACTCTTCGGCGATGCAGTTAAATCGGTTGTCGAGAGATTTCAGGAATCAGCTAAACAAGCAGCTGCATTCCAGAAACTCCTCCCCCGCCGTACTTATATCTCCGGGGCTACTGAGCGGGAGCAGCCACAAACATCTAAGCAGAGCATGGCTTTTCATGCTCCCCCACCTAAATAATGGGGACACAGGAAGCACGCTCAACCGCAAAGCTGCAGGGAAGAAGTCCTGACGCCCGAGGGCTTAGGCCAATGAGGACCCAAACCACCACCCAAGAAGTGATAGCTCTGTTAGAGAAAAGGGCCATGAAATATGTACCTTACTCCAACAGGGAAACCAGGTTTTACAGCCTTTATTTCATAGTTCCAAAGACGGATGAAGGGTTGCGTCCCATTTTAGATCTTCGAGTTCTGAACGACTCCGTCATGCAGCTCAAGTTCAAAATGTTAACTTTGAGACAAATTGTGCCACAGATCAGATTTGAGGACTGGTTTGTCACGATAGACCACAAGGACACATGTCCATCCTTCCGTGTCACAGGAAGTTCCTGAGGTTTGCTTTTGGGGACAGAGCATACCAATATCGGGTTCTTCCGTTCAGCCTAGCATTATCACCCCGCTCTTTCACGAAATGCGTAGATGCAGCCCTGGTGCCTCTTCGGCTTCAGGGTATTCGCATTATGAACTACATCGATGATTGGTTGATTCTAGCTCAGTCGCATCAGTTGGCAGTTCGGTATCGAGATGCTTACGTGCCTTGGTGGGAGAAACCTTGGTTCCTGTCCTAGGGTCCCGTGTTGTGAGCTTCATGTCGTCACAAGATGCTAATGACAGATGCCTCTCTCACGGGCTGGGGAGCGATCTTAGAGGGACGCTCGAGTCAGGGTCTGTGGAAGGACTATCAGCTCTCATGGCACATCAACTGTCTGGAGATGTTGGCTGTATTTCTTGCTCTCAAGAATTTCCTAGCAGATCTCAGGGGCCACCATGTGCTTGTCCACTCAGACAACACATCGGTGGTCTCCTACATAAATCACCAGGGGGGTTTGCGGTCACGTCCACTTTGCAAACTGGCGTGCCAAATCCTCCTGTGGTCCCAAGGGAATTTGTTGTCTCTTCGAGCAGCTTACATCCCGGGGGCCCACATTATGGGAGCAGACATCCTGTCGAGACAGGGGCTGAGGCCCAGGGAATGGAGGCTCCATCCCGAGGTGGTGGAGCTGGTATGGAGGGAGGTCGGCCAGGCACAAGTGGATCTGTTTGTGTCTCGAGAGACATCTCACTGTCCACTCTGGTTCTCGCTCATGCATCCAGCTTCGCTTGGACTGGACACGATGGTGCAGACGTGGCCGAGGCTTCGTCTGTATGCATTTTCCCATTCGGTCTGCTCCTGGGAGTCCTGGAGAGAGATCGCCGGGACCGGGTTCTACTACTTCGCATTGCCCCGCGGTGGCCTGGCAGAGTATGGTTCCCAGATATAATATCTCTTCTCCAGGCCACCATGAGATCAAATGTGCTAAAACATTAGCCACATTTAAATCCAGTCTCAAAACTCATCTATTTAGCTGTGCATTTGTTTAATGAGCACTGTGCTACGTCCGAACTGACTGCATTGTATTTTATGTATAATCCTTTTCTATTTAACTGTTTTAAATTTCATTTTAAATCAATTTCTATATTATTTTAAAATTCCTTGTTTTATTATTTTTAACTCCTTGTTTTTATTGCTGTGAATGATTATTTCACTTTCTTTTATGTAAAGCACTTTGAATTACCACTGTGTATGAAATGTGCTATATAAATAAACTTGCCTTGCCTTGCCTTCTCGGTGGGCCTCCTCTGGAGCTCCCCGTCAGGAGAGACCTTCTGTCCCAAGCAGGGGGCTCGATATTTCACCCCCAACTAGAACTGTGGAAACTGTAGGCTTGGCCTCTGAGGGGGCCCAGCTCATAGACTCAGGTCTCTCAACCGAGGTTTTCCACTCCAGAGCTCCCTCCACGAGGAAACTTTATGCCTTGAAGTGAAGAGTTTTCACTTCATGGTGTAGTGACCATCAGCTGGACCGAGTTAACTGCCCAGTTGGAACAGTGCTGGAGTTCCTGCAAGATCGGTTTACTGCAGGGCTAGCCCCGTCCACTTTAAAGGTTTATGCGGTGGCCATAAGTGCTTACCACATTCCTTTCTGTGGAATGTCATTGGGGAAAAAACCCTGGTCTCTTGCTTCCTCCAGGGTACTTTGAGACTGAGGTGCTGCAAGCCTTCTGTCCTCCTCCTTTCAGAATGCGGACCAGAAAAGGCACCATTTGATTTGCCCAGTGCGGGCATTAGATGCTTACGTCCACAGAGCTGCCCTGTGGTGCTAAAATGAACAGTTGTTCATATGTTTTGGACCTTGTAACAAGGGGTCACCTGGATCTAAGCAAAGGATGAGCAAGTGGGTGGTCGAGGCCATCTCACTTACTTATGAGTCGGCCAGTCAAACTTCTCCTATGGCTGTCCGGTCCCACTCGACCAGAAGTATGGCGGCCTCCAAGGCCCTGATATCAGGAGTTGCTCTCCAAGAGGTTTGTGATGCGGCAAGCTGGTCCTCACCGCACACATTTGTCAGATTTTATTCTTTGGACCTGGATTCATCCCCATGTTTCCAAGTGCTCTTGTCCTAGTGCTGCTCGTTAGATTTCACACAGGACAGGCACTTGTCGCTATGGTGGTGTTGTATTAACGTTCCCCAAGTGTCTGAAAGCTGTGACACAACAAAGTTCCTCGGTTCCCTAAAGAGGGAAAGAACGTTGCGTCCCCTGCCATATCTCCTTCGTGCCTGTAGGCGAGTTGCTCAGATATTAAGCTAGTGACAGCTTCGTTTGGGCAGGCTTTATAGCTTCCTGGTTCATGACGTCACCCGCTCTGACATCCTACTTACACCTTGGATTGATTTCACATGTGCTTCAAGACTTATCACCCAAAGCATTCCCCAAGCGTCCAAAAACTGTGATGCAATGTTCGTTCCCTCTTCAGGGAACCGAGGTTACAGTCGTAACCGAATGTTTTTAATGGATAGAATAAATGGATAGAAACCCTATTTAGGTTTCCTAAATGGATTTTGTAGTTGTTTTTAAATTATGGGAACTTTGGACTTTTAGAAAACTAAATTACTGCAATATTAAATACATACATTTTCACTTTTTCGCATAATTTTAAAAAATCTACAGAAAAAAGCTGCACAATTAAACATGTCTTGACCTTATTTATTAAAAAATATTTATCTAGATTTTCTTATTTTTTTCTTTGTTTTTACACATTACAATTCTAAATCGGCAAAGATAGTGGAATTCAAATAGTTCCAGGTTTTTCAGGTTCAATAAGCCTCTGTGTTTGATATGAATTTTAAATGGTAGCTTTCACTATATGTATTACAGACTTCATTGTACAAATCATTACTGTCATGAATATGGCAATTCTGGGTTCAGCCTCATTTTCAAATAGCCCAACATAATACAAAGGCTGTAACATCAGCATTAGAATAAATGTCTGCTGCCAAAGTTTGTCACAACTGCCTTTGTAAGTGCTGATAAACAGCTTGGTAAATGGCATTCAGGTGTCCAGACAACTGCTAATTGTTTAAGGTATACATTTCACTCTTCTGTTTGTGCAACCTCTTTTTTATATTTTTGAAATACTAATGTACAATTAAAAAATTACTTTAACGTCACAATACAATTTGCCACATCCATTATTCTGAGCACAATGTGCACAAAAAAAAAATCACCAAGTATACACCACACTTTTCAAGTTGTATCAGCGAATCTGCTCTAAACTGTTCAAAGGGTCATGCAGGTAACTGGCCCACACTGCACAGTTTAGTTGAGAAGCAAAATGTCACACGTTAGAGTGTCTCTGACATACCATACAGAATATATCAGTTCTGATTTCAGGCTGTCTGCTACTCTGTTTGTGACTATGCCGAATTTCACTTGAAATTCTTGAAATTCATTTTGTATCACTTACGAATTGGGCTTATATAGTGTACATCTATTCGCATGTGACATTTTAACTCAAGGCTGAGCGATGAACACGTGCTGCTGAATATGGTTTGCTTGTGGAAATGGGCAAGGGAAAATGAACGTTATTTGGAATTCCCAAGAAAGAAAACAAAGCCTTTCTGTTAAATGTAAACGTCCCTTAAAATAACTGTATGCCATTGTAAATTTAACATTGTCAGATAAATAAATGCCAGCACTGCTCATCGGTAAAACCTCTGTGTATTCCAAATCACCCTTTGTAATAATCAGCTCGCACTCACAAAAAGAACAGGACATGTCTGAAAACGTACTCGGTTACTATCGTAACCTCAATTCCCTGAGATATGGGAATGAGTACTGCGTCGAGTATTGACGCTTAGTATGGGAAAATCCCTTCTTCCTCTTCAACTGAAGCCTATTTCAATCACGCAGTTATAACTGTACGTGATTGGTTCGTGTAGGATTAAAAACCGAACCAATGCACGGCGGTGGCGAGCAAGCCAATGGCTATGCAGCCTGCCATAGCCCGCCAAACTGGGAAGGGCATCTGGCTATATAATCAGCTGCCTGCCACCGCATCTCAGATTTCTTCAAAGGGTGCAAGCGAGTGTGCAACTCATAGCACTGCCAGGAACGCAGTACTCGTTCCTATATCTCATGGAACCGAGGTTACAATAGTAACCGAGTACTTTCCTTTTCGATATTTAACTCGTACTGCGTCGAGTATCGGCGCTTAGTATGGGAACCAGTTCAATCACGCCGTGCTATGACGCGGAACGACTCGAAACCAAGACTCACATGGGATTAGACCCAGGGGAGCCAATAGAATACACCAAGCACAAGGTGAGCCTTGAGGGTCATCCGTGGCCTGGGTGTCATCCCGTAAGTCATACCTGGCGTCCATGTAATTATGGACAGACCAAGCAAAAGAAGGGCTTGAAAAATATTGGTCAAGTGAACCAATATAATCCAGAAGATTGCTACTTAAGCAGAAAGGATTCTGGCCTGCAAGGAGGGGACATCCAGGTTGTAAATCCTTACAAATGTGGACGGCAAGGACCAGCTGGACACCTCACAAATGTCTGAAATGGACACCCCGCTGGACCATGCCCAGGAAGAGGCAATGCCTCTGGTAGAATGGGCTCTGACTCCGATGAGGGCACTGCAACCCCAAGGAGGAGCATGACAGCATCCACTAACCACCTAGAAATTATCTGCTTCGTAACAGGGCCACCTTTAGCGCGATTACCGAAGCCAACAAAAAGCTCTTCTGACTATTTGTTTAAGGCAGAATGCTCAATGCATATTTTCAGGGTCCTGACGGGGCAACAATGCTGCGCTGAAATTTGCTCTTCTGCGCTGAAAGGGTCTTCATCGCTGAAGAGAAGAAATCTGATATGCGGTGGCAGGCAGCTGATTATATAGCCATATGCCTCTCCCATTTTGGTGAACTATGGCGGGCTGCATAGCCATTGGCTCGCTTGCCACCTCCGTACATTGGTTCGTTTTTTAATCCTACACGAACCAATCATGTGCAGTTATAACTGCGTGGTTGAAATAGGTTTCAGTTGAAGAGGAAAAAAGGATTGTCCCATACTAAGCGTTGATACTCGACGCAGAACGAGTGAAATATCGAAAGGGAACTGTTCTTGGTGAGCTGATGACTCGAGATCCGCTAGCACTGACTCCCAAATTTTGATGCCGTTCATGTGCGTTCAACTCGTAAATGATCTGCTGTTCTGGTGAATTCAGTTCACAGTGCATGCGCAACTTCACTACGAAAATCATGACATCTAAATATAAAATAGCTGAAATTTTCTTGTAAGGGGTAGGGTTAGGTGTAGGGTGATAGAAAATACGGCTTGTACAGTATAAAAAACATCCCATTATGCCTATGGAGAGTCCCTACAACAAATGGAAACCTGTGTGTGTGTGTGTGTGTGTGTGTGTGTGTGTGTGTGTGTGTGTGTGTGTGTGTGTGTGTGTGCGTGCGTGCTTGTGTGTGTGTGTGTGTGTGTGTGCGTGCGTGCGTGCGTGCGTGCGTGCGTGCGTGTGTGTGTGTGTTACATTGTGGAAACCAAATCTCCCCACAAGGATAGTAAATCCTGAAATTACTGACTAAAAATGTATTTATCTGAAAGTGTAACAATGCAAACAGGTTTTCTGTAAGGGGTAGGATTAGGGTTATGGTTGGGTTAGGGGATAGAAAATATTATTTGGTCAATATAAAAGTAATGGAAGTCTATGGAAAGTACCCGACAATTCACAGAAGCAAACGTGTGTGTGTGTGGTGTGCGTGTGTGTGTGTGTTTCTGTCCAACAACTTAAGCCTTAGTGTTGTGAAATAATAATACAAAAACTATATTGCACTGCACAATGAGTAGTCTCTTATTATTTTAGGTAACTCACAGTGATGCTCGTGATGTTTTTAATGTCATGATTTTCGTACAAATAGAATACTGTTTGACTTCAGTTATGCATTCATACAGTTATTGGTAATTGATTCATACTTGAACATTCTGCTGCTTTTATAATGTCGAAAGACTTGAACAGCAGTATTGTAATCAATTTGGATCATGTTTGAACAAGACGAACAGGATATCTGTCTATATCTTGTAATGAAGGTAGAAGTGCATCATGAATCATGTGGAAAATGTTACTGTATCTCTGTATGTTTTCTTTGCTGTTTCTTTCTTTGCTTGATACTTTGGCTGCTACAATGGTGAATATGGTCAAAAAGATGATGTGACAACATGAAAAAACCTGTATTAACTTATGTTAAAATATAAAAATTAATCTTTTTTTATTCTGGCAATTCACTATTTCTGAAAATGTGACTCTTTTCAACTACATGCCTTGGTTTGACAGATCACATGACAGCAATAAAAGCATGAATCTTCAATTCAGGAAAATCGCTGTATTACTGAACATTTTCTTCTCTGTTATTTTATTTGCATGATTCTTTCCAACATGATATGGTTTGAGTTGTCACAATGGTAATTATGGTAAGGCATCACATGACAGCAATAAAAGGTGTCATAACTGAATGTGCTGTATATGAATGCATCAAAAAGTTGTATTAACTTGGTTCAAAGTGCAGAATCACTGTATTTCTGAACATGTTCAACTGTTTGTTTCTTTGCATGACTCTTTCTAACTACTTGCCATGGTTTGAGTCAATGATGAATATTGTAAGATAGATCACATCTATGACAGCAATAATCAGTGCTTGAAGTGGGGCATACCTTGACTTTTTCTTGTGTACCACCACTTATTACATATTGCCAATATTTTGCCACTCAGAGTCATTGCGTCAGTGTTTGGGTTATTAGTAATTACATTATAAAAATCACACTACCCAGTAGGGGCACTAAGTGGTTGCCATGTACAGGAACATCTGAATATGGAGATTCCTAGAGTCATTTGACAGGCACTCTGTAAGTAGGTTTAGGTTTAGACACTGTGACAAATGTGTCCAGAACTGCTTACCTCATAAACTCATCAACAGGTTTGGAATCCCTATACTGTGTTCTGGACACTCACTTTCCAAGATCTAGGGAATCTTCTAAAGTTCCAGAAATGGATGACAGTATATGCTGCAGCGAGAGGAACTGGGAGGCAAATCATGTCAGGTTACAATGTGCTGTTTGACACCAGAAGATCCAAGCAGATGGCAGATGCAGACCAGCACCCACTTTCCAAATTTGACAGATGGTCTGGCTCTTTACTAGAGATCTCGCTCTGAATGTCCCAAGCTGTAAACTCAGTCCAAGGAATGTAAAATCCTTCAAAGTAATAAGACGTATCAATCTGGTTTCATACTGTTTACATCTCCCACCTAATTACCATATCTTACCCCCTTTTCATGACTCCCTGCCGACGCTTGTGTCCTCAATCACACCCAATCTTCTGACATCACCTGCTCTAGATGTAACCATAAGTCTGGCCAACCTGACTTCCCAAAGCAGTTAGATGTAACCAGTGCTTAATTTGTAAATTCCAAGGTCCCGGAACAGAGCGGGGTGACGGATCAGGTATGTGATTAGAGGAGGGAGAGGTAACGGAGCATTCAGCTGATCACATTGGTGGGTCAGGCAGGCAGCTTAAATGGTTAACAGCGTGCATCAGTTGCTTTTATTAGGGTTCGCACATGAAAAACCTGAAAAAGCCATGCAATTTTGAAACATCAATTTCCAGGCCTGAAAATTCTTTAAAATAATGTAAAAAAAATTGAATTTTATTTCACTAATCTCTGTAATAGAGTTATAATTAATCCTGTCCAGAATTTATTTGGGTATTGTGTGTATATCACATAGTTTTACTCAGGGCTTAATTTGTGCTCATTTTGTCGGATCCCCCTCCTCACGTGCCAATGAAAGATTTTTGTGCTGACCTATAGTGTGCATATATGAAAAATCCTCTATAATGATCACACTTGCAGCACATCAATATTTGAAATAAAGAACCTGAAAAGAAATCGCTCTGGAGCACGCTAGTTCCGATTGGCTTAAAAAGACGTGCAAATTATAAAAAAATTGACGATGTAACAATGACCCGATCAAGCAAGTGACAATTTTGTAGGCCAACTACACTGTAAAAAATGTCAAGCGGTTTCAACTAATTATTATTTAGTAACTAGTTCCACAGAAATGTTGTGTTCAGTCAATTACTGTCTTCAAAGTGTTGCCTGAATTGTTATTTTTTAGTTGGCTCAACCTTTACTGAAGTTTTATACTGCACGTGCATGTGTTTTTATTAGTTTAGTCAACACTAGCATAGCTAATTGTTGACTGCTAGATTTTAAGATAACCATTCATTCAATGTTTTTCAAATACATTTGTGTAGACTTAATACAATATGTCCTCTCAACTAAGGCCAAGCAATGAAATTAACTCAACTTAAATATTTTTGCACTTCCAACATTTTTTTAATTAGCATTTTATCAGTGTATCTAATTTTATCTTGGCCAGGACTCCCTGGAAGA
The DNA here is from genome assembly GCA_027564155.1 of Gymnocypris eckloni scoliostomus. NCBI lineage: Eukaryota > Metazoa > Chordata > Actinopteri > Cypriniformes > Cyprinidae > Gymnocypris > Gymnocypris eckloni. Next base: position 15,785,934 of record CM050421.1, read on the forward strand.
AGAGATTTATTTTAATCTCAATGGGACCTTAATGGGAAAAATAAAGGATAAATAAAAAATAAAACAAATAATAATAATAAAATAAATATATTCAAAATATATATATTGTATGTGTACGTATTTATATATAGATAATAAATATACACAGTACACACACATATATTAAGTAAACAAAAACGTTTATTTTGGATGCGATTAATCGTTTGACATCACTATATCACTATATATGTTAAAGTTATATTTTTATGAAGAAAAGAAAACTGTTTTATATATTTATAGCACTCCAGTTACTCCATTACTCCATGCTTCGTTGTTACATGATCATTCAGAAATTATTATATGATGATTTGGAGCTCAATAAACATATATATATATATATATATATATATATATATATATATATATGTATATATATGTATATATATATATGTATATATATGTATGTATATATATGTATATATGTATGTATATATATATATATATATATATATATGTATATATATGTATATATATATATGTATATATATGTATGTATATATATGTATATATATGTATATATATATATATATATATATATATATATATATATATATATATATATATATGTATATATGTATATGTTTGTATAAATATGTATGTATGTATATATATTATAATAGTAATTATTATTATTATTATTATTATCATCATCATCAAATTTTGAAAACAGTTGTACTACTTAATATTTTTGTGGTAAGCATAGCAATTTTAAAGTTCAAAAGAGCAGGTTTTATATATATATATATATATATATAAATCTTTTGTAACACATATACATTTATTTACTGTCCCATGTGATCAATTCAAAACATCCTTGCTAAATAAAAGTATTAATTTCTTTAAAAATAAATAAATAAATCTTAACTTTTGAACAACAAACTCTCATAATTGGCACAATTTGTATCAGCACCTAAATTGCTAGGTTTTCGTAATGTCACATGCCAGGCATCAAGCACATCATTAGTAGTGAAGAGAGGAGTCTGACAGCCAAATTAAACTCAATTATGTCAGCTATTCCAATACAGCTCTCCATTGCGAGGGACATGCAATCAAAACTGTCAAACTGTGCTGCTAATAAGCTAATACCACCAACAATTGGTAATTAGACGTCCCAGAGTAAGCAATTAATTATCATTTTACAATGTGGCTTCCCTCATTAATAGTTGGTAAAAGACAGCTCACTTGATGTTTTGTTAAATAGTCATAAACGTTATTGCCTCTCAAACATGAAAAGTCAATTACATGTGACTGAGGATGCTCAACATAGGTCCCTACAGAAGGGGAGGTTGATTGAGGTCACACAATTCCTCAAAGCATTAAACAGATGCGGGCCAAATAAATGAAAGGCTGATAATTAAAAATCATCAAGAGACAAAAGACTCTCTTGGATTCCCTCTCTCTTTCAGTCTCACCACAACCCTATGAAGGTGTCACAGTGAGACATCTGGATTACCAAATCCCTTCGGCAGACGCTTTTCTCTGTAACATTCATCTTTTCATTCATTTTTTTTAAGAAAGGAAGACCATTTTGAATATTTTACCATCTTAAATGATTTAGATGGTAAACTAAAAAGTTCAGCATCCTTAAAACATGATAAAAGTGTAAAAATGTATGTCTCAAGAGGCGCATCTGAACAATTGCACATTTATAATGGTCTCCCTTATATTTAAGAGGCTTGCAGTGAGTGGAAGCTATATATGGACACAGCGGTGCTCAAGTAGTTTCCACAACAGACCAAACTGGCTGATGACTCATTCACCCAATACTCTCACAGTCACAGCGGCTCAGAGGTTTCTGGCATGTCATATATTGTTAAGAAAGCTACTTGTAAGAAGACCAAGTTTTGATGGTTGAGAGGATTAAGTTTAGGTGGCTGACAGGGCTAAATTTGGGTGGCTACTAGTGCCAAGTTCTGATGGCTGATTAGGGTTGTCCTACATGGCGAAACCCAATTGTGCTGACCTGGTTGTTTTTTTTTGTTTTTTGTTTTCTGAAATATTGGAGACAGGGAATGGTTTGAAACTATTTTTACTTTATTGTCTGTAGCTCTATTTATCTCAGACTTTGACTTAATTTTCCCACATGTGTCTGCTACAAAGTAAAGCTGTTTAAAAACCTATAACTTATCCCTAAATGTTATGAAATAATGTCAAGTACAAAGAGCACCGTTGTGACAATTTAACACTATTAGAAAACTTTGAACATAAGTTTTAGATTTGTACAATTCCGTTCAAAATGTTGTGATCATTAATACGTCTCTTATGCACCTGGCTGCTTTTGTTGGATTAAAAATGAAATAAAAACACTAATATTGTGAAATATAACTATTATTCATAGCTGAGTTTTCATCAGCTGTTACTCCAATCTTCAGTTTATTATATCGTATGCTGAAAACAGTTCTTTAATATTTTTGTGGAAACTGACATTTATTTTAAAGACAATTTTTTTGTAACATTATAAACAACTGTTTAAATGTCTGTTATATCTAATTTCTATTTATGGTTACTTTTGAATAATTTAAAACATTTATGCTGAATTAAAGTATTAATTTCTTTCAATCAATAAAAAAATTATCTTACTGACATCAATTTTTTATTTTTTATTAAGTAGGCCTATATGTATTTTACGACGGCGTTTTAGTGCCACATAAAAAAAAAAAATCTAAGATTAAAGTCGTAATATTTCGAGAATAAAGTCAAAACTACGAGAATAAAGTCGTAATATTTCGAGAATAAAGTCGAAACTACGAGAATAAAGTCGAAATGTTACGAGAATAAAGTCGAAACACTACGAGAATAAAGTCGTAATATTACGAGAATAAAGTCGAAACACTTCGAGAATAAAGTCGTAATATTACGAGAATAAAGTCGAAACTACGAGAATAAAGTCGAAACACTACGAGAATAAAGTCGTAATATTACGAGAATAAAGTCGAAACTACGAGAATAAAGTCGTAATATTTTGAGAATAAAGTCGAAACTACGAGAATAAAGTCGAAATGTTACGAGAATAAAGTCGAAACACTTCGAGAATAAAGTCGTAATATTACGAGAATAAAGTCGAAACTACGAGAATAAAGTCGAAACACTACGAGAATAAAGTCGTAATATTACGAGAATAAAGTCGAAACACTACGAGAATAAAGTCGTAATATTACGAGAATAAAGTCGAAACACTACGAGAATAAAGTCGTAATATTACGAGAATAAAGTCGAAACTACGAGAATAAAGTCGAAATGTTACGAGAATAAAGTCGAAACACTACGAGAATAAAGTCGTAATATTACGAGAATAAAGTCGTAATATTTCGAGAATAAAGTCGTAATATTTCGAGAATAAACTCGTAGTAATACGAGATTAAACTCCTAATATTTTGAGAAAAATCACAGAATTGCTAGAAACAATGGATGTGGAGGATTTGGTTAAATCCTACTTTAGATTAGGATTTAGCAATAAGGAAATTATTTGTCTTTTGGCGCATCAGCACGGAGTTATAATTAGTAAAAGGACACTGCAGCGGTTATGTAGGAAACTTAATTTATTCCGAAGAAAAAATCAGACAGACATTGAGGAAATTGCCTCTTTTGTGCAGTCTGAGATGGCGACCAATGGTCGATGGTTACATCTGCGTGCTATTCGAAGAGGATATGTTGTTTCTCAAGAGACTATGAGGATGGTGATCAAAGAAATCGACCCTGAAGGAGCTGAACTTCGGTGCGCTCGACGTCTCCGACGTCGCCAGTACTTCAGCCGGGGTCCCAACGCGTTGTGGCATTATGGTATATTCGGAGACGTCGAGCACGCCGAAGTTCAATTCCTTCAGGGTCGATTTCTTTGATTTCTTCTTCAACATATCCTCTTCGAATAGCACGCAGATGTAACCATCGATATCCCTGGAGTCGACCACTGGTTGCCATCTCAGACTGCACAACTGTCTGATTTTTTCTTCTGAATAAATTAAGTTTACTACATAAACGCTGCAGTGTCCTTTTACTAATTATAACTCCGTGCTGATGCGCCAAAAGACAAATAATTTCCTTATTGCTAAATCCTAATCTAAAGTAGGATTTAACCAAATCCTCCACATCCATTGTTTCTAGCAATTCTGTGATTTTTCTCAAAATATTAGGAGTTTAATCTCGTATTACTACGAGTTTATTCTCGAAATATTACGACTTTATTCTTGAAATATTACGACTTTATTCTCGTAGTGTTTCGACTTTATTCTCGTAACATTTCGACTTTATTCTCGTAACATTTCGACTTTATTCTCGAAGTGTTTCGACTTTATTCTCGTAACATTTCGACTTTATTCTGGAAGTGTTTCGACTTTAATCTCGTAACATTTAGACTTTTTTTCTCGTAGTTTCGACTTTATTCTCGTAGTTTCGACTTTATTCTCGAAATATTAAGACTTTAATCTCGTAATCTTAGATTATTATTATTTTTTTTTTATGTGGCACTAAAACGCCGTCGTAGTATTTTACTTTACTACTACTTGAAAAATATACAAAAATATTTTATTAAAGTATTTTAATAAAATAAGAATACAATATGTTATTCTAATAAAGTATTATATTCTAATTCCAATAAAATAAGTATTTTGGGCTCACATGTACGTAATCACAAACACTGATGAGAAATATAGCCTGAAGAAAATAGAACAGAGGAGATGCATACTGATTTCTTAGACTCGGCCACCAGAGCTCTATGAAACCAGAGTGTGTTTGGCTTGTGTTCGTTCTTGCTTATTTGTTTGTTTTGACATGTTAACGGGACAACTGATGGACTTGTTTTCTGATATAATATGGCTGCTTGAAGTTTTAGCTGACAGTGCTTGAGAAGGTCAGCAGTCAGTCAGATCACCATCTCTCTGCTGTCCTCAGTCACTGAGGCAAAGCTAAATGCCGCCTAAGGCTGGACAGACGTCAAGCCAACCTCTGGAACATGCCACCTGTCACCAGCACATCAAGACAGAAGGTTTCCTGTAGTGAATTGCAGAAGAGGGCCAAGATATGAGGGCATGAACTAGCGGCACTTCCAAAGGCACAAAAGAACACTCTTCCTAAAGTGTTTTCTGATTGCCGGTTGATTTTAATGGGATATAAAATGGCAGGTCATTGTAAGTATTAGTAATTATACAAAATCATGCGTTCATAAAACATTCTCATGCAAAATAGCCTATCTGCTGAAACAGGTGCACATTCTGCACAAGCATATAAATGTATTATGTTTACTGTGGAGTCTCAAGGCTGTGGCCGGGAAAATTGTTTGGTTGTTTTCAGCTACAATTAGGCCTACATTTTAATTACAAAAATTGCTCTTAGAATATCCTGAAATGATGTACTCATGATTTCCTTATTCAAAATCATGATATTTTCATTCGTGAAAAACAGAAATGAGAAAACACGTAAGTAGTCCATATTGAAACATGCACGTTATTCCAGGTCTTCTGAATTAATTCGATTGATTGTTTGACAAACAGACCAAATTTAATCGCCGAAGGCCATACATTTCCGTGAATCAGTTATTTCTGATGGTTTAATTCAATGAACCGGTCAACACTGAGCTTTTACGCACATTGTATTTCTGTAGTTTATTACTTTTCTCACTGAAGCTGTATGGACATATGATTTTTTTTTCGGTCTGTCACCCCTCTTCCTTTCTTAAAGGGGTCATCGAATGCAAGAATCACTTTACAAGATGTTTGAACATAAATTTGTGTTGTGAGTGTGTGTGTACACATCCATCCTATAATGATAAAAATCCACCCAGTGTTTTTTTTTTTTTTATCCCTATTTTAAAATCCTCTTTCTCAAATCAGGCTGTTCTGAGAGCCCTGTCAGAATGATGTAGTTCTGCACAGGCCGCTCCCATGATAGTTGATTGACAAGACGTCTTACTTTAGACCCGCCCTGAGTGAACTGAGAGCTGTCCACCATTGTCTCGGCTCTGGTGCAGGGGAAGACAAGATGTCTCCGATTAAGCGGTTGGGGTGTTTTGTTGTTGGATGTAATAATGAAGATAGCAGTCGTCATTTACTCCCGTCATCTGAGCAGCTGAAGATGCAGATAATTAACGTTACTATTGTTTTTGAAGGGAATACGCCGATCCCCGATCTGCCTAAATGTGTTTGTGTTCGTGCATTTACTTCATGATCCAGCTTCATCTACAGAAGAAGTGAGCATGTGTTTTTTTTAGTGAATCTTTGCAAATCGCCTGTCCTAACAACATGCTAGTTAGCCAGTTTCGCGGCTAAAGTACTGCTTGTCACCCCATGGAAGAGAGGGGCGGGTTCGCATTAGTTCGCATTAGTCGTCGTCTTCCTCTTCTTCTAAAAAAATGATACATTTCTGTACAGATCACAATGTACAAACTCCTATGACACTTTGCTAAATAGTTGTGTTTTCGCATCATGTTGTTGTGATGAACCTTTGACAGAAGAGATTTCAGCAAATACAATCAAGGTGTACCGAGTTACACTCAAACTGGCTGTAAACTGTTGCATTATTTAAAAACCTGTACTTTTGGGCATTGGTGTTCCTGTTGACTGCAAAAAAAGCAACTAATCCTACAACTCCAGTTGTCTGTTGTTCTCTTGCCCGAGGAGCAGCCCTACAGGCAATTGTCTATCAGCAATTCCTTACGCAGCATGTACTCACTATTGCAGACTATCACTTTCCAATTCTTGGTGAAATGTCCTACAGCAGACTGGAAAACAAAAGGTTGCTTCTCTTGTCTTGCCAGAAGATTGCATCTACAAGAGCACATGATGCTCTTTCTGACTGCCTTCTCTCCTTCACTGCCTCAAAAACCAGAAAGATACACATGACCGATCAGCCATAATAAAATGTAGATTGCTTATTTGTGTGGAGTTTTAATCTTGACAAGAAGGTTATATTGAACAGCTGCTGGTTTCACAGCAGTGTTTGCAATGTATGGAGAACAATAGGGTGGATTGCACCTGTATATCTATGGATCTACAGTGACCCCTGATGGTTGGGTGAAGCAGTCTTGGTGCAGGCAGTACAGGGAATGCAATCCTTGACCTACTTAGTGCCTCTCTGAGTTTCTTACTAATCTCAAAGAACTGTGTGCAGAACTAATGCAAATAGATCTGTACAGAGTAAAGCAAAATTACACAGTGAGATAATATATATATATATATATGCAATAGATTATTATAGATAATAATAATAACATGATTACATTTTGATCATATTTTTTTATTAAATAACTTATTTAGCTATGCTTATCTGTATGTATTTAGGCTTGCAAAGACCATTTCAGTTTAACCTAATATCAGCGGAAAATACATATGTTGATTCAATATTATGGCATACAGCCTTTCCTTTTCATTACATGTACATGTGTAGTACATCTCTGATGCTGCACCCACTAGATCATGAAGGGAATGATTTCATCCCTTTAAAGGCTCTGATCTTTGCAGGCTCAGTAATAATGAAAGACAGCGCTTGTTTACACAGGCCATTTACTCAGACCTACTAAATGTACGCAAAGTGTTTTGAGTGTCACTCTGACAATTAAACGAGGTTTGCCTGCACAATTGACTTGCTATTTTAGGTCACAGGCATCAAAACCATCATCTGACAGTGAAATGCAGGTCAAAGCATGCAAAGTTAAATATATATATATATATATATATATATATATATATATATATATATATTAGATCGAGGGAGTTTAGGCAATTTTAAACCCAAAGATCAAGAGAAAATAGAGTTAGGCACCACCATGAGTGGGAGATTATCATCAAGGCAAGATCTTTTTTTTCTTCTTCTTTTTTCTTTCTAAAAGTGTGCTACTTTAAACACGTTTTTACTTTTTAACTTTTATCTGTCAAAACCATGTTACCATTACAGTGTTGAGTATCCTTAATCTACAATACTCATAATTTCAAGTAACAAAACTACCATATTTGAATTATGGTTTAAAGTTGTTACTTTAGAGGCAACAAACAAAGAGTACCTAATACATTAGAAAGTTATTTAAGGGTACCTTATCCTCTGGCTTCACAGACAAGGCTTAAGGCTAGTCCCAGACTAAAATGCATGTTTGAGATGTCTCAGCTAAAAATATCTTGCTCTGACATATCTTAAAATATGTCAGTGCCATTGTTCTGTCACAAGATGCAGACCTGTAATGTTATCTTCTAAGGAATTTGTATAAAAGCTGCTTAAATACCTTTATTTAACTAAGGCCTAGTCTTGGCTTAAGCTAAGCCCTGTCTGTGAAACCGAGGCTATATAGTCGCCTTGGAATTGTAAGGTTCTATCTGACATTTTGTCAAAATTAAGTTATTCACATATTAGGTGTGTAATATTCTTATTCTTATTCTGTGACTATTTATGTACATAATTGGATGGTTGTTGTTTTTTTATTTAGAAAACAAAAATGCTCTATCTACAAAGTCGAACTCTAATTCGGTTCTATAATAATTCTATCTGTGAATTAGCCAATCAGCACTTCGAATGCACGCAAGAGGACCAATCAGAATCAACTTTCTTTGTCATGTCCCAGGACTTCTCCACAACAGCAGGAAAGATTAAACATTAAACAACAATAATTAAGTATCTGCAGAATCAATAAGTGCAATTCACATTTATTCCACAAAGTAGCACTGTTTAAAACATAATGATGTGATGTTTCACTCATAATTAGCGCATGCATAAAACAAATAATATCATCTGCAAAAATTGAACTGGCTTGAATGGTTTTACTGCAGATCAATTACTGTACATAATGAAATATAAGTGTCACTGTTGTTTGATGGTGGATGTGGTGAATAGCGATCAAAATGTTGATTTTGAAGATGCTGAAAACTATAGTTTTGAGAATATATTGAGATTGGGAACATGAGCCAGATGCTGAATGTCTAGCCTACTGGGGTAATGCGCTCTGACGATGGCAAAACTATCTGCTCAAATCGAACTCTTCTATGTTTCAAAAGGTAAGGAACTATGCTTAATTTATTTATTTTGTATATCAGAAGAGTTTGCTATTGCAGTAATTAGAGATACATCCTTTCTGGCAGTCTGGGTCGCTAAAGACCCGGATATGTAATGATTGGCGAAATATTCATGCAGTTTAAAGTCTTAAAATGTCTTAAACTTTACAACATTAAGCCTTAAATATCAAATAGTCAACAATTTAAACAATGAGGTCTTAATTACAACGATAAACGTCAGCATGTTATCTCAGCAATACTAATCTAAAGAGAATGCCATTTTCCCTGTCCAGCTTCTTGTGGAATAAAGTCTTGGTCAGATGGATTAGAGTAACATTTGCTGCCTTAACTGTTCCTGCAATAATGTGTTTAATTACTCACTATAATCCTAGCTAAACTTAACATTAGCACAGGACAAAATATTTAGTATTGACTTTTGTGCCTAAATTAAGAAAGGAAAATATTTGTCCTAAAATATGGAATAAATGTGATAAACAAAGCATTAAATTGACCTTTCTCAAACATGTTGACACATTGTTAAAACATTAATTTTATGTTTTAAAACAAATTATAAAAAAACTATTAGCATATCTTAAAAATGTTTGCTTCAATTAGTGTTTTGCAAGAAAGAACCTTATAATTCCAAGCGGAAAATGACTTTTTAGAATTAGAAGGTTCTAACTGCATTTTACCTGTTCCAAATATCCCCATTTAAAATTGTGAGATGATTTTGATATTGTACATTTAGAATACATTTAGAATACAGACAGGGTCTCTGTCATTTTCATGTAAGAAAGATACTTGTTCCCCATATCATTTTAGCTACATATAATGCAAAAACTTTGAAGCTCAATATCTCTAAACCACTCAGAATGCAGATAGAACCTTATAAGCAATAATATTTTTAGAATGACGTTATCCAATAATATTTAGTACTGAATCATGTTTTTGCTTATTCAAAAACCATGAGTTGAAAAGAGTTACAGTATCAAAACCGAAAAGGTTTTTGTTTTTTTAATAATCCGAACAAACTGTAATAACTATGCTACATACTATAAAAGAAAAACTGTATATTTAATTGATTTACTGATCTTATATTTTGCAGTGTGAGTGAGAGGAACATTTAAAATTAATCGATTTTCAAGAATAACTCAGTTTCCTACCGTACCGATGAGAAAGAGGACCGTTTAAGATGAACTGATTCAACTTAAACCTTCTCATGTTTTTATATGAGAGGTTTCATCATAGTACACTACAGCAGGAATACAGAAGCTTACTGTAAAAGTTACAGTATTACAAGCTTCTACTTGTGCTGAAGATTAGTTTAGATTAGTTAGTTGCTTCCCAACAATACCTCATTAAAGCCTCAGCTTTCTTAACCACATCAGACCTCAACAGGGACTTTTCCATCCAGACTACCTGAGGGCACTTTGTGTTGGGTTGCTCTGTTTCATTTTCAACATTCATATAAAGTTAGGTTCTGTGGGAATGATTTTCCATCCACAAAGCAAGTCTACCATATCTTCCACTGAACACTTCCCGCTAGCTCCTATAAAGTCTCAGTCTGTTAATTTCCTCAAGGACTCATACCTCAGTCCAGGGTTTAACCTCTCTGAGTGTACCCTTGCCCTTCTTTTGGCATCAGCACTCTTTTGACTTTAAACTCTGTTGTCCTTGCTCTGATCTAAAAGCACGTGTTACCCAGACTGCACATCGGTAACCTCTCAGAGTCCAGTCTGCAATTTTCATTTCTGACATTCTCAATACATGATTACTGACGTTAGTCTTATTTTGAGATGAAAGGGTAATTTTTGGAAAATGTGTATTTTAGCATCTAGCTATACCACTATATAATAACAACACAAACATGTATAACAAACATTTACAAGCAAACTCATTCACCCAGACTATTCCAAACTGTTAATTCAATTTTTTGCTTCTTTTTCATACTCTTTAATACAACAAATTACTACAAGTGTTAACACAGTACTGGAGTAGGTTTTAACACTGTAATGCTGTGTATTTAACATGAATTTGTGAAGAAAGCTCTCTTATGAAAGAAGTGTCCTACTGTATGCTCACCAAGACTGCAATTATTTGGTCAAAATACAGTAAAAAACTGTTCAGTTAGTACAACTCATGGGATAGTTTGTGAAACATTTAGTTAATGTAAATGAAAATGTACATAGGCTTGGAATTGGCAGACTAGATCTGCTACGCTGCTACTGCTGGAGCTGTTGACTTGCTTCTGCAAGAGAACATAATCAAAAACATGCTGCTGCAAGAAGAGAGAGGTAGTCCCCTCAAGCAGATCTAGGCAGGTGGTGCTGGGGAGGAGGGGGGCTGAAGAGGGAAATCTCATAGTGTGCAGTAACTGTGCACTGGTTTGTAGGAAGTGAGGTTATATACAGGACTAGTGATGTATGCGTGAACTAATAATGAATAGTTCAACCATGAAACTGTATTCGCACCCACTTGGTTCATTCAATCGTAACGTCTCCAACCAATCAGGCGCGAATAGATTTTCGTGGCTGAACTATTTATTAATATTGTAAAATAATATTACACTTTTAAGCAAATGCTTTCTATTTTAATGCAATTTAATATGCAATTTATTCCTGTGACAACAATGCTGAATTTTCACCCCCGGTCCACTCCAGTCTTCAGTGTTACATGATGTTTCGGAAATCATTCTGATATGCTGATTTGGTACTCAATAAACATTTCTTAATGTTGTGCTGATTATTTTATTTTTGATTTATTTATTTTATTTTTGGAAATGTTTTTCCAAAATCAAATATTTTATTTATTTGATGAATGGAAATATTAACAACATTTATTTGAAATTTAAATCTGTTTAGTATTATTCAGCATTATAAATGTCTTCACTGTCACTTTCGATCAATGAATATGTCCTTACTAAATGAACATTAATTAATTTGGAAATAAATAAATACATGAATGGATGATTGAACTTTTGACCCCAAACCTCTTGTAAAGAGGGCCACAGAGTAGAAGTCACATCGGTTTGGATGAAGCTCATGTTTGGTATCACAACACAACCATTTCCTAATTATTGTTACCTTGACGCCCCCCTTTCAAGGGCAGATAAGTGGCAGTGTGTAATCCTCTCTTTCACATTGGCACTGAAACCATCATCACTCACTTGTATATTTCTCAGAGTGGAGCAGACCTCCGGGGCCTCTTAAAGAAGAAAGCAATGCTTTAAAGGTTCAGTCACTCTGCATTGCCTGACACCAGACTGATATATTTCCAGCTGCTCAGGCTCTCTGTCAGCAACAGCTAATGGAATCAACATGGGTGACGGATATACCAAGGAAAATAAGTTGTCAAAGAAACCTGGGCCTTTCATCAATGAGTCTGATGTGTTTGATGCTGCCATGACCCTCCTGAAGTTTCACAGAAGGTTTATCATCTGTAGATCGAAATTGCGTTTCGAGTGGTTTGACGTAAGGAGTAGGGCAGGGCTGTTTGTGAAGGTCAGCGAGATGGATGCAAAAGAATCCCTCCCATGTCCTTAGACCATAACAGGGTCAATGGATATTAAGGTTGAGGTGGAAAAAAACAGATCTCTTTACCTACATCAAGCAGACACAATATTGAGACCTGGGGCCTCATTTATAAAGTGTGCGTACACTCAGATTTGATCTTAGAGTGTGTGTACGCTTAAATGGACGCCAACGCTCATATTTATAAAAATTTTATTTGAGTGGAAAAGTGCTTAGCGTCAAGTCAGGGTCTGAGCAGACGTACACACTTTTTGTTGTCAGAGTATTGCAGGTTTTTTCAAATGTAAGCTGTTCTTGCATCTCGCTGTTCTAAATTATGATCATTGGTTATATTTTATATGTTAATGACATTAATTAGGAGTTGTTTATAAGCAAAGAGCTGAAACCATTCAATTGCATGCAAGTTCAAGATCATCTGAAAGAGACGCGTACGTGCGTTTTCTGTCCGTGCGTTCATTCTATGAATCACACGTAAGCATTTTCGAGAGTTGATCGTAAGATCAAATTTATGATGGTTTCTGTGCAACATTTTATATATGATGCCCCTGGGTTGTAACACTTTACTGAACAGTACAACATGTGGGGTCAGTATTTTTATTTATTTCCGTATATGTTTGTTTGTTTTTTGGATTTTTTGTTTCTGTTGTTTTATTTGAAAATCTGAAAGAAATATACTTTTATTCGTCAATGTTTATTGAGCAGCAAATCAGTATTTTAATTTTTTTCTGCAGCTTTGCCATTACAAGAATAAATCACTTTTTAAAACATATACTTGTTTTTTTCACAGCTTTCATCAAAACATGCAGCCTTAATAAGCATACGAGACTTTTAAAAATCATACCAAATGATAATCTGATGTCTGCTTGTTACAGTACGTTAATCAGGTGATAAAATCTTAAAAGTACAGTGTCTGTTATCTTAATCGCTAAAATCTGATGTATTTAGTTATTGTACTGAATTACACTTGGAATCGCACATTTCTCATTTATTCCTCTAAAAACAGGTCTCTATTTTTCTTTACTTCTAATCCCTATTTGCATCCTTTACAAATAATTTTTATGAAGAAGGTAAGACAACGATGAAAAACACTTTAAATTGTCCATTAATTTAAAAAAAAAAAACGTGTTAAATAATGGAAATGCTTCAGTTAATGCAACCTCTCATGCAATATGTAAGGGTGATTTGCATTTTGTGTGGGTAGAGATGCTTTGGAATGAACATGCACATAAAAATTTGCTAGATATGAAGTGGCAGGGTGTAAAGGGGCCTTGTGAGAAGTATATAAGAAAATGTGCCATGTAATACAGTGCATTTCCATTGTCATGACTGACTTACACCTTCATTGCTTTTTCTGTTTTCTCTGCCTTATGTGAAATGGGTCATTCTTTGTGGAGAGACATTGTTTAATGCAGCTGTTTCTGCCATTTTCAAGACATCTTTGCTGGTATATCTTATTGATATAAAGTCCCATGGAATCGTGTTTCAGAAGACTGTCAGGGTCCGGAGAGTAGTCTTTTCAAGTGGCGTTTCAGCGTCTCAAACCTCCCTTCTTATACTGTTTGGAGTAAAAAGGAATATGCAGATCAGAGACCTATATTTAATCTTTAATACTGACTGAAATTTTTCAATCTGTTTGCACTCTCTTCGTTTCAGAGACGGTGCCAGCAATCACACTACGACTGCTTGCCAATCGCGTCAGCCTATAAGCAGCTTGGACCCTGTTAGATGGAAGTGTGAATCTGTCCCCCTTTTTGAGGGCAGATTAGGAAATCAATATTCTTATCCATCTTGACATTTTTATTAACTTCATATCCTGCATCTTCTCAGATTCCAAGATTGTCATGCGCAGCAATCACAACTTGCAAATGTAATCGGAACATAAAATCATACGAGATCTCTAAATTTCAGTCAAGAAATAACTAAATGACCTTCCGTATCAAATACATCATATGCAGCTCATTTTATTTTATTCTGTCTGGGAAGAAAGTCATGGAGAGATTTATTATACATCTGAGCAAAGATGTGTATGAATGTGTTCACTGTTGCCATTTAATAAAGGCCGTTGATACTGACAGTTGCATTTTGAGTATTGCATTATTTTCCGCAGATAGACAACAAATATATCTTTGTTTGTCATATTAAAAGAAAGGGTACCATATAATTCCTTACATTTATATACCTTAAAAGGTTTACAATAGGAGGATATTGATCTGAGATGTTCCTCACTTGTAAGTTGGTTTGGGTAAAAGCATCTGCTAGATAAATAAAAATGGAATTTGCAACAGAATGTTGAAGTGACATGAGGGTAGGAACATAATGACATAATTGTATTGTATTGTATTGTATTTATTTTAATTACAATAATCACCAAAATGTCACAGATACAAATAAAATATTTTGCATTTAGAATAATTTTTTTTAAGAAATAAATACTTTGATTCAGTAAGGAAATTTTCTTTGAACTGTCTATACATTACAAGAATAAATCACTTTTTAAAACATATACTGAAAAATGAACAACCTGTTTAAAAAATTTTATAATTTTTCAAATTGTTCACAGATTTCATCAAAACATACAGCCTTAATAAACATACGAGACTTTTAAAAATCATACCAAACTTTCAAATGATAATCTGATGTCTGCTTGTTACAGTACGTTAATCAGGTGATAAAATCTTAAAAGTACAGTGTCTATTATCTTAATCATTAAAATCTGATTTCCACAAAATACTATTAATCAGCACAACTGTTTTCAACACTGATAATATGAAGAAATGTTACTTGAGCACCAAATCATCTGCCGGGCTCACAATTTTCATAGAAATCTAATGCATTATTATTTTTATAGTAACTGGCCTGCTCTGTTTATTGCATTTTATACTACATTGAATGCTTGAATCTGATTGGCTGACGAACGTTCTAAGGTGTGCAATTATTTTCTGGGAAACGCACGGAAAACATAGTTCCAGGCAGCTCTCGACCGCATTGCAGGTTCGTATAACCTTGCCAAATGATTTGCGTTGTTTCAAAGGTACATAAAACAGCCTAAAATAGCAAAAGAACCAAAATCCACAATGACACTGGCCAAAACAAATAAATATAGTAAACAAAAGGATAAAAAAGACAGAACAAACCATGTTTTTGACACAAAATTACGCTTTATTATGTACGGAAAGCACATGCTCTATCTCTCCCTCATAAACAGTTTGCACACACGTTAACACGCTAATGTTGTTAGCGCTACTCTGATGATTTTATCAGTAACATAGTTTAACATAACTTAAAAACTTCATGACTTCTTCCCTCAGAAATATTCAGTGTAACGCAGTAGCATACATTTTAATGTTTTTACTAAAAAAAAATGTGTGTGACTTTAGTACTTTAATTAGAAAGTGTTAGTTTATTCATGTTAATCACCCTGTGTGTGGTTGGACATAATTAATAAAAGTGTGGTGAGGTCTTTAAAAACAAGAAGTGATTTGGTTTTAATTGGCCAAAGACTGACCGAAAACATAAGCATTAGATATGTTTAGGTTTAGAAAGCTACAGTAATTAATACTATTTGAATGTGTCTATTAATGTAGACCAGTGTTAAGATTTATTCCGATTTTTATTTACTTATTTTTATTAAATATCTTGTTGGTTAGGTTATTTGATTAATTACAGAGTAACTGTTAAATTCACATGCGACACTAGGCATTATTGTATTAATTATGAACATGCACGTACAGTATACTGTACATGTGGGTGAATTTGAGAGTATCTTAGCTCATAATTTAAAACTCTTGATTAGAAAGAAATCTGGGAAACTGGAGCCTTCTAAAGTGGTGTAACCTGTTTTTTCTCTACATGCCATGTTTTCACAGGCAACAAGCATTTACTTTGTGGGTTTGGCAGAACAAAAGTGTGTCTATGTGAAAAGAATATGACATTTTCATCCAACACGAGTTCCCTAAAGGCCTCACAGTCTGCTGAAGGAATCGGCTGCATCTGTGCTGGTTGAATCATAGTTCAGCAGCCAAACATCACATGGAGCCGTGAAAATGAAGTTTAGAATCAGTGTCATCTTGAATTCATATATACTGTATGTACACCTGCAAGCTTGTCTCTTTATTTTTGGGAAATGGAGAGGTGATGGTCTCTTGATATAATCTCAGCAGAAATGTATTTGTTTAAGGGGTCTCTCCTTCTGTTTTAGAAGAGCACAATGCATTTCAGGGGGGCTTAACTAATGTCCTTGAACATATTGCTGCTATGGCTGGTTATTCTCATCTCCAGCTAATGAGCTCTGCTGAAATCACAATTACCGTCACAGTGAATGAATTAATAAATGAATGGGTTGCACCCTGCTGGTGAACTCTTATGTCTGCCATTATAGAAGCATCAGTTATCTGTATATCTTCCTTTTTTGTATGAATTGGACTTTGCTCAAAAGTGGTTAACCCACACTGTAATATTTATCTATCTATCTATCTATCTATCTATCTATCTATCTATCTATCTATCTATCTATCTATCTATCTATCTATCTATCTATCTATCTATCTATTTAATATTATTTTATTTTCTTACTATATTAATTTTTTCTTGTTCAAAATAAATAAAAAATGTAGTAATTTATTATGCAATACCACTGAATGAAACATTGACCTCTACAGGGTTTCTGGAAACTCATGAGTTATGATAATGATGCTGAACCATTTAATAATTGATGATAAAAGCATTATTAATGGACAAGAGCATGTAAAACAAAAAAAGCAAGTCACTCCATTATCTGCATTGTATCACAGATAAACATTTTATTATACTGTTTATATGTATGTAACTTTTTATTTTTAAAATACTCATCAAAGTCAGTTTTACCTATATTTGACACTTTTATTAGCAAGTAATTGTAGACTTGTTCAGATTGTGGAAAAGGGCTACTGGGAATGTAATAAATAATTATTCAATACAGACAGGATTATCATTGTTAACTAAAACAATAAAAAAAAAAAATGTTGTTAACTGGAATAAAATTCAAGCTCAAATAAAATACAACATATTATATGAAAATGTTTAACTAAATGAAAATGTTAGAAATGGTCCAATAACTGAAATAAGTCAAATCACTAACCGGGAGTAAATACAAACTAAAACTAAAAAAAAAAAAAAAAAACATAAAAATAGTAAATAAAATAAATCATAAAAATAGTAATATTTAATATATTTAATAGACGGATGGATGGATGGACGGACAGACGGACAGACAGACAGACGGATAGACAGATAGATAGATTTAGTTTTATTTGTGTCTAATTTTGGCACTGCATTTTGCAGTAATAAAATAAATAAGCGTTGTTAAAAATAAACTAAGTATAGTACTTGGTGTTTTCCCCTGACATTAAGAACAGACTCATCAAGCCTCTAATTACTTTGACTTTAAAAACTAGGGCTCAGTTGGAGCACAGTACTGACTCTTGTTGGCCTGCAGTGATGGACATTTAGCTGTAATTTGAAGGTCAGCTCCTAGTGGGCATTTTAATACTACACGTACAAGAGATGTCATTATTCACCTTCTTAACTCAAACTGGTTTGCCCAGGAGAATTGCCACAAGTCATGCTGTAGTAAACTACCTGGCTAAGTTCATAAGAATTCATTTTGAAGGACTGGCTGGTTTGGAACACAGCAACAAACTGGTAAAGTGGCTATAAATTTGCAGTTCCACTTGGGCTGCTATCCATCAAAAATCCCTTCAAATTATGCTTTTCAGTTAAGAGTCAGACACACTTTGATAACCATCAGAACAGATACAGCTGCATGTGTGTTTGAGTGAAAAACAATCACTCATACCTCTCAATTACTGAATTTGACTTTCATGGACATAGAAAAGGGCTCGGTGACAAAAAGGCCCAGGGGTATGTTTCTGTGGCGTATCTAAACACCTTGAAGTCCAAACATATTTTATTTGCTGTTTTCACTCTCACAACATAAATTGTGAGAGCCTTGACTTCTTTAAGTCCTTAGGGTTCAGTCTGGTAGACCTTATATTGAACTTTCATAAAAACAACTCTCTCCTCTTTCAACACAACATGCAGACTGAGAACTACATTTTCTTATTATGTCACAATAAATATTTCTTACCAGCCATGAAACTGTATCTTTTTTATGAAAAGTATACATTTTGACCATACATTAATTAAATTAATGTGAAATTATTCACTATTAATAGTTAATTCAATTATTTTTCTACGCAAAAAAAGCACAAGTCATTGTGTCACTTGCAGCATTATATACAGGATGAGTCTGCATCTTTTGCTGAAACTGAATCTGTCACAAATCCATTGTATTGACACTTCAGTTTGGGAGAAAAATTAAACATTTTCTAGGCATCCTGGAAAAATATGAGGTTAATTTTCCACATTTCTTTCTTTTCACTTTCACTTTCTCTTTTTCTTTATTGCACATACAGTATAATTTATCAGTTTACTGTTCAATTTAAACCAAGTATTATGTTGCATTTCCAAAATAATTAACACTATTATTTGTTTTATTTGATCAGATTTGAATTTTTATTTTGCACTTGAGAAGTAATTTAAGTCTTCTGAGACTGAAAAAAGCTACTGAGAATGTTATAAATAACAATGATGTAAAAGACAGGTTTATTGTCATTAAACCAAATCACATTCTAGTTTCCACTGGCTTCTATTAGATGCAAATAAATAAATGGGTTCTACAGAAGAAGGTTGGAGGGTTGGAGTGACAAGAGGGTGAGTAAATGATGACAGAATCGTAATATTTTGGGTGAACTATCCTTTTAAATTAAAATGAGAAATGTTGTAATGACAGCTAACTGAAGTAAGTTGAATCACTAAAATGTGGAACTGGAAATAAATGCAAACTAAAACTTATGTCAAACTAAAAATAAAAATAAAATCTCAATAGTGATATTGAAAGAGGAAAGACAAACGCTCATACCAAAATTACTAAAATTGGAACTATAAAAACTATAATATAATAACTAAATAACACTGGCAATAGACGCTATTAACACATCAAACAAAAAGAAAAAATAAAATAAAAAATATCAATAATGCGTTTAAAAAATGGTACAGTAGTATAAAAGTATAAAGTTTAAAACAAAGTATAACTTTGCTGTAAACTCACTAATGAACTTTGAATATCATGCACTGTGGAACACACTCTTAAGGTTCATTTATACTGGAACTCTTGAATGAGAAGTTTTGCAAATTTGAAATGGCTCAGTGGATTCTAGAGGAGTGTCATTTACTCCCTCTCTCTGCACAGCTGCTGTATGCTAGTGCAAATTAAAAATGCTCATAGGCATATTTTATCATGCTACTCCTCACCTAAAATTAGCTGGGGTCAAATACAGTTCCTCTAAATTGCCTCTTCTAAGCTGAGTTCTGGAGTTAAGACTCTTCTGACCGTGAATAAGTTTTATCTTCTTTCTTCCTGAAGTCCCCTAAGCCCATGAGAGACCTTAAGCATTGCTAAAGGACCCTGCAGAGCAGATGTGCCACCCACCTGCTAAATAAACACTAATTTTGTTTAATTTGCTTCGCCCCTTCTTCATCGTCTTCCTCCTGTTTCTCAGTCTCTCTTGGAAGCTTTGGACTCTCAGAGCAGGTGATGTGTGCCAGAGGCCTTTACACACACTTACTTGTGCCATTCCGCCATGAAGAGAGAGGCAGTCATGTGGCGGACATTATGGCATCTGGCGCTTAAGTCAAAAACAGACATGGCAGCAAAGTCTTAACGAGATGACAGCTAAGGCTGAAAAACTTAACAACTTCCATCTTTTTCAATTCAAATTTGCTGCTTTTAGTTTTTCCATTTGACTTTGATTGCTGAGCATATATAGCTTATCATATATCAGATATCATCTTCTTTACAGTTTACGCAGAATTTGAACCATTGAGCTGCCATCTTTTTCAGGATTTTATTAATACAAAAAATCAAAAGAACAGCATTTGAAATCAAAACCTTACATTACTTTATACATTTATTTATTCACTTTCGATAAACTTAATGAATCCTTGTTGAAAGAAAGAAAGAAAGAAAGAAAGAAAGAAAGAAAGAAAGAAAGAAAGAAAGAAAGAAAAATCTCACTGACCCCAAACTTTTGAACAGTAGTATAACTTCTATTTTTTTTCTATAAAAATAGAAGAAAACTGAAATAAATAATAATAAAATATTGTATCTAATAATAATACAAATGTAAAGGTAATACAAATATACAAAAGTTAAAAAATATTTAATTATATGTATAATAATAATAATAATAAAGATGTATAATATCATGGCTACACACAGTTGAATGCTCAACAGTTGTCTGCTCAGGCTTTTTACTCAATGATTTATATTTTTTATTATAAACGCACTCTATTAAGTTAGGTCATTAATTACAACCTGATTGGCCGAGTAAATGTTCCTGGCTTCCTCTTACAAAACTAGGTTGTTCATAATGTATCATATTGCCTGCCAACATTTACTTCTCCAGACCATCTGCTCAGGAATTTTGGAGTTTCACATGACAGAAAATGAGCACTTTTGTTTTCTAGCCCTCGTGAAAAATGTCCCATAGCTGTTGTAACACAAACATATTCTTCATCATGTTCAGCAATCTTTAAATAAAACATTTTAATGAAGAAGAATTGGTCTTTGTGTTAGTTTCTGTACTACAAACATTATATATTAAATCGGCTCTGCTGGTTTTAGATAAATGGTGCAATAATTCAGAGTGAGGAAATCATTCTTCTGTGGACTGTTGATTTGAAAAAGCCATATAAAGCTTGAAATAACAGATAATATTACGCCCTGGGATTTGCAGCTTATGAGAAGACCAGTGCTTTGGGGAAGAATACCAAAATTCAGCATGACTTGCAAATGAGCTCAGACACATCTGTGGGAACTGGAACGCTATGCAAAGAAACCAACCATAAAAGAGGTTTCAAATCAAATCAAATCTCACTCTTTGGTACTTGACAAAGTCCCTGTTGAGAGGGCAAGTTTGATGGGCTATGAGGTTTTTATTCCGGCTTTCAAAAACAAAAGAGTGCACCAGCACACAAAGTTAAAATGCATCAGTGCTCTTTCACTAGTTCAGTAAATGGAACCTTTGAACCTTACTTTTTTTTACATCTCCAGGCCACTCTAGGAAGCTGACTCTGAGAGGTAATGGTGTTTTTGCCAGGTTTATCAGCACCTTCTCCTCTTGCCGTGCTTGTTCCACTTGAAGGATTGGGATGAATTGAGAAGGGATATATTGGAGGGTCAAGTGCAGGAGCACAAAATGGCTGAGGAACAGTGCCGGCAATAAGCTGCAGTGTTATAGCAACAGAACAGAAAATGTCACGAGAAGGGGAAAAAAATCAATGGACTTGAATTAATTTCATCCAGCCATCAAATATGCCATGATAAGAGGTGCATGAGGCTTATTTCTGCAGTTCAGAGGCACTTTCAAGCTTTCAATGCAGATTGCGGTGGAAAGTTTACTAAGTATACAAAACAAAAGTGTTCCTGTGGCTCAGTGGTAGAGCATTGCGTTAGCAGCACAAAGGTAGTGGGTTCAATTCCCAGGGAACACACCTAAAATGCACTGTAAGTCGCTTTGGATAAAAGTGTCTGCTAAATGCATAAATGTAAATGTGTATGCAACCCACTATTCAATATTTAACAGGAAACAAATGTAAAAAGATACTGATATAGTAGAAATATGATTATTGTGTTGTGTGCTCGTCCACTTTAGTAGTTATTGGGATATGGTTATTAGCAACAGGTGAAGAAAAGCTTTAAATCAACTGAACCAATTGCTTCACAAAGTGATTCAATGTTTCAAAGCGTTATACTCTAAAAGCACCAACAACAACGCACCAAAAATGTTCAATGATTATTCCACAAAACTATTGTGTATTACAAATGTTTTTCTTTAAACTTTAATGCATAATATCAGTAAATAAGATTTAAGACTCACTTATGTAGTCCTTTAAACTGATTCAAGATACATTTTTTTACATTCAAAGAGTCAAAACCGTGACATATACTAAAATGTAGTATCTTGTACTGTGTTCCAATTCACATGGTCGCTAGTATTTACTGCTCTTTACTCCCTGAGCATAGGTATCTGTTGAAGTTCACTTCACTTGACAAAAAGTGTTCATTTGAAGTTGGAACACCCTGCGGCATTATCCCACACACAGGACACTTGAGTCATGCATATTAAAGGAGTATGATGTCATGCTACTTCTATAAATAAATATAATAGAAATAGGACATCTGTATATAATTCATTCATGTGTATTTATATACATATTCCTTTTAGGTTCAACTTTATTTTGATAGTCCACTTTACACATTCTACTAACTATAATTAACCTTGCAACTACATGTCAATTAATTATCATTAATTTGCAATGACATATCTACTAACTCTCAGAGTAAACTGTTAGGGTGGGTTTAGGGTTAGTGGAAGAAGTTGGCATATACTTGCAAAATTTCTCATGGTCTGTGTGTTGTGGACCCATCAAAATAAAGTGTTAGAAGATATTAAGCAGTCTACTAATTCTATAATTACTGCTATAGTTGACATGCAGCTGCAAAGTAGCCTACTTACTGTTAGTAGAATGTCTAAAGTGGAAGTGGAAAAAAAGTGTTACCTAATTTGATTTAATTTAATATTTAGAAGTTTAAAATATTATTTAATGATAAACTTTTCTGTACATTAAGTGCAAGTATTCAATGCAATGATTTTCATTTAACCCAGGTCAGGGTTTAACATAGAATGTAGGGGGCTTGTCATCATTTTTACTTATTTATTCTACTGTTTAGAAGTTTAGGCTTAGTAAGACATTTGTTTTAATGAATTAATACTTTCATTCAGCTAGGACACATTCAATTAACTAAGTGATAGTATTTTTTTAATTATTATTTCAAATAATTGTTGTTCTTTCTTTTATAATAGCAAAATAAACAATCTAATTAGATTAGATGTGTCTTTTGCTTATTTAACTGTACATTTTCCTCTCCTCTTCAAATGAAGTGATATGCCTTTTTTTTCCGACTGTCGTTTGCAGTGTGAACTTAACATACTCGCTCCCTTCAGACTGGAATCTCACTTAACATAGCAGAATACCTTGCAAAGTCCACTTCAGAGGGCACCCACAGTGTGGTAGAATTGAATGCATCTTAAATCAGTTGCTTGTAAAACAAATAACTCATAAAGCTTCAATCTTCGTGCTTCATACATGTTCATCACTTGTTATCCCTAGACCTGATTCTACTTCTTGTTTCAGTGTGATTTTCCACAAACACTTGCAATACATCTGTAGCAGGCAAGCTGCATTCTGTTAATTCGCTGGTAAATCCAAAGCAACAAAACATGAATAAAACAGCAAAGTTGCCATGTTCTTGTCCTGAATCATCTGGTAAATAGGTGAAACAAGCCTGAGACTCACATGCTTGAGGCAAAGTGGTGTCAAGAGAAGGGCATTTGATGGGAATGGGTCCTGATGGAGCTGATGTAAAATTTATTTGGTGAGCGTATGGGACATCGGGCTGGATAAGAAATGTAAATGTGTAATGGTCATATGTCACCTGTATTTGTCTCTGCAATAATTAGACCCACTTTGGGTGCAATAACTGCACTATTACCAAAAAGAAAAAAACTTTAACATGAAATAGCAGCAACATTTAAAATGTTACATACTGAAATTAAATGTACAGTATACAAATAGATTACCATAAACATTAACTGATCAAATATGCCAAATCACTGAAATCTGTTAATAATAAACATAATTTTGCTTTCTCCAAAAGTCGTCTCATCTAAATAAGAAGAAAAATATGCACTGATCAAGCCCCATTTACATACGAAAGTAGTCAAAAAATATTTAGATTTTGATGTGAGAGGAAAACAGGGGGTGGACTTTTCACTGGAGAAAGTATTATTATTGACAATGGACTTTTTGGCCAGAAATTATGGTTTAAAGTTAAAACACCTTAACAATTAATTTTCTTCTTTTAAAAATACTGAGATTTTCACTTCAGAAGACATTCATTTGTGGATTAATTTGTGGACTAAAACACAAAAAAAACAGATGGTAAAAGCAAAAGCCATGATAATCAATGTGTTTCCACAAAGTGAGGTAAATACTAATACATACACTGTAAAAAATTGAATTAACAAAATGTTGGAAGGGCACAAATATTTCAGTTGAGCTAATTTTATTGCTTGGCCTTATTTTAGAGGACATATTATATTAAGTCTACACAAATATATTTGAGAAACATTGAATGTTTCAAATCCAGTCAACACTTTGTTATGCTTTACAGTGTAGTCATAGAAGTTGCACAGCATCATGCGCACAAATACTAGAGAAGAACTGTTACAAACAAAGTCTAAAGTGGAAAATAAATTTGCAGGAAAAAAGTGTTAGGCTGAAATATAAATCATTATCACATTTAAAATTTCTACATTTCAACCATTTGCCAAACATCAGATTTGATACTATTGTGTGTGCATACATCTGTGATAATGGAAGTCCTCGTCAGTGATAGGAGAGATCAACTCTGCTTGCATTCATGTGCATTGTCGAGATGAGAAGTAATTCATGTAGTGCCCCTCCTGGGTAGTGTGATTTATATAGTATCATTACTAATAACCAAGACACGGACGCATTGACTCTGAGTTGCAAATTAAAGTATCAGCAACATGTGAGAAGTGGCAGTAGGCCTACAAGAAAAAGTGAAGGTACTCTAAAGATTAAAATATAGAAGTGCTGGTACTGTGCAGCTGTGTGAACGGCCTACTTCGATCACTCTTTATTGCTATCATATGATCTATATTCACCACTGCAATGACTCAAACCATGGCACTGCAATCTGCAACCATGCAAAAAAGAAACTGAGAAGAGCCTGTTCAGAAATAGTGATTTTCTTGAATAAAAATATCAAGTTGCACTTTAACACAAGCTAATACAGTTTTTAATGTTGTCACATGACATTTCTTACCATGTTTGCTGTTGTGGAAGCTCAAACCAAATCATGAAGTTGAAAAGAGTCATGCAAGGTAAGATACAGAAGAACATGTTCAAAATTTGTGATTTTCCAGAATAAGGAAAAAATAATCATAATGTGCACATAACGCAAGTTAATACAGTTTTTTTATGTAAACTATTGAAGTCCTGAAAGCTCCAATTAGAAGTCTAGCATTTGAAATATAGCAAACAAGCCTATTGATGCTGAGATCTTTTCGGCACGTGTCCCAAACACTTTAACATTAATCATTTGTTGTTATACTTTTGAAAATTAAATTAAAATATACCTGCACAGAAAACAAAATGCACATATTTACAAGGTTTTCCATTTTATTATAGTAAATCATTTTAGATGACCTCCTCATCGATAGTTTCAGTCAAATCGGTTAAAACTTTTCACAAAACCTCCGAGCAATTCATTCAAGAATCAGAATCGGTGGTGAGTCCCCAACTCACTAAACCAAGAAGAGTTTTTAGACATGTCCAGCTCATTTCACAATGAGTGCGAGGTGATAGAAAGTGGATTTGGAATAGTATGAGGATTTTCCCAATAAGCAGTGCCAGGTAAGTTACAAAACAGCAGTCCACTGCCGTTTCCCAATTATTTGAGTAACAGGGTTAAATTAAGCAAGTTTACTAAATTTCTCCCACAAAAACTTAAAAAAAAGAAAGCAACCCATTTTTGTGAGCCTATCCACAACGCTCCATGTTCTGCATGGGCAGCCAAGTGCCTCTGTATGTCAGTTACCTGAGATAGATCTATGCTTTGATAAATTGTACGTCAGTGTTAAATTTACAGTGGCCGAAAGTAACTTTAGGGAACGTTTTAATTTCACAGAGAGACTGTTTTCCTCCTCAACACATTCTTCTTCACAATGCATAAAAAATACTTGGAGGTATTGCTGGGACATGGTACATTTATTTACGGCAGGGCACAGGGACCAAAGTGGCACCAACACCAGATAGTATGATTAAATAGTTCCATCACTAACCCAGACACTGACATTTTGACACTGAGAATAGAATATAGAGAAGAGAATAAATATAGAAGTGCTGTACTGCAAACTGGCCCACTTAGAGTACTGATTACGAGCATTTTTACAGTGTTCAAACGCCAGTCTTATACAAAGGTCAATAGAGCAAAACAGCACATGACCTTGAGGACAATGTGCCCTTTTTCATTTGACTACAAATGTTTCAGTCAATTTGAGAGAATTGTAAAAGCCATGGCAAAACTTGAAATAGAAGCCTAAAATAGAATGATATCTCTTCTCATTAAACACACAAGGTCACTGAAATTGCCGCTTGAGCCCCGAAGGGTTGCATCAGTCAGGAAACACATGCAGCAGCATGAGAGCACCACAAGGGGGGCAAAGGAGAGACAGTGGTGTCCAACGGACAAATCATTGTCTATCGCTGCATTGATGCGTCTGCACGTCTGATATCTGCCCAGCTTTTTAAATGTCAGGCCTGAAGGTGTTTGAATAAAACATCAGCCTGCCTGCTTGAGATCATCTTCAGCTCAGCTTTCACGGCCGAGTGCCATCTCCTAGCACTGACCTCTATCCACATTAAGAGTCCGAGAGGTGTCACTAAACCTTCTCTTCCACTGACCCTTCAACAGCAGTCCCAAAGAGCCACTTTACTCTGCAAAAAAAAACAGGGAAACCTTGACCCCTGTCCACACTGACAGTCATTGATAGTACAGTTCATAAATAAATGTGTTTATTCATTATACGCAAACAAGTTCATCTTCACATACATCTAGTTAATGATACACAGACCATGTGTCTATAAATATAGGATGTTTTCTGTAATGATAAGTAATGATGGACAACATGGCCTGTGTAGCCAAAGCTCATTACCTCTCTCTGGTCTAAGGCAACTGTGCATGTTAGCGCAGGCAGCGTGAGCTCACTGCTGATCATTGGCCATGGCCCAGCACCTCTGTACTGTTATGACAGTAATGTGTGCATCTGATCGCATCTGGGCAGAGGTGAAATAAGTGCAATGTGGGATGTTTTTTTCAATGCTAATGTAACAATGTAACTCATTTTACAGGCTTTGCACAACATATATATTTTCAATTTAGATACATGCATTATTTTCTGTAAGCTTTTCAAAGAATCACAATGGAATACTTTACAATAAGTGACAGTATTCAGTGTAAGGCAGTATTTAAATGACTACATTTTACTTTATGGAGAACAGACTTATTGTATTACTTTATTTACTTGTTTTGGTTTACACTGTCATTCAAAAGTTTAGGGTAAGTGGAATTTTATTTCCAGCAAGGAGGCATTTAATTAATCAAAAGTGACATTAAAGACATTTATTAAATAAATTCAAATGCTTTTTGTATCAATGTATCATGATTTTCTCAAATAAACAAATAAACAATTAAACATAGAAACAATTAAAATAATATATACAATAAATACATATACAAATTATATTAAATATTAATGTCAAAATAATTATTTTCTGAAATATATTTAAATATGAACAAGTTATATTAATAATAATAATTCACAATATTACTATTTTTCTGTATTTTGATAAAAACAAACACAGCCTTGGTGAGGATAAGACTTTCAAAAACATTAAATCTTACCTAATCCAGTTTTTTTAACATCAGTGTATATTTGTTATTTTTCTGTAATATTTTATGAGGGGTACATTATTACTGTGTCCTTGATGGATTTATTTAATGAAGATGAAACAATTTATACAGGGTTCTATTTTTCCTTGGGCCTCTGGAACTGAAAACCTTAAATTCCAAACATGCTCTTCTTACATCTAATATTTTCCCTGCTTAAAATGTTCTCATTAATGGGGACAATGGCACACTGAAAACTAACAAAAAATGTATGTGGTGCAGAAAGATCTGTCAAACGAGAATGTTCAAGTTCGTGAGCTAGTTTCTCACCATCATTTCTATTTCTAGAAACAAGCTGGAGAGGGACGGCTGAGCAATAGATTTCTAAATCAGAAGTGAAACTTAGAATCAAGAAGTTTTCAGAAGTTTTCGAAATGATATGTTCATGAATCCAAGTATTTTTAACTTTTAGGTTATTTCATATAATTGTGCATTTGTGAGTTTAAGGTTATGGTTGATGGTTTAACTGGGGATCATCATCTTATCACCATCAGATAAGACCAGACCATTAGCAAATACTCTTAGTTTGTAGATGTCCAACTTTGTCCCTCTTGAAATGCATTGGGAAATTAAAACTGATAAATGTCAAAGCAGCAATTAACTCTAATCGAGCCTTCTGGATAAATTCATGATGTGAGTCAAGGGGAGATATGAACGGGAACATTTGCAGTGCTTAATGAAATAAAGGTTATTAAAATGCATTTCTAAATAAATTGTGATCGTTGGTTTTCTGCATTGAAATTATAAATGGCAAACTCTGATGTGAAGCATTGTGAGCACAACATCTGTTGTGGGACTTACTGTACTGTGCATTTCAATTAGCATGGTCTGCAGGACCCCGTTATATTCCCATCGTTCTATATGCTTCTTGCAAAGTGTCTTATTTTTCAACTAAAACCTGAATTTAAAAGCAATGTTCCCTTTTTCCTGACATTTTGATTGACGGTTGGTGGTGTAGTGAATTTGAAGTTGACAAGCCCAAGGCTCTATGTACCCATTCAGTCGACAGACCTACTTCATTGCATTATTTTGCTCCTCTCTCAGCAGCACACCGCAATGAAGACACCCAAGCAATAAAAATAACTTTTATTCCATAATACAGTTACTTACTCTGCTTCATTGCATCGTTTTCTCTCTCTCTCTCTTCCTGCCTCCTCCCCACACACAGGAGGGAGCCAGTCAACAAGTAGCCAGAGGTCATACCAACAATTTTATTTGCTTTTCATGTTCGCTCCTAATTCATATACTATTGGAAGAGGGGAGTTAAAAAAAGAGCTAAATAAATAATTAAGCCTATTAACTCATGACCTGCATTTCCCGTCGGAATCAAATATTTATTTTGTGCCCTAGGTCAAGTCTGTGCCTTGCTTTAATAGATTCTGTCGTGATTTTTCACGCTTTTCCCTAAGATCTCTTTGAGGTGGAAGAAGAAGGAGACACCTCAGCTGTCAGGGTTGAACCGGAGACTGAGTTATAATTATACCAAAGCTTCAAGAAAGCAGGTTATTAAATATTTCAAAAAGTTTACTTTTTTAGATATTTACTTTATCATATTTACACAACATTTGCATATGTTCATAATCTAAGCATGTAAATAAATTATAATTTAAAGTAAATGTCAGAACATTGTTCTATTCTGTTACATTGTTATTCCATTTTATATTATTTATACTATTTTGTCCAAATACATTACCCATAAAACACTAAAAGTGTATTTAGCTCCCATACAGTATGAAAAATGGATATTCATTTTGAGATTTCATAAGATTTGTTATTAAACTATTAGTGTTTTGAAAGATTACATTAAAATGAGCATTCAGTGAAGATAAAGGTAATTAAGAACAGGGTAAATTTGCATGTAAAATTATTTGGCTATACAGTATCTCACAGAAGCTAGTACGCCCCTCACATTTTTGTATATATTTTATTATATCTTGTCGTGTGACAATACTGAAGAAATTACACTTTGCTACAATGTAACATTATGAGTGTACAGCTTGTATAACAGTGTGCATTTGCTGTCCTCTCAAAATAGCTCAACACACAGCCATTAATGTCTAAACCACTGGCCACAAAGTGAGTACACCCCTAA
This sequence comes from Gymnocypris eckloni scoliostomus, assembly GCA_027564155.1. Taxonomy (NCBI): domain Eukaryota; kingdom Metazoa; phylum Chordata; class Actinopteri; order Cypriniformes; family Cyprinidae; genus Gymnocypris; species Gymnocypris eckloni. The sequence continues at coordinate 15,816,261 of CM050421.1, forward strand.
GTAAAAATGTCCAAATTGGGCCCAATTAGCAATTTCTCACCCCGGTGTCATGTGACTCATTAGTGTTACAAGGTCTCAGGTGTGAATGGGGAGCAGGTGTGTTAAATTTGGTATTATCGCTCTCACTCTCTCATACTGGTCACTGGAAGTTCAACATGGCACCTCATGGCAAAGAACTCATAGACGTATGAGTGCTGCCAGCATTGCTGCAGAGGTTGAAGGGGTGGGGGGTCAGCCTGTTAGTGCTCAGACCATACGCCGCACACTGCATCAAGTTGGTCTGCATAGCTGTCCTCCCAAAAGGAAGCCTCTTCTAAAGATGATGCACAAGAAAGCCGCAAACAGTTTGCTGAAGACAAGCAGACTAAGGACATGGATCACTAGAACCATGTCCTGTGGTCTGATGAGACCAAGATAAACCTTTTTGGTTCAGATGGTGTCGAGCGTGTGTGGTGGCAACCAGGTGAGGAGTACAAAGACAAGCATGTCTTGCCTACAGTCAAGCATGTGTCCATGTAACCATGTGTCATGGTCTGGGGCTGCATGAGTGCTGCTGGCAATGGGGAGCTACAGTTAATTGAGGGAACCATGAATGCCAACTTGTACTGTGACATACTGAAGCAGAGCATGATCCCCTCCCTTCGGAGACTGAGCTGCAGGGCAGTATTCCAACTTGATAACGACCACTGTCTTGCTAAAGAAGCTGAGGGAAAAGGTGATGGACTGGCCAAGCATGTCTCCAGACCTAAACCCTATTGAGTATATGTGAGGCATCCTCAAATGAAAGGTGGAGGAGCGCAAGGTCTCTAACATCCACCAGCTCTGTGATATCATCATGGAGAATTGGAAGAGGACTCCAGTGGCAACCTGTGAAGCTCTGGTGAACTCCATGCCCAAGAGGGTTAAGGCATTGCTGGAAAATAATGGTGGCCACACAAAATATTAACACTTTGGGCCCAACTTGGACATTTTCCCTTCGGGGTGTACTCACTTTTGTGGCCAGCGGTTTAGTACTCTCACTACTTTACATTGTAGCAAAGTATAATTTCTTAAGTGTTGTCACATGAAAAGATATAATAAAGAATGTACAAAAATTTGAGGGGTGTACTTACTTCTGTGAGATACTGTATACATCCAGACAGATACTTATAATTTAGGGGAGGGGGATCCAATACATTTATAAATGAAAAAAGCTCCAAGTGGCACCGATTTTGTGCATATTGCACCACCGAGAAAGTTCAGCTTTGCTACATCGAGAATAAATTACATTATAAAGTACATTCAAATATAAAACTGTTATTTTACATTGTAATAATATTTCACAATATTGCTGTTTTTGTGTGCCTTGATGAGCAAAATATACTTTTTTTTCAAAAACATTAAGCTGATCAACCCCTAACTTGAACTGTAGAATAATTCATCTGTAAACAGATCCCTGATGATGTCTGCTGCACATAAACACATCTAGATTGCTATTTCACATGCACCACCAAATCATCTTGACAATGTAGCAGTGCATGAACAGACTGTATTGTTGGTTTCCTTTCAGAAATGACACTTCAAAGTGCACTTAAGGAGTCCCCTCTCAAGTTGATCTTGGCCCCCTTCTAGCCCTCCTCATAATTCGAACACAAGGTGTAGGCATTATTGCTCCACGTGCATCCTCTTGAGAAAGACCCCTCCCTTTGGAATGGAAACAGCAGAGTGCATATGCCAGAGTCGGTACTCTTTTATATGTAAATATGCTGTTGTAAATAATAAGCTCAAGTAAAATGAAATGCAATCAAGGTTAAACAAATCGAGTGGATAATTTACCACAATATAACATTCAGTTCATTAGCTGTTGCTCTGAATATATTAACAAATTAACATCAGAATCTAAGAGTCGAGATGAAAAACAACTGAAATAAATAAATACAATATATTCTTCTTCTTTTTGCATATGCGGCATAAGACACCCCCACCACAGAGAAGGAAATACCCTAGACTTTGAAGTGCTAATAGGTTAGATCATTACCCAGCCGACGCTGACAGATGACTAGGTTCGTAGATGGATTTGCAGCAACAATATGTTCTCTGTCTTTCAGCAGCATTAACAAGCCCATTCTGATGGTCTTCCATCCTTTTTGACTTTCACTTGTTAGTGCACAAATCATTTACATATTTCTGATGCCTTGTGAGCAAGTATCACACGATTCCCCCATAAATCTTCCCTTTTTTCCAGCCCTCCATTCGGCCATCTGTTTGAGAAAACGGCATAAAAGGGTCGCCTCGCAATAGTTATGCATAAGAAGTTGTGACAAAAACAGAATGATAAGAGCAAAAAGGCAAAGCAGAGTGGAGACAAACTCCATATCAGTTCTGTTTTCAAAATACGCAGCTTCTATTTGGTTCTAGAAGCATGGTGTGCTGTTTCTGTGTCTCTAGTGCCCCCTGCTGGTAACAAGAAACATTTCGTCTGCAAACATGATTAAACATGCTACATGTAAACAAACAAACTGAGAGAATGCAAAAAAACGTTATCATTCGAGGTCAGTAGTCTCTGCTCCGCTGAGCCATCAGTATCACACCATCCCCTAGATTCATTATGGCACGTCCCTGACTTCACCTGTCTTCACATCCAGTCCACCATGGGGAACTGAGGCCGGACAGAGATGTATGTGTGGAAGCCATGCACACCCTCCCTACTGAGCTTGCTTTCTTCTCCGTTCTCTTGCTCAAGAACATGATAAATTCTTGGAGGTGCTCAAAGGCTCTACTGGTGCGGAACCCCTTGTCAGTGTAGGGAATCTCATTTGCACACTGAACCAAGTCGGTATTATGATGGCGTCAACAAATAATACACACTCCCAAGCCGAGGTTCATACCTGCTCTAAACCGGGAGGAGCCAGCTGTCCAGATCTCTCTTTAAACCCAAATATGATGGACCCCCCACACACACACACACACACTCCACCGCTTAACCCTCATTTCACCAGCAGTAATCTATCACATTTGCTGCTGCTGCTGGACCCATAATAATGTTGTGCTAGTTGTTATGGCGCATGAGGAATGTCTTCATCTATACATGCCTTGCAGTACATCTCTGGCAAATGGCTGGCAAATCAATGCAGAATCTCATGTGAAAGAGCACAGCAGGTAAGTCTTCTTGCTCTCTGGGCACGGATGAATGGGGTTGTAGACCAAAGAATTAAATCATGACAGTAGTAGCATGGCTAAGTGCTGAATGTGAACACAGGTCAGCAGGCCAAGAGAGCCAGCCTCTGAGAAGTGTTTATAGGAACAGCTTTTATTGAATGATTCATCAAGCGATTGGCATAAAAGCAGGGCTAATATGGACTCTTAACACGCTCCATGGATGGTCAGTCTTCCACAGCAGCTTTAAACCAAACCTGCTGCTTTTGCAATTATGAAAATGGCAGAGTGCAAGTGTAGACAACATCACAGTAATTACCTCATAGTGGATTTGAGGCTGTTTCCTGCCCCATGTTCCAGCAGAGCTCTCACCGCTGCTGAAACTCCAGTGCCACAGCAAAATAAGCAAGTTTGCAGTCTGTATTGAATGCAATATAAATAAGCATACTGTGAAATAATGCCAAGAAACGTCTTTCTGTTGAGCTGTTGTCATGGGCTGTATGTAAAAACAAACATACAGCGTGTCCAGTGTGGTTGTTCACAAATATATGACTCATCAAAAGGTGGATCTTTTTAGATCCGCCTTTTTAGAACAGTTAGTGCAACATGTTGTTTGATTTCCGAACAAATGACTCTTCTGAAACTCTTCTTTTTAGTGAATCAACAACAACCACTGTGTGAGTCAAATTTAATTCCCAAATGAATGATTTTCATGAACCGGTTCTTTTGAGTGATTTAAAAACATACATTGCCAACAGTATAGTAGTGTGATTACCAAATGAATGGCTCTTAAGAACCGGTTCTTGTTTGTAAATCAAAACACATGACCAGTGTAATCAGATTCCTGAATAAATGACCCAGTTCTTTCAAGTGATTCAATAAAAAAACTTCAAACATGATTACTGAATGAATGACTCCTACAAACCTGTTAATTAATCAAAAGTATGTAATTTGACCAGTGTAAGCTAACTCCCGAATTAATGTATTTTAAATCGTTTCTTTTAGCGAATCAAAAACATACACCACAACAAGTGTAGCCTGATTCACGAACAAATTACTCTATAACATGGTTCTTTTTAGGTAAATATATAAATAAATAAACTGATTCCCAAATGAATGAGTAGTTTAATGAGCATTTTGATGACTTTCCGGTTTGAATCAGTCGATGAATCCTTCACTTCACTTGAATTGACTGAGCATTTATTGAATCAATATTTCTCACATACTTAACTGCAGTGCACAGTATTCATAAGTTATTATTTTCAGTCATGTCGCTATCACATTTTTTCTGTTTGAATTCTGTATATTATACCTATATTGTATAGAAGGTTGGAACAGAATTCTGTAGCAAAGTCTGATTTGAAGTGTGTTGTTTTATTACAAATATATATTTATAATGAAAGGTATGCTTATAAAACATACACCTGTTTCAGTTTCTTGAACGCTTTTATAGAGGTATTCCCTCTTAAACCCTTTAAAAGCACTTGAATGGGAGAAGAATGGATGGAGGAGGAAGATAGTTTAGTGTTTTACCAGACAGACATTGGGCTCAAACATCAACTTCAAATGTGAGCACTGATGAGCCATTCCAGTTCATTGCATTTTACATTGAAAGAGTTTGCTATACAGGGAGATAAAACATTTATGGTGCTATTTGTGTCTGTTTCGCAAGACTAAACAAACAAAATGGAGACAGATTGAATGACTACAATGACATGGGCACAAGCTGTCCAATGCTAAAGTTGTTCATAATTGTCATTGATGTCACCAGTTTGTTTGGATGATTTGGCTGTCAGTAAAGTCAAATGACCCATTTGTGAGAGTCTCTTTCTGCTTTTAGAAGTCCACAGGCCGTATCATCATAGTGGTCATTGTCGCCATCCAGCTCGGCCCTTTCCAGTAGTACCACTTTATGCTGTTATACCGGATAACATTGGAGCTTCCAGAATAGTATATCCCATTGAGATTGGATGGACCACAAGCTTCAAACCACCACCCTGCAGGGACAAAAGGCGAGGGATTTCATTTATTTTGTGATTGGTTTAAATGTCCTTCATTAATATTAAAAAGGTCATAATGATTGGATTTCCTTTGATCTTATGAAATTTAAAAAAGCAGCGATAGGTTTTGAAGTGGTTTTATTTACATAATGATGTTCCTAAATACTGCTGAAAATCTATTTAGATGTATTTCTTTATTTTCAGTTTTAGTAATATTTGTATTTCAATGTTAACTTTTTTATTTTTATATTTTTTATACATAGATATTCTTACATTTTTTTTCAGTTAGCTGCCAAGGCAACATTTCTTTGTTCTTTAACATCTATTATTTATATTATTAAAATATTTTATTTCATTTTTTTCTTTCAATTAATAGTTTTAGTTAAAAAAATTGTTCATCCAAAAATGAAAATTTGTCAACATTTACTCACCCTCAGGCCATCCAAGATGTAGATGAGTTTGTTTATTTTTTGTTTCTAAATTTGAAGAAATGTAGCATTACATCACTTGCTCACGATTGGATCCTCTGAGTACATAGGTGCCGTCAGAATGAGAGAATCACAATATTGTGATGTTCCCCTCCATGAGAACTTCGAACTGCCTAGGGGAGGGGTCGCTGCGGGGAACGCCCTCAGCGTGACTCGTGTCTGAAGATACATATGTAAAAACACCACCTGTTGGCCGGCGACAGTCCATGACGTCACTACCGGCGTGACCACAATATAAGGGCCGCGGGGAGAATACATCATCCTCTTCTTCGTCTTCATTGACTGTTTTGTTTGAAGCGTGCATTCTGGTAAGAGTACAGTTTTCTCTCTATCATGGCGAGCACTAGCAAGGCGTTTAAGATTGTGTGTGGATCCGCGTCCTCGTTATTTGAAACCCGATGACACACACAATCTTTGCGTCTTTTGTTCAGGCAAGGGCGGCGCGCGCGTGTCGCTTGAGGGGAAATCTGCATGCACTGTGAGCTTTTCTATGTAAAAGCTCCGCACTCGACCTATCCCTCTTTTCAAGGAAAGAGGGGCAGCCATCTGCTTCCCGCGATTCGGGACCCACCGCTGCCGAGGCACGGAGGCGAATGAAATTAGCAGTTGGATGTGGCCGATGAGTTAGAGAGGGGCCGCCCCTTTTTCGTGCGGCGTCAGCCGAGCGAGTGAGCTGCTGGATTGTGGCGATGCAATCTTTCTGACATCATCAGATTCAGCGGCTAGTGCTCTGCTGGGTTATGCCCAGGAAGAGCAGGAGATGTTTGAGGTGAGGAAGTTGAGACTGAACCCTCTTAATCCTCCTGCACTGCATATATGAGCAGTTTTTGGCGGTTATGGATCATACAAATAAATCTTTCTGGCCATAAACCCCCAGCTCGAGTGAGCCTTCCTTTCTTCATAAAATCTCGATGTGGAGGTTGAGAAGGAGTGGAAAAAGCAATTTTTTCTCGTATTCATAGGTTTCAGCATACTAGTTATGCTGACACTGAGGATGCGTGAAAATGGCTATGAGGGATGCCCCTGTGCAAGAGATGATAACCAGAAAAAGAACTTGTCTCTCTGTTGTCCTCTCAAGGCTCCTCCTGGCCATCTAAGCCCTGAATCTCGCTTAAATGGCAGGGCATATGCAACAACAGGTCGAACCGTCGCTTCGTTGCACACTAAGGGTACCAGACTGATCTGCTGAAAGACCTGGATAAGGTTCTATAAAATCAGGTCTGAAGCGAACAACCAGGGTCCTAGCATCTCAGGTCTGAGGATCAGAGATGAACAGAAGGCGACTCATGACCTCCCCTCCTAGGGGTGAGAGGCGAAGAGGTCAGGTCTCTCTAATTCCCCTGTAACCTGTCACCAATCACCTGACCGAGTTGGGTGGAAATTTCCTGCTAAGCCAAAAGGTGAGTTCCTCTCATTCTGAGGAATGAGTTCTCCGCTCTCCAGAGCTCGTTGTCGGAAGAGCTAGCAGTGCTCCCCTCACCTAGAGGGTCACCTATGAGCATGATGCTCCCTTCTGAGCCCGTTTGAGTTCCCTCTCATTCTGAGGAATGAGTTCTCCGGCTCTCCAGAGCTCGCTGTCGGTAGAGCCAGCATTACTCCCTCACCTTAAGGGTTACCTATGAGTATGCACGGCTCCCTTGGGACGTCTGAATGTCCCCTCATTCTGAGGAATGGTTTTGCTCCCCAGAGCTCGTTGTTGGTAAGAGCCAGCATTGCTCCCCTCACCTAGAGGTCACTTGTGAGCATGCAGGCATGCCGCTCCCTTGAATGTCTGAGGTTCCTCTCATTCTGAGGAATGAGTTCTCCGCTCCTCAGAGCTCTGTGATCGCTCGCCTTGCTGGTCAGGCGGCATAGAAACGTTTCTAAAATCCATGTTATGGTCTCAAGTGCACAGTTGCGAGACTTCCCATGGGCACTCTGTCTAAATCCACTCAGTGGTAAGATCCGCAGCATCAAAGCTCTCATTTGGGCGTTGCTCTTTCTAAAACTCGTAAGTGATAGGGTTACGCAGCTTCGGGCTCTCCTTGTTGGTCGAGGCCTGGTTAAGCCTGCTTGTGCTGCATTCCTCCACTCTTACTGCCTCTGAGGATATTTTGGGTTGCCTCAAACCATCTAGTTAGCTACGCTGGTCAAATGGCCTCCCCTCAAAAAGGGGGTCATCAGGCTCTTAACCAAGAAGTCTGTTGAGGACAGTTCTCCTCAGTAAGCTTGTGCAGAGCAAGGGTAGTTCTCCAAACTCTCTTTGGAAGGCTGATCGGCCAGGACCTCACATAGACCAGGGTAAGTCATGCGCTATATCCCCTTAAAGGAATCTTCTCAATCTGAGGAGTGGTTCTCAAGAGCTCATTGGTAGCGTCTACCTCTGGGTCACGAGGTAATCTCTGCGGCACCTAGCAGGTAAGTACTGAGGGTAGGCAGGCTGCGGCTCTTGTTGCCGAAGGGATAATATCATCTGAACAGCCATCAACTCAGTTCCCTCTCCTCCAATGAGTGCAACTCCTGCGCGGATAGAGTTGGCTTAGTAGTCGCTTTTGCGCGAAATTGGCTTGCACTTCATAGTTCATGCGTCCGGAATAGACATGGGCCGCAGGTACGTTAAAGCCGGTTTGCAATTTCCTCAGACGAATATTCTAGGACGTAGTTCGGTTCAGTGGAGGTGAACGCCCCAGGTTACAGTATAACCATGGTTCCCCCGAATGGGGAAGCTGAGACACTGCGCATCACCGAGAACCTATAGGTTTTGGGGCCATGCACGTCAAGCTTCATGACCTAAGAAGCGGATGATGATATCGCTGGCGGCATCAACCGATACGAACTGTCCTATGTGGTGTTGTATACATTAAGGGGCATCTTCAGACATCGCGTGATGGTGCCGTATCGACTGAGGATGTTTCGTTACGGCGTAATTCCACTAGATCGAGGTTTGCTCCGGAAGCTTCATGCTGGCTTCGAACCAGTGATGGGTGTTTTAGCACACGCTATTACCTGCGAGACATTCCTTTTATCAGCGTTCTATTCGGGGAGACATCTCTCATTCAGTAACCTGGAACATTTTATCAACCCACAGACTCTCATTCTGTGTATTCGCATCGCAGAACAGGAACAAATTATGTAATGCAAAATGTATCATAAAGAAAAAACCTGATCTTGGATGGCCTGAGGGGTGAGTTCATTTTCAGCAATTTTTTATTTTGGGGTTAACTATTCCTTTAAAGTGTCCCTATTATGGGTTATGAAAGGTTCATATTTTGGGTTTGGGAGTCCCCAACAACATGTTGACATGCATGCATGCAAAAAAAAAAAAAACGGTTCACTTTCTTTTAATATGCATTTATTTTTACATTATTTGCTCAACGAATAATTTTTCCAAACCCCTCCTTTGCATGAAGCTAATCTGCAGTGATTGGTCGATTTTATTTAAAGCAGAGTTTGTGAGCGTTGCAGTGTTTGTGAGCGTTACAGCGTATAGCATTTGTGTACAGCGTTACCAGGGAAACAGCTATTTGTTAACGATCCAAAAGCTGCACTTAGTGGCAAATAATACATTTGCATTTTCATTAAGACCAATGTGAAAATCAAGTTTTCCCAGGTCTGCACGCACAACAAGTGAGCGGGCAATATGCAACTATTTCATGTTGATGTCAACATGAAACAGTTTGGGATTCATTTTAAAAATGACTCGTTTAAATGATTCAGAGTCGACTCTTTCTTTTGAGACAATAGCTTTATACACGGTGCACTTTCAGATTAAAAACTTTACAGGATGTTTTCATTCACTTAGAGCTGAGTTACACACTGAAAGGTAAGTTTCAAAAATCCATAATAGGGGCACTTTAATAATAACAACACTGAATATAGGCTTTTTAAATTCAAGCTCTGTCAGACAGTATCTGCACAGGACTCTGCAGAGGTGCATCACACTGACTTGGCATTGAGATAAAATAGTAGATATGCTTTACGTTTGATCAAATATGTTTACACAACATTCTACTGTTTTGATATATTGTAAGCAGCACACAAGGGATGGATTTATGGATGTTTTGTGAGTTACCTTTACCTGTTGGAGGTAAGGAGGGAGCTTGGTTCCAGCAACTCAGATGTGTGGCTTTGCTTAACTTTAGTAAAGATTGTCTAAAGTTTGTTTTTAACAAGGTCCCTGATCACATCAGCCCAACCTTCAGAGTCTGTGCAACACATGTCAATGAGGATTATGTTGTGGCTCTGTCAAGGTGTAATGCAAGCTTTGGAAAAAGTCTGCTGTCAAGGTATAAGGCACCACCAACTGTATTGAACCCAACAGCAAACCTACCTGACTAACACCAGTGGACCTTTGGACCAAAAATATATGATATGATCCCTATGATACCATGGCAGAAACAAAGAAAAGGTTGGCCATATTTTGTTTGGATCAGGATCATTATTTAAATAAAGTAAATTTGAACTGCTGTTATAATTAAGAGATTACTCTACAACTACTTTCTCAGTTGCAATGGAAAAACTGATACTTTAAAATTGTTGTAGTTCTTGTTTTGGATGATGCTGGAATTTTTTTTTTCATTATATGCAATTTCATAATTACATACACTGTTAGAAACAATGTAAATGTGATACCTCCTGTGGCCATCTGAGCACACTTGCAGCTGCACTGGTCATTGTCCTGATCCTTTGTGCTGAACAGGGTTCCTGAGTGGGTAAGACTACTGGTGCGTCCAGCTGTACCACTGAAGCCACTTGCATGGAGACTGAAGAGAAAAATAAAAACATACCATTTCAACACACCTGTATGGATGAATACAGACTCCCAAATATGGTGATCCCCTTGTGAGGGACCCCCATATATAAATATAAACACGGGCAACCTTTAAAAGTTTGGGGTTAGCATGATTTTTTGGATATATTTATATATTTGCTATATTAACAAAGATTGCGTACTAGTAGATGAAAGAGAAAAGACATCTAAAAAAAGTTAATCTTTTTGGGTACTATTCTATCAAAGCAATAAAAAATCCTATTATTTTCACCATTTCCACAAAACAGTACATCGGTGTTTTCAATATTGATTTCTGAATAATTAATTTAAATGTTTTGAGACTGGGTAATGTCATACAATCAGTATATTTGAATAGAGATTTCTGAAGAGTCATTTTGACACTGAAGACTGGATGTTTTGACTTTCGCGCAAGTTGGAGCCTTATGAGTCCAGATTTACTTAGAATGTTGCCTGGTAAGAGTATTCCAATACTTTTATAGCTATTGTAACAAACTCTTTGGACACAGGATTGAATTTGTCCAGCTTTACTGGAGAGACTCTTGCCTAGATGTTATACTGGCATCCCTTTATAGCTAACCATAGACCTGATGTCAATTAACTTAATTAGTTGCTAGATGTTCTCCCAACTGAAGCTTTTCAAAATGTAAATTTAAATCTGTAGCAGGCATCAGAATTGAAATGAGCTCATTTAGTGGGTACAGGTGTAAAATATCTCCATTTAAACGTTTATTATGTTCTCTATATTCTATTCTGAATAAAATATTGGCTCATGTGATTTGAAAGACTTTTAATTTTCATTTGATAAAAAAAAAAATTCAGATTATATTAATATTATTATCATTATTATAATTTGTATTGTTGATGTTTTTGTTGTTGTTGCTTCAAAAAAAGTTATCCCAGACCCATATAGCACCCTCATGGTCCACTGATAATCAATACTTGTACAATAAATATTTTCATAAACTTTCTTATCATGCAGTCTTAGTCCTAAATCTACCCCTAAAATGTCTATGGTAATCTATGGAAAAAAGTGTGCAAGGATGCTTTGCTATTTCCACCTTCTCCTTTTGGCCACTTCTTGCATGTCGAGTTCAAGCATTAGCTTACTTAATCAGTCCTGACATATATCCTGTTTTAGATTAATTAATTTAAATACTATACACAAAGGATCACTTTAACGTGCACAGTTTTTATTTTTTATTTTTACATAATCAGGTGAATGTGTCTACATCTATTATATCCACTGTTAACCCCAGTAATTGGACCGGCTGCGAGCCTGTATAAGATATTCCTAAGTTATTTATCTTTTCCTCTTTTTTATTTCTCAAAGCTCCAAGACTCATTAATGTGTATTCCAAAGATATTCAGCCTCCATTATCCACAATCCATTGTTGATGATGTCTCACCAGGAAGAATTGCGAACACACTGTGCCAGAGAAAGGACCACACAGCTAGGATCTGCAGGAGATTGTGTTGACATGAAAAAAATTTTTCACCATAGGTTGCTTGGCTGGTTAATCCCAAACAGGCCCAACACCCTTGAGACCATGCCAGAATTCTCAGCACACTAATAAAACACACACTTACCATATGAGGTAAACTAGAAAACAAACATGGTGGGATTTGGCAAGTGTTTGTTCAGCAATTTCTCTACCTGTTTACATGCACACAAACACGCATTGGCTTTTCCATCTAATGTCACTGCTACAACACTCTCCCATTCTATAGCTGTATTACAAATTATTTATTTTTTAGTTAAAACTTAATATTTCTGGTTCTGGTTCATTTACTGTATAAGTATGCCCAAAAGCAATGCTGCATGTTTAATTGCATCCCTTAAGAGAGGTGTGAGATTTGTTTAACTCGGCAGTTTTCTGGCAAAGTCTCATGCTTGAAATTGTTTGCCCTGTTTCTTTTTGTAGGCAGATCTGCTCCTGAGATCGGCAGACCAGAAGCAATAATGATGCTGGGAGAAATGCTGGTTTACCCTAAATGTAGCTCATCATTTTGACTTGTGGACATATTCATACACATGTGTCTTATCCCAGGAAAATGACAAAGACAAGCCAAAAAAATAAATTAAATGTGTCAATGATATGCTGAAAATGTGATTCACACTGCAAATCTGAATGCAAATCAAGTCTTAATCTGATTCTGAACTTCTACTTAAAAAAAGAACATATTCTACTTAAATGACACACAATGTATAAAAATAAACAGCAGTACTCCCACCAGTTTAGTTCAGTCTGGGTTTGACTAACACCGAAAAAACATGGCTGTGATGAAAAACCCCAAATACTGGAGATTTTATCTTTTGCCGATTTGTTTGTCCAAAGTCACTTGTAACCACATTTACGATTAAGACTGGTAGGATGTGTCCGCCATGGTCGAATTTATTCGCAGCACTTTATGAAATAGCTCACGTCTGAGATGCTAATACGAAGGAAGCATCTTCAAATGCTGAGCAGGAGTTTTCAATTTGTGAGAGGGTATTATAATGAGTCTGGTACTGGAATTCATCATGTTTAATGTTTTGTTGAGTGATTGTTGCAGTTGTGATCAGTGGAGGAAAGCATTTGGCGGGAATGTTCTCTACCACACACTGCTCTGCCACCTCCCTTTCACTTTCCACAGCTTGTTATCCGTTACAGTTAAATCACAAAACTAAATGCAACCAAATGTTTTCTGTTGCAAATTTTTGGTTTACTCAAATGAAAGGTTATATTAGGGAACCCCTCATACTAAAAGCAAACACACTGCCATTGGACCAATCCACAGAAATGGTTGGAAAAATGGTTGGTCCCTCAAATAATTGTGTAAAAACAGCCACTCAATGTGCTATTGAAATTGGTTTAAAACATTTTTAAGTATTTTTTTTTGTTATATGAAAAGCCTATAGACCAGATCAATACATCACTTAGACTATTTATCAAAGTAAAAATAAAACATTTTATTATTTGCACATAACCTAATTATATAAATTGTGTTGAGCTAAGTGTTTTCAATTGTGAACCTTCACTGTGCACTCCCCAAATTGTTCCCACAACTTTTGTAAGCAAAGTGATGCCCACTTGTATGCATCACAACATCTAGAGTCAAGAGAACAAGGAACATTTTGGTACCTGTATTTCTTATCCTCTCCGTCAATGTAGAAATGGTCGTATTGAGAATAAGCCTGCTGTCCCTCTGCGTCTTTAAGGTGGACCTGGAGAGTGTAGTCTTTTGATGTTGTAAGCAGGTGAACGGCATCATTTCCTAACCAGTGTTCTCCTGATGGATCTCCAAATCCCTACGTTATATGTGAAAAAAGATAAAAAATGTGTTTTATCTGCTTGACATATATCTCATTTTAACTATCTCTGACAAACAACCTGAAGTCATTCCTTTCCAGTAGAGAGTATACACTGACAAAATGTGGTGTACAATTGACTTACTGTAGAAACTATTTTCACTCAAATTGCTGGTAAATTTGACAAAATGTTTAAGTACAAATAATTACATTATACTTTCTTTTAAAATGTACTCACATAATCTTTGTTGTTTTGTTTACAACTTTTAAAACATCGTTATTCACTCTGTACGGGAGGTATGTAGTTATTACATGTATTTATGAATGCATCATTTTTAGATCCAACTATAAGCTTTAAGTGCGATGAAATATTCAAAGTTTTGCATCCAGACTGTATGTGACTGTCAGAGAGGATATGATTCATTTTTATAACCAAAACTACTGTAAGAGCGTGAGGTATAAATTACCAGTATTTGTGTATTCTGTAAAACAGACAACTATGAATAATTATGTATGAAATGATTATTTTATCAGTATTAGACAATTATTTACACTGATATCACAAAGATGCTTCAGAAGAACAATTCTGGAGTTCCTTTTCACGTACTAGTAAACATTTCACAAGACCTCCTGTAACCACAGGAAAATGCTGCATTTCCATCTGTTTGGACCAGCAAATGAGACGGCACATTTGAACACTGTGAGATGTGGTAGTGCAGTTGGGCATTTAAATGCTTCAGTGCACACTTTATCAACAATCGACAGGGGCTCCCCACTCCCACGCTCCATCTGGGGCCAAATATTTATCATTCAATTGTAAAAGCATTTTTCTTGGAAAACAACAAGGGAACGAGAAAACAAAACTTGTGCAGTTCTGACACACTCCCAGAGCAGCCATTGCAATTTGTCTGTTGAAGTGGCCCAGGTGAGATGAATTACCACATTTTTTTGTATTTAAAACAATAGTTTCCAAACAAATCAGCTCTCCAGGGAGTTGTTACTTTTACAGGTAGAAAACACTGATTTTAAAGCGAGCATTACTAACAATATGCGCTCTCCTCATATTTTGTTTTAAATAATGAATGCAGTGCGTAAATGATGACATCCTACTTAAATTCTAATGTCTTTTTATATATTTCCTCTTCAGATGACCCTGTGACCGAATTACTATATACTTATCCTCCCAGATAGGGAGGGAATACAGGTGTAACAACATAGGGAGACATGGGAATGCAGAGACGGCCAATCAGAATTCTCTTCCCTAAATTAAGGTCAATGGGGTCAACAACGCATCAGTATTCTATGGCTAAACACGTCAGACACCACACATGAGTTAGACTTTCTCCATCAGTGCAGGTTAAATATGTGTTTTAAAAGTTAGGCACCTCAGATTAATGGTAGCAGAAGTGTGCATAAATCAAGAATCTCAATAAGGAATAGACAGGCCCACATGTAAATTATACAGTATGTCTTCATTAAAGGAGTGATCATACTTCATTGTCTAAAGAAAAATCTAGATTTATTTTTTTCAGCAATCTTTAATAATGGCGCAATATTTAATTCCTTCAGCTAGGTACTTTATAATGTTCACCTTGTCAGATATGATGCATGGCGATATGTGAATTTTTCCAAAACATGACTTTACCAGATGGGATTTTTATTTCAATATTTCTCAAGATATCAGATATATGAAGATCTGCTTAATGCAGATGTCTGTGATAAAACAAATGATCAGAGATCGAAAATTGCATTTAAGAGAATTTGAAGCCAAACTGTGGAAAGTTACCACACTTGCTCCTAAAGCTATAGCTTAAGTATACAGTTAAATGGATTAAATGTGTAAAATGCTCTCATTGGCGTCGGACAAGTTGTTCCTACCAGTTTGTAATCATTCCAGCCACGGTTAAAATCGATGGATCCATCATAGCGATGCTGAAAGACAGTCCAGCCGCCCCCTTTAGTTTTCATGTCACAGAATACCTGGTCAGAAAAAAATATACAGAAACACATACATGCAATATAAATATATCTTGTCATGTTATACTTTCAACGACAGAGAGTGAGAGATAAAACTTGTATGAGCTACATAGGGAAGTAAATGAAACATTCCTTTTCTTTTCAGAAAATATTTGTGAAAAAACTACAAAACTATTTGATAAAAAAAATGCTGTGAGACTTTTTGTGTGTGCTATATTTTATTAAAGTAATTTTTCATAATTTCCTTATTACAGTAATATTTTATTTTAATTTGGTAAATACTCTCACGCTATTCAGAAAATAAGTGGCAGACTTGATATTTAACCGCTCAAACTACCGTAATTTCCCAGGATATGCCACAAAGCACATATATCAACTCATGAAGTTTTTAATAAGGACCTTTTTATCTCTGTGGGTTACACTGACAAAATAAACTAACTGATAACTGAAATTGTAGAATATGAGCTTTAAGAGTCATCACTAAATAAACAAAACAAAAACAACTGTAGCCCACAGTCCTTTTTGAATGCACATAGGCACAAGAATGCTTTACAAACCACCACATTTGGACCTCCGATGCAGGACATTTCGTTCCTGTCTACTGTGAGATGGTAGGTCTTCATGCTGTATGAGTACTCTGTTGGGTTTGTATTTAGCTTTTGAATTTGTTTAACCACAATGCAATAAACTTGCCAATGATGATTTGTAACAATTTTAACCATACAGTACCAACAAAGTCTCATGTAGAAATATTTGGGACATGAGCACACTGGTCTCAGTGAAGATTAAACATTGAACATACACTCAGTGCTTTTTTGCGATTCCACTGAACCTTTTACTATCCATTGATTTGGTTTTGAACACAAAACAACTTAATAATTTACTGTTTTGTGGCAAACACAGCAAATTAGTATGAGCTACGAGAAGCAAAATAAAATAATAAGAGGCCAACTCATTGAATTCCATCATCCGAATCCATCAAAACTAATTAAAGCCAATCCTGTAAAGGATTTTATTCTTAAATATTTCTAGCCTGTGGGTGTCAAGTGAAAACGTTCCAAGTAAATATCCTCTGTATGATTTTTCTCCAATTTTCCCAGCTGTTTTTGAGAAGAACTGAGCTTAAGGAAAAGGCAAAAAACAAAAGTCCTTGGAAAAACAAAAAGTGGAATAACGTACATTTCCATCCCTTGGCGGGACCAGCTCATTTAGCAACACATGAGACTGTCTATCATGAAACTTTAAACGGCTAATCAGGGTTTAAAGACAAAGCACTTGCATTAATGACATCTGTAGAGAGGTTGCTTTTAAGGGAGTATGAACTGATTTCATTCTTATTCGGCGCAACATATCCTTCTATTTGCATAACAGATGTAAGGAATTATTTTCTTCTTCTAAAACTTGAGCTTGTCTCTGGCAGCAAAAACCTATTTCAAACTTTCACAGTAATGTTTTATTAAATGAGCATCACCGGTCAAGATTTTCCAAAGGAACCATTTGTTATCAATAAACTTCAATCAGCACTGATCAATATCCCTCATAAATATGTTGATTTGTATCATTATGCGAACAAAGTGAGGTTGAAAAAAGGAGCAATTTGAACTCTAAATGAAAAGAGCCACCCAGTGTGCTTCTCTGAGGGGTGGCACAGAATGAAAGCGGGGTGATACTACATATAGCAGCTCGCTCTCACTTGCTGCATTAAACCCTGTGTTGGCAGGAAGCTCCCGAATCTTTGCCAAACACCTGGCTCCTATGCCCACAGGAAATGGAGGGGAAGACGATTGAGTGCACAGGAAAATAATGAATAACAAAAACAATTTTAGCCACATTTTTTAAATGTTCATCACCCCAAGAGCCTGCCCGAAATTAGATTTGACTGCAAGTCAAAGGCAAAACATAAACCTTTAGAGGTTTTCTCGTAGTTCAGTAGGGCAAGATTTTGAAATAAATAAAGGCGCATATTCCCAGTTAGATGCACCGAGAATTGGCCTGAAGGAAATGTTTCTCTGACATCTTGATTTGGTTTTCTGATCCACATGATATTTTTAACTTAACCTTTTTTTCAAAGACGTGCTGAAATTGCAGTATATTAAAAAAATGTGTTCTCCCAGATTATAATTTTGTCCTCAAAAACAACACAAATAACTAAATGTCAGGAGAGCTCAGTTTCTTCAATAATCAAGATACATGTACATGCCAAGATTAATGCTTTACAAAAATGGTTTTGTTTTGTACACATTTTTATTTTAAGATCCAATTCTCGCTATTAACAAACCATTAACTAGAACTGATTAGATATGTAGAATATGGAATGCAGAATGTGTGCTTTATAAGTACTAATACACAGCCAATATGTTATTAATAGACGCTCTAATAAGCAACTAGTTATTAGTGAGAATTGGTCCTTACTACACTAAAGTGTTACCTGGAATTCCATCAAAGTGATACTTAAAAAATTGTTACAAACTACAAACCTTAGTTTTCTGGGTGGAGTTAGGAAGATGAATGCTGTATATCCCACTTTCTGTAACTCCAGATTTGAATATCTCAGCACAGTCTCTGAACTTCAACATCTCCTTTTCAACTGACGTGGAAATATCTGGAAATACACAGGATAATATTAGTTTTGAGAAAAATAAATACAATTATACCCAGGTACTATTTTAAATGGTTTAATCAATATTGATTTACACCGCAATCTTGGAAAATTGCTTGACAGACCACTTCTGGGAATTTAAGCAGCTGCTCAGTTTAGAAAGACTCTTTTGTTCCCACTGAGCTGGTCGTATGCAGCTTTGCCTTTGATAATGTGAATTTGGCACTAACCGTTACAGTGAGTGACCATAGCCAGTAGCTGCTGCACTGTGTCAGTGAGTGTGGCCTGCTGTCGTTGGAGCAGTGTGCTGTTATGAGTGGAGCTGGCCAGTTCTCCCTCCAGCAAGCTGACCAGGTGATTCTGTCTGTCCAGCAGCTCCAACAGCTGCTGTTTCTCCTGCTGGATGGCCTGAAGCTCTCTGATGTGCCTGGCCTCCATGGCACCAAAACGCTGTTCCAGGTAGCTGAGAAGAACAGGCTGGTTCATATATGGTCTTGCTATTTGCATATTACAAGCTCAAAAATTTTAGAACACTATTTATACATTTCTGACATAAAAGTCCAACTGCAGCACTTAACATTTTTCACTCTGTCAGTCGGTGCATTAGTAGTGGGAATTTTGTCTGGAGGATAAATCAATACACCTTTAAGGCTGGAATACGCAGGTGTACACGGGGTGTAACCCTGGTGTCCTGGCAAAATTCCCACCACTGGCCTTTGTCAATCATGGCCTTCTAATAATCCCCATCCACTTGATTGGCTCTATGACTCTCCCCCCTTTCCACCTGTGGCTGGTGTGTGGTGAGCGCACTGGCACCGTTGTCCTGTGGCAGCTGCGCATCATCCAAGAGGATGCTGCACACTGGTGGTGGTTGAGGAGAGACACCCCCACATGATTGTAAAGCGCTTTGGGTGTACAAGAATACACAATAAAATGCTATATAAATACATAATTAATTAATTCATTTAAAAAAGTAGATGAAAAGGACCCAGATTACCTATTACTTCTGCTGAGGTTCTAAGAGCACATCTGGACATTTTATTATCCCAGTAGGCCACAGGATAGTTGTTAATGGCAGTGAAGTGACACAACTGAAACCATGAGTCACATGACAATGACAATATTGTCAGAGTACATCCATAATTTAAAGGGATACTCCATGCCAAAATGAAAATTTTGTCATTTATCACCAATCGTAAAAGCTTCGTTTTTCTTCGGAATACAATTTAAGATATTTTGGATGAAAACCGTGAGGCTCGTGACTGTCCCATTGACTGCGGGGTAAATAACAGTGTCAAGGCCCAGAAAAGTATGAAAAGCATCGTCAGAATAGTCCAGCATACGCTCTTATGAGTCAGCCGTCCCACAAGGATATGTCTTCTATGTTTGCTTATGCTTTTATTTGAATGAAAACAGTGCATCCGGTATGTGGCTGACAAGCAAAAGCTTACGCATCTTGCGTCCAGAGAATATTCTCCAAAATGGTGCTACGCTGAATCAGAGGAGATGAATTGTTGAATAAAATCGTTGTTTTGTTTTCTTTGTGCAGAAAACGTGTTCTCGTCGCTTCATTAAATTCAGATTGAACCACTGATGGCAGATGAACTATTCTGACGATGCTTTTCATACTTTTCTGGCCTTGACAGTGAAATTTACTATGCAGTCAATGGGACAGTCACAAGCCTCCTAGATTTCATCCAAAATATCTTGAATTGCATTCCGAAGACAAACAAAGCTTTTACGGGTTTGGAATGACATTGGAATTGGAATTATTGATTGATTAATGACAAAATGTCCCTTTTGGGGTGGAGTATTCCTTTAATTACACTACACACTTTGTTACTATATAGAACATACTTTGTTAACCTACTCAGACAGTATGCACCAACTGATTAATTTAGAAGTTAAACCACTTTAGTGAATCACAGTACTTCACTCAATCAATTCATTCAACATTGATTTATTCAGTGTCTAAAATGTGAGTTTCTCAATATTAACTACTTGCTTGTTGACCTTTAGTGTACAATTGTATCACCAAATGAACACTAAACTGCATAACATAATTCAATTGTTGCACATCAGGTTATTCAGAGTGATCTCATGCTCATGTTTTCTTTATGCTGCATTCACGTGCTGCACGTCCTGATTTTGCTGAGTTAGATGTGTTCCTGGGTTAGCATATATTGTTGAACCTGGTACAACATTTTAATCCAAAAATGTAATCTTGACCATTCCCCTATACCTAAACCTAACCTTACAATGAGTAATCCCTAAAATCAGAGGAAATTATAGATGAATGACACTGATGTACAAGCAACAAACACTGACTGTAAACCTAAACTTCACAAAAATTATAAACGTGTTTTTCAAATCTGATTGGTTAATAACAATGTTGTTCCAGGGTCAACAAAAATGTTGATTCAGGAAAATGTTGCACTTGGTAAAATCAGGTTCTACTTCACCTGCTATTGGAATTATCGTTTCCTACTCGGCAATTGGCCATATAAGGCCTTTCTAAGGCCGCTCATGTCCAATTTCCGACTCGGAAGCTCGCATTTATGATAATTCCGATAGCACATGAATGCAGCATTAGATGCTGTAACACAGTGGTTCCCAACCATGTTCCTGGAGGCCCCCCCCCCAACACTGCATGTTTTCCTTGTCTCCTTAATCAAACACACCTGATTCAGATCATCAGCTCATTAGACTCCAAGGCCTGAAATGGGTGTGTCAGACAAAGGAGAGATGCAAAATGTGCAGTGTTGGGGGGCCTCTAGGCACGTGGTTGATAACCACTGCTGTATAATATCGTATCAGCATTTAAAATGTATCAGCATTTAAATGTAAATAGTGTGCACAACTTTAGAGTTGCATAAATCTTTATGAACCTTTTGAAGACCAGCCAGACCTTACATTTTTGTAACCTTTGCCACAAGTGATCTAGTTCAATCAAAGTCTCTATGGTTCAAAATAGTAAGAAGATGATTGAATCATTTTACTGGCTTGATCTCATTCGGTAAAATGAACTCACTTTTATTCAAATCACTTTGTTCATTTCTTTTGTTTGAGTAGAATTAAATTAAATTACTATGGCTAATTTTCAATAGCTAAGTTCCCTTAACACATTCAAATGAAATTCTCATTTATCAGTAAATGATGGAAGACTTTTTAATAGCAAATGTATTAATGATAGAATTATGTTTTACCATTTGAATTATTTCAGCAGGCTACAGTATGTGGACGGGAAACACATAAATCGTGCCTTTAGACACAATTGTTTTTTCTTACTATATGAAGTGTCATATCAAATCCTAATTTTTAATACTTCACTCTGTCTGTAAATAGCTGTTTGTTAGTTCACGCCGCTCTCAGCACAGACGACACCCGTGAACAAGCCTCTCAGATTCCTCATCACACACCTCTGTGAGCCTGAGAGGCTGGTAGACCTGTAAACACCTGGATACCACTGCCATTCACAGATGGTGTTGTTGCCTGGGCTTCCCTATCAAAATCAACACTCTGACAAGCTGTGTGAGCTGGCACCGTACCAAGCCCCAAATAAAGACAATAAATCCCACAGGCCTGATATTTATGAGTCCGACTAATGACTTTGCAGCAGTTTGTTATTGAAACGATCCACTCACACAGACTGAACAAGCTACTTTCAGCTAGTCGAAAGAATCTCTCTTTGTTTGCTGTTTCCGTTCTTCCAACATGCATCCTTTCAAAGAGCTCTGCACTTGAGTACACCTTGTCATGTTGTCTGAAAATACACTAAATTGTTTTTAAGTTATCTACATTTGTGGACATGAAACATTGCTGTTGTTAAGCAGCTTGTCTCAATATAAAAATCCAACGATATTTCACTCCTGAAAAGATTATCTTACTGTCCCATTTTCAGAGAGAAAGTTGAAGTTTCCACAAAAAGCATGCATATTTTAATTGGGGTTAGCAGAAAGATGCATAATTACTGAGCCATACTTCCCTAAAGACCAACAGTGAAAGATGAAAATGCATTTCCTTTATTACTGGCTCTTGATAGCAAATTTGATAGCAAAATCAAATATTTTCTTAAGACATTGTTCCTTCAGAAATACTGTGATATAAAAACACCTGCGCCTCGTTTTGATTTTTAAACGTGCATTACGTGATCATGTTTATTCAACAATGCCTTTTGGAAAAAAAATTATATTATGGTGGGGCGCCACAAATAAATGTATGAGAAACACATCCCACAGCACAACAACATGAGCCCAACTTCATTACTAATCACTTTAACTGTGTTTGTAGCCGGCGCCACAAACCAGCCCGATATAAAAACACAGACCGGAAGTTAACTTCGGTCCGGGCGCTTATGCCCGACGAAACCATATATTGGATTGTGAACTAGTGACTGTGGAGGCCATTTGAGTAATGTGAACTCATTGTCATGTTCAAGAAACCAGTCTGAGATGATTTGAGCTTTGTGACATGGTGCATTATCCTACTGGAAGTAACCACCAGAAGATGGGTACACTGTAATCATAAAAGGATGGACATGGTCAGCAACAATGCTCAGGTAGGCTGTGGCGTTTAAACAATGCTCAATTGGTACTAAGGGGCCCAATGTGTGCCAAGAAAACATATCCCACACCATTACAGCACCACCAACAGCCTGAACCGTTGATAAAAGGCAAGATGGATACATACTTTAATGTCCTTTACGCCAAATTCTGACCCTACCATCTGAATTTTGCAGCAGAAATCAAGACTCATCAGAGCCTGTGTTAATTGTAGCCTCTGTTTCCTGTTCTTAGCTGACAGAAGCAGCACCCGGTGTGGTCTTCTGCTGCTGTAGCCCATCTGCTTCAGGATTCGACGTGTTGTGCATTCAGAGATGGTATTCTGCATACCTTGGTTATAACGAGTGATTATTTGAGTTACTGTTGCCTTTTTATCATCTCTAACCACTCTGTCCATTCTCCTCTGACCTCTGACATCAACAAGGCATTTTCGTCCACACAACTGCCGCTCACTGGATATATTCTCTTTTTCACACCATTCTCTGTAAACCATAGAGATGGTTGTGCATGAAAATCTCAGTAGATCTGCAGTTTTTGAAATACTCAGCCCATCGCGTCTGGCACCAACAACCATTCCACATTCAAAGTCACTTAAATCCCCTTTCTTCCCCATTCTGATGCTCGGTTTGAACTTCAGCAAGTCGTCTTCACCACATCTAGATACCTAAATGCATTGAGTTGCTGCCATGTGATTGGCTGATTAGGAATTTGTGTTGCCAAGCAATTGAATAGGTTTACCTAATAAAGTGGCCGGTGAGTCTATATACATGTGTGTGTGTGTGTGTGTGTGTGTGTGTGTGTGTGTGTGTGTGTGTGTGTGTGTGTGTGTGTGTGTGTGTGTGTGTGTGTGTGTGTGTGTGTGTGTGTGTGTGTGTGTGTGTGTGTGTGTGTGTGTGTGTGTGTGTGTGTGTGTGTGTGTAAAGTATTTTCACACGTAGCTACTATATATATTAACACTTTTATGGGAACATGTATGTTACATATACAGCGGGGAAAATAAGTATTTGACACATCAGCATTTTTATCAGTAAGGGGATTTCTAAGTGGGCTATTGACACAAAATTTCCACCAGATGTAGCCATCAAGCCAAATATTGAATTCATACAAAGAAATCAGAACATTTAAGTATACAAGTTGAGTCATAATAAATAAAGTGAAATGACACAGGGAATAAGTATTGAACACTTTATTTAATACTTTGTAGAAAAGCCTTTGTTGGTGATTACAGCTTCTAGACGCCTCTTGTATGGAGAGACCAGTCGTCTGCATTGCTCAGGAGTGATTCTGGCCCATTCTTCCACACAAATGGTCTTTAAATCTTGAAGGTTCCTTGGGCCTCTTTTATGAACTTTGATCTTCAGTTCTCTCCATAGATTTTCTATGGGATTTAGGTCAGGTGATTGACTGGGCCATTCAAGCAGCTTGATTTTCTTTCTTTGAAACCACTTCATTGTGTCCTTGGCCTTGTGTTTGGGATCATTGTCTTGCTGAAATGTCCACCCTCTTTTCATTTTCAGCTTTCTGGTAGATGGCAGTAGATTTTTATCCAGAATGTCGGTACATTTCTCCATTCATCCTGCCTTCAATAATATGAAGTCTGCCAGTACCCCTTGCTGAAAAGCAGCCCCAAACCATGATGCTTCCACCCCCAAACTTAACTGTTGGTATGGTGTTCTTGGGGTGGTGGGCAGTGCCATTTCTTCTCCAAACATGGTGTGTAGAATGACTGCCAAAAAGTTCAATTTTGCTTTCATCTGACCATACTATAGTCTCCCAATAATCCACAGGCTTCTCCAAATGCTCTTTCGCAAACTTTAACTTGAGCCTCAACATGCTTTTTGTTCAGCAATGGAGTCTTGCGTGGTGGCGTGCATGGATGCCATGGCGGTTCAGTGCATTGCTTATAGTTTTCTTTGAAACAACAGTACCTGCTGATGCAAGGTCTTCCTGAAGTTCTGCCAGTGGTTCTTGGCGCTTGGAGAACTCTCCTGATTATTCTT
Organism: Gymnocypris eckloni scoliostomus; assembly: GCA_027564155.1. Lineage (NCBI taxonomy): Eukaryota > Metazoa > Chordata > Actinopteri > Cypriniformes > Cyprinidae > Gymnocypris > Gymnocypris eckloni. The sequence goes on from CM050421.1 coordinate 15,841,082, forward strand.
TGGACTCCTCGGACAGGGATCTTCGTGGAGCACCTGATCGTGGCGGTTTATGGTGAACTGATGCTCTTTCCATTTCGGATAATGGCCCCCACAGTGCTCACAGGAACATTCAGCATTCTGGAAATCGCGCCTATAACCATTCCCATCAAAATGCTTTTCAGCGATAAGATTACGAAGATCTACAGAGAGTTCTTTGCTTTTACCCATCATGAAGTCTTTCCTGTGTGCCTCCTAGGTAATGAGAAGCCTTTATAGGCCATCAATTAGGACTAAAGCAGCTGATATCAATTAGTACTGATAGGGGGCAGGGGTTCTCTCTCAATACTGACAGATTTCAGGTGATCTCCTTGCTTTCTATGCCATTTTGCACCTTGTTATCTTCATGTGTTCAATACTTATTCCCTGTGTCATTTCACTTTATTTATTATGACTCAACTTGTATACTTAAATGTTCTGATTTCTTTGTATGAATTCAATATTTGGCTTGATGGCTACATCTGGTGGAAATTTTGTGTCAATAGAAATCCCCTAATTCTGCATGATTTATACTTTGAATTAGCAACTATATTACCTCACCTTCTCCTTGTAATATCTATGTCATACCCATGTCATTATACAAATTTGTGTCCCTCATAAACAACATAAACATGGACACACACACACACACACACACACTATCCAAAATGAGCAGCAGTGCTTTAAATGTCAAATGTAATGCACCGAGGCCTAATTTTGTGAACTCACTGCACAAGATTAAAAATTCTCAGCCATTGAGCTCCAAGAATTTAATTCGATTGTGAGCCATCAATGCGAACTGTTTGGCAGTTTTTTTGTTATAATAGAGAATTTTGGACATATGACAGCATGAGAAGTGCCCACTTTTCATGGCTGCTTGTCTTCATAATGTCAAAGCATTTCACAGCAAAAACAAACGGAAGCTGCAGTCAGAGAAAATGTGCTTTTTTTCGGGGTTGTCTGGATGCAGTTAGTCTCATTTGATCAGCCTCACCTGTGTCTCTACATCTGTCAGTTTGCGTGTGTTTTCTGCTGATTGGCTTAGAAGATTGGTTCCGATCTCCAGCATGGTGGCTGTTTGAGTGTGAATAACATTCCGCTCCATCTCTGATCGCACGTTCTCCTGTATATAGCTCTCCAGCTGTAAACATGACACAAGACACTTCAACAAACATACACCACATCTCCAACTACTAAGCTTGTCAGCATCACAAGAGAACATAAGCTTGCATAGGCAGTATTAAAGCATGCTAACTTAAAAGCCTATTGTTTATGGATATGTATACAGTTGTAATCAAAATTATTAATCCCCCCCAGAGACTGTAATAATTTACATGGGAATGGAATGGGAATGGGCCAAGTATGCAGTAGAAAGGTGAAGCTTGAAAGCACTTATTAGAGGCATTGTTTATTGGAGGTTATAAAAAATGTAATATTCTCTTCCAAATGTAACTTTTGGGGATAAGTTATTTTTTGCATTAATAAATTTAATATCATTACGTTATTACAATCTCTTAGATGTGTATTAATAAACCTATATACAGGGGTGCACATAAGTGGTGCCAAAATAAAAAATGCATTGTTGGGTAAATAAGTTCAGACCACTCATTTGCGTACCGTCATGGTTGGCTGTTAATGTACAATCACCATTTTACATCGACTGACTGTAATACAGTAAAATATTTATATTTGAACTGAAAACATAAACCTAGGCTACTGCTTGCTGATTTCAATGCAAATCGCAAAACTGCGACATTTCATACACTACTGCACTTCACTCGTCAGCGTTAAAACCTGCAGCACATGCAGTCAACCCGCCAAAATAAAAGCTTTCTTATTTTAGGTTTGTAAACTATGTAAATTAATTAATGAATAAGAGTATACACAAAGTGTTATCACACTTTATTTATTATTTTGTAATTATTTATAAAAAAAAAACTAAATAAATAATGTGCTATAATACTATTATAACTATAATTACTTTTTTTAAATAGTTATAATTAATGGTTCACACTATGTTCAGTGTGAGCAACAAACCGTGTGTGTGTGTGTGTGTGTGTGTGTGTCTGTGTACTTGTGTGTGTGTGTGTGTGTGTGTGTGTATATTATATATATATATATATATATATATATATGATATCATATTTTAATCTATGTCATATTATGATCTGTGTGTAAAATATTAATCAACTTCAAGAGATGCCAAGCGGGGTAACACACTGATCCGACAAAACCTTCAAAATAAATGTCAGTGGTTCTTGGCATCTGTCAGTGCAGTGTGCATTAGCCTTTAGTAATAAAGTTATATAATCTTGAAAAGTTCTTGAGAAGTTTGCCAACAGACCAAAACAGCACAAAAGCAATCAATATGAAATGCATGGTCGGAAATCAACGCTAAAACAAGTGCTGTACAATCAATCTTACTGACAGTGCTTGACTCCCTTCGGACAAATGGACATCAGGGCACACTGTACAATTCTAATGAGGCAATATAAATACACCCTCATCCATCTTCAGTGCCACTGTCCGCAACCAAACACCATCCTACACTTAGGCCATGACACTGTGTGCTTCATACCATATCCACAATACATGGCATCTTTCAGCCACAACTACTGTACCACCGTGCTGAAACACTGGCGAGAGCGCCCTTGGGTAAGCACTGTTTTGTTCACTCAGTTTAATTCCGCATTGGATGTTGTATGCAATAATAAATAAATAAAGACTATTTATGCAAACTATAAAATCAAGTCACCAAGCATCTGAGAGTTATAAACAGTTCTCAGTTTGATGTGACCTTTTCATAAAATAACAAAAGGGAAGAGAAATCCTGTCATACATAATTTCACCGTTTTCCAAGGACGATTTTTTTTTGCCAGTCTTTAAATAGGTGAGCTCCACATCAAACTAAACAAGCATTGATTAAACCACCTTTAATCTAGCTGTTCCACCACTTTCAGTAATGAAAATTCAAAGGGTTTGAATTGAGTTAAATAACAAGTCATAAAACGGAACTGAATTAAAAAGTGACTAAGTCCATTTGTATTTTTCTATTTCCTAGAAAATTAGATTTATTATAAAATGGGGCCAAACATGAACACTCCAGGCTCTCTGTGAAGCTTTACTGAAAACAATAGATGGGTCTACTCAAGGACAGTTGAGCTAGAACTATTATATTGTGCAAGACTTTTTTTCATTATACTCACCCCCATGGTGTTTAAAAACGATATACGCAACTGTACACACAAAAAGGTTTGGTAGTGAAGGATCACAAATGTTATTCTATGTTTGATGTGGATTCACGTCCTGACTAAGAGGTGTCGGGCAAGGCAAAGGTGCTTGAGATCGTTTCCTGACCATTTGGGCTTGGGACAGCTGTGCCTTTTGTCAATGAGTCAGACAACTGTGTCCTGGCCAGACGTGGATTCGTTAGGTTTATTGCCCTCAGATGTATGCTTTCTTTGATGTTTTAACTCCAAAAAGTCCCTCCTCCAATTCTGTCTATAAGATACCCTGTAAAAATGACTTAAGATGAGATTTCGATGACTGCAGTTACCATCAACATGTCATAGAATAAAGAAATTCTGCTGACAATCCAATCCGAAATTCTCCTGGTCTTCTCTTATGAGTTTTCTACTTTAGAAGAACAAAGTTTTCAACAGATGGTGCCGTGACCCGGATAGAGTTCCAGCTTCCTCACCTGAAAAACTTCAAGCTCAAACAAAGATCTGCATCTTTTGGAATCCAGCGAAACTTCAAGCTCAACAAGGATTCCCAGACTGAATTTTTCTCTCAAACCAAGTGTGGTGAGTGGCTGTTCTCTAATCCAAAAGAACCTAAGACCAGTGTATCCTCTGTGCCGTCAGAGAAGAGTTAACATACATCTGTAGGGTTTTGTTTAACTAAAAGTTATCCTCTGTTCAGGCAGGGAAGGTTAGCATTTCATGCTAATAATTTTGTTTTATCCTCTGTTCTTGTAGGCAGGGACGTGTATCCTCTGTTTCAGGCAGGGAAGAGTTTATCCTCTAAATTTTTTATTTTAGAGATGAGTTTATCCTCTAAAGTTTTTTTGATTTTAGAGATAAAAGTATCCTCTGTTCTTGTAGGCAGGGACGTTTATCCTCTGTTTTCAGACAGGGAAGAGTTTATCCTCTAAAGTTCTGCTTTTAGAGATGAAATTTTATCCTCTGTTCTTTCAGGCAGGGAAGATTTTGGCATTTACGTGCTAATTTTTGGTTTATCCTCTGTTGTTTCAGGCAGGAAGGTTTTTGGCATTTACGTGCTAAAAACAAGTGTACCTCTGTTGATCAGAGAAGTGTTTGTTTTGTGTGGTACCGAAGAAACTTACAAAATGGTCAGAAGGAATGCTAAGCTGATTCCAACCACAGAAAAGAGTGGTCTTGCGACTCCTCTGTGGTCAGATAGTCAATTCAAAACACTATTAGGAAAAAAAATGGACCTAATAGTCACTGAAAAAGTTAGACAAGAACTAACGCAGAAATATGAGATTCATCCAGACAAGACTTGGTCAGTAGATGAGTGTAAAAAGGTACTAGGAGCAAGTATTCGTAAGAACAATGTGAAAGGCATTATCTGTTGTCACAGAGAATTCAGTGTAACGCTAGCGACACAACAGTCTCAGCGTATTTCAGAGCTAGAGAAACAGAACAATGAACTCCAGAGTATCCACTTTGACTAAGAAATTGAACCTCAAGAAAGTTGCAGCAAACACTGATGCAGAAGTAAGTCAGCCTGATAACATTTACCCTGATTTACAAGCGTTCTTTGAAACAGATGTAGCTCTCCAATCAGTAACTGATGTGCCTGTAAATTCAGTCAATGTGTGTGTTGCTAGGAGAAGATCTCAGGGGATTGAGGAAACTGATAGTGTTCCTCTCAATTCTTCTGTGGTGCAAATACAAACTGTTGCCAAAGCTTTAGGTCCTAAAGATATAGAGACTATCTCAAAGTTTAAGCAGCACACACACATTTTTCTGAATTTAGAAGAACATTGATCAGTAAATGCGTCTTTATGACATGTCGTTGGCAGAAGTCACGCAGCTGATGTCACAAATACTAACTGAATCTGAATTCAACAGTTTTGAATCTGCTGTCACTTCTGAACTGCGAAATGCCAGTAAGGGTGATTTAAGAGAGGTATTTTGAAAATCCTAAAGAATATCTTAGGACCCAAAATAGATTGGTCTAGAATTACTACCTGTGTGCAAAGGAAAGAAGAAACTGTGAGTGAATATACTGAAAGATTTTGTCAGTCAGCTGTAATCTACAGTGGAATTGTTGATGACCCTGAAGGTGTTCTGGATGACAAGGGACCCTTGGTTCGTATCTGGTCAGATGGCCTTGTAGCCGAATACAGAAAAGCTTTACCATTCTTAGATCTAACTTGGTCTAACAGAACTCTCAGAAGTAACCTAGACAGGTTAACTACATGGGAAAGAGATGCTGATGTCAAGGCAAAAGTAAGAGTAGCAGCAGCTACGTTTAACACAACGAAACAAGACAATAGATGGTCTAAAAGAGAAAGCAAATGCAAATACTGTAAAAAATTAGGACATTGGGAGAAAGAGTGTAGGAAGAAGTTGCAAGATAGTAAAAGAAATGCTATGCATAATTCTGCTCCTTCTCAGCCTGCACACAACCCTGAAGTAGTTCCGCCAGTGACCACTGAAACTGTGGTACAGATAGTTCAGGCTCTTCTAAGAGCACAACAAGACCAGGAAAAACTAATTATTGGGGCTGTGAGTAGCTACCTTTCCCCTGTAATCCAACACAATGACCAAAGAATTTTTGTGAAAGGTAGCATAAAAGAGAAAGAGATTGATTTTTTGCTTGATACAGGTGCAGAAATTACAGTAATTCCTACAAAATTGGCACAAGGTTTAAACATCCCATACAAGAAAACCAAACTTTGTTTAACTGGTGTAATAGGTGAAGATTCTGTTTTGTATGAAACTCCGCCCATAGAGGTACAATTTGGCCCAAAAACTCTGACTACAAAATTGCTATGCGCTCCATTAAATACAGGTGCAATTTTAGGCATGGATCTTCTGAGACAAATAAATCTAACTTTAGACATGTCCTCAGAATCTACTAGCATAAAAATTTCCTCAGCACAGATTTCTACCAATAATGCAACCCCTCCCGAGTATGCTTTCTTACAGAATCATCCAATTTGGGCTAAAGACAAGGATGATTGTGGATTGTTGACAGGTGTAGAACCAGTTAAATTGACAGGAACTCCACCTCCGGTCACCAAACAATATCCGATTAATAAGGAAGCTATACAGGGAATCAAACTTATTGTAGAAAATTTGCTGACGCAAGGAGTGCTAGTTAAAACCAACAGTCCATGTAATTCACCCATATGGCCCATCAAGAAATCTAATGGGACATGGAGACTTACAATAGACTACAGAGTAGCCAATAAACATATTGAAAAAATCACCCCCCTAGTGGCAGACCCATCTACAATTTGTAATGGCTTACCATTAGATTGTAAGATTTTTTCAGTAATTGATATGTCTAATGGATTCTTTTCTGTACCGTTGCACTCTGACAGCCAGCCATGGTTAGCTTTCACAGTTGACTATGAACAATACCAGTGGACACGATTGCCACAGGGATTTCAAAACTCCCCAACCATATATCATCAGGCTGTCAGACGTGATTTGTGTGACCCAGAATGTCCGGTAAAACAGTCCACTATGATCCAATATGTCGATGATATTTTGATTGCCTCAACAGATCATGAGGTACATCAAACTGAATTGGCATCATTGTTGGACTATTTGCATAAAAAAGGACACAAATGCAGCTTTCACAAAGCTCAAATCGCTAAAAAGCAAGTCACATTTCTGGGTCAAACAATTGGTGCAGGAAATAGATCCATTACACAGGATCGGCGGCTTCAGTCAAAGCCATACCTCCGCCTAATACCATTAAAACACTCCGCTCATTTTAGGAACAACAGGTTATTGTAGACCTTGGATTGAAGACTATGCCTCGATTGCTCAGCCTCTCTATGATTTGTTGAAAAGATTCAGATACTGTTTGTATGGAAGAACTTCATCTCAAAGCTTTTAATGATTTGAAGAGAGCACTATGTCAAGCACCAGCATTAGGAGTTGCCCAATCTGATAGACCCTTTGTGCTTTATGTCCATGAACACTTAGGCTTTATGACTGCATGTCTAATGCAAGATCATGGGGCAGCTTACGCCCAATTCATTACTATTCGGGTAAACTTGACATAGTCAAGGTATGGGCCCATGCCTCAGAGCAGTACAGGCAGTTCATCTAGCGCTTCAGGCTTCATCAGGAATGGTGTTAGGTCAGACTGTAAACGTAAAATGCCCTCACACAGTGTCCGCACTAATGAATCAAAAAGTCACTTCTGTCACCTCCTCCCGTTGGGGAAATTGGTTAGCAACTCTCACAGCCCGAATATTGTTATACAGCGTGCACCAGTCACGAACCCATCCTCATGTATGATGTCTGCAATGACTGAATTTGTGTTAGAGGATGAAGGCGAAATGACTCATGATTGTGTTACGCTTACATATGCAGCGACAAGTGAAATAGCAGAAACTCCCATAGAGAACGAGAATTGGAGTTGTTTGTTGATGGTTCAGCTCAAGTTATTGAAGGTAACAGACGAGCAGGATATGCAGTAACTTCCACCACTGAAGTAGTTGCTTCAGGTCGTCTTCCAGATCATTTTTCAGCTCAAGCTGCAGAACTAGTAGCCTTAACTAGAGCATGCACGCTAGCTTCAGGATCGGTTGCAAATATCTACACAGATTCCAGGTATGCTTTTGGGGTAATTCATGATTTTGGTGTCATTTGGCAAACCAGAAAATTTCTAACTTCTGCTGGATCCCCATTAAGCATGCTGGATTAGTGAAAGATTTAATGTTTGCCATGAAACTCCCAAAGAAATTAGCGGTGATCAAAGTGAAAGCACATCTCACAACTAATACTACGGAAGCTAAAGGTAATGCTCTTGCTGATGTAGCAGCTAAACAGGCTTGTTTCTATGCAACTGTACAAGTGTGTTCAGGTAGTACAGCACAGAAGATAATTCTACCTCCTGAATCAATCGTTGATCTGTATAAAGAGCGTTCCTCTATATGAAGCATGGACATGGTTAGACAAAGGAGCCACTGTGGATTCATCCGGCTGCTGGACCAAAGGGGAAAGTATGTTGCTCGAATCACTGTTGCCATATTTGGCTCAACAAATACACAGTTTGGGTCATAGTGGTCCAGCAACGATGAATCACAGGTTCTCAAATCAATGGTGGAATCCAAAATTCAGAAACGCAGCCACTGAAACAGTCAAGAGATGTGTTACATGTCAGAAACATGTGTCACATTGTAAGGTTGTTCCTCCCCCTGCAGGGATAGGATAGGGCAGACACAAGAACCAGTGAGGAGCCCAGGGAAGAACCGAAAGCAACAGGCTTCGGGGGCCAACCCTGAGGTGAAGATTTCCTCATAGGCCTTTCCCCTCCATTAGTCCATCCTTTCCTCACTGTTCTTTAGGTGTCGCAGGAATTGAGAAATAGGGAAAGAAGGAACAACCATAGCAGACTATATTTTGAACAGAGGATACAACCCTAATGTTTGCAGACTCTACAACAAATACTGCTCTGTGCCGTTGGTCTCTCTTGTTTGTGTTTCTTTCTTCCTCTGTGCAGATACCATCTGATGGCTGTCCTGAGATCCATATGCACCACCCTTCTCACCTGCGGATGAAGCCACAACCTCTAGAAAACAACCAGACCCATTGCCAACTATCACACAAGAAAGAAAGAAGAAAGAAGAAAGAAGAAAAAAAAATACACAACGCAGAGACTCACATACGATCTTTCAGCAAAACTAATTGCATGTTTTGTTTCTGTGTCAGCATGCAATTACATATAAGCAACACAGAACATGTACTATGTGCCTGTAACAGATTATAAGTTACAAGAATTAACTTTTAAGTGTCTAAATTTGTATTTTTGTGAGAGTTATTAGAACTCTCAAAGAGGGGATTGAAGGATCACAAATGTTATTCTATGTTTGATGTGGATTCACGTCCTGACTAAGAGGTGTCGGGCAAGGCAAAGGTGCTTGAGATCGTTTCCTGACCATTTGGGCTTGGGACAGCTGTGCCTTTTGTCAATGAGTCAGACAACTGTGTCCTGGCCAGATGTGGATTCGTTAGGTTTATTGCCCTCAGATGTATGCTTTCTTTGATGTTTTAACTCCAAAAAGTCCCTCCTCCAATTCTGTCTATAAGATACCCTGTAAAAATGACTTAAGATGAGATTTCGATGACTGCAGTTACCATCAACATGTCATAGAATAAAGAAATTCTGCTGACAATCCAATCCGAAATTCTCCTGGTCTTCTCTTCTGAGTTTTCTACTTTAGAAGAACAAAGTTTTCAACAGTAGAGAACATTCACATACATATTTTACATACAGAGTGATCACACACTGTCAAGATCCAGAAAAAATCTGCAAAAAGTAGTTTTGATATTAGGACATTTGGTTTTGAAACACGTGAATCAATGACATTTGCTGTTGCTGACATCCACTAATGTTGCCATATTTAGTATACAAATTAGTAGGACTACATTTATATTACTTTTTAGTAGCTTTAAAGCCATGGATTTATCATTTTATAGAAATGAAACCATGCATTCAGGTTTGGAAAATGATTACCTTTCATTTTGGGTTTGAAGTAATTCTTTAAAGAAATAGGTCCCCAAATAAACATTTGCTTTACTCACCCTCAAGCCATCCAAGATGTAGAAGATTATGCTTCTTCACTGGAACAGATTTTGGGGTGAACTATTCCTTCTTTTCACTTTTTTCTATGGTTTTGTATCTCATCTGTCTGTCTCTCACTCTTTTAGTTTTTCCTATCTTTCTTTAGCAGGACATGTCAGTGCATCTTGGCTGCTTTAAACTGAGAGACAAAGGCTGCATAAGCAAGCAGCGGATCTGTCATAGAAGATTATTTTGGATTAGAACGCTTTGTTAAGAACGGATGTTGGGAAGCCAAGAAACTGAAACTGCCTGTGTATTTTTCACATCAAGACGTGTTCTTGCCAGGAAGAAAGGTGATTTATTCACCTCTAAAACAAAACAAATATAAAGGCTTTTTGATTTGTTGTGCCAGTACTATGACACAATAAGCTTGAGATTTTATTGTTTGCTGTTCTCTCTTTTCTGAATAGTGTCTGGATAAGCATTTTGGGGCAAGAGGATTTGTGTTAATTGATATGTTCATAGGTTTGTTTAGTTTTACACCCATGAATGAATTACATTCTATACTCAAATCATTCATGAAATGTGTGCCATCTGATTGTGCGTGGAATACACACACACACACACACACACACACATCAGCATTCAAAATGGATATGTAAGATATACAGTAAATTATTTATATTTTAATACTTTTTTTTAGGAAGGGCAATTATTCAAAAGTGACAGTAAAGGCTTTTGTAATGATAAAAAAGTTTTCTATGTAAAAAAATATATATTTTAAACTCTCTATTCGTTAAATTCATGAACTGTTTTTAACACTGAAGAAATGTTCCTTGAACACTAAATCAGCACATTAGAATGATTTCTGAAGGATCACGTGACACTGAAGACTGGAGTAACGGCTGCTTATAATTTATCTTTGCCATCACAATTTTATTTTTATTTTTTTATATAAAATAGTTATTTTAAACTGTAGTATTTCACAATACAGCCTAACTGTTTTAAATGTATTTGTGATCAACTAAAGCCTATAGGTGAGCATAAGGGTCTTCTTTCCTAGACATAAAAAACCTTTCCGACCCCAAACCTATTTTCTCTCTGTTTAATTTATTTGATTAATTTAAGTGTCTACCTTTCTAAAGCAGTAATTTTTGGTGTTCATCATTGTTTTCTACTCAGTTATATAACTTGCAGATTTTTTTTTCAACTGTGATCCTAATTTAGATCTTAAATGCTCTCTTAAAGAACTTAAATGAAATACTTTTTCTCAGTAACTTTTCCTTAAGCATGTCTTGACTGTACCACTTTAAATTACTTTTGAAGGCTAACGTTTAAAAATAGCTTCCACAACACTTGCAAAAATGTAACCTCATTCTTTTACCACATTGGCTTAAAGAACCAGACTACATCTGTCATATAAATCTAATATTAATTGTAAAAAGTCCAGGAAAGATAAGCTGCAAGCTGCTTTGATGAAGACCTAAAATTTGGAGAGGGTACTTAGTTTTGATAAAAACTTCTCATACATTTAACCTATAACAGCATAAACACCTCTTATTGACCACCCACGGGATGAATGTGACTCAACAGAAATCAGGAACACCGACATGTAATTCGGCTTGATTGTGACATCGTTGGAATTTCATTGAAGAACATCCAGGATTAGCTCATGTTTTCTTTAGGGGGGTTCTCGAAGACCCTGGGGGTCAGATAATCATCTGGGAGTATGGTGTGATACAAATACACCGTCTCATGTGTGGCCTCTGGCCGGAAAGTCTAGAAATACATATGCAAAGCAGATCGTCTGTGGTGTTGAAAACCCAGTACAATCCACTCAGCAGCGGGCCAGAGGTCAATGCTCGCCAATGCTCAGGAAGCTGCTGCTGCTACCGCGCACTGCACTCAATGACTGGAGAGGGAGTGGAATAATAATTTATACAACATTTGGCCTGCTGGTGAAAGCATGCATATAGGCATGCCAGGAGGGTCTGTCTGGACCGCTGTTTCTGAGATATAGTAGCCACTTCACTCCCCCCCTCCCCCTATACCTTCTATTGTCAGTTAAATGCATCTTATGCCAGATGTATGGCCTGTAAAATGAAAAGTGAGCCAACTCATGAGTGTTGTTGACCCTTTTTGTAATCCTTTGGCATGCAGGAACATTTCTGTTATGCACGTATGATACTAAGCCCACTCTGTCTCCATATTTATGGAGCAAACAAATAGGAGGTATGAATAACAAGACAGACTTTCCAGACGGCCCATAGTCTGGGTGACAAACAGAGCAGGCCAAAGCTGGGACATGTAACATAAAGACCATGTGTTGTTTTTCAGCAAAGAACAGGCATATATTTAGAAGTACTGTGTTTTAGAGGAACTAAATAACAGAATCTGCTATTTGTGATGTGACAAGTAATGACCTTCTCTTTGAAACGTTGTGCAAATGGCACAGAGATAAACTGACTCCAAACGCGCAATTGATTTGAATTACTGTAGGAAATGACTGTGCCATAATGTTATCAGAGTTTAAAAGACCTTCACTGAAAAAATAACCTTATCTCAAACTTCCAAAAAATAATCTGCAGGTTTTAACTGTTGGTATCTTTATAAACAGCAATATCCCTGTCAAACAGGAGGTTTCTGAGATAAGCTTGAATTATGTTAGCCAGATGCACACTGTAACAATGTTTATCAGGAAACCTAAAAAAATGGAGAGAAGTTAAAGAGACTTATCAAAGTCAATATATTATATGATATGACAGGAATATTTGTATTCAAGCTTTGGAAAAAAGGACCTGCTAAATGAATTAATGTAATTGTAGTATCAACCTGATTTCCTTCGATTACATCAGCAAAAGTTATTTTTAACGGTTTAGATCAGGTAGAAATAGATAGACTTCTTATTTTTACACAGCAGAATCGATGCTGCTGTTTTAGGCTCTGAAAATATGACAGAGAAAAATGGATCTGGCTCTTAATGAAGGCCAAATCCGTGTTTTAAAACTGATACTGAAAAAACTGTCCGCCAGCTTGAAAAGATCTATTCAGGAAATCTTGCTTAAGCATATTCAATATTTACTTCTCTCTTTCTCTCTCCTTCCCAAATTCAATAACCTTGAGAGGATAATGTATAATGCAGATTGGGACACATCTATAGTGCACACACATAAAAAATGCATATTTGTTCTCAAGTGGTTTGGCTTCCGAATGCAGAATTCACATTAGACATCAAGTGGCGACCCAACAAAGTATCAAAACTATTTATCGTATGAAAGTAAACAAATCCCCTAACAATCAAACACTAAAAATGTATATTTCAAAGAACTCCAAAATTATCCATGATGTAGTCTGAACAGCACAAATATTTACAGTTTGGTTTCTAAATGTCTAACTTTCAACAGTCCCATGCTTGGCTACCTGTAGTTATCTAGACAAATAAATTGTGGTCGACACAAACCATGTTAGTCTGAGTTGTATTTCCTTTCACAGCTTTGTTCGTGGTTGTCGAGGACGTCACACAACCTGTCAACCTTCTACTAATATGAATTTAGTTTTTGTTTTAATTGAAATATTTAAAATGCTGCACTTAGTTACTAGGTCGCTAAAGCAAGCAGTTTTGGAACACCAACCTTGTGATCTGCTTATAGCCTATAGCCATACCAAATTTTGCAGCATAATACCATAAAGTTTGATTGCATGTACCGCCTTTGACATCAACAAAAAATTATAGCGTTTTCTACTTCCTTTTAAAAGTTAATAAGCTATTTATCTTCCTAACTTATCTTGTTAGTTATTTAGCACAGGGGTTCCCAAACTAAGCTGAACCCCTTGATGTAAAATATTTCCTTGAAGTCCCCCCTGAAAATCAAAAGTAGTATTTAAATCATTTAATGACACATTTGCATATTCATGGTTCTCAGATGTTAATGAACACATTTTACTGTTTACGCAAGTAAACAGATAAAATATTGAATATTTTTTGTATGCTTATTCTTTTATTTGTATTCATTTGTTTTTTTTGTTTTTTTTTATATGGAGCTGCAGCACCTTGGCGAAAAATTATATTGCATTTATTTAACATTTTATATTTGATTTAATTAATTGTTTTTCATCAACCCATGAACACCCGCAATTCCTTCACGAACCTCCATTTGGGAAACCCCAAAAAAAATATTTTAGTATTTATAAAAAATTTCTAGCTGTGCATAAGGAGGACGAATATGCAACATAATTTGAGAACCACTGGTACAATAAAAGATGAGAGCAAAACAGACCGAATGAGGTTTGGGTGGATGAAGCTAATTCACTATACCTTCTGCAGCCACTGTGTATTGTTCTCTGTGGCACTCTCTAGGGTCTCCAGCTTCCTTTCCTGCCAGGTGGGTTCAGCGTGTGGCGACTCTGGGTCCGAGGGCGAGTCTCGCTGGAGGGAGTTAGTCACCTGGAAGTCCCCTGCAGGCCGGCACTGCTCCACCTCTGGAAGGATAAAAGTGTAACGGCAGGGGCCATGCTGCACCTGGTGCTGTCGTCTTTCCGAGCCAATAGCCACAGCCACTGCTGCTGCCAGGTAACACAGACACAGCAGCCAGCCCATCCCAGGAAAATTCTGACAGTAGGAAAGTTTTAATCCAGGGAAGGAAGAAATCGAGTGGGCTCTCCTCTAAAGCGGGTCGGATTTGCACTTGTACAAACTTTTCTGAAGTTCGGATTTCAAGTTCTGCTTCCAGCCTTCTTTCTTTTTTCCTTTTTCTCTGCTTGATGAGTTGTTCCAGGGAGATCTTATTCTACAACAGCACACTTATAGTGCTGTTTGCCAAAAAATGTAGTAGATTTAAAAGCAACACTGTCCAGACGACAGCCTGGAGGGGGAGATTGTTTCCTATTCCTCGCTTACTTTGCACTCAGCACAGCTCAGAACCAGAAACATCCTCTCTGTTTATTCACCCTCTGAAATATTTTTCAGTTTCCCGTTCTTACTTTGTACCGTCCTTACTCAGTCGTTGCGACTGTCCAGGTTTGGACGTTTTGAGTTTGGGAACTTCTGAACTCAGTGCCAGAGCTTTTTAAAGACTGAATCTAAAATCCCTTCTTTTGACACATAATCACTCACCCCCCTCCTTCATTCTCCCTCTCTCTCTCAGTCTCTTACAAACTCCCCCCGTTCCTTTCCCAGCATTTTCAGATGGAAGCTGCAAAACTGCCCACAGCAACCACCACTAAAAACCCAAACAGAGAACATTCTCTTCTCATTAACCCCCTCCTTCTCTCATGTTCTCTTTTCATTCTACCCCCTGCCATCTCTCCTTCAGAGCAATGACTTATGGATCCACACCTGCACAGCTACACAGGAAAAGAAGCTGGACATAGTGATGTGAGATGTTACTGGGGGTATGGGATTTTATTAACTTGGAGGCTATGATCTGATGGTGATCCTGGATTAAATAATTTGGTAAAAATACAGTGAGGTCCAAAAGTCTGAGATCAAAGTCTAAGAAAATATGAGATTGTTGTTATTATGTTATTTTTTTTTCTTTCATTTTAAATAAATTAATTTTGTGTGTGGGGGGGATACATAAAATATATATTTTTTTAAAGATTAATTTTAAAGTTGTGAGTTTATTTTTATTTAAAATTGGAATTAAATTCATGCTTTTATTCATGTTTTATATGAAAAAAATACACTTGCTTAAAAATTCTGCACTTTAGTTTCTAGGTCACTAAAAATTGAAATGTATAATTATTTAATGTAAATATGCCAGTCTACTTGAAACAAAAATCCTTGAATAAATAAAACAGAGAGTCACATAAATAAGTGTTCATCCATAAAAGAGACGGAGCACAGAGTCATACACACAAAATAAAAACGCAATCAGGTTAACGTATGTGACACTAAAATAATGCAATAAACATTCATTACATTACAGTAAAAACACCCTAATGCAATTTACAGAGAGAAGAAACAAAAATATTTATATAAAGTATGAATCACATGTGATGTGTTCTCTAGGAAATTCTGGGAATGTACTTGTACTTGTTATTACTGTAAATTATAAGGTAAATCTTAGTTTTTATTTACAATATATATATATATATATATATAAAAATAAATACATTATTTTACAGTATTACGCTTACATGTGTTAAACTATAAATGGGTAATTTTTTTTTTTTTGCAAAAGTTGTATTTTCACAGTGTTGTGATCTGAGATTGGGTCTGCCACTCATTAGAGGAAGGTTAAAATGTAATGTAATTAAGCTTGCTAAGTAAAGCTTAAATATGTGCACTGGATCAAACCACATCTGCACTACATATGGAATAGAATTGATTGACAAAGAGTCTGCGAGTTATTTGAGTCTAACCTGGTGGAATAGCATTCCGGATCGTTCTGACCCAATTTAACCCCTGGCCATTATTCTCATAGTTTACAATGTGGACTTGTGTGTTCTATTAAAGTCATCCTTCCATGACTAGTTCCCACTGACTAATACAACCTGGCCTTTAGACTGCGTACCAGCAACTGGTATGAATAGCACAAGCTCTCAGGAACATTTGAGAGCTTAAATCTTCCTCCCTCTTTCATTTGCTTTTGCCAGACGCAGGATCAAATCTAACACAGTCAATCCCTTTCACTTAAACTGTTTCCTTTTACACTTTTCCATGCCATTATTCATAAATGGTTTACGCTAAATGGAAAGTTAGTAGCTATAAAAATCCTCTGGCTATATAATGGGATTAAGTTGCCAACACAAATAGAAATTAATTGTCTATACATGTCTCTTCTTTGACAGGAGTTTGTCTCCTCCTTCCCCCCTCTCCTTATCTTGCTTTATGTCTGTACCAACAGAACCAGGTTAATTTGTCTTGCTAAATTCTTTAGCGCAGCCGCAGCAGCTAAATAAGAACAGTCTGCTGGTAATGATGTGATGCCTCATGGATCAGGGTGTTCTAAAGAGTGTGTGGGCGATGTTTTGCAACACGCTGAATGCCTTTATTGTCACAGTGTCCATCGTAGAAACTGATCAATGTATGCATAGCAGTGTGAGGGGGTAGTCGAGGTCACAGTGAAAACTAAAAGCTATGATCAATTGTGCAGATGTGTGCTGAGAGGCTTCAGAATATGATATGGTTTGTTTAGGTTCAATAGTTCATCGTAACAGAACATACCACTCATTTTCCAACTCTGACTGGTGAAAATAGTCTTGTTTCGGCATTGCTAAACTCACTTTCATACTGGGAACCATGTGCTGATGTTTTGCTTGAGTAAAAATTAAGTGATTATCACAACATGAACACACGCAATTTATATATATTTTTTTTAAATGACAAAACAAAGGCTACATTTTTACTTGACATTCCCCAAAAAAAACATTTCTAATTAATCATGGATATATATATATATATATATATGCGTGTGTGTATTTTATGTACTTAAATTATTAATTTATTTTAATTGATCAAGGTACAATATGTACAACATATAGCTCTGTTAAAACTATGACCAGCGAGACCACCAGTTTTTGTCCAATGCAAGCATCAGGGCAGAATGTCTTGATGAGCAGGTATAGAAGAAATTTGAAAATACTTAGATAACCAGCCCAGTGGGTTCAGTGTACGTCAAAGGGCTGATATTTTACTAACCTCCCCAAAGGTTCTAAATCTGACAAACTAGACCTTTGCAAAGTGATATGAACCGGCCTCTCTATCAGGGCAGAAAGGTTTTGGTTTCTTTCTTGGGCCTGTCAAAAGGCAGGCGAGTGTTATTTCAGCATGGAGAAAAGAAACAAGCCTTCAGGGCAATATCAATCGCCATTTAATGTCTCTTTCGGCAGACTTGTCACTCTACGAACAACAAACTAAACCAGCTCTCACAGCATGCAAAGATGACAGAAAACAGTCCCTTTAACAAGAACAAATCATTACTGGCCGCTATCCCTATTGTTGTATAAAATCTGCTCAGCATTCCAAAACCTGCATAGCTTGCTTTCTTCTGTGAAACACAAAAGGATTTTGATAAAAGACTTGGAGGAACAAAATTAAAGTGGATGGTGAGCAGAGATCTTCAAGCTTCAAAAAGTACAAAAAGACACCATAAAGCATCAAATAATCATTTTTAGCTTTATTTGAAAAAAAAAAAAAATACAAGTCATTCTGAAATTTTGTCTTGCCTGACAGCCATGGCTACCATTCATTTTCAATGAAAGGAGCAGCTTGAACGCTCTGCTTCAAAGAGCATTATTTGTGACCCACAGAGTCATATCGGTAACACTTTATTTTATAATGTCTTTGTTACATGTGTTACATGTACTTAATATAGCACTAACAGTAAATTATGCATAATTACATGCAACCAAACCCTAATCGTATGTACAAGATATTAATTAATATTACTCAGTACTAAAATGTATAATTACACTGTAACACGGACACTTTAAAATAAAATGTAACCTAATACAGTTTTTAAAGACATGATGGTTTTTAAATGATTAACTATTCCTTTAAATGCCAGTCATGTGATTGTGAATGATGGTAATGCAAACATTTATTGCACTGCTATCAGAGCTGGAAAAGGAACCAAAAACATTTTGGTTTTCACAGTATTGCATGATGTCATGACAGAAGTGCATGTTTAGCATCAGTTTTTTAATATACATGAAAAATACATAAAACATATTCCTAAACTCTATAGCAATGGTGATGTCATGCAACGCCTTTAACCTCTGACCCCACTATTGTTTCTACACAAACACTCCTTTATTTCCATGGGGACAGGAAAACACTTACATGAATGCTCTGATTTCCAGAGCCAGGGCAATTTCACCTTTGACAAGTCTTGGCAGGAAAAAAACACTGTGATCCTTTGTCTTGTCTTTGGATTATGAATTGTGAAAATGACAGTTTTATTACAAGATCTAAAAATCTTGCCACACGTAGAGTCCTGCAGAGAACTTTGATTCTTCTCCAAAAAAATACATTTGCTTAAATTATATCAAGATAACGCTCAGAACGACATGTGGTTCTAAACTCATGTGAACCCTCAGAACGAGATATAAAACTACGATAAATTAACCTTTACCTGGAAGCTTAGATCACATAATAGCAAATAGACAGGTTTAATAGTGCCAGTAAAACAGGACATTACCAAAAGGGGATCCAGATTTTCCAGGCATTTATGATGATCTTCTCTCTCTCTTGACACTGAATATTTCAGTTTTTTGTTGAAACTATATTTGAGGGGTTTACCCAAGGCCACTGCCAGATATCAGACATATATCATGCACTCTTTTATTCCATACTCCTGTAAGTATATTTGTTTTTCATTTTTTATATTATGACCAACAACTACTCGGATCGCCGCGCTGTAAAAATATTGCCGTTTGATACATTTTAAACTCCTAAAAGTCCTCATTAGTCACAGCAAGCCGCTTGTAAAATATTGCCCCCACAACCCATCTTCAAGTGGTTTCTAAGCAATTGAAGCAATAAGCTAAATGCAGTCATAATGTTTTAGTGTTTGCATGCTAATCTGTCAGGCTTGAAGATCTATTATTTCTAGAAGATCTGTTATTCTTAAGGGAGTCAAAAGGAGTCGTCAATGCTAATGTCGCTAAACTCTCTATAAATAGTTATTATTAGATTAGATTATGCAGTCGTAAATCAAGGAGCTAAGCAGTTAAACATAATCACACTTCATGTCATGCTAAGCCATCTAGCATGTTAATCTAGCATGGCTGTTTCTCCTGCAGAGGACCTGCAGTGGCCCTGAACATATGTGTCATGTTTAAAGCATAATCAACTTTAATGTGGTTCACATGTTGTACGAGTGGCTGGTTCAATGGTGGTTGGGTAATACGCAGCATTTCATGGATAGAGAGCTTATTAGAGCCAGCTGTCTTGCTCTTTATACTGTGTGTGAATCAGGAAGTTGTAGCCAACCCAAAACACACACACACACACACACACACACACACACCTTTGTAGCCTTTACCCTCCCTACACAATGTCCTGGAGTGTGTTCAAAAGATCCATCTCATTTTGATGTGTGTGCCTGTAGGGTAAAGCATACATGTGTAACCAGTGGTTGGTGTGTGATCAGGTTTTTATCCATACATTCACACATTTACTGCTTGTACTGCTTGTAAAACAGGTAAAATACATTTAAGTGACTGTGACTTCAGCCTTTTTTTATTTTTTTATTCAAGATTAAGACCGAAACAAAAAGTTACAGATAATGTAATGTGTTTATGTAATACTTATGTAGGCCTACTTCACTGTATATACTAGTTTATATAATGCTGCATATTATTTTCTGTGAGTGTAAACCAAAAAGAAAAGAAAATAATAAAACAAAATAAAATAACATAGAATAGAAAAATACACTTATTTAGCAAGGATGCATTAAATTTATCAAAAGTGTCATCAAAGACATTTAAATGTTACAAGTAGTATCTTCTTTTTTGCTGTTTATTTTAATTTTTCAATAATCCTGAAAAAAAAATTTTTTCCACAAATAAATTAAGGAGCAAAGTAATGATGCTGAAAATGCAGCTTTGCCATCACAGGAATAAATTACATTTTAAAATATATGTTTAGAAAAACGTTTAGATGTTATATATTTAATATTTTAATATTACTGTTTTCACTGCATTTTTGATCAAATGTATGCAGCCTTGGAAAACATAATATACTTCTTTCAAAAAAGATATTCTTATATTATTTTTCTAGAATGTTGACATGTAGTAGATATATGTGCAATTTTATATTTAGCATATTAATTATCAAATTGACATTTAACAAAATGCTATTTAAGATATTGAGATGGGGTACAGTATGAAACATTACAAAACATCTTCTAAAGACACTTAATGTCAATCATCCACATGTGTACATTTTTTTCATGTGTACTGAAATAATTCTATAGATACAGAATGTATGTATTTTTGTATACTATGGAATTATATGTATTTTTACATGCCTTCGGCATTTTGTTCTTTTTGTTTTTGCACTTTGACCCATCATCAGTTGTTTTCATCCTGGGTATGAGCAAAGCGGCTGGTTGTAGTTTGTAACAACTGCTCTGGACAGGAGCACAAAGAAGGTCCAACACAGCAGGGGGTTTTCCTTCAGAAACAAATGTCCAGCTCGAGAGGTGCTGAGAAGTTTGCAACTGGTCTTATTATGAGACTCATGTCAGGTCTCTTTAGAGTGAGTCTTTGTCCTCTGCGCTCCCATCAATCACAAGACAGTGCATATGATGGCCTATACATCATGAATTGTAAACTACGAACACTGTATTACGAATCTATCAAAGGAAAATTAGTGTCTGGCAATCCTTTCTCCAGCATTTGCTGATCAAATTGGGTTATTTGGCTCTCAAAAGCCTTGTATTGATTTGTCAAATCTTTAAGGTTGATTTCCTCGCCAACATTGTCTGGAATAGTCTGGAGGAAACTGTGGCTTCGTATTGTATTCGTTCCCATCTTTCACATTGTTTAACAGACTCTGTCCTTTCCCTCCCACTTTAATATAATGAGCTGCGCTGGCTAAGCTATTGTAAGGAAAAGCCAATAAATCAAGTAATAAAAACACCTTCAATTGCCCTATGTATAACTGTAGATCTTGCACAAGTAACTCCTGTATAAATTGTAATTTTTATCACAACACCCAATTAGAAGAAAAGCTTTTAGGCACTGAAGTGTTTTTTCAAGGGGTTGCAGGGGGTTCTGGTGACAAAATGGAAGTAGTAAAATATATATTTATTTACATTAAACTAAACAAACTGGCTCTAAACACAAATTCCAGGAATAGTCCAGTACAAAAGTTCACAGCACAGTATCAAATATATCTAGCATCACAACTGGCAGTATCAAGGTTCTCAAATGACTAAATACACAACACCCTTGTGCAATACACATGTGTATTCAACTCAAAAAATAAACACTAGCATGCTCTTTTCCTTTATAGAAAACTATGCAACATCAAGAGGCATGGAGATCACAGCCAAGTAACTCTACATGTCCGAGGGAAAAGACTACTAAGCTACCAGTCAGATTTTTTACGCTGATGTTAACAAGTGTTTTTAGTTTCCTCTAATGGTGTCAACTGTATCTTCCTGAACAAGTGTTGCCTTGCATCCTGCTGAGGTTTGTTTCATGGTGCCTCTGTTTCCCCATAGCTGTTTTCACTTTTCCGTCCTGTGCAGGCTGCCGGGAATGTGTTATTTACATTTACATTTATGCATTTATCTAAAGCGACTTATTCAGGCTATACATTTATTTAATTTTTTATCAGTATGTGTGTTCCCTGGGAATTGAACCTACAACTTTTTGCGCTGCTAACGCAATGCTCTACCACTGAGCCACAGGAACACAGACAGCAGCAAAACTGTCTTCACTCCATAAAAACAACACATAAGCTGCATCTGATGTAACATACAGTGTCATGGCAGAGATTTAATGTCACTTCGGCAACAGGTGTATTTGCATTTGCATTTACATTTATGAATTTAGCAGATGCTTTTATCCAAAGTAACTTACAGTGCATTCAGGCTATATATTTTTTATCAGTATGTATGATGGTGTATATATTAGTAAACAAGAGTCCTAATCACAAAATATATGTTTATTAGATTAATTACAGTTGTTGCTTCCTGTGCACAACCGACAGAAGCAAGATGCAATGAAGTTTAAGGCTTATGCAACTTTTAATTTACTAAGTATCTGTGTACTGATAAAAATAGTGCTCCGTCTGCTTTATAAATAAAGTTTTTTTAATTCACTGTACAGATTCTATATACTCCACAAAGCAGCTTCAAGAGAGATTTTAAAAGTATTATTTGCAATGAATTTACAATGAATCATAGTCGATTCTAGACATCATTTAAGAGCACTTCAGTCTCTGTTTTTTTTTTAAATCAACCACCTTGTAAAATCTGAAGTACAATGCAAATATTCTCTATTGCATTTTTGCGAAATCACATAATACACTGCTAACAAATGTCTAATTTTCCTTAAAATAATAGTTAAACCAAAAAATTTTACTTGCAAGAAATGTACTCACTTTAAATCCATCTAACAATGTATGAGCTTTTAAGCAATAGCTTGAAGTAAAAATAGTCTTAGTGAAGATTTGTTTGAATTATTATTATTAAAAACATGCAGCTTTTCACCTTACAAGACATTGATTGATTAACTGGGGACATTTGGATTGTGGATTACTGTAATGTTTTTATGTTTGTCCCTCATTCTGATGGCACCCATTCACTGCAGAGGATTTGTGAGCAAGTTATTCCTCTTGAATGGTAAATTTTAGTACATTTTCAGCTAATTTTCATTATTGGGTTAATTGTTCCTTTCAATTAGTGCTGTCAAACGATTAATTACAATTAATCGCATCCAAAATAAATGTTTTTGTTTATGTAAATATGAACACATGCATGTATATATACTGAACAAATTTTGAGCTGAACTCAAAGATCTAAGACTTTTTCTATGTACACAAAAGGCCTATTTCTCTCAAATATTGTTTACAAATCTGTCTAAATATGTGTTAGTGAGCACTTCTCCTTTGCCGAGATAAATCATCCACCTCACAGGTGTAGCATAACAAGATGCTGATTAGACAGTATGATTATTGCACAGGTGTGCCTTAGGCTGGCCACAATAAAAGGCCACTCTAAAATGTGAAGTTTTACTGTATTGCGAAAACCAGTCAGTATCTGGTGTGACCACCATTTGCCTCACACAGTGCAACATATCTCCTTTGCATAGAGTTGATCAGGTTGTTGAATGTGGCCTGTGGAATGTTGCTCCACTCCTCTTCAATGGCTGTGCGAAGTTGCTGGATATTGGCAGGAACTGGAACACGCTGTCGTATACGCCGATCCAGAGCATCCCAAACATGCTCAATGGGTGACATGTCCGGTGAGTATGCTGGCCATACAAGAACTAGGATTTTTTCAGCTTCCAGAAATTTTGTACAGATCCTTGCAACATGGGGCCGTGCATTATCATACGCAACATGAGGTGATAGTCGTAGAGGAATGGCACAACAATGGGCCTCAAGATCTTGTCACAGTATCTCTGTGCATTCAAAATGCCATCAATAAAATGCAACTGGGTTCTTTGTCCATAACATACGCCTGCCCACACCATAACCCCACCGCCACCATGGGCCACTCGATCCACAACATTGATATCAGCAAACCGCTCACCCACAAAACGCCATGCACGCTGTCTGCCATCTGCCCTGTACAGTGAAAACCCGGATTCATCCTTGAAGAGAACACCTCTCCAAAGTACCAGACACCATAGAATGTGAGCATTTGCCCACTCGTCGGTTACGACGATGAACTGCAGTCAGGTCGAGACCCCGATGAGAACGTTGAGCATGCAGATGAGCTTCCCTGAGACGGTTTCTGACAGTTCGTGCAGAAATTATTTGGTTAAGCAAACCGATTGTTGCAGCAGCTGTCCGGATGGCTGGTCTCAGACGATCTTGGAGGTGAAGATGCTGGATGTGGAGGTCCTGGGCTGGTGTGGTTACATGTGGTCTGCGGTTATGAGGTCGGTTGGATGTACTGCCAAATTATCTGAAATGACTTTGGAGACAGCTTATGGTAGAGAAATGAACATTCAATTCATGGGCAACAGCTCTGGTGGACATTCCTGCAGTCAGCATGCCAATTGCACGCTCCCTCAAAACTTGCGACATATGTTGCATGGTGTGATAAAACTGCACATTTTAGAGTGGCCTTTTATTGTGGCCAGCCTAAGGCACACCTGTGCAATAATCTTGCTGCCTAATCAGCATCTTGATATGCCACACCTGTGAGGTGGATGGATTATCTCGGCAAAGGAGAAGTGCTCACTAACACAGATTTAGACAGATTTGTGAACAATATTTGAGAGAACTAGGCCTTTTGTGTACATAGAAAAAAGAATTAGATCTTTGAGATCAGCTCATGAAATGGGGTCTAAATCAATAGTGTTGCGTTTATAATTTAGTTCAGTGTATTTTAGAAAAAAAATGCTGTTAATATATTAAATATATTAATATATAATTTAAAATATTATATAAACATAACAAACGTATATACTGTACATGAAAATATTTAAAAAAATATATACTGTATTTGTGTGTATTTATATATACATAATACATAAACACAGTACACATACATTTAGTATGTAAACAAAAACTTGTATTTTGAATGTGATTACGAGTAATCGTTTGATAGCACTACTTTATATATATACAATACAGTCCAGTCAGTTTATAAAATAAACTGTCAATGTGAATCCCCAACCCCTTGTAGCGAAAACAAGGTTACGTCATCTCATATCCTAAAATCATAACTACAATTATCTTATAATACTAAAACATTTTTCAGTGTATGATCAGACCTACTGGAAAAGAAAACTGGAGACTAGATCTCTTTGACATGTATTTGAATATCTGACATCAACACCTTTTTTAATCCTTTGATGAAAGTTTTCAATGCAAGTCATCATAATTAAGTAGACAATGTGTACAAGTGACTTGAAAATGAGCAACATATCTGAGTTTGACCAAAAGTTTCAAAGGTGTTGCTTTTGTGTATTAAGATATTAGCAGCATACATCATAAGCTCTGACAGAGAAAAAAATCAGCAAGACTGGTGTGAATTCGGGGAACATCGTGTTTCCAGTGAATTATCATGTTAATGTACCATTCGGAGCAAACAGCCCATTCCTCAAATAGGTTGTGGAACCTCACAAGATGATTTCATCACGAGAGAGAGAAAAAAATTGAAAGAAAATGAGCAAGAAATCATTTCGACAGATTGATGATGATGATGAAATAGGAGATCTCTCTAATTGTAATATGTGGGTGTTATCACATCCCACGAAACATGTCCTGCTGTTTTAATGGTTTGGACCAGAGTTCAGGAAACAAAAGAAATCTTTGGGTTAAGCCTCTGTACAATGGTTGCCAATAATAGAGAAACTCATTTGAGGGCTGTTCATTATCATTTGCTTGTACAGCACTATAAATCACACACCTTAAAGGCCATTAATTTGGCTATCCTGCCAAATATGAGGGCATGTTTTATGGCCGGGCATCAAACTGGTCTACAGGTATTTACAGAAGAACACAAAGCCGTGATTTTAATGTGCACAGAATGAGCTTTAATCGATGTGCTGTTGATATCTGTGAAATTATATGTTGGTTTTCATCAAGCAAATTACATAGCCTCTAAAATTGAAAATGTTATTGATCTACTACGTTTGAAAATGGACTGTCTAATAAATATCACACTCTTCTATTTTAGAAAAACACTGTAGGTAATGAAAGTACACAGATTCAATTATTAAACCCTTTACATGAAAAATAATTAGTTAATGCGTAGCTTCCAGGTATATACATAATCTAACAATTTCAGGTGGGATTTTCACTCAAGAAAGTACAAGAAGCAGCATGATCTGTCATTTTTAAAAGAGATATCACACATTCATTTTCAGAAAAGGAGAATCCAGTGGTTTTCATTCAAATTGTATATATGCCCTTGCAGGATGAGACTAATGACCCAGCTCAGAAGTGACTTAACCAATTGTTATCTCTGCCTTCATCTTTCAATCTGGTCCCTGTGGCATTCATTAGGGTCTTTGTGGTTTCATAAACATATTTAAAGGTCAGGGGTCACCACACACTCAACATTTTTCTTCTCAATGCATGCTACTCACTCATGAATGTGACAGGGCTTAATACAGGGAACAAAGTACTTCCCTTACTGCCTCAAATGGTTGGCATGGGATAATTGAACTTATAATGTCACTTTTAACAAATACAACCAATAACACCTTGTAAATAACTTAAAGGTCTATGTTGAAGTATCAATCTAAGAACATTCATCACTAAATAAGAAGTTATAGGTGCAATTTCTATGTAACTCAATTCTACAAATCTATTTTCTACACCAAGTTGTACCCATCACAACGGAACCCTGTAAATATTTTAAGAAAAGTATAGTATATTTGAATATATTTTTCTCTGTTGTATCTGCATTCTTTGCAGCTCACAAATGCTTAACTGCAACATCAAGGCAGAGCAAGAAAGAAAATTAGACATTTCAGAAAATGCCCACTTGAATGAATGCAGATGTTGGATTTGTGAATGCACTGTGGTTCTGGGTGAGTTTTGCCAAGAAAATATCCCACTCAGCAGATGTGAAAACATGTGAAAAGCCCCTCATTTACATTCAAGCTGTACGTGAAAGTCAATTTGTGTGCATGAGTGCGTTCACATTCACGTCCGAGTAGTGCATGAAAAGTAAATGTAAATTCTGCGCTTTACAATGACAAACTGTCAGCCGTAACTATTCATTTTGAAGCCCAGCTTTCACTACATTGTATAAGCAAAGCAAAGTCTTGGATTAGTTTAATGTGCACATTCAGCTTCCTGTAAATTCTTGGAAAAACACTGAAGTATTTACAAGATCGAATTCTATTTTCAAACATTGTTTAAATCCATCCATATCCTAAGGTTCTCATCCAACACATGACATGTACTTAGGGAAGTGGTAGGTGTGTGATGTATCTAATAGCTCTAGACAAGTCAAAGGGGATAATCATGTTTTGGAGACATGGGAGGAATTGAGGCAGTCTGATAATATATTTAGCAGTGGGGTTCTGTCATAGATAGCGATACACACTGAGCAGTATCATAAAGTGTTCAACAATCTCCAAGTAAACATCTCAGTGCCCTGAAAAAATTCTGCACCACTTGTTGGGTCTCATTTGCTGTGTCTACATAAAGCTGTACATTTTCACAAATAAATCAGGATTCATCGAAGCATTTGCAAATAAATTTAGGAATGAATATCTAAATAAATGTACATAAAAATATAACTAAAAATGAAAATACAATAGAATCAAATTATATAATATCAATGAGAAATGTATTAACTAAATGGTTCTACAATTCACATGTCCTGTATAAAAATATCAAATCACATGTCATTTAATTTTACATAAAAGAGTAAAAGAGTGCATCTTTATAGAACAAAATATTTCCTTTAAATGGAAGTCTGGGTGTGTATTACACAACATACTATCTACGAGCAATGGAAGCATGTTTCTGTAATAAGAATAATGAAAACAATAAGAAAAGGTAATTGCTCTCACAAAGGAAAGACAGAATTGTTATAAACACAGAAACACATCACTTTTTTCTATTTTTATTCTGTGGCAGAAACAAACAAACAAACAAACCAGAATTGTAAGATATAAACTCAAAGTTTCAACTTTTCTCACAATTATGAGTTTACATTTCACAATTCTCACATTCTAAGAATTCTGCAGATTCTAAGATTTTACATCTTGCAGTTCTGCCTTTAACAAATATTAAAATAATAATAATCATTTTATCTCTTTTTTATCTTTTTATCTCACATATCTGACACTTTTTCTCTCAATTGCAAGTTTGTTTCTCATAATTAAGACCTATTGTGAGTTTATATCTTGCAAAAGTGAGTTATGAACTCATAATAGCACGTAACTTCGCAATTGATTCTTTTGTTTATTCGGAATTGCAAGTTATTAGAACTAACATTAGAATTGCAAGGAAAAAAGTATAAATTAAATAAATTAAGAGATATAAACTCAAAATTGTGACAAAAAGATGGAGGGAACGAGGAGACGATGGAGCAGAAGTGTACTGGATGTAATCACAGGGGCAACAGGCAGGTAAGCTGAAAGAGGTGAGAGTCCGGTAAGTGCACATCTAATGTTCAATACCAGACAGTGACTGTGCGGGAGGAGTGCGTTGATACGGTGCTCAGGCTAAGTGGTGACAGGTGGCGGTGATTAGTACTCAGGTGATTGGGATCTGGTGAGCGGGGTTGACAGTGACTGTGACTCCCTAACAGTACCCCCTCCACCAGGGGCGGTTTCTGACGCCCGACTGTG
Source organism: Gymnocypris eckloni scoliostomus (assembly GCA_027564155.1). Classification (NCBI taxonomy): domain Eukaryota; kingdom Metazoa; phylum Chordata; class Actinopteri; order Cypriniformes; family Cyprinidae; genus Gymnocypris; species Gymnocypris eckloni. The sequence continues at coordinate 15,869,825 of CM050421.1, forward strand.
GTGACAGGGGTGGCCACGGCCTCTGGGAGCAGGGCGGTCTGGGTGGTTCTGGTGGAATTCTGCGAAAAGGGAGGTATCCAGAACATTGTCCCGGGCTACTTCGGTAGGTGGAGGAACTGCCTGTTTGTTGGGATCTGGAGCAGAGGGATAGAGGGGTTTAAGGAGTGAGATATGGAACACAGGATGATACGATATTTTGCAGGGAGTTCTAGGTGAAAGGTGAACTCATTGATCTGCCTCAAGATCGAGAAGGGACCGATATAGCGGGTACTCCGCTTCCTACAGGGCAGGTGGAGATGCAGATTCTGGGTCGAGAGCCACACCTTATCTCCTGGGCGATAGGTAGGGGCGTTGGACCGGCAGGCATCTGCATAGGCCTTGTGTCTCCGCACTGCCTGTTGGAGAAGGACGTGAGCTGAGTCCAAAACTCTCTTGCTCGGAACCAGTTAATTTGCAGGCCTTGGAGAATTGATTAATTTTACCTGCAACGAGAATGCAGGTATACCCCTCTGAGTTAGGGAGATCGGTCATGAAGTCTACTCCGATGTGGGACCAGGGACGGCGTGGGATAAGTAGGAGTATGAGTTTGCCAGCAGGGAGGTGATGTGGAGTCTTAGTGATGGCACAGACTGAGCAGCTGCGAACAAACTGGGAGACCTCCCAGGCCATACTGGGCCACCAGTACCGAGCTTGCAGGGGCAAAAGAGAACGCTGGCTGCCTGGATGTCCAGAGCCTGGAGAAGCATGTAATAAGCCCAGGAGGGTTGGCCGCAGGGTGGATGGTATGTACGTCTTCCCTTCTTGGCTTCCTGGCGGAGCAAGCTCGGAGAGGGTGGCTACACAGATCTGATACTGCAGATCCCACTGGATGGGGCTGACGATGAGGGCTGGAGGGAGGATTGGCTCAGAGGCAGGTGCTTCAACTGGAGAATGGATGCAAGAGAGGGAATCCACCTTGATGTTCTTATCTCCAGACCGGTAGATGATCATGAACAGGAACTGGGTAAAGAAGAGGACCCAGCGGGCCTGGTGGGGATTCAGCCTCTTGGCACTGCGCATATACTCAATGTTCTTATGGTCTGTAATGACCTCAAAGGGGTGATGAGCTCCCTCCAGCCAATGTCGCCATTCCTCCAACGGAACATTCCTCCAGTTGCCGATGTCATAGTTCTTCTCTGCCGGGGTAAGCTTCCTGGAGAAGTAAGCGCAAGGATGGAGGCGGGGAGGCTCTCCATGGTGTTGTGACAGCACTGCTCCCACGCTGGTGGTGGAGGCGTCCACTTCCACCACAAAAGAGAGTTAGGAATCCGGATGAGTGAGGATGGGAGCAGAGCAAAAGGTCTCTTTGAGACTCTTGAGGGCTGCCTGAGCTTCGGGGGTCCATGATAGTGATTTGGATTTGTGTCGGAGCATGGACTTGAGGGGGCCTGAGAGGAGACTGAAGTTCTTCATAAATCTTCGGTAAAAGTTGGCGAAACCCAAGAATCGCTGGAACTCCTTGACTGACTGTGGTTGGGGCCAGTCTCCAACGACCTTCCCCTAGTCCATATAGATGCCATCCGCACTGATGATGTAACCGAGGAACTGGACCGTGGGGTGATGGAACTCCCATTTCTCGAGCTTAAGGTAGAGCTGATACTCTAGGACCTGCATGACGTGGGGGCAATTTTCAGCCAGGTTCCGGGAGTAGATCAGGATATCGTCTATGTACACAATTTCAAATCTGTGGAGGAACTCCCGGAACACCTCGTTCATGAGCCCCTGGAAGACAGATGGAGAGTTGGAGAGGCCATACAGCATAAACTGATATTCATAGTGGCCAGCAGGGGTGATGAATGCTGTCTTCTACTTGTTGCCCTCCCGGGTTCGAACGAGGTTAGACACACTTCCCAGGTCCAGCTTCGAGAAGATGTGGGCCCCACAGAGTTCCTCGAGGGTGGCTAGGACCAAGGGACGTGGATAAGGGAGCTTGACTTGTGTTCATTTAGAGCTCGGTAATCTATACATAACCGAAGTCCTTCATCCTTTTTCCCCACAAAGAAGAAGCTTGAGGCCGCTGGAGAGGTGGAAGGACGAATTAATCCTTGCTGGAGACCCACCTTGATGTACTTCTCCATTGCTTTGCGCTCTGGGATGGACAGGGGTTAGACCCAGCCCTTGAGGGGTCGAAATCCAAACAGCAGGTCAATTGCATAGTCCCATGACCGATGTGGTGGTAATTTGGTGGCTGCCTGTTTACTGGACACATCCTGGAACGCCACGTAGTCAGATGGGATCTCGGGGCTTTCCTGGGGTTCGGGGCTCTCCACGAGGGTGGAGTTGACTTGAAGGCAGGAGATTCTGACTGGAGGTGAGGGAACATTGGAGAGACAATTCTGGAAGCAAGCCTTACTCCACCGGAGGATCTCGCTGGAATCCCATATGACTTCGGGTGAATGTTGAGAGAACCACTGAAGCTTCACAGTAGAGACACATACCCGAGGTGAGACGTCGAGCTCGTTCTGTGCGTGAGAGATGATATGAATCCACTTGCATTGGTTCTGGAACTGGAGGACAGGCTACGGGTTAGGCTGGTTAAGGAGCGGTTTCGTCCAGTTAGCATGTGGTGAGGCGTTGAGAGATTTTCACAGCTTTTGCATGAAACTCTCCAAGCCGACGGTGTCATCATACATGGCCATTAGGGCTCGGATCTGGGGATTGAGTTTGTTCCATCCACTAGAGGCCGCAAGTGCCTGGAACTGCAGGGTAAAGTCATCTGTCAACGCAGAGCCCTGACGGAGGCGAATGAGCAGGTCGGCAACAGTTAGAGAGCTGGTGGCTGGTTAGAGAGCTGGTGGGGTTAATTAAAGTGCTCTGGGAATTCCAGATTGTTCCTGCCCAGAGCAGCGCTCATCAGGTGAGCTGCGATATCAGGAAGGCCACCTTTGACCGCTCTGTGACAAACTTCTGGGGCTGCATCTCGATAAAGAGAGAGAGTTGAAGCATGAAACTGGCACATTCAACCGCCTCACCGGAATACTGAGCTTAAAGGGCCATGGGACTGGCTGAGGCAGATGGAGGGTGGATGACCAGGGTGAGTGTGGCTCGAAGAGTGCTGACGATCTCTTCAAGGAAGTCCGCCACAGCGGGGCTTTGGGACTCCATCCCCGGTCTGGATTTGTAGGTCTAGTACTCTGTCAGCAGACAGACGGGAGGACAGAGGTAAGATTAAAACACAGCAGATTTATTGAATGATTTGCAGAGGATTATGAGCAAGGCAACGAATCCGGGTCAAATGTATATATTAAACCGCTCCATTTCTGGAACTCCCACGGTTCAGAGACCATGTGGACTGCGGTCACAGCTCTGTATCGCTTATCCAGTTGTCCAAACAAGGCCAAGCCTTCTCTTCAAGCATCCCGCTGGATATATTTTGTTTTCTGTTCTCACTCTAAATTTTCAGCCAGTTAGCTCTGGGCGCTGTAAAGTTGAAGCACAGCATCGTAATTTTCTGCCATTTAGAACTGCCTACAAACAATCAGATCAAAGCACTGAAGTGCAGCAGATGATTTGAAATATTATATATACTTTGATTTACTGGCAAGTTTGTCATATGTAGAACATCCCCAATGTGTACACTTTATACATAGGATTATTGATTTTATTTGTCATTCTGACAAAAATAAATGTTTATTGTTTCTTTCAAATAAATAAATGAACAGCTGTTGTTATATTTTATTCACTTAGCAATTTATTCACATTGAAACTATATTCATGAATTTACCACTGTTCAAAGATTTGAGATCAGTAATACTTATTTATACACTTTAATACTTGCATAAGGATGCATTTAATTTATCGAAAGTGACAGTAAAGACTTATAAATTGTAATGAAAGATTTCTATAATTCAAATAAACGCTGAAAGATTCCTGAATAAAATAATGAAATAAAATAATACATATATATATATATATATATATATATATCAAGAAAGTCAAAAAATATTAAGCAGCACATGTGTTTTTAACATGGATAACAATAAGAAATCTTGAGCAGCAAATTACCATATTATGATTTCTGAAGGATCATACAACACTAAAGACTGGAGTAATAACTGCAGAAAATCCAACTTTACCATCACAATAATAAAGTACAGTTGAAAATATATTAAAATAGAAAAGGTTATTTTAAATTGTAATAATATTTTCCAATTTCTCTATTGTGTTCACGCTTTTGAATGGTAGTTTATTCTGTGTAATTTAGGAAAACCATCATCTAAAAATTTTTTTTTACAAATACCATATAGTGTAATAATTTACTTCAAATGAGTAGCTTGACTGTAGTTTAACTAAAATATGATTAGCTTAAAAAAGTGCAGTTGTTAAGTTCTCCAGCACAGTCATCATATTATAATTTTCACTTTATATGACATTTAATTTGTACTTATTCTGCCCTCTTAACACTGCCCAATATAAAAAAAAATATCTACAAATAGCATGTGAGATAGGTTTACTCATTCATGCAGTGACCGTCAGAGCTTTCCTTGGCAAGCGCTCTTTGATAGGAAGCCTGACTAAGGTCTGCATGGGGTTCAGTCCTCCTACTCAAAACACTAGTTGCCATGGAACCTCAGCTGTGGTGTCTATCCCATCCTTGGCTTTCTTTTACTCTCTCACTCCTTCTGTGCTTTCTAATTTTCTCGTTGCACCGGTCACCCTCCCCTGCTGGAGGCTGCGATTTTGTAGTGTGATATTCCCTTTACAGCACTCTTTCTGTTACTCTAAAATCAGCCAGCGTAATACAGACATCACAGTTCTCTCCCAAACAGATGGTCTCATTTTCAGGAAAGGCACTGTTCCTGGAACAAAGATTAAAGATGCTGCTGTGTGATTAGAGTTATGTGAACCCTTTGAAACTCTAGCATAAGAGCTCTGCTATATGTAGTTTAAAGGGATAGTTCACTCAAAAATCAAAATTTTGACATTTCAGATCTGTATGACTTTTGTAGAACACAAAAGGAGATATTTTGAAAAACATTGAAAACATTCTTCAAAATATGATATTTTCTGTTCCGCAGAATATCATATGATACTTGGAATGGCAATTGTCCACTTTTAGTAGCTATCTCTTTAAAAGTGAAGTGTAATTTTTGATATTGCATTTTTTTGTCTAGCTTAGCTTTATTTGCAAAAAAGATTAGTTCATTCAACGCTGCGTAAGCTTTCACGCTTTGGCGATGAATTATACTGGCGAATGCGCCATCTGCTCCTCAGATTTCTCTGCCTTCATGAAGCGGCCATATTAGCCCTTCTATTGCGATTTTTCTGGCCCGATCTTTATATCAATTTTGTGGATTTCTCCATTTGCACTTCGACGACTGCATCAGCGGAACCTTGTTCTCCTCGCGGTGAAGTGCCATGGAGTATCGGCATTGTCAACCGCCGCGTGCTCGCTTTATCACGAGCGACGACACGCACAGTAAGTGTGTTTAATGTTTGGGGTATTCGCATGCATGCGAGGCGGTTTACGGGACATCAAAATGCTAATTTTGTGAAAATCTCCGTCTCATATTCCTCCGCTCTAGGCTTGAGGTTTTTGATAGGGAGTCATCCGTTTTTCCCCGTCGCGCCCCGGAGGCCTCCGTGGCCATCTGTGAGCCCGCGACCTGGGGTTCGGATGTGGAGCTAGAGGCGATGGAGAGTGAGCAGATGGGCCTCGCCTTTTCTCTCCCTCTCTCACCTGAGCATGTGCACAGGATTATTTATATCCTATCCCGGAGGCACGTGTCACCATCTCCTTTGGGCTAGATGATGTGTTGCTAACAGCAGCCTCCGACTCCGAGGATTTCGGGGCCTGCTTCAGCCGATACTTTCCCGCCTAGCGGCCAGGAGGCGCGGCCTTCTGCGGCCTAATCAGAGCTCGTGGACATGCTTTCCCGCACCACTGAGAAGCTCTCTTTGGATTGGCCCGATGAGCCCCGCGAGTATCAGTCGTCGAGGCTCGACGAGTGGTTCCTTAGCGGCCCGAACTCTTGGCCTGAAAGGAGGAAGCTACCGTTTTTCAGTGATCTGCATCACGAAATCTCCAGATCCTGGAAACAGCCTTTTTCCTCCCGCCTTACTAATGCGGCAGCCGCTGACTTCACAAACCTGGTGGGTTCTGTGGAGCAGGGCTATACCACCATCCCAGTGGTCGAGGACACTCTAGCCTCCCACCTTTCATCTTCCTTGGCACCTTCTTGGAAGTCTCGCCCCCTCCTCCCGACTAAGCCATGTAGGACCACATACGCCCTTATCGGAAAGTCCTACATCGCGGCTGGTCAAGCAGGCATGGCCCTCCACACTATGGCCATCCTCCAAGCCTACCAGGCTGAAGTCTTCAAAGAAATGGACGAAGGGACTGGTCTGACTCCAGAAACGGTCAAGGAGCTGCGCAGGGCCACTGACTTGGCTCTAAGAGCCACCAATCACACTTGGGAGGCGGTTAGCTCGGTGGTCGAGAAATTCTGCTCTGCCAAAATGCTGTCAGCTGCTCTTAAGCAGTTCATGCCTAGAAGGATGAGGGACCACTCCACTCCCTCTTCCTCCCTGTCTAGAGAGCACAGGGAGTCAAGGTGACCCTGCGGCCTAGGCCTGGCTATGTTCCCACGGTTTTATCCACAACGTTTCGCTCTCAGGTGGTCACACTTCACTCTTTCCATCCTCCTCCCTTTGCTTCAAGTGAGGATGAAAGGCTTCACATGCTCTGTCCAGTTCGAGCTTTAAAGATATATGTGGACCGCTCCAACATTTGGAGAAAATCTCCCCAGTTGCTGGTGTGTTTTGGTGCTGGCCGCCGTGGGCTTGCCACATCAAAGCAAAGAATTTCTCACTGGGTGAGAGAAGCTATTTCGCTGGCTTACGCTGGCCTTCCTTCACCTCTCAGCGTTCGGGCGCATTCTACTAGGAGCGTGGCCTCCTCTCAAGCTCTTTTCAGAGGGGTTCCCCTAGAGGAAATTTGTGTAGCGGCAGGATGGTCCTCTCTGCACATTTCCGTCAGGTTCTACAACCTGGATCTAGATACGGCTCCGGGTTCTCAGGTTCTGTCTGTTTGAACCGGCCGTATGCTGTTTGGTTCGTAAGTGGACCAGATAGGGCAGCGTTTTTAGCTTGGCGTGTTTGGTATATCGTTCCCAAAGCGTGAAAGCTTACGCAGCGTTGAGTAAACCTATGATAGAGAATATCTCGGGTTACTCGCGTTAACCTTGTTCTCTGAATAGGGAACGAGATGCTGCGTTTGCTGCCAAGCTCCTCACACTGCCGACAGGGATCTTTTCGGCAACGAAATCTGAGGAGCAGATGGCGCGTTCGCCAGTATAAGGTGATGATGTGAGTGCATCAGGGGCGGCTTTCGCGCCATCAGCCAATGAATTAGCATGATTCTATAAGGGCTTCAGACAATCGGCACGCCCAGAGGGCGTTCCAAAGCGTGAAAGCTTACGCAGCGTCTCGTTCCCTATTAAGAGAACAAGGGTTACGCGAGTAACCCGAGACGTTCCCCTAAGATTAGTTCTTCCTAAGAAGTGTAAACATTGTGCTATGATGCTATCCAACATAGTTCAGTTTCCTTGAGCATCCCAACCAGCTTGACACAGGAAAATTAGCTCAACCAGTAGCAAGAGTTTGAGGCGAGACTAACCAATTGAAAAAGACAGTCTTTAAATTTGCAATGAAACCTAAGTAGTCTTTTCATCTGTATTTTGATGTACACAATGAAAAGGGATGTTACAATACAAGCTTGCAATTGATTGTAATAAAGGGGTGGAGTTTAAGCAGATTAAATAGTTAGTTCACCCAAAAATGAAAATTCTATCATTAATTGCTCACCCTTATGTCGCTCCAAAACCGTATAGCCTTCATTTATCTTCAGAACACAAAATAAGATATTCTTTATAATATCCAAGAATTGTATTACCCTGCATAGACAGCAACGAAACTAAGTTCAAGGCCCAGAAAGGTAGTAAGGACAACATTAAAATGGTCCATGTGACTTCAGTGGTTCAACTGTAATTTCATGAAGCTACGAGAATACTTTTTGTGAGCAAATAAAATAAAAACAGATAGAATAAAATAGTATAAATAGAATCAAAACTTTATTCAACAATTATTCTCTTACATGTCAGTCTCTGCTGAGCATTCATGGGTTTGGGTGAACTAAGCCTTTAAATAATTTGAGATGTCCACCAGACAGAAATCGTCTCAGGTTACGTATGTAACCATAGTTCCCTGAGAATAGGGAACGAGACACTGCGTCCTCTAGAGGGCGCTATGGGAACGCCTTCAGCGTGACTGGTCTCTGAAGCATGAATAAAAACACACAATGCACTTGACATTGGCAGGTGGAAGCCTATGACGTAAGCAAATGAGCGTCTGTGGGCATAAAAGGGCACCTGTGGAACACGTCATCCTCTTTTTTCAAAGGGGACGCCGACAGAAATGCCCGAAGCATGGCCAAGAGACGCAGTGTCTCGTTCCCTATTCTCAGGGAACTATGGTTACATACGTAACCTGAGACGTTCCCTTCCGAAGGGAACTTCTACACTGCGTCCTCTAGAGGGCGCTATGGGAACGCTATGCCAACAACGCCATGCTGAGGGAAAGAGTGTCCAAAAGCTGGATTCCTAAGACACAGACTTCGAGGAACACCATTCCTGCCCAGCAGAACTAGGGTCAAAACCCCTCTTCAGGCAAGCTCAAAGCTCGCCATCATAGACTAGCTCACCAGAGTATGGCTCTCGGAGTGGAGGTCTCAGAAAGCGACTCTCTAGATTGAGAGGAGACTTCTACACTCGACGCTATGAACAGCTAGTGAGGCTCAGGAAGAGCCTGCACATAGTACTGCCTAAGCGGAGCTCTGGAGAGTGGAGGCTTAGGCAGAATGACTCTCTAAAACGAGAGAAAACCTAGCAACACTCGATCCAGGTAGGGGAACTCTTAAGAGTGGAGGTCTCAGCATGACGACTCTCTAATTGAGAGGAGACCTGGCTACACTCAACGCCAGAGGCAGTTAGTGAGGCTCAAGAAAGAGCCTGTGCATAGTGCTGCCTAAGCGGAGCTCTAGAGAGTGGAGGCTTCAGCAGAATGACTCTCTAAACGAGAGGAAGCCTAGCATCAACCCTAGTTGGGGGGCTCTTAGGATTGGAGGTCTCAGCATACGACCCTCTAAAGCGAGAGGAAACCAGACTACACTCAGCGCTAAAGACAGCTAGCGAGGCTCCCAATAGAGACTACATACTAATGGTGCTGCCTAAGCGGAGCTCTGGAGAGCAGAGGCTTCAGTAGAATGACTCTCTTAAACGAGAGGAAGCCTAACACTCGATCCAGGTAGGGGAACTCTTTAAGAGTGGAGGTCTCAGCATAACGACTCTCTAATTGAGAGGAGACCTGGCTACACTCAACGCCACAGGCAGTTAGTGATGCTCAAAAGAGCCTACATTCTCCTATTACTGCCAGAGACGGAACTCAGAAGAGTGGAGGCCTCAGCAGGATGACTCTCTAACGAGAGGAAGCCTAACAATACTCAACCCTAGTTGGGGGGCTCTTAAGAGTGGAGGTCTCAGCATACCGACTCTCTAAAGTGAGAGGAGACCGGACTACACTCAGCACTAAAGACAGCTAGTGAGGCTCACAATAGAGACTGCATACTAATGGTGCTGCCTAAGCGGAGCTCTGGAGAGCAGAGGCTTCAGTAGAAGGACTCTCTTAAACGAGAGGAAGCCTAACACTCGATCCAGGTAGAGGAACTCTTTAAGAGTGGAGGTCTCAGCATAGCGACTCTCTAATTGAGAGGAGACCTGGCTACACTCAACGCCACAGGCAGTTAGTGATGCTCAAAAAGAGCCTACATTCTCCTATTACTGCCAGAGACGGAGCTCTGAAGAGTGGAGGCCTCAGCAGGACGACTCTCTAACGAGAGGAAGCCTAACAACACTCAACCCTAGTTGGGGGGCTCTTAAGAGTGGAGGTCTCTGCATACCGACTCTCTAAAGCGAGAGGAGACCGGACTACACTCAGCGCCAGAGGCACCAGAGACGGAGCTCTGAAGAGTAGAGGCTTCAGCAGGACGACTCTCTAAACGAGAGGAAGCCTAACAACACTCAACCCTAGTTGGTGGGCTCTTAAGAGTGGCGGTCTCAGCATAACGACTCTCTAAGCGAGAGGAGACCTGACTACACTCAGCGCTAGAGACAGCTAGCGAGGGTCACAATAGAGCCTACATACTCATAGTGCAGTCTAAGCGGAGCTCTGGAGGGCGGAGGCTTCAGAAAAATGACTCTCTTAAATGAGAGGAAGCCTAGCAATGCTCAATCCAGGTAGGGGAACCCTTACGAGTGGAAGTCTCAGCATAACGACTCTCCAAAGCGAGAGGAGACCTGACTGCACTCAGCGCTAAAGACAGCTAGCGAGGCTTGCAATAGAGCCTACATACTAGTAGTGCAGTCTAAGCGGAGCTCTGGAGAGCGGAGGCTTCAGAAAAATGACTCTCTTAAACGAGAGGAAGCCTAGCAACACTCAATCCAGGTAGAGGAGCTCTTACGAGTGGATGTCTCAGCATAACGACTCTCTAAGTGAGAGGAGACCTGACTACACTCAGCGCTAGAGATAGCTAGCGATGCTCACAATAGAGCCTACATACTAACAGTGCAGACTAAGCGGAGCTCTGGAGAGCGGAGGCTTCAGCGAAAAGACTCTCTTTACGAGAGGAAGCCTAGCAACACTCGATCCTGGTTCAGGAGCTCTTAAGAGTGGAGGTCTCAGCATAACGACTCTCTAAAGTGAGAGGAGACCTGACTACACTCAGCGCTAGAGAAAGCTAGCAAGGCTCACAATAGAGCCTACACACCAATAGTGCGGTCTAAGCGGAGCTCTGGAGAGCGGAGGCTTCAGCAGAATGACTCTCTTAAATGAGAGGAAGCCTAGCAACATTTGATCCAGGTACAGGAGCTCTTAAGAGTGGAGGTCTCAGCATAACGACTCTCTGAAGTGAGAGGAGACCTGACTACACTCAGCACTAGAGAAAGCTAGCAAGGCTCACAATAGAGCCTAGTGCGGTCTAAAAAATACACTTTTTTTTTTTTTTCTAGCTCGCAAGAGCCCCTAGGGGGCATCGACGCATATCCGCGCTCGCGCCTCCCTTCGATGTCAGCATAATTAGCATGCTTATACCAATGGATGCGGGCTGAATGTGGTTTATCCCATGCCTACATGATCTCACTATGAAGATCTGGAAGGAATGGGAGGCTCACGGGAGCTGGGAGGTTATGCCAGAGAGAGATCGCTCATCAAGTCTACTGCGAGCCACTCCCCCTTTTCCGTGCCTCCACTGTAGGTCTACCTAGCAGAAGCGCACACTTCATAACCTCCGGCAGCTCTACATCGCGGGGCAGACAAGCTGAGAAGGCTCAAAAATATCCTCTCCGCCTTCATCAGCCCACCATGAGCCAGCAAAGCACTTCCTGCTGGATCAGAAGATGTAACAGACAATACATCTTCCTCCCGCAGTTTACTCTCGTCAGCCGCTGTTGAGTGCGAGATGAAAAATTCCTCTCTCAAACTCGTTCGCAAGCTCCATATGCGATCGCCACGAACTCAGTCTCTTCACTCAGCAGCGGCTGGACCCGAGCCGCGGGGGGCAGATGATCGCCCCAATTCTCTAGAGAAAAGGGACAAACGAGAGCGGAGCTTTTCCCAAAGAAAAAGGCTCACAATGAACGCACTCCATTCCCTCGAGAACAGAGTGCGTGTGCTCTTCGCCCAACGCATAAGTCGTGTGGGTCATCTGGTGTCAGAAACGCTGACACAGATCGGCACACCTCCTAAAGCGTTTCATAATACTCACACTTCAGAAACAAAGTCCCCTGAAGACAAAAAGAGGATGACGTGTTCCACAGGCGCCCTTTTATGCCCACAGACGCTCATTTGCTTACGTCATAGGATTCCACCTGCCAATGTCAAGTGCATTGTGTGTTTTTATTCATGCTTCACAGACCGGTTACGCTGAAGGCGTTCCCATAGCGCCCTCTAGAGGACGCAGTGTAGAAGTTCCCTTCGGAAGGGAACTGTAATTTCACCAGAAGGTCAAGTTATGACATTTTGATTATTAGATAAACAAAATTAAAGACGTGAAACACATGCACAGATAAACATGCATTTAGAAAATACATAAGGTGAATGTTCATCTCATGCCAGCTTTAAAAACAGAAGGTGTAAGCAACATCAAAAAAATTTAAATAAAAAAAGCTTGAATAAATAAAGTCGATTATAGTGCTCTCCTATATTGGTTTGAATTTAAGAAGTGAAGCTCTGGAAGCATTACAAGATGCATTCATGCCAAAAAACATAAATTCAATCGAAATTTTACACCTTGTACTTTTGCATACTATAGATTCAATCTGACAAGGCACAAGCCTCTTGCAAAGGGTGAGAATCTGTTCTGTTTTCTGCTGATCTTTGCACTTAAGAGACTGGATTTATAACTGCCAGAAGGATGCCAAATGATAACACATGAGAGAGGGATATGATCCTGGCTCACCCTCAATGTAGCTAATGTAATAGGCGAAGACAGAGTAACTAACATTATTGAGTGTCCCGTTATAAGCTAAAAAGTACATTAAGGCCTTCTGAAACAGACTTTGTGTTTTTTTCTTTTGGTCCTCTTATAATGTAGTGTGAAGAAGAAAAAATTGTGCAATACAATTTATTTAAAGGGTATATACTTTAATCTTTGCAAAAAAGTGGAACAGATTACTTAAAGATATTTTGCATTTGCAGCAGATTAAATATCTGTGGCAAGAGCGATACGAACATAATCTCAAACCCTTTCCTTGCAATAGTATGCCGGAAATTTGATTATCTCTCCATGCAAAATGGCAACAGAATTTCTTTCTCTTTAGTAAGTTGTATAAAAATTAAATAATTTTTTTTAAAGATAGCAGTGGTACTTAGAAGTGCATTTCTGCATTTTGAAATTATTATCATGAATTACATAACTTAAAACAAAACCTGACAGGCACATCATTGATTTTCAGACTGCCACTGGCTGCCCTGTAACTATTCCAGATCAAACTTTAGCCTATAGCAAGCAACAGATTTCCTTCAAAGCTGCAGTTTTAGAGATTGTTGTGAGAATACATCCTGTGAAATGAGGATAATACCTTTCCCAACGGCCAAATTGTACTGTTTCTGTGTTGCTTCTTTGCTAAGCAATATTCCAAGAAGTTCAGCCAGAGATCACTGACATATACAGTAGATGCGCGCTGTGATGGGTGGACCAAGCAACATAATGGCAGAATGACTAATCACTACTCTGAGAAATGATTCCTACGGGCCTTTATAAATCACAAATAAATCCACAAAGACTAATAATTTGACGTTGTATACCATAATGTTGTCACTTAAGATTTAATAAGAGAAAGAATCCCATACAAAGTACCACTTTAAGTTTAAGCCAGCCTTTTACAAACCTGCATGAAATTCCCTGGGTATTCGGTAATGACATGCCAAATAGTTACAGAATATTTATATATTTTGATATGACGTCTGCTACTTGTGATCACATGAGTGGGCACACACACTACTAATATCGTTTTGCTGGGTTTACTGGTATTTACTCTGAGGTTTTGCTGGTATTTGCTCTGAGTGCATTAAGTTATTCGGAGTCTGTTCTGAGGAGCTTATCCATCATTTCCAGTCTGAACAGCGTGAGAAAGAAAACATCGGGAGAGAAAATGAGACAGCTGCTATTGAACGGGCAGAAACAGAATTTTTATCCGCAAGCGAGATCAACTGACTCAGCACAGCGTGACATTAAGTGCTGTTGTCCAAATCTCAATTTTTGGAGCTCTGCAAATAATATTTTTAAGGAAATATCCCACAATTCTTCCTGCAGGATAATATGAATACTGCTAAGCAAATTTATGATAAACTCTAATGTAGTCAGAGATATTATTAAGACAGTGGAAATGGACAATCGCTGCTGCCTGTAATATAATTACAGTTTCTTTTTTTAAAATGGCTAACAAGCATTTACCAGTACTTAAAGTGCTTTTTCTAAACCCTTAAAACACACCTAGATCACACAGTTAGCCAAATAGTTAATTCCCTTTCAAGGGAACTCTGTTGCGTCAGAAAAGCTATGGGGAACGCATTGCGTGATAAGTCTTGAAGCACATGTGAAATCAATCCAAGGTGTAATTGAGATGTCAGAGCGGGTGACGTCACGAACCAGGAAGCTATAAAGCCTGCCCAAACAAAGCTGTCACAAGCTTTTTGTGTCTTCACAAGCGCTGCGTGTGAATTTGAATGTCCTATTTGGTGTTTTGGTATCTGTCATTAATTTACAAAGAGAACAGATATGGTGAGCAAGCAACGACAAGCTTTTAGAATGTGCGTTCTTCCCTGCCCGCGTTATCTAAACGGGTGGGGATACACACATTCTTTGTGTTGCCTGTTTGGGAGAGAAGCATGCACAGTCGGCGCTCGAGAGTAATGGCATTACAAAAACTGCATTACTTATCACGTCTCAGTTCGACCTGTATAGAACATACAATATGAGATCCATTAAAAAATATAACAACAACACCAACACCAACTGTCGTAAAAGATATATGGAATATATGGAATGTAAAAGAAAAGTGACAGAATTGCAGCAGTAAAGGCTTTACTGACAAAATTAAATTAAGTGATAAAAAATGACTTTAAATGAATGTACAGATTTGTTATTTACAAATGTGCAGTTCACAAATTAACAGTTTTTGTTTTTTTCTGTATAAATGTGTCAGTTATGATGGACAATGTATTGTTATGAATGTTTTACAATTGTTCAGGCTGAATATAGCCTGCATTGCAGTAAAAAACTGTTCTTGTGTCTGGCTGATCTGGTGGTTGGTATCGCTGACCAGAAGGCAAAAGTTCAAAGAGAAAGTGGGCAGTGTGTGTGGGGTCCAAAGTTAATTTCTTAGCCCTTTTCCTCACTCTGGAGATGTAAATATCTTGGAGATCAGGCAAGGGGGGCCCAAATTTTCTTTATGACTGTCTATTGTATTCTCTTGATGTCTGATTTGGTAGCTGAACCTCTCCCTGGTCCAACAAGTCCTTTTTCCAGTCCCAACTATTCCTCTCCCTCGTCCAACTCTCCCTCCTCCAAACATTTTCTCTATTTTATGCTTCTCTGTGTTGTTCTGTTTTGTTTTGAACAAAACCAATCCAGAGAGTGCCTTTTTATTGTGTATGGCCATGTATGGAAAGACTTGGAATTATTCATTAAGATTAGAATTATTAGAATCAACTATTAGTAATTAAAATAATTCTTAGCAGATATTTTACGCTGCTTTCATTGTAGAAGTAGAGGTTTTACACTATATTTAAAGTTTGGAACATTATGTCTTCATTTCTGTCATGCTGTGTTTAAGCATTTCAAAAAAAAAAAGATAAGAAAGATCCATTTTTCGTATGGGGTAAGTTTGTATGAAAAGAAAATTAAAGCATTTTAGAAACGTGTTATTTGACTGAATATTGTGTGAAAATAACATGAATTGTGTTACTGGTATGGTCACAACAGACAGATGCTGTCTTAATTGTGTTTAGAGTTTTGAAAATGTGACTACAGATTGGACAAAGGGATGTTAGCAATTGAAAAAAACTGTAATTACCAAATTATGGTATTTAAAAATTGTAATAGGACAAAACAAATATTAGATAATTTCATAGCTAAAATATATTTGCTCTTATGAGTATCTCAGTGGATACAATAATGACCTATTATAAAAATCTAAAATTACATCTAGACATTAAATTAAATCCCAGACATTGAACAAAATTAAACCCTAACTTTTTTTTAAGAGAAGTGGTAAGGACATTTGAATGTTTTTACTAGGCCATTGAGGTCTATATGATTTTTATTATCATAGATTGTACAGTTCATTAACATATATTTTCATAAGAATATGCTGTATAAGAATATATCTGTATTTGTATCTTGAATTCATGATAACACCACACTACGTCACCTGTAAACTTACATGTTGTTGCACAGCCATCTAGTGGGAGAAGAAAGAAATGCCCCAGATCCATATCTGTAAGGACAAATAGAGTAGTTTGGATAGTAGTTTTAAAACCCAAGAAGAAAATATCGGAATGGCTTCCCTCTGGAAATTCTAGTAGGTTTTAGAATTGCCGTTTTCAATTATTGATGAGTACGTAAGTTTAGATAAGGTGTGAAGGACTGCTCAACATTCTAGTGAAGGAAAAAAGTTTCTTACATAAGAGATTATGAGACCTAAGCATTATTATAAAATAGGCTAAACTTTGACAGTGTTATCAGGACTCCTAAAGGGATATATTTTGTTATATTTATGAACAGCCCGCTCTACATTACTCCACGATTATTTACCAAATACATTTTTTATTTCAGTTGAATATGATTTATTATCCTACTTATTTTCAGGGGCGATTCTAGGATTTTTTCTAGGATAATGGGGTGGCACAGGGGGGGCAAGATCCAGTCAGGGGGCCCATGGAAAAATAATGTGCCCCAACACAAGTGGGATGACATAAAAAGGGCATTTCACAAGTGCCTGGAAAACTCATCTCTCTTTTTATAAATAAATAAAAAACCACAATAATAACAGACAATACTTGTTCTCAACTCTCCACCAAACAGACGGTCGGTGTGTGTGTGTGTGTGTGTGTGTGTGTGTGTGTGTGTGTGTGTGTGTCTGTGTCTGTGTCTGTGTCTGTGTGTGTGTGTGTGTGTGTGTGTGTGTGTGTGTGTGTGTGTGTGTGTGTGTGTGTGTGTGTGTGTGTGTGTGTGTGTGTGTTCCATCTCTAATGGAACTCTTATAGTATGCTATCGTCTATGCTAAAAAAAATCAATAGCAACATAGGAATCATTGGCCTAGCAACAAAACGAACACTGCGTCAATTAAATTATCAATTTATATGTTACCACACTACTTATCTTCCTTTGATTCCTCTTTGTTGTCCAATCTTCTCGTTTATTTGCTAATTTTGACACAAAATTTGCAATTTGTTTGAATAACAAGAGTGAGCGTACTAAAGACTGCGGAGTGATACACATGACAATTGAAAGTAGCGCATGCAGGCGTTTATGGGTGATTCTTAGACTATGGGCACTTTTATGTTCTGTGGTCATATTTTTACATTTATGCATTTAGCAGACGCTTTTATCCAAAGTGACTTACAGTGCATTCAGTTTATACCTTGGTTTTTTTGTCAGTATGTTCCCTGGGAATTGAACCCACGACCTTTTGCGCTGCTAATGCAATGCTGTACCAAAAGAGGCATAGGAACACTTATATTTTTAAAAATACATATAATGTTGGACAAATTCCTCTTCCTTTGTCAAACAAACAATAAAACCACCTTAAAAACTTTTTACTACCTTTCTATTGTGATTTTTTTCATACTTTTCAACCTCCTTATGTGTGTCAAAATCACTGTTTTCTCCTTTTCGCACACCCAGACTATTAAATTTCGACAATGAAAATATAGTTTTAAAATATGACATATCTGGTAACGATTAATGTACCTGAATTAAGCGCTAGTAAAATAATTAAAATACATTATAGTATTTAATGTGAGACCACTATCAATATTACTGTTTTTACAAAATATAGCTGTCGCGCAGCATTGGAGTAATTACCACCACAGAAGTAATGTCCCTTTAAAAGGTTTGTGTGAAAGATTGTTTAGGTCGTTTCTATGGAAGTCTTCAGTGACATCAGAGCACATGTTGGACATGGAGGGAATTACAATTTTCATCAACAACATATGAGGAAAAATCAAGGTAAATTTTGCTTGATCAATTAATATATTTAGTCTACGTCATTTCCAAACATGTTGTACCTTCAGGAAGGGTTTTTTAAAAAGCTAAAATTTTGAAGTTAAATAAGAGTATTTTGCGTACATGAAATGCTAAGAGTTCATGCAAAACTAATCAGTGACGCTATCGTCCATTTATTTTCCCCAAAAACTACAGAAATGTCATCTCCACCACAGTAATTTCCACCTGTGGTAGAAATTACATTTATGGTTACGAAGTACAATTGATATGTTTAATGACTTTGTGAATTGAGTTTGAGTGTGATTAGTTTCATACTTTTTCTAATAAATATATCTGTTGTTTCTCTACATTCACATCAATTCATTATCATTTCCACAACACCCTGTCATTTCCATCACCACACATTTTTTTTAAGTATTTAAAAAGTTCTCATCACACATAAAAAATGTATCCACAATTTATGAGATCATGCTCTACTTAATATAAATATTTTCTAATAAGCTCTTACCCAAATCAATATCAATACATCAATACATTTCAGAGTGTGACAGGTGTACAGTTCAGCATTTGGTCCTTAGGGCAGTTAATTTTTCTCAAAGACAAATGTATAATTGTTGTACATTGTGGAAAAACTAGTTACAAAAATTATCTTCGACAATCTTGAGTGGCATAAGTTATTCTATATTTAAATAGCAGCTTTATATTGCGATGTGGTGGAAACGGCCTTATACTCTCTTCTGGCTCTGCTTCTCGAGCCTCCGCTGATTGCGCGAGCACCTTCCAAAAAGGACGAGGATTTATAATTGACGCGTTCGCCATTGAGATATTCTTTGAAACGACAAGGGGCAACGAGGAGTAATTTTCCTCTAAACCATCGGGAATCACCTGTGAGAAGAAGAATATTTTGACTTGTTTTTAGCTTAATTTTTTAACAAAGTTAATTCTTATAACAGTAGATTGATGGAGTAGATTAATTTAGACCAATATAATAATTTGGTTTAAGCCAGGTTTCAGTCAGACAGATTACATCAAAATTATTAACTGTGATAATTTCATTTACAATAACTGCTTTAGGAGTGAGTGACCTAATGTTTAGGAGCCCAAGCTTTAAAAATTGTTTTTGTTCATTTATTTTGCATTTTTCTGGTTTAATCACGATCAGATTTTTTCTAGGTCCTGCATTCAATTTATATTTTGACCTCACTATTCGGGGAACAGACACAGTCTGTATAGATTGGACACTGCACGTACTTCTATCATTTAAGTGGGCAGAAAAAAAGTCATCATAGCAGTAATTTGAGAATTGGCTTACTTGTCAGATGGAGCGTAGTGTCCTGGAGATGTTGTAGAAGGAGAGTAGTGTCCTGGAGATGTTGTCCGACAGGAATCCCACCCCCGACTCTGCTGGGGTGCAGGCCATCAGCACGGAAAAGCCTAGGAAGCTCCCAGAAAATATTCAAATTATTAACAAAGAGCAGTTTCTGATCTTTACACCATGACAACAACCATTTGTTTAAAGCAAACAGTCTACTGAACCTTCCGTGTCCTCGTCGATACGTGGGTGAACTAGATGATCATGTAATCACCATGTCGGAGGATAAGGTTCGAAAGGAACTAAAACGAGTGAACGTCGGGAAAGCAGCCGGACCTGATGGGATTACTGGCCGTGTTCTTATGTCCTCAATCTTTAATGAGTCCCTCGCTACCTCTGTGGTTCCCACCTGTGGTTGGGCAGTCGTGGCCTAATGGATAGAGTGTTGGACTTGAAACCCAAGGTTGTGGGTTCGAGCTCCGGCAGGAAGTCCACGACTGCTCCCCGGGCTCTGCAGAGTCAGCTGCCCACTGCTCCAAGTGTGTGTGCACTTGGATGGGTTAAATGCAGAGAACACATTTCACTCCTCATTATACTCTGTATAATTGTGTATGTGACAAATAAAGCTCATCTGAGCTTAATTTGTATTGTATTTGTACCTCCTTTAAAAAATCTGTCATCATCCCTGTGCCTAAGAACAATAAACACTCTTGCCTGAATGACTATCGTCCAGTTGCCCTCACATCAAAAGACATGAAGGTTTTTGAGAGACTTGTAAAGAACCACATTTGCTCCTCCATCCGTGTTACTTTGGACCCTCTTCAGTTTGGCTATCGCCCAAATAGATCTACTGACGATGCCATCTCTCAGGTCCTGCACTCTTCCCTCATACACATTGACAGCAACAATGGGAACTATGTAAGTCTGCTATCCATTGACTATAGCTCAGCTTTCAAGATAGTCCCCATTTCGGCTTTACTATAGTCCCCATCAAGCTTGCTTTTAAACTCCCAGACCTCTCACACAAACATCTCATAAGACCTGACTTGGACTACACACATTCAAACACAGGTTAAGAAAGCCAGGCAAAGACAGTACCATCTGCAACAGCTGAGGAAATTCAGGGTCTTGCCAGCAATCCTGAAAACTTTCTATTCAGGGGCCATGGAAAGTGTACTGACTCAGTGCATCTCAGTGTGGTTTGGAAACATTTCCAATCAGGACTGCAAAGCTCTGCAGAGAGTTTTGCGCTTAGCTGAGCTTTTTTTCTTACTTTTCGTAGTACAGCTGAGCTTTTTTTCTTGCTTTTATTTTTTAATTCATTTTTGTCCATATATTTATGTATATTCTCTTGTGTTTGTATTTCATATAATTGCACTGTCCATGGAGTGGACCTGACTTACATTTCACTGCTGATTATATTCTGTATAATTGTGTATGTGACGATAACAAATCTTGACTCTTGAACAGATTCACAGAGCACGCACAACGCCTCTGCGTTTACTCCCAATTTCTCTCAACATGGCAACAGGAGAGTTGTCAGTCAAGACACGAGAAACAAAGTAACTGGCATTACTATTTGTGAACATAACTCAGATATTTCCTTCTAAATTAAAAAGTAATGTGTTACTTTATTAGTTACTTTAAAAAAAGTAATCTGATTACATAGCTAACGTTACTTGTAATGCGTTACACCCGGAAGTCTCGCACATTCACAGAAAAAGAAGTGTTTGCACTCATGTTTTAATGGTGTTCTATAACGTGATTATATCGTATTTGTTGTTTTTCTATGTCAACGTGCTAGACAGAGATGTTTGTCTGTACATTATTCTGCTTATTATGGCTCTTACCTAATGGACAAAAATTATTGATCTGAATTTAACTTCTTCCATTATTCCTTCTACCGACCACATAGAGGCACAAGTACATCTATGTTGGCTTCCAGAATGTTATGTTTTACTTTGATCTAAATTTGAGGTTGGAGCATGAAAAAAGGCATCCTACTTTTGAATTGATAAGTTGACTCTTCATACTACACGCCACTCTACTATGACTCCAAGCTCCATAGCACTATAATGTTGTGGACTGGTGGTGATTAAAAGTCATATAAACACATGGTCAATGATTCAGTAAACTCCAGAAACCTTTAACTCGTCAGAACTACAGTTTGACTACAAAACCCACAATTCAGAGAAATCAACACTTCTGGTGAGTCAGCTGCGATTCAGGAAGTAAATCCATTACAGTGACAGGAACAACATCACGGGACTTATTGCAGTGAGCAGATTAATAAAATATTACCTGTAACTGATCTGTAGACACCTATAATATAAGACAACATGTCTAGGCAGTCGAACAGAGCCACGGACAGCAAGAAGATGGTGAGTGTGTCTTGTGTTTCCCCAGGTCTGAGCTCAATGCAGGGCAGCTAGCTAACATGCTATTATAATCATCGGAAAATATGTTTATTTGAGAAGTGTTTGTATATTTGCATACGAATAAATATAGCGTCGTATACATGTTACCTAGACGTGCATTAATTTATTCCTCTAACGTTACCGTTAGTTAAGTGATGTTTTTTTTTTTTTTGCACAGACATGAGACTTTTAATCGTGGCTGGCTTTTGTATTAAAAATCTTGTGAAATGCTAAAGTTAAATACATAAAAAATAATCATAGTTTTGATGGAGTTATAATGATATAAATTAGGCCCATTGGTTAGAATGATAACGTTACGTGCTTTCATAGCATTATGCATTGTGTGTCATACATTTTGTTTTTGCACAAGTATTATTGCACTGGGCAGAAGATGAAGCACTGTTACACTCTCAACACGGACTAAACAATAGAGTAGTGAAAGCAGAGAAAACTTGTCTAGATGTGTCATGTAAGTATTGGTAAAAATGAGGTTTTGGCTACAATTTGACATATTTAATAGTCTTTGACAACCTCATGTTGTGCCGGCAGAGGGAGCCCAAGACCACTATGTGTCCTCATTCAATCAGTCCTGAATGTTACCCATACTGGACAACTGAGTGTTTGTTGCATTCTATATAGTGGAGTTTAAGAGTCTGAACATTTTAATTTTTTTTGCTAATTGTGATCCTGTGAATTCCTTGTACTGTACTTCTTTTGAAGCATGGTGTGCTATTTGGATCTTCCGAAAGCATGCAGTAGAGCACGATCATTAGGTTGCTCTTTCAGCCCACCTGCTTCTGTCATTAAAGAAAAGGGGGCTATTTCTATTATCTCCAATGTAAATGTTTAGCTCAAATTATTATGCTGAATAAATGTTGATATTAATTTACAAAATGCTTAATAGAAGTGTTTCGCTAGAGATCTCAGACATTTGGACCCCACTAAAACATGCTAGTTTCCTGTTGTTATGAAATTTTCTTTTTCTTTTCTAAGAAAAGTAATTTTAATACAGATATTGCTCTTTTTGTTTTTGTTGTTTGTTTTATTTAGCAAGTACAAAAAGATGGTTCACTGGCACGTTGGAATTTTTTGTATGGTATATGGAAATTAATGCAAGGAAAAGAATGAGCTTCTGTGCCAAATCGTATTTCATTAAAAAAAAATTTCATTAAAACATGACTACATTACATTTTTTAATTATTATTATTTTGTATTTGCCTTCATCGTCAGTTTTAACAGTGGTTAACAGGTAAGCACAGTTAACATGGTGGTGGGTAATTTTGGGCTGTCTGTCTTGTCTATCCCTTTAACAGAATTCAGAATTATTCACTCTCACTTATGGAGCCTTGGTCACTCAGTTGTGTAAGGACTATGAAAATGATGAAGAAGTCAACAAACAACTGGATAAAATGTGAGTCTCTCTTTCTCCATTTCTCACCTATCCATCCAATCTAGAGTTTACAAATTACTTTTTTTCTCTCTCTCTCTCTCCTAAGATTGTAGATTAAACATTCTATGAAAGTGTAAGGAATATGTTTATATTATTAGGTGCTCTAACTGGTCACCATTTCTTTTGCGTTTGTCACTTTCCAATTTTCAATTTGTATTAGTTTGGATGTTGCAACTTTGGGTTTAGTGTGGATGTTATATTGTCAATGTTTGCGCTGGGTGTAGGCTGTTATATGTGGTGATTGTGCCATCCAGACTGCTAAAGTTGGTTTGAGTGGTATAAAGTGTATAAAATGTGCCACTCTAAGTTTTTCGAGGGCTGTCTCTCTCCCCCACCCTGTTAAATGAATCGTGCAGCTGTAGGTTACACCCCTGTTTTTTTTTTCAGATGCATTATACTGTTCCCCTCTTGGCTATACTTCTCAAATTGAACTTCACTGTTAGAGTGGATCCAGATGAAATAAATGGATGAGGGTGTTGATTGTCTTTATTTTAAAAAAAAATTGTCTTAGCAAGTTCACACATCTCGTGTTGTACTGATTCTTTCAGCTGGTGGGTTATAATATGTAATAATAAATACATGTAGACTTTTATGTAAGGCTGCATTTATTCAATCAAAAAACTGTAATATTCTGAAATAGTATTACAATTTAAAATACATGTTTTTAATTGCAATATATTTTGAAATGTAATTTAAAATTGATGGCAAAACTGAATTTTCAGCATCTTTACTCCAGGCTTCAGTATTACATGATCCTTCAGAAATCATTCTAATATGCCGATTTCATGCTCAAGATTTTATTTTTATTATCATCAATGTTTTAAACAGTTGTAATATTTTACAGAAGGTATTTTGTGACTAGACAATTAAAAAAACAGCGGACCCCAAACCAGTATATAATTAAAATAAATAGACTTATCAAGTTTTCAAAGGAAAGAGAAATGCCTTCCTTCCATGTCCAATCAAAATCTCTGTTTGTTACTTGGTGGAAGCTAATCAAAAGTAGGCAGATTCCAATGCACTCATCCTCAAAACCTTGAAGTAAACTACACAGGGTAGAAAAATAAATAACTACAATGTGTTTTCATTTACTTTCTATGGTGTTAATTGCATGGAAATCTCACTCAGTACATTTACATGCACTTATTGAAAGCAATTCTGAATGTTTCTGCTCTAATTGCTGTGCATATCTCATATTTACCATCCAATTTTTTCTAGTAATAATTTTGCTTATTATTGGGCCTATTCAAATAATTCTATTAATTTATTTTTATGTTTGAGTATTTGTTGCTTTTATTTGTAGAAATATTTTGCTACCGGGTTGGGTCTCCACTTGACGTACAATGTAAAAGCTAAGCCCTGAATCAAAACCAGTCAGGAGGCTCTGTTTTAAAGATTGTGGGAAAAGCAGTGAGGATGCGTGGAAAGTCCTGAGATGCTTGGAGTCCAGCAATTGTGATTTAGAGAATCAGTGGGCAGTGTGTATTCTTTGGCTGAGTGGTCTTTTCATTTAAACCGTGCCTTGAACTAATCCAGTAGTCCCACTGATATTGGGTTTGGCAACATGTAATGAAATACAATCTTTTTTCCCTCTTGCTTCTTTAAAGCATCAAATATGATATAAGCAAAAGCAAGATTTGACTTTCTCACCATCCACAAGTTTGTGTCTCTCCTTTCACCTAAGACCTTCAAAGTAAAAAGAGATTATAGTTCTCATGATTGCGTTGGTGGGTGAAATGAGAGCGATTGAAATGTAGTTGCTCTGACAATGACACAGTTTCCTTTCTCTTCTTCCATCCTTTCAAGGGGATACAATATCGGAGTGCGTCTGATTGAGGACTTCTTGGCTCGGTCCAGTGTGGGGAGGTGTCATGATTTCCGAGAAACGGCCGATGTCATTGCAAAGGTAGCGTGAGTACTTGGAGCCAATCAGAGCGCATGCTGAGCCCTCCCTTAGGCCAAGCTAGAGAGAGAAAGAGAGAATCGGGAAGCAGGCAAGCATGTTAATGCACAAGCAAGTGACTGGAACTTCAACCTGCAGTAGCCCACATATTTTCTTAGCTTTCATCACATCTTTCAACCGTTTTTAATTTTTTGTCAGATTCACACCGAAACATCCACGCTATGCTATCGTAAAGCCAATTGGCGGGTCGTCTGTGCGGTGTTAGAGTGAACCAAGACACTCGTGTTCCTCTCGACTTGTTTTCTTTGGTCTGCGAGAGCCAGATTCTGCTTTTTATGAAACAATGCACCTCACACTAAGCGTATAGGGTTCGCTTCACACTGACAGGATTGACAGAGAGTTCTTCCCCCTGTCCGTCACCTGTCCATGCTTGCTTGGTCTCTGTCTGTCTGTTCTTCTGTTTTCTGTCTTTCTCTCCTTACTTTCCTCCACGTGTGCCACGTTGTCGAATGTTAATCCAGAATGCATCGCTTTGCTGGGACCCTGATCAGAATCCTAAATGTATGGGTCTTTTATGAGGGTTATAATGTGAAGGATTTTGGTTGCTGAGCAATGCAGTGACTGGGAGCATTCAAATGATGTGAGTTCACAGGTGTGTGTATTTTGGCTATTTTACAGCTTCAAACAGAGCACATCCATTCTGAATGTAGGATCAAAGCCTTTTTATTATGGAGTTACTTACTGCACTAGTAAAAAAAACAATTTTAAGTAAATACTACATAAAAACTAATGTAATTTCTACATTAAATAATTTAGACAAGAATTAAAAAATTGTAGTAAATTCTGTATTAGTACTCAATTTAAGCTTGTAGAAATATGAAATACCTTAAAAAAAGAAATACAACAAAATTGTCTGGCTTTAATGATAATTACAATTTACATATGATTTATATAATTATAATATGATTTATATTATTATTACTCCATTACACACAAGCACTTTAGTTTAACAATTGTTATTATTAAGCATTTATTTTAAATGAATATTAATATATACAGATCATATGTAACATAAATAAGTGGTAGACTCAATAGATAACACTTTAAAAATAGCTACATGTGACCTTACATATTTGAGTCTCTACCGCTATATATTATATAAAATAACTTCTCAAGTCTCACTTGTGACTGCACAGATAGAGCAAGATAATTTCCTTTATTTATCTTCTTTCACGGACAAGTCAGTGGAAATGCGTTTAAATTCCTCATATTCTTTAATCTCTTAACCTTTAACAAACAAGTTTTGAATCTCGCTGGCTCTCTCGTGAGAAGTTAATCACACTTTATCTGTGTTGTGATTGGCTGTTCACCGCTGATGTCACACATTCATGTGCACGTGCTCCATTAACTCAGGATCAAGCCTGAGTTGACAGAGAAAGTTGATGATCAGCTTCATGGTATCAACAAAGCCAGATTGGAGTGATTTGGCTTGTCAACTCCAAACTTATTCTATAACTCTGAATTTGTTAATCTACAATCATTGCACAGGCCCCAGGTTTCTAAAATAAAAAGAATACATTGTCAAATCGGTAACTTTAATTTTTATGTATTTAATTCACTGGATGACCTAATATTGTTCATATTTAAACTTGTTTATTTTTATTTGAAAGTTACTTGAATTTCCAGAAAAAAATATAACATTTTGATATACTGTTACTGTAAAATTATGAAGATTTTTGTCTTCTCATGGCCTGTCATCAAAACGTCTTTTCAAACCCGTACTGTGCAGTTGTGCAAAAAAACTAGTCGTTTCAGAGTCGTGATTACAGCACCTAAAAAGAATGTGGCAGCTCTGCAAAATCACTTAATGTGGCCCTGACATCATAGATGTAGGCAAGCGAGTTAACATGAAGACTCAAGAGCCTTTTTGTCTTCACATTAACAGGTAGCATTCAAGATGTACTTGGGTATCACCCCCAGCGTGACCAACTGGAGTCCTGCTGGAGATGAGTTCTCTCTTATCCTCGAAAGCAACCCATTGGTGGACTTTGTAGAGCTTCCTGACAAACACAGTAATCTAGTTTACTCCAACCTGCTCTGTGGAGTGCTGAGAGGAGCACTTGAAATGGTGAAGAGCATGTTTGTACGATGAATCAATGATCTTCTGCTAACCCTTAATAACCATTCACACTAAGGTTATGTTTCAACTCCTGCAGGTTCAAATGGCAGTGGATGTGCGATTCGCTCAGGACACACTAAGAGGTGACAATGTGACAGAAATTCGCATGAAGTTCATCAAAAGGATTGAGGAGAACCTGCCAGCTGGAGATGAATGAGACTAAGAGACTTTTGATTCAAGAGACTTTTTATGTTGATTTGGGAACCAAAAACATCTATTTTGGTCAAGATGACCAACCAATCCCCAAACATTGTAAGTATTGCAATGAGAATTCACCGTTGAGAAGGTTTCTCTCGATATGTCACCAAGTTCTTTCCACCTGGTCCATGTTTTTTTTTTTTCATACAAATACCTTCTCAAGTCTTTTTTTGTATGTCAGTTTGTCTCTAGTGTATTTTTTCTTGTACTTTTTGCATTTAATTCGTACCTACGGCACAGAAGGTCTAATTTATTTAGTCAAGTATCGTAATCAGATTGAATAAATCATTAACTACAACAACTTTGGCCAATCCCCTCATTTATCGTTCTTCTACTCAATAGGCCTTTGACACAAACTAATATTTGTTCAAAGTTGCAATAAAGCACTCATTTGAGCAGACCATATCACACTGCTGTTTTAATGTCCATAATGCTTGTATCGAAAACAACTTTAGATGGCTAATCTAAAACCAACATTTGAAGAAAGGGCCCCATGTTCGCCAAGAACAGAGCTGTAGTCTTGTGAGACGCACATGTTTTGTAGAAGGCCAGTGGTGTTAAGGGGAGTCTGGGAGGGGTTTAGGTATTTAGATAATGGGACCTGTGTGTGCCGAGCCTGTGGCAGGTCCCTCCACACGTATGTAATGAAGTGTCACGGCAGCCCCCAATGCCGTCTTCGACTTGTCGTGAACTGGCCCTGGCATTGTGGGACTGTTATTCCTACAGCGCGGCAGCACGATGTGGTTAGAGTTAAACAACAATAACAAGGGCCTAATTCATCTCAGATGTTTACTCAAGCAACATGGAAGCAATCGAGGCCTGGGGGTTCACTGGTGCGTGTGCAGGACAGGGCTGTTTTGGGAGCCAGTGCGTTTTAATGGTGTAGCCGAGGGGGTCACGGTTGTGCTGACCAGTGGGAAGGGGTCGACCATTCGTTTAAAGCCATTCATTTCTCTGGAGCAGCTCAAAGTTCGTTCCGACACCTGTTAGACGCCTTGCGTCATAATCTGGGCTTCTTTTTCCAGAATTCCACACCTCGTCAATCACAAATGAACAGAAATGTACTGCTTCTAGTACTACTTCCCATCAGCTAGTGTATAGATTCGGTTTTATTAAGTTTAGCCCTTTCAGATGCAGTTTCCATGTGATTTGATTCACATGTGTTGAATACTGCATTCATTGTGTAAGTGTATTGTGTTGTTACATCGAGCCACTAGAGGTAGCTGTGAGTATTGTGGTGGGTGACCTTTTTTCTCTTTCCATTCTCATGGATTTTTCTGTGTTTCCCTTTAATTTGGTATTTGATTGCTCATGGGGTCCACCAACTGCTTGGTTTTGAATCTCTTGGGCCGGGAAATTATTTTGTGGAATATATTCCTTATCCACTCGCTCTTGATTCAGGGACATTTACAAGAAAAACTGGAAAACATATGCAGAGCCCTGTCAGGCCAAATCCCTCATCCCCTCTCACTAGATTATGCATACAATGTATGTATTCTGTACAATGTGTATATTGGAAAGCGAGGGAAGAGGAAATAGTTTCGCGCAGACATTTGATGTAAATCATTTGGCAGAATTAGACCCCAGTATCATGGGGATATACAGCTGGGATTGTGTACTGCGTGAAAACTTGTATCACTCTTCCATATGCTCTCAGGAATTTCTCTCGCTCCTTGTTTCTCCTATCTTAACAATGCAGGATATCTTCTTGACCTAGCATCCGAAATAAAGTGATGTGTCAGTATTCATTAACCATCAGTCACCTTTAACCAATATGAATCTCGGCATGAGAAGAAGAATGGACTCCAGACTATGAGATGACCTCCTCATCATCTTTCTCATACTGTATGTTTTTCCTCATCTGTATGAGGAAAACTGAGTGTCACCTGAGCTGCTCATGTCAGTGTGGCCACCATAAGCCAATACTGCAATTCTTTATAAGGCACAAAAGAATTCCAAGAAGCTCTTTTCCATTATAAGGAATTTATTTTTACAAGCTATTTTTGTTTCATGTCTAAATGGCAGTAAGTGAAAGAAATGACGCCTGAAACGTCATGCAGTTTGTGTATGTTCTGTTATATGCATCAGTTTTTGATTGGATTTTTAGATGTGGATGTTGCACTTTAAAAATGTATGTGAGCGTTGAGTCGATTGTGGAGGGGGCTGGTTAATTGGACTAAATAATTGGAGAAGTTCAGCATATATTACCAGAGATGAGTCATTTCGCAGAACATTCCAGTTATAAGATTCTGATTAAAGATCACAAGGTCAAAACAAAAAAATTGGAATGTATGCACAGATGAATTGTACATAATATCTATAAACATGCTTTTAGAAAATAGATAGGGTGAATTTTAATATTCCAACATTAACAAAATAACTCAGTTTTGTATTTAGTTTTTGTATTTGCTTTCATGTGTTTTAAAACCTGTATGATTATCTGTTGTCATTAGAATGCAAAATTAGATGTCTAGCAGGATGTCAAAGATGCTCTTTTGCATACAATGAAAGTTAATGGTGACCAAGTCAGACAAGCATGGTTTTCTGTAAATAGCATCTTTTTTTATTTTTTTTCATATTGTGGAAGTCTTATAATGAAATATAGTGTGTGTGTGTGTATATATAGTGAAATATTGTTCATATGGACTACATTTTTTTATTAATTTTATGCCCTTTTTTGTTCTTTTTGGAGCTTGTCAGTATTTGTTGCCAATTTTTGATTATATAGAATAGCGCAGAGTGAACATTTAGCAAAACATCTCCTTTTGTGTTCCACAGAAGACAGAAAGTAATATAGGTTTGCAACAGCATGAGTGTGAGTAAGTAACTCATGACAGATTTTTTTATTTTGGGGTGACTGTCCCTTTAAGAGTTTTATTAGGACAGTTCTAGCATACAAGCATTACCGCGGGAAGTAGGGGTGCAGAGGGTGCTGCAGCACCCCCTGGCGTGCAGCCCAAGAAAAGCTGGGGGTGCGGTGTTAAAAAACGAAATAAAATTTGTGTAACAGAATATAAATAAAACTAATTTTATTAATTTGTATATTCATTAAAATCAATAGAAAAAATAAGCCTAAGCCTACAATGAAAATAAGCAACAGTAAAACATTAAATAAGTAGAACCAATTTGATTGTTAAAGTCGTTTCAACTTAAACTGACTTTAAATCGTTTGTTGCCATGACTTTTGATCATATTATTACCTGTAACATGTCTGTGCCATACACAAATCAATAATTAATGGCCATT
This sequence comes from Gymnocypris eckloni scoliostomus, assembly GCA_027564155.1. Taxonomy (NCBI): domain Eukaryota; kingdom Metazoa; phylum Chordata; class Actinopteri; order Cypriniformes; family Cyprinidae; genus Gymnocypris; species Gymnocypris eckloni. The sequence goes on from CM050421.1 coordinate 15,900,351, forward strand.
TATACAGCCATTGCAAAAATACAGCAGAGAAAGATAGAGATCGTCTATTTACCACAACAGCATCCAATCTCGCATCTGCAGCGCTTATTCTGATCTTTAACGTTAGATCTTCCCTATTCTTAGAACAACATTAATGCTTTAGATTAATTCCGTATTACTCTTAATGAAAAACTTAAAATCCCACACACAACTTCAGCAATACTACAGTGACAAAGCCGCTTATATTAAACATACAACTTGTATTAACAGAACGAATAAGATATACCCGCGTTGTAACAAATAAATACAAGTTTTTTGGATTTTCCCCTTACTTCAAATGAATGTAGTTGGTTTGACTCATCATCATTATTATTAATAATAATAATTAAAAAGGCTATACAATAAAACAGTACAATGACAATTTCAACCGAACTTTTATTAACAATATGAATAAGGAAAATATGTTTTACCTGCATTGTAAATAAACAGTCTTTGGATTACCCCTTTCTTTAAAACAATCATAGTTTGTGGTTCATTATTGGCCTATTAATCAAAACACATCAGCCATAAAGAGTAAAATGGCAAATTCGCCATTCGTTTCAAATTCAAATTCGTTTTCTAGGGCTGTCAAAAAAAATTAAATCCGCATTCTAATGCAAAACGCAGCATTCAAATTTTAGGTGTCCGTCAGGCAGCTTGGCACACAAAATGCGATGACGAGGTGTCGTTGCATTTTAACCCTTTTGCACATTATATATGCCTAGGCTACGTGGTTACATTCACTTTATTTGTTTGATCCAAATCCAAAATACAGAGATATACATTTTTGCGCATATTGCCCAGCCCTACTTTGAAAAAATTTGCATTTGGTAATATTTTGCACGATGCGCCCTCTTGTGGCCTCAGAGAAGCCAAAAGTTTTTTTTCGTAACTGAATTTATGCCTTAAATTAGAATACAATTCGAATTTGTTTCATATTTTAGTAAAAACTATTCTAATTTAGTTTTTCAGCCAATTTGACAGCCCCAGTCTTTTCCTTATTTTGAAACAAATGCATTGTGGTTCATTATTTTATTAATTTGTATTTATTTTTTATGAAAACCGCAACAAAAAAGACAAACTCGCTAATATTAAACGAAGGAATTCAACTTTTATTAACAAAAATGTCACTTTTGGATAAGTGTCTCGCATCACTGTTGTCATCAACATCTCGCATCACCCCCCCCATTTCTCATCCCCCCCGCTCAAAATACGTTCCCGCGGCTATGCATACAAGTAGCAAAAAATATAATATGCTGGCAACGAGACAGTACACACCAATCTCATTTAAACTCTCTAAATGCAACCATGTGCCCTATATCTGAAACAAATGCTGAATGGCACGCTGAAACAATAATGGCTGAATGGCTGGCTCACCATTATTGAATCCCCCTCATCCATTCTTCCGTCTTTCTTTTCTTCTCACTTTCTTTTTCTGATTCTTGTAACCCCCACTTTCAAGCATTGCCAGGACGAAAGGATTGGCAGCGAGATGATGGGAGGTCAGAGGAGGGAAGCAGGGCAAGAATGAGTGCGTTTCAAAAACACACCTTGTGGGAATATCAACATGCCCTGGAGCGGGGGGGAACCGACCCAATGCTGGAGAGCCATCACAGCCCATCGCATGGTGTCCAAGTCTCCCACAGCTGTTCTGGAGCACAAAGGAGTTGACACACGAATAAATGATCTTCCCTGGCTTGCAGGAACAGCAGCATGCACACTGTTTCCAGTAAAGGTCACGAGACACTAAATCAAAGGATCCGAGATGGAAATGCAGCAAACCCTCTTCTCTGAGGTAATTCTAAGATGTCAAGAAAATATGTAATTAGATCCTTGAGGAATATGCCATATGTCAATGACTTTTCCTATTAGTCCTCAAACTTTTTTGTTTCTTATTTAATTCATAAAATCTTCTGTTGAACGAAGATTTTTCATTTCTTTTAGACAACACTATTTAGAGGATTATGTTGGATAGGTAACCATATTTATTACATGTAAAATGTGCTACTTCCACTTTCCCATGACTACTGCTATATGCTGATCTGAATCAAAATCATCTGGGACAAATAGAGCATTACTCTTCTGCTTCACACAGCAACCTCTGGGCCTGTTGCCAATTTCTTAAATGGAACTTGAAAGGTCCACTTTTTCCATTGTATCCCCAGACTAATAGATCATATCACAGTGAGTTTCTGTCTTTTGAGAGGGTTGATGGGAATTATTAAAATAATTAATTTAATTGCTTAATTTCGGTAATATGCCAGTTTGCTTAAGGTCATATGTTGTTGTGTACTTGTATATTGGCCCAAAGAAAAATGTAACACTTACACCACACTTAAAAATGACTGAATGTTATATAACAAATATCAAACCAAGTAGAATTTATGCAAACAATTATAAGTGGATCTTTCCTCATGAGAGAAACAAATTTCCACATCCAGGCACTGACATTAAAAAGCACCAATGCATATCAGCTCAAACAGTAGCATTTATTTTAAAGAAACCGCACAAACACTCTTTTCAAGGAAAACATTTTAGGGTTTACATGATGCAACTGTTCAAATGCACATATATTTGGTAGTATTCTAGTTGTCAAACGTTAGACCATGTTTATAGTTGATGTGGTGAACTACACCCACAGTTACTCTACTAGAACATCTGTGTGCACATGACTTAAGTGTCCAAAAACATTTGGGACCACTCTTTGTTTATACAAAAAAAGAAAGTCAGCATTGATACTGATTGGTTGTGAAACTTTCTTAAACGAAGACTTGTTTGACTATAAATTAGTTCCATTTTTGTTGACCGAATTAAAGTTGAATATCACTGCGCCATGGTCAGTTTGAGCTGTTTCTAGACCAAAGGTGAGGAAGTATCTATACACGAGCGTTTTCTTAGGAATAAAAACTGAAAATATCTTTAGATAAACAAAAACATTTGCTAACTCGCACAATGGTGTATGCTTAATGTAGTTATACTTATTTTTGCCGTTGAGTGACAGGACACACCTACCTCACTCAGTTCTGCACAAAGCTGCATTAATGTATGAAAATGCATGCTGTTCATTTGTTTATTGACATTGCAGACTGGACAGTTCTATAAAATCAAACCGAGCATGTTCCAAACTAATTATGAGCTTTCCAACGAATGTCATTTCTTGAATACATAATTGTCCTCCTGACATGTTTTTCTCAAAGTCTCTGTTTGAATTAATATGGCTTCTGTTGGAAAACCAAACAAAGCATGACACAGCACTCCATCACCTAAAAATGGCCCACTGGTGATGTCATTACTAGTCTGCTTGACATGAATACTCCCCCACGTCAAAGCTGCCGTTCCAATCCGAGCAGTCAAGTATGTTTTGAGTTCTTTATTGTGTAATAAACCAGGTCCAAGACCAGACCCACCCTTTTAACCCATTTTGAAAGCAAATGAGGTTATAACAGCCCAGTCTTTCTTTGCAATAAATGCACATACATTCAGCAGTGGAGGTCTAGTCATATTTCGGTATGCTCGCTTGAAGAATCACAATAAAGCTTTTTCATTTATTTATTTCTCTTCCAAACAGACGGAGCCTTTTCTGCATTTCACACATTTTTATACATGTAGAAAACTATTACAAACCACCCGACGGAGTCAAATTGGCCAAATTTCGAAATTGCAGGAAGTTCCATTTAGCTCCCTGTTTTCCCTCTC